>JAECXD010001052.1:0-1200000 GCA_018151445.1 Zaprionus inermis
ATTTTCGAGGTTAGTTTTCTATACCATATCAGAGTTGACTTGTAGATCGTATTTGGATAAATGCCACTAGACGGGGTGAACCCAGCATTTTTTTTTAGTTTCAATGGAAATTTCAAGATAAAATATTTTATTTTCTTAAATTTTGAAATTTTAAAATAAGTTCAAGTGATTAGATCAGTAAAAATAGTATAAAATGAATTGAGAAACCGTTTTCAAATTCAAATTGAGAGATATACCAAAACATACCCACAATTGCAATTATTTTCGCTGATACTTTCTTACAGGGTATGCAGATAAAAGATATCTTATCTTTAGCAAACACTTTTTAGCCTGCTCATTACAGAATCTAATTTAAATGTTCAAGTTATCCATTTGTAATTTTAAATCTATAATAAGCAGTATAAGTATTTAAATTATTTTTCGCATATAACCCCAGTATTTTTGTCGTATTACAGTCGAGCATGGTTTTAAGTATTTTTGGGCAAATAATATAAATTAGTAGCTGACGCTGAATGAACAGTGAAATTAATTTATGTTGATCACATGCATATTTTACTTGGCCAGTGAACCACAGGCAAACAAACACACACACACACATACAATCACACTAGCTAATGCACACATTTTCCAATTTCCAATTCACACACACAGACAGACACACAGGGTACACTGTAACAAATGTTTGATGATTAGCAACAGTTAAAATTTGTTGTTGCTAGCCCGCTGGCAGCCACATTGTTGTAGTAAGCTGCAGGGGGCAAGAGGGGGAGGAGTGGTATGGGGGTGTCTGGTACGCTTTCAATTTAAAATAACAAATAGTTTAAGCGCTTTTAGCCTGGCCCGTCTAATTTGTTGCACACATAAATTAAAACGGCAAGCTAATAAATAACGGCTCATTAAGCTCACACACACACACACTGAGAGAAAGAGAGAGAGCGAGAAAGTGAGAGAGAGAGAGAGAGAGAGAGCGAGAGAAGCAAGCTTGCATCTCGCTTTGTTTGCACTGCTACAGGCCAGAGGCGGGGTTGGGCAAGTGTTTAGAGGGGTGAGAGATGCCACTGGACACATTCAAATTAACTGCCCTTTGTTAGCTGGTATTGTGCCATGTGCCACGCCCACTATGCTCTATTTTATGTTAATTGCATTTAGCCACCCCCTCCCTAATCAAATCTGCTTCTACCTTAGGGCGATCAACTTTAAAGCCAGCACTAAACATGTGTGTTTTACAACACTGTTTCAGTAGTTTTGATTACTTATCTGACTCAAGTAATTGTGTTGCATACTTTTGTGTGCCACCAGTAAAACCTATAAAATTATATCTATATAAATAAAGCACCTATGTTTTTGTTGAGAACGCAGAAAACTCGACTTCCAGACGTCCGATTTGCATGGGTTTTTTCTGTTGAGTTCGTATTTTCTGGGAGCTTCGAATTGGTTATGTGAAAATTCCGGAAAACCCGAAAAATAGAAAAAATCGTTTTAAGCTACAGATGTAAAAACAAACAAACAAACACCACAGGAGGTTCTGAAGGCCGAAATCGATATTCGTTTAATATTTGACTGCTAAACATTTTTTATGAAACAATATTTCTTTTGCTTTTTTTGCTAAAATGAAACGAGTTTTCTTAGTAGAAAATCTAAAAAGGAAAGTTATTATTGTTTTGCCGTGCCGTTGCCATTAAAACTGCATCGTGGGTTTTTTTTATAAATTTGCCTTTTTCAGACTTGTTTTAACGTTTTTGTCTTAGTGAAATAATGAAATCTCCGTCAAAATATGACAAATGAGCAGCGTGAATTGCGTCGAGAAGATATCCGTTCAAGGGTAGCGAATTTACGTGCTGGATGCACACAAGAAGAAAGTGTAACTGAAACGGAAAACAATAATGCGCGGAGAGGACTACCTCGTTCTGCTGCACGTGATGCTCAAGAAAATGAAATCAGACGTGTGCGACGCAGAATCAGTGAGACGGACTTGAATCGAGCAGCATATCGCTATGATGCTACAATGGATGGCACAATGCAATGCATTGATATCGGTGCGATGGATGTCTTATGTCAGCATTGTAACGCACGCAAATCCCAAAAAGAAACTTCATGGATGTGCTGTGCTGATGGTAGAATGGTTCTACTAACGTTATATCCTCCACCAGAGCCATTGCAATCTCTTTTGTCTGCTGATGGTCCAAACATTTCTCTCTCATTTCTCTTTCTTTCGGCGCTACCAATATTATTGAAGATAATTTCATGCCAACCGTCAAGGTAATTTCTATTTCGACCTTTCCTGCAATGGACGATAGTTACACACAAACATCACAATCTTATAACAACAACATCATATTTTCATCACGACAAAACATTTTTTTGAATCATAAATTAATTATGGATCATATCAGTGCATTTACCTAAATTTTAACAGTTTATCACTAGTAGGTTCACTGTTGCCAGTCCCAAAAAATGTTGTTTAGCATTCTGCTTTGCATTAAAATACACTGAAATTAATTTAAATTAATTTAGGTGTGTTTGGTTTTTCCATAACCATTTATTGAAAGAAATTGAGAGTCATCTCTTTAAATATGAGTTTTGGGAGGGACAACGTCCGCCGGGGTCGTTAGTAGTTACAATAAAGACACTTTGAATTTTTGCAATCTGAAGGTAAGGATACCTTATCATTTTTCAGAACATATTTTAATTAAAAATCAGGCGATTGAATGATTGTAAATTTCAATAATTTGCAGCTGACCGGCAAATGGGCCAAAAAGCCGTGCAAAGTTTGACATAATTCGAACTGAGGCCGAGCTGTTGTCGGGGATGTAGGGTTGAGCTGTTGCAACTGTCGAAAACTTGGCGTTTGCCATGACCCCGCACTCTCGCATTTTGGCCATAAATATTTGCCACTTTGCGACTTTCACTTGCCACTATGCAAGTTGCTGGACTGTCTGGTAGTCCGAGTGTCTTGATGTCTGCATGGTGCCAAGAAGTATGCAACGCTTTGCCAGCTAAGTGCAGTGTTGGTGTTTGAGTGTGATACCCTGTAAAAGGGGAATGATGAGTTCATATCATGCAAGTAAATGTTCTGTTTTCGTTAGAAGTACATTCTGAAATGTAGTTTTAGGCAGGCATCTGTCAGGCAGGCAGGCATCTGTCAATCGTGCATGCAAGTTGCTGAATCTCTCCGTTTGTTTGGCAGCTTGGCATGCATGAAATTTCAGCTGTTAATGTGTGCATCTCTCTACAACGCATTTCCCATGCCCAATATCTTCCTTTACCACGACTTGTGGAGGACATGCCCATTGATGTGTTTGTAATTTTTTGGTTTCCAGGAACATTTCAATTAAATAAACTGACAGCCAAGTAGAGCCTGTCGCCCCACACACACACTGCCTGAGGAAGCCGTCAACAAGCTGAGCGAGGATAGTATAGAAGTTTGCTAGACGTTTGCTACACAAGCTCTTGAACCCAGAGATCACTTAAAATACAAAAAAGAAACAAACACTTGCTTAATATTTGAAATATAAATTCCAATTCGTTTTACTTGAAATTTTAAGTCATCTTGCTGTATGACATTAAATCATGTTCTCTGAATAGTTCCAATTAGTCTGTTAGATCGATTAGCCAATGAAAGGTCAAACACTCGGAGCTCAGTATGAGGGTGCCGCCAGAGTTAATTACTTTCCTTGCTATCCGGGATGAGTCTTCGTCGACCGATATCGTCACGATATATTTGGCAAACTTATTTGCAATCATTTGTATGTTATCCCATGATAAGAATAGCGTCATTTGTAGCAGTATGAATATTACGATACTCTCGATTAATTTTATCCATATGGAGTCACCAAAATTGGTATATACTTGCATTTTGTGCAAAATAAGCATTATTAAAACGGTATACAAGGTGGATTCCACTGATGCGTCCGAGTCGAGTAGAGATCCACCATTACACTGCAGAAATATGCTTAGAATCACCGGTGAAAAATACAAAACTTTTACGGCAAACATTGTTGTATAAAATTTTATAAATTTTTAAATATTTGTATTTCGTATTCCGATGCTGGCTACTGTAATAATGAATATTCCATAGTTTGTATTCTAGACAGAATTAGTTTCGAAATCATGGCTATCTTCGATTGAGTACAAAGGTTGAAAAACATAAGGCGAGTAGAGCTGGTAATAATTATGAAAAAAGTTGTCTACTGTAATCTATCTATATAAATAAAACAATGTTTGTGTATGTAAGAACGCAGATAACAAATTTAATAGCTCTCATAAACTGTCGTTCATTGCACTCATAATAGCAGAGATCTATGTTCACAAGCAACAAGTTTAAGCCAAAAATTATTTGAAAATATGCATTTTACGCATATCTCAGCCAAAAATCAGTTTAAATAAAAATATTTTAACATTTGTGAATTTGCTTAACACATATGTTCACAGCTTAAATAAATATATTTACACATTGTTGTTCTGTAATTGATTTAAGTAAATTGCAATTGTAGTAAATTTTGTCGTTTAAAAACGCAATCCAAAGTAAAACCAAATTACGAGGCTAATGGAAAATTGATCGAAATCAAATTGTAAAAGGCCACAAATATGTGTGGTCATTTAATAAAATACATTTTGAGTTAACCTAAAGGTTAAACTATGCAGCACCGAAGCCGAAATGCAGATTAAACTCAAAAGCTAAGAAACTAAGCTAAGTCACGACGTGAGGCAATTAGAGACTTTAAATTTCTAGAGAGATTTGCCAAACATGGCTTGGTGTACGTGTGTGCGTGTGTGTTGGATAAGCAAAATTACCTTTTGACATATGCTGATCTGTGTGTGCCTGGCATATATACATTATAATTAATCGAGTGTGTGTGGAGTTTCGACGGTTCTAAATACACGTCAAATGATGTAAAATAATTTGTGCAGCTTGTGAATATAGTCAAGTGAGTGTTGTGAGTGTATATAATGAGTAATCGATAAATAATGCAATAGCTGTACTGTGTACATTTGCAAGCAATCTATAGATAAAAAGATGAAGAAACAACCTTTTCCCTGATAATTCTAATTTGAAAAAATGTCATGCTCTAAGTAAAATTGAAAATATCGATTTTTGCTCATTATCGATCCATATTCAGCTCTAATTTAAATTGTACACGAAGGTCGCAACAAATTATTGCACATACGCCGCGTAGGATAACAAAGTCAAGAGGGACGTCTGCTGTTACGTCAGAAATTGCAGCAGTAGGAGAGAGGGAAAGAGAGAGATAGAGGGGGACAGAGATGGGCAGCTCTTTGTCACGTTCATAATTGCATAATGTATTATGCAGATTTTCCATAACAAGTTGCCGCACAGCAGGACGACGTGCGGCATGGGAATGGGATGCTAAAAATCTCGCAATAGTCTTCTTTGGCTTTTGCCTCTCATTGCATTCGCTGTCGACTTTCGAAAGAGATGGGAATGAGAGAGAGAGAGAGGGAAAAAGAAGGGGGGAGGGTAGTGTGACCGTGACTAAACAAAGGCCAAAAGTGTAAAAGAACTATGCTAATAGCTTTGGCTCCACTCTCCTTGCAGTGTGAACATTGTGTGCACAGGGTCTATTTTATGTTTTATTTTATTTCCCATTCTCTGCTTGCCTAGCTTTCTCCGTCTCTCTCTCTCTCTCTCTCTCTCTTTCTCTCTCTCTCTCTCACGTGCATATATATACATATACATTTATAACGTATAGTAATTGGATCTTTGCAGCTGGTTAGCTTGAGCTAGTGTCGAGCTTAGCTGCCTCAGACAAAGTCGCAATTAGTAAACCTCAAGTTAAGCTGAAGATTGTACAAATCGTTGCTTAATCTATGCAATCTATTCTCTAAGGTCTGCACGCCTGATAAAACTCCTTGTTCACTCTCTCTGTCTCTCTCTTTCTCTCACACTCTCTCTCTCTCTCTTACTCTGATAAGATTTAGATGGCAGAAGCATGCAAATTTCAACAAGTCAAGCTACGTAAAGTCGCAAACATTACCTGATTACGTATACGTTAAGCTTGTTCATTCCATTGAGAAAATAAATGTCAAACTAAGCAGGCAAGCTTACGTCTTAGATCTAATGATCATACGTAGTGACTTTACGTATGCTACGTAGCAGCAGCTTACGACATTTGCCTAAACCATTTCGCCAGCTGCCTAATCAAGGTTCTCAAAAAGTACTCATTGTGTTTTGTGACTTTTATGCACTTCGACAGCATTTGACGTAAGCTAGGCTTACGTAACGTAAGGCACTGTCTACGTAAATGTGCAGTGAGTGAAAAACAAAATTAAAAACGTGGCAACAGCGCAAACAGATTCATGCAATTTGCATATTTGTGCGCTCTGTGCACAAAATGACACTTTTAGCGTCGCACCGCGTCGCATCGTTTGCCAACACTGAATGGGTAAGAAGAAGAAGCAGACGACGACAACGAGTAGACGAGGCAGACAAAGCTGAATCAGTGACTGCACTGGATGATGGGGCGGGGCAGCGAAGCAGACGACAAAGACTTCTTTGCATATGCAAAAAGTGCCGTCTAAAACGGCCGCCCACGTCGTGTCTTTGTTTTATTAAGTACTTCCTCTACTCCTCCCCCCCACCACCTCCCACTATTATTATTATTTTTACGTTGCAGAAAAATATTTTAGGCTGCGCCTGTGTGTGTGTGTGTGAGTGCGTGTGTTACAGCTTTTTTTTGGCTTCTGTTGCCGAGCAGCAGCCCAAAAAGTGAACATACAAAAGACAAAGTAGCACAAATTTTGCACCACACAAGCACAGAGAGAAAGGGGCGTGGGCGTTGGGCGTGACACAGCCTGGTAGTGTCGTGTCTTAGAGACGTGCATGCCAGCAGGCCGTAAAGCAAAAGGCGCCAAAATAAAAGCCTTTTAAGCCGTTGCAGCCACAGGAAAGCGACAAAGTCGACAATTGTGTGAAAATAGAATAGAAGTAAGAGAAAGAGAAGCACAAGAACTGAAAACAGTGGGAATAAGAAGGGAGAGAGAGAGAGAGCTAGAACCAGACACGACTCGACTTGCCATGCCTTGTCTCGTCCTAAACTCGACTCAACTGCAAGCAAATGCCAAGAACAAAAGAATCAACGCTTAACACAATTTCGCATACCCTATAAAGTTAATTGAGTGGAAAAGGTAGTGCTAAAACTGGCTGAATTTATGTGATTGTTGGAGGTATCTCTCAAAAGTAAGGAATGTGCAGGGCAGAGCTTTGCAAAACAGAAAAACATATTTTCAATATCAAAAAACTTCAATTAAACCTATTTTCTGACCTCATAGAGCCTTGTGAAAATTAACCTATTTTTTAACCTTAAAAAACTGCTTAAATTTAACCTATTTTATAACCTCAAAAACTTAAAGAAGTCTAATACAGTTAGACCTATTTTATAAACTGAAAAACTCAAAAACTCAAGCCAACCTCAATTAGATATATTTTCAAAGTCCGAACAGACTATTATAAATTAAACCTATTTTCTAAGCTCAAAAACGAAAGACCTGCTCAAATCTAAGCTATTGAAATTTTCAAGAATCAAGTAGGTATTTTATAAACTTATCCAGGTTTTTTTTAAACTTATTCCTAACAAGAAGGTTGTCTTTACAGGCTATATGCTAGTCGCTCTACCACACAGCATGGCTATATATGTAGTCCGTTTTCTTTGTTTCTGTAGCTTCAAGTGGATGGGAGCACACACAGACACACACGCCCACAACTGCAAGCGTTGTTCTCTGGCTTGGCTACGGAATGAGTCCGGCAGGGCGCAGAGTGCAGCGTCGACAATGCTTCGTCTGCTTCACATGTAGGACACAGAACGAGTCCCCGCGTTGCAGTCGTCGTAGTCGTTGATAGAATTCATTTAGTTATGCACACCTTCCGTTCCGGAGGTGCTTTTTACGTGCTGCACGGCACGGCACGAATCGAGCACGCTCTTCAAACGGGTGTTTGCTTTTCGCGTTACGCTGTGTAAGTTATTATCGAAATCGGGGCGTGGCCAAGACGCTAGGCACTTTATTGACAAGCTTCAGACAAAGCGCGAGTAGCGTCTTGTGATTATTAAGCGGACACAGCGGGTGTAGGTCGAGCAACTGAGGCCAAGCCAAGCCAAGGTCAAGCGCGCACTGAAGCCAAACTAAGCCCCTCCTTGGGCAACGTAAAGATTGTGGGCTACGTAATAAGCTGTAATAATCAGCGTGAACGGCAAAGGCAACGGCAACATTGCGGCGCTTAAGCTGTTGCGAATTAAAAACGCAGTCATTGGAAAAATTACTTAGATTGCCGCTCGTCGTGGTCGTCGTCGTAATCTTGACTTTTTATACCTTTCGACCTTTTAAAATGCTCAAAAAACGGGTATACCAATTTTGAGTTGATGTGACGTTTAGAAGGAAATGCGGTTGATCCCACATAGTATCACTGGCCGAGTGGATTAACCCATATTCGTCTTTGTCCTATTCAAATCTTCAAGTTTTTAAAAATCCGTGTAGGGTATCACACTGCCGGGCGCGTTCGACTGTTGCTCTTCTTACTTGTTCATTTTTTCTTTCGTTCGTTTGAAGTGAATACAATGGCAATGAAAAGCTGAGCAGCAGCTTATCGGAGACTGACCTTACCTTACGAAGCAAAGTTAATCGAAATAAGCCGACCTGGCTGAGCACAAGCTAATTTTACCTGCACTCAGCTCTGCGAACTTAACCTTCTTGTGCCTGAGCTAAGCATAACATTGAACCGACCTTATTGGTCGAAAAATTACCAAGCTTGCCTTACTTAAATTAGAATGGACCTAATCAAGTCTTTATAGACATAGTTAACAGGGATAGAACTCCCTTAATCCATCACCAAACATAGTTAAGCCTAGTTCAACCTTAATTATCTGTATCTAACAGTCTAACCTAGTCTAAACCAGTCTAATCCAGTCTAATCCAGTCTAATCCAGTCTAACCCAGTCTAACACCGTCTAACCCAGTCTAACCCAGTCTAGCCCAGTCTAACCAAGTCTAACCAAGTCTAACCCAGTCTAACCTAGTCTAGCCCAGTCTTACCCAGTCTAACCCAGTCTAACCCTGTCTAACCCAGTCTAACCCAGTCTAACCCAGTCTAACCCAGTCTAACCCAGTCTAACCCAGTCTAACCCAGTCTAACCCGGTCTAACCCAGTCTAACCCAGTCTAACCCAGTCTAGTCCAGTCTAACCAAGTCTAACCCAGTCTAAGCCAGCCTTACCCAGTCTAACCCAGTCGAATCTAGTCTTACCTAGTCTAGCTTAGCCTTACCTAATCTTACGTCAAACTAACCTAACCTTATTCAACCTCATCCCAAACCTCACATTATCTTCAATAGCATCTCACCTAATCTAAGCCAAATGTTTACTGCCTTCCAGTTACATTTTAGAGCGTAGCTGTCATATCCAACAAACCGTAGTCATAACTAACCTAACCTTAAACTAATCTCCAAACGCAGACAAAACGGATTGCGAATTGGAATTTAGCCGATTTGGAGGAATCGTGTCCCATTATCGACAGCCGCAATGCGTTGCTGGCGTTGACTTATGGTTGCCATTGGGGTTGGGAGGGGGTAAGGGGATTAAAAGGGTGGGTCGAAGCAGTGAGGCAGCGGGGCCACATGGGTGAAGAGAGAACGAGAGCCGGAGGGGCACAGGGCACTTGACTGGCCGTGGCATGCCACAAAATTGGGCGGTAACACGGTAAAGAAGATGCGTTTGGGCCATTACCCTGTGCCGGCCCAACCTCTGCAATTCCGGGCTATTCCCAACATTTTGCCACGCCCACAACTGCAATTAGGCAAAGCAGGCAAACGGCCACAATATGCACTCAATTATGGCGCAAGATGAATGCAATCGCGTTGCACTCAAGTGGACACAAGAGAGAGATAGCGAGACGGAGAGAGAGCGAGCGAGGGATAGAGAGAAAAGGAGCAGGAGCAGGAGCAGCTGCTGTCGCTTTAGAGGCGACTTTAAACATTTGAAGAATGTGCTTTATTCGCAAAATTTTGCACAGGAGGATACAACAAGTGCGGTAAACATTTTGCATTAACGTAATTGCTAACAGGTAATAGGTTGCTCGAGAATACTCGACTTTAAGATACCCTACGCTCAATTTACTTACAATTCTGAAAAGCTAATTTTGATAAATGTGCAGTTTTCTACTGAGATACACTCTTAAAGAATAATAGAAAGGCAGAAAATAGTAATAGGTTTCCTAAACAGGAATATGCACTATGCAGCAACCTTTATATCAAATTTAGTGTCTCTAGACTTTATAATTGCTCTGATCCGTTCATTTATAGGGACGAACAGACAGGCAGTCAACCAGACAGGCAGACGACTAGACAGGCAAACAGAAAGACAGCTAGATAGACAGACAGATAGATATATAGAGATATGAATAGATAGATAAGCAGATAGATAGATAGGCAGATAGAAAGATAGACAAATAGATAAATAGATAGATAGAAATATAGAAAGATAGAAAGATAGAAAGATGGACAAATAGATAGATAAATAGATATATAGATAGAAAGACAGAAAAGATATATTGACAGATAGACAGACATATAGACCGACAAATGATCAGATATATAGACAGATAGATAGACATATAGTTAGATCAATATGTAGAGATATAATACATCAATATAAGAGATACACAACTAGATAGAAAGATAAATAGACACCCCTGTTATGCAACATACACTTCCACAAAAATAGTATACAATTGTTTTGAACAATTTCAATGCTTGTAGGGTATAAAAAAGTGTGTGTCTGTTTGTTTTTTGTTTGCGGGGATGCGGTCAAAGACATCACAAAAATCCGACAAGCAAGAAAAGAGGTTAAAAAGCGAGTAAATAGCACACAGCGACAGAGAGAGAGAGAGAGAGTGAGAAAGATAGTTAGGTGCTTCTCTGCTCTGTGTGTGGCATAGCCCAAAGGAGTGTTAGTTAAGTCCGTCTGTGGCATTTGCGGTTGACAGTTGTTTTGCCTTTGATTACAGACAATTTCTGCCCCCACTCATTACCTCACTCCCTTTCACTTTTTATCCTTCACTTTGTCTTTTCCTGTCTCCTTTGGCTACCGATCTCTTTCTTTGGCTCTTAAATTATAGCATCATTGAACATAATAATAATTTTGTTCTTTGCAAATGTCGCGCTAAAAGTTTTTTGTCAGCTTGGGAAATAAGAAAATTGCATTTAAGATTTATAACCACAAAAGTTGCCACACTGTTCCACTTCTCACCACCGCCTGATCCCTTTCCCCCTCTCTCTGGAAAAACCAAAACACAAATCAAACAAACTTTCAATCACTCAGGTAAAAGAAGACAACAAAAGTTTTTGCGATGCGCGAAACTTTCACATCGACCCTCTCTTTCCCTCATACTCTCTTTTCGCTCGAGCTTCAAAAAACCAACAGCAAAATTTGGTTTCGTTTTGCCTCGACCCCCCCCCCACCCCTCTCAGATTCCCTCGCACGCCTGACATTTTTGTGGCTGACTGAATAAATAAACAGCCTGTCAGAGCAGTGACACAATGACGTCACACGGTGTAGGCGTCCGGAGAGGACCATGGGTAGCGGTAGCATTTGGCGTACAGTTTTCACTCTTAAACAGTTATAAAAGGGACCCCGAAAATGTCAATTAGAATATCCTGTCAGCGACACGACACGATTCACAAATCACAATTGACAAATCACATTCACAATTTAACTAGCTATGAAATTCGTGAAGCTATTTTAGGTTAGGTTGTTTCCCAAAAACAAAATAGGTCGGTTTTAGGTTTGCGTTGCTTTTTAAAGCATTCTTTTTGGGGCGGGTGCAAGATATTTATGGGACAAAATTAAGGAAAAAAGTTTTTTGAATTTAATTAATTAATCTCACAAATGCAAATTTCTTCTATAATATGTATATAATGCATTTTGGATGCAATACTAAGCTGTATTTCTATTTATTCTAAACAGTCTAAAATATTTATGATACGGTTTCATATATTATCTATAATATTTATTGAATTAATTAAAGCAGAGCTTTATAAGCCACAACTCGACAGCTCTCTTCGCCTGTAGACCTCACGTCATGCCCCCACAAGCAAGCAAAGTCAGCAGACACAGCTTGATACTATAAGGAGGCATAAATTTTGGGTTTGCCGGTCTGGTCATAATAAAGATATTAGCCCATAACGAGGGTCGATCGTTCCAGGCAGCTCGAGGCGACTCCAAGTTGGAGTCAGAGACACAAAGTCGTAGACCAAAATGTTGCACAATTTGGGGCAATAAACCAATTTCCCAGTTGGCACATGAAGCTGTCAGACAAACTGCCAAGCCACAGAGGGAGATGGAAATTGTGGGAGGGAGAGAGGTAGAGAGCTAGAGGGAGATGGCTAGTTAAGCACATCTATCATAAATAAGCGTTGCAAGTTGCGATTTATAGCACAACTTGAAACCACTAAACTAAAATCCAAATGTTTAGAAAACGAAGCTGCAACTGAAACCAAGAACGAGACAACAATCGCATCGAGGGGTGGGTGCCAAGAGTGGGAGGGGTTGAGCTTTGAAAGGGGCTGGTGGAGGGATGGGGGAGGAATGCAAAAACTATGCCGGAAATACGTGCTTAGCATGCAAACGCACAAAACAACAACAAGCGGCAGGCTGCACAACGGGACAAGATGGCAGCCAGAGGGCAGGAGGGACAGAGACAGGTCGTGTCCGTAGGCAGAAGCTGTGCACACACATACGCACACACACATAAACCGCTTAACAATGCCACTTCCGTTTTTGGCATGCGGTTTACCCTGCTTGGTCGCCGGCTTCAGTCCCTGGTCATTGTCGTTGCTGTGTTGTTGTTGTTGCTGCTGTTGTTTACGGGTTTCAACACACAAACGTACACACGCCCACACACACGCACGCACACACACTCGCAGGCAGGCAGACGCAGAGAGCGCACACACGTCGCACAGTTGTAGGCAACATTTTCACGAGTTGTGCGCCGCCAGCAACGTCTGGCGAAATGTCAGCTGTACAGTTAGTTTAGCTCAAAATTTATATACCCTGTACGCATGCCAAATATCGATGGGAGGCTTAACAGGTGCATACTTTATCGGGGGAGTGTGATATGCAAATTAAAAGAGATGTGCCAAGGTTTATCGTGGATATGACGCAATTATTGCAAAACTATCGGCCGACTATCGGCTAACTATCGTTCTTTTTAAAAGCGAAACTATCGGCAGACTATCGTTTTACTATTGTACATAAAATAAAGAAACTATCAGCAGTCCATGGCCAAACTATCGTCTTCTCATTCAATATTATTTTTAACTATCTATCTATCTATCTATCTAACTATCACTAAACTATCGCATTTTCAATGACGAAACTAATGGTCAACTATTACCATACCACTTTAAATACTATCTATCGAGTTTACAACTAATCACTTTCGATAGATTTTGAATTTATCGATAGCTGCGCAACCTATTTAATGTGTAGTTAAACTAATTCGGTCTCAGCATAGTCTGTTAATTATTTAATAGTTTAAAACTTTATACTCTCTATGGCTAGCAACTTTATTGATAGTTGTGAACTTTACCGATAGTTGTGTAACACTTGTAGCAACTGCTGTAGGTCTTTTCGAACATAAAAGTTACTTTACTTGTTTTTCGAGACCCTTTTCCGAGACCCATTTTAGTTTCCTTTGATAGCTTATATCTTCGATAGTTTGTAACTTTGTTAGGTTATATCTAATATATAATATCTTTATATTTAACACTTTTCTCTCCACTTTATATTCAAGCAACCTGCTGACTTCATTACAGAGTATTTGCCTTGTTAAACATGCTGCTTTTGTGATTGCTCATTTATTGTTCGCAATGTTGTTGCTCAGTCTGAGCGAGTCGACTGCATTCTATGTAGCTCTTGTTGTTGTTGTAACGTTCTTGTACTGTTGTTACTGTTGTTGTTATTGGTGTTGGGGCTGCTGCCGTTGTTGCTGTTTTCCTCTGTTGTCTCGTTTCATAAATAACCGTATCTCGTTTAGACGCTTGACGTCAAAATGAAATTATTTCAATTACATTTGTAACGAGACATCAACAGCAACAGCAGATGTTGCTTTCACTCACCCTTCTTTCTCTCTCTCTCTTTCTCTCTCTCACTCTCTCTCTCTCTCTCTCTCTCTCGCTCTCTTACTCCTTTTCCTTCTCTCTCTGTTTCTGTTGCTGTGTTCAAATTATCCATCAGTTCATATCTTCACTCTCTCAGCTGGGTGTGGGGCGCTGCTTAATTGGAACACTTCCACATTTGTCTCACAGCAGCAGCTGTCGCTGCCCTCCTCTCTCTCCCTATCTGTCTGTTTTTCAGTGTGTCCTGCATGCTGATTAGTTGCTGAGTCTGCGCCTGCAAGTAGGCCATGAATTTTGTTCTTAAGCAGCAACAATTGCAGCTGCAACTTGCGAGTTTCCTCAATTATTCAAGCAAATTCATAATAATTGCGCCCAGGTGAGTCACAAATTATTGCAAAACGGTCATGCCATTGCCATAGAGAGAATCCTCACTTCAATTTCCAAAATATATTGAATCGAATTGAAGGTTAAAGTACTACATAACTTATAATCGAATCGTAGAACCAATACATATGTGCAGTTCCATAACCTGGTTGAATTTTACGTGTATTGGCATTTTATTTATACCTTAACCATAGTAATCTAACATATCAAGAAATTCATAAAATGA
This sequence comes from Zaprionus inermis, assembly GCA_018151445.1. Classification (NCBI taxonomy): domain Eukaryota; kingdom Metazoa; phylum Arthropoda; class Insecta; order Diptera; family Drosophilidae; genus Zaprionus; species Zaprionus inermis. The sequence goes on from JAECXD010001052.1 coordinate 14,735, forward strand.
CGCTTTTACAAATTTTGTTTTTTTTTTTTTTTTTATCATTTTAAAAAAAAATTTGTATATCTAAATTTTAAATCACAAATTTTTACTTTAAATCGATTGAACAGGTCAAAATTAATACTAAACAAGTGTTTAAAAGTATTTTTAACAAAAGTTAACTTTGAGCCCAAAATCATGACAAAGTCTCCGAAAAATTAGACATGTGGTCGCCTCGATAGGACCTTTAACTTGACACTGCAGCTTTCATAACTTTGTTATTAATTAGGCGATTTTCATTCTGAATAACATTTTGTTTTTGTGTTGACCCCTAAAGTGATTCTTCATTTCAATAATTGCAATATAGACACTTTGAAATTTTTTGAATTTTTTTTCGAACTGAAGGTAAGGGTCCCCCCTTATCAATTTAAAAAAAAAAAAAATTTTTTTTAATTTTAAATCACGAGTTTTTACTTTAAATCGATTGCACAGGTTAAAATTAGTACTAAACAAGTGTTTAAAAGTATTTTTAACAGTAGTTAATTTTGAGCCCAAAATCATGACAAAGTCTCCGAAAAATTAGACATGTAGTCGCCTCGAAAGGACCTTTAACTTGACACTGCAGCTTTCATAACTTTGTTATTAATTAGGCGATTTTCATTCTGAATAACATTTTGTTTTTGTGTTGACCCCTAAAGTGATTCTTCATTTCAATAATTGCAATACAGGCACTTTGAAATTTTTTGAATTTTTTCGAGAACTTTGTTTCATTAATTTTCTTTAATCATTTATCAGTAGTTGATTTCTGAGATTCTGAGAACTCCTACGGACCTGACATATAGCTTTTGAGGGTAGGGGCGAGACAGACTTCAGTTGAAAATCCAGATTGGGGCAGAAGCTAAGCTGAGCTATTTAGCCTTTTGGCAGCTGTTGTTTCTGCTCTGTCTACCTGTCAATAACAGTCTCGTTAAGAGCAAATGCCATTAACGATAAATCGAAGCTGTGTACGGGTGAGCGAGGGAAAGAGAGAGGGAAAGGGAGAGAGAGAGAGAGGAGAGATAGATAAAAGGCTGGGCAAATCTCTAGCTAACTGAATTTTTGCACACACTTAACGCCTGCAGGACTGCATCAACTCGACTCGACTCAATAAAGCGCAGCAGGAGGTTAAAAAACCAGAAGACAACGGGGCAGAGAGACGAAGAAAGCAAGAGGAATGAGAGAGAGAGAAAGGAAGAGGCAGACATATCGTCTATCAGCTGTGATGTGTGCGCTGAAATGCTTTGGCAGCTTTTGGCAAGTGGCAAAAGGCCCCCAAAAATCCACTCAATTCTCGCCACTCGCCAAACCAACTACTACACCAACCTCACTCCTTCCACCCTGCGAGGGTAGAAAGAGAAAAAACGAGAGATAGAAATTTACAGTCAGCCGGAAAGCCAAAACAAAATAGCGCAAAAAAAAAAACTGTAAGCCAGAATCAGAGTAAGCGACGAGCAGATGCGCTAAAAGGCTTATATAGATTTCTTCATTTCCTGCATGCCATGGGTAATTCTAATCTCATTTTTATGAAACTTGTACAGTCTGCTACTTGTAATATAAGCTTGGTATTCCCTAAATTTCAGAGCAATATATAATAAGGTATGCAAGTTGTGCGTTTTTTAAAGTTTGAGGTATTATTAGACGTCGCTGGAGTCAACTGATCGAATCTAGTATTATAAAATACGTAAGAGGCTTATGACAACCGCCTTATTGTAACCCAGTATTTACAGGGTATTACAGCTTCAAGTTTTGAAGTTTTATCCTTTGTTCGTTCGCTTGTTTTTACGTTCCAAATGCTGCGCATTCGATTTTCAGTTTTTCAGTTCCATGTCCAATTTTCAGTTTCGTCTTTTACTGCTGCTGTCTCTCCACTGTGTCCCCTCTCTCTCTTCCACTTCCAGTTCCTTGCCTTCCTGCTCTGCCTGCCTGTGTATGGGCTCGTTTTAAATGTGTCATGGCAAGACGATTCCGTTGACTGGGCCATTTTGGAACAAGGGCGAAAGTATTTTCACGTGCTTGTCAGGCCCTGTCAGTCGAGCAGTCAATTAGCCAACGCTTTTCAATTACAAACAAATCGAAGAAATGGACACTAAAATGTGGGAGTGGCAGGCAAAGCTGGGAAAATGAAAGAAGAGGGTGTTAGAGGGAGAGTGAGATAGGGAAAGGGGTAGCGCAAGTAACACACACATCTGCTGACAGGCACAAGTTCTCCACTTTCCACGCCCCCCAGGTGGAAATTTACATTTGTCACCTCCCCCAAAAGTGGGTCACAAATGGATAATTCAACGTAGAGACCTACCATGTCCTACCTGCCCCTCCCTCTTCACTTCACTAAAAGGAAAACAGAAATAGAACTGAAATTGAAATAAGCTAAAAGTGGAAAACAAGTGAAAACCTGTTCGACTATAACGAGTTATAACTTCATCAAGTTTTCTAACAATATGTTATATTAAAGCACACAGCCCAAGTTTGTTTAATAATTTCGCCACGCTCCCATACGCCACTCAAAATCAAATTTTAGCTGTAATTTTAAGGCTTAGGTATACAATAACTATCACCATTTTAATGATTTCTGCAAATTTGGTTGGGATCGCATCATAAACACACAAGTTATTTAAAATATAAACTTAGTGGGTTTTGTAACAACGCTTAAAAGTATGCAACACACAATATTTGACATAGAAGGCAGTTCTTTAAACTTACAAAACAATATATAATTGAAAAAGTATATTTTTAGCTGTTTAAATCAATCTGACACAAGTTAATCATGCGGAACAGAATATATATATTCGAATTATAACTATACGCAAACTGTGAACGAATAGCAGAAAAGCAACATAACTATGCACACGTAATTGAGTTTGGCACATTTAAAAGCATAGCCGGAGCATGAGTGAATGAGTGAGAGAGAAAGAAGGGGCGGTATAAAAAGAGCGAGTGAATGAGAGCAAGGGGTGTACCGCGCAATTTATATAATTCAATTACAATGTAAATCCCTTAATCATATGAATATTCATTAAAGTTGGCCAAGCCAACGCACACACACACACACACACATCGACACCCTACAGCGATAAGAGCATGGCGGGAGGCCGAGGGGGCGTGGCAGTCATGTAAATGCATTTACCACAGCATTTCCGCCACAATGCGCGCGGTGCAGTGACAAAAGCGGAAGTGCAGATTCTATCAGCCAAAATGGGTGTCGGTGTGTGCAAGAGTGTGTGTGGACATGTGTGTGCTAGTGTGTGTGCTAGTGTGTGTGTCACACCCGGATATCAGGCGACAACGATGCATCTTTCGACCTGGACATCGTCTGTTTGTGTCATTTCGAGATCATTTTCTTTTCATCTTTTTTTCCTCAATTTTTAAGCCAAATTAATTGAAAATTGTTTAATAAGTGTGAGTGTGAGTGTGAGTCTTTCTGTATGTGTGTGTATGTGCGGGTGTGCATTTAAAATACCAGCACACACATTGGCCACATTAATGCGTGTTTTACATTCGAACACGCCGCAGTCATACGAAAATTTCCCTTCCCTCTTTTGTCATGTTGCAACTGCTGCTTAATGCGCCTTTCCATGCGCCACGCCTACTCTGCCACGCCTTCGTTTCGCCACTCCCACTTCGCTTTCGACCAACGACTTAATGCATTTAAAGTATACGTAATTTAATAGCAATCAATGTGGATGAAAGCCAGAAGCGAGCATCGAGAATGCCCTAAAGTTCGTCCATTTCCCGACTCAGGCGAGGGTTGCTCAGCAAGTTGACAGTACCTTAATACAATTGCAGATTTTTCATGCTATACCATAAATGTTCTACTTTTCGGTTTTTATTTTAATTGTTTTTTTTTAGCTACATTGTTTCTTAGCCCAAATCCTGCTTGCATTAGTAATAAACTTCTTTTTCGTTGGTTTTTCTGTCTTCAACACAAAACTCTCCAGTCATATTTGAAATTGACTTCTAGTGTGCTTGCTGCGTCATATATATGTCAACAGTATGACATATGAAATCATTGCACATGACCTGGCACATATTTTCGGGCACGCCAAAGATTGTCAAATGATAAATATGAAAAAATACATTGAGAAAGTCGCATAGAGTGCCATGAGAGTGACAGATGAGTGAGGTTACACTCGTTAGCCTTACTTGCTAGACTATGCGCTATATATTATACTTCAGAGTCTATCAGAGCCAGTGTATCCATCAGAAATCATTTGGCTGGTAAAAATATATAGTTTAGCCTTAAAATAATGCTTGCAAGCTGATTTTATTTGATTTACGGAAGCGTTGGGGGGCGTGGCTGGAACTGGATCTGTGTGCAGCCATAAGGCAGCAACTTTGATAGCCCTAGCTCTGATAATAGCTGCGTTATAGGCGTTCATACAGACAAACATGGCTATATTGATAAGGCAATGGACTAAGAGAATTATATATATTATTTTTGGGTTCTTCTGCCTTTTACATACATTTCTGATTGACGCAGTACTTAAATACCCTTCTACGGCTCTATGAGTTGCAGGTTTAATAAAAATCAAGAGCGTGTACTCATTATATGGCATGCTGCCCCCCTTTACTGCAGTTGTTATGCTTGTTGTTAATGTTATCCCTCTTCTTATGCTCCCTCTTCTGTTCTCTCTTGTCGAACAGATCGTTTGCATAGGCAATGAAAAAGTTTGTATGCGACTTTGCTGGCCATTAAAAGTTGCCACCGTGCGCTGTAATACGCTTATGATGTGCCATCAAGAAAGCTCTACTTTTGCAACATACTCCCTCCCTCCCTCCCTCTCTCTCTTTCTCTCTCTCACTCTGTCTCATCCACTGTCACCCTCGCGCTGTCATTCGGCACGTGCCTGTGTAAATTATTTGCTGCAATTGAATTTAAATGCGAAAATCATTTAATTGCTTTAATTAATTACCGAAACGAACAGAGTACAGTTCTTCAGACCTCAGTTAAGCTGACGATTTTTAATACCCTGTGGACAATAAAAAAAGCAGAAAGGCAACAGACTGTTGTACTAGGTATTAAGCACATTAAGAGCACATAAAAATGATGCGACTAGTTTTATGTTTACGTATTTGCAACTTTAAACAATTTCCGAAACAAATTGGAAATGCTTAAGGGGCTTATTTTTATAGATTTTATTTTGAAATTAGGTAGAGCCGTCACTGTTAAGTTACTGTTTCACTGGAGTAATTGCATATTTACAGCTATTTCTAGCTATTTATTTGCTTAAAACAAGATAGCTTTTCTATAAAGGCAAACAGAACAGGTATTTAGTTAGAGTAGCATAAGTTGCAGGGTATCTTGAGAAATTGAAGTATTTGTTAGTCCAAGCTACCCTATTTTATTATGTGTTTTTACACATTTCGCGTTTTTTTAAAGCCTTTTCGCAGCGTCAACTGCGACCGAAAACTGCTGCACAGTTCCTACATGAAAGAAACCACTGAATTTCAATTGAAAATCGATCAGTCAGTCAGTTTTGCATGTGGGTGTGTGTGTGTGAGCCCTGTGTGTGCGGGTGTTTTCCCAGCGTATATGTGTGTTGTGGTTGCTTGGCTGCAACTTCCGTTTGGCGTTTAAAACTGCAGCTGCCCTGCCAAAAACCCACTCGCCGCTCCCTGCAGGTATTAAATCTCTCGCTCTTCCTGCCTCTCTCTTTTTTTTTGGCATATAAACAATGCATATTCATCGCACATATGTATGTGCATGGGTGTGTGTGTGTGCCAAATCTGTCTATGCTTGAAATTGTCACGTTTATTGGGTTCGATTTGCTCGGGCTTTACGTTTTAGGGCAATGAATTCCTGCATATTTGAGAGTTGAGTGCAAAACAATGTCAAATGCAGATATCAATTGGCCACGCCCCCTCTAGGCTAGCTGCCCAGCCCTAGTCGTGCATAAACAGAAGACAGACAAGCTTGCATATCTCAAGGGCAAAGGGACTGACAAATCTGTAGACATTTTCGGGATGTTAGCTAAAATCTGTGAAACCTTTAATGAAGGTTCTGCAACAATAATATACAGAAATATAAGCAAAGGTATGGTTAGCAATGATTTATCAGATATAACACTATTTTATTTAGCAGAAAATAATATTTAAAATATCCTAAATCTATAAAATGTTACCCAATCTTTGCTCAACTTAATTCCAACAATTTGTTGGCTTTTTCAAGCTAAATAAGTATTAAATATTTTTAGCATTTTCACCTCAAATGTCAGCTTAAAATTAGTTGCCTTTTTTAACCATAATATACCCTCTCAAATCCTGTAAGCTGTCAGTTAAAATTGGGCTAATGATTTGAACTATGGCTAGACGAATATACAGCTAATAAAACGTTGACCAACACACATTTGTAGTGTTTTTGCAAAAAGGTGAGAGAAAAGTGTAGATTGAATGTTTTACGAGTTCGGGTTAAATAACTTTCGAGTTGCTGCCGTAGTTTATTGATGACCCACATGGTAGTAGTCCGCTGCTCAGGCCCCGCTACTCTCTTTCACACATCAATACACACCGCCACACACACACACACAACATAAGACACAGTCGCTGCTGCTTCGGCTGCCACTTGACTATGAGACGACTCAACCTCAAATAGCTTGGGCACTCAAACTTTCAGCTGCTGCTGCTCCTGCTGTATAAATCTTTGTTTAACCTCGTCTGAACTCTGTGAAACGCCCACAAACACACAAACACACACACACATACACTCAGTGGCGCGTCGGGACACTTTCCGTACCAACACCTTGCAGGTGAAATCAACTGTCATGCAGTTTTAAACAGTTTACGAGTCGTATGAGCGATATTTGCACAGGTATTGCTTTTTCCCCCACACAAATATACGACTATACGTCGTGTGTGTGTGCGCGGGTTTGCTTTCTATACCCGCTACTCGTAGAGTAAAAGGGTATAATAGCCTAGCAGCAATGTTTATAAAATGCAAAAAGTCTGCATGAACATTCAGATCTCAGCTATTAGAAGAGCTAGAGCTAACAAATTTGATAACAATATGTTTAATTACAGCACGCAGCTCATGCTTGTTTTAGAATTTGAACAAGTCCCCTTGAATCGCAAACAGATGAATTGCTAGCGTAATTTTTGTGTGAAGCACTCAAAAGTATGCAACAAAAAATATTTCGAATATCCTTAGTTGACTATGGGGTGTATCACAGTCGAGTACACTCGTCTATCGCTTCATTTCATGTTTTTTTTAGCAATTTTATTTCGCAAGCTGTGTTTTGTTGTTGCTGCTTTTCACTTTCTTCTTTTTTTTGCTGCCTGTCGAAGCACTTAATTCAGCGTAGCATTTCGACGATTGATTCAATGTGCATGCCTCAGTGTGAGTATGTGTGTGTGTGCGAGTGTTGAAGTGCGTGTATTGAATCACCGCTCGACTGTGTGTGTGTGTGTGTTGTGCTTGCTTTTCTTCCTGTTGCTTTGTTGCTGCAAATTTAATTACAAGACAAATTGTCGACATATCACGTTATAAATACAAATGAAGCCAGACAGACACACACAGACACCTGTATATTTACACCTGTCAGCCCCCCCTCCCACTCCCTTTCCTGGCTACTCTGTGTAAATATTTTTTCTATCTGAAGCATCCTGCTACATTATTAACAAGTTTGAAGCGGCAACTAGGGGAAAATGAGAGCAAAAGGCAGCAGCACACTAAGTTGTAGACTGTACTTAATTTTAAAGAGTTCGAGTAACTGTTCTGAAGTAGAATACCCTGTAGAGTGCTACGGAAATACTGTCGCTATTAAGTACGGTTAATAAGTTTAATTTACTTAACTTAACCTGACTTAAAGTGAGTTTGGAAAAGTTCATTTGAGTGCTTGAGTATGTTACAAAGTTTACAAAGTCTTTAGAAATTAAATTAATACAAGAGTAGAATAAGGGAAGAATCTATTATAATAACCCATTAGTTTGTTAATTAGAACAATATTTTTTAAATTATTTGTTTTTTAAGTGATTAAGGTTACTTTAACTTAAAAATAGCATACGGTATAGAGCTTAAAGCTCTGTTGAAGTGCAGATACGCTGTACTTTCTAGAGTAAGCTATAGGTTTATGTACTGCACTTAAAGCTGCTCTTAAAGTTATGTTTTTACTACGATAGTTCGATAGTGCCACGGGTTGACAACTCACTCGTTTTGAGTGAGCTCTGGTGTGGGTTGAGTAGACTCCACTCAGTTTGTTTTTATGTGCATTCAGTGCGCATTCAGGCGTACAATCGCATTTGCACACATACACTATATGCAAATACGTAAACACACGCTCACTCTCTCGTTCTTTCTCTCTCTCTCTCTCTCTCTCTGTCTCAATTTCCACTGGGTACGCAACATAAACAATGAATTGCGAACATTCAAACATTTATCTGAGCTCTTCACTCGCCAAGTGCAACTCGCGTTTACCCTTCTTTCCTCTACTGTTCCTCTTTGCCATCCTTTCTCCTTTTTGTGCACCACAAAAATGGTAAATGGGCGCTTATTAGTCGCCCCTTTGGGGAGCAGCAAATGCAATTTCAAATTTTATTGCGCTAATTATTAAACAGCACATTTGTATACCCTGTAGAGCAAATGGCAACGATTTGTATCGGTTATGATAATTTTTGGCTGGCTTATCGATTGCTATCTGCATCTGTCTAGCATCTCTTAACGCTTTACTCTACATATAATTTCATGCATTTTGCCATTTTCTACTTTTGCAGGGTATCTTTTGGTGGCTATTGCAGTGTTGTTGTTTCGTTATTGTTTCTTTTTTATTGCCATATTTTTGGCACAAACTATTCGCAACCAATTTGCGCTCTTTATAAACTGCACAATTAGTTGAGGGCTACGCGCTGAAGGCTGATACAGATAGGGTAAGGTATAACGACAGAAAAAGGGATACTTTGGTTTAGTGATGCATTAGTAAATTTTTAAATATACTGAAGAAAATACTCTATAACTTATAATTTATAGGACAATTTATTTATTTATCCCCGATTTATTGACTCCATTATGTAGCACCCTGTACGCTGCGCACACATATTGTAGGGTATAATCTTGGTAAACTGCTGGTAGAGTAAAACTAGTTCGTTTTGCTCACAAAAGCCCTTACATTTCCCCTTTTTCGAGCGTCGCTTTGCGTTTTGGGCAATAAATTTATTCAATTGCGAAAAGGAGACAGGGTCGACCATACATAGATAGACACATATACGCATATATATGAGGTGTTCCCGGGTGGATGGCCATCAAATTTATTTAGTCAAATATTTACATTTGCACTTTAATTAGTTGCAATTATTTTGTTGTTTTTTCTTTGCAGTTTCTGACGTTTCTGTTAAGCAAATATTTTACTTCGAAGCCGCAAAAAACGTTTTGTGTGGGTTTCCTGTCAGTGTGCATCAGTGTGCGTGTGCAGAGGTATATGTTACACAATTCGTGCTAATGAAGCTGTTCCTCAATGGCATATTTATACAGCACAAAAAGGTGGTTACCCCTTTCTCTCTCACTCTCTTTCTCTTGTGTGTGTGTGCCACAATTTTAAATTGCAAAGCATACCGAAACCCGTTGCAAATATGTAGCATATAATATGAAATATGCTTTATTTAAATATGACTTACAACCATGTGCTAAGCTCTTGGAAATATCTCTAGAGATTTTCAGCAACAATAACAGTCACTGCAATTGTCTTGAAACAAGCCACATTTCGCTTTCGTTAGTTGGACTGGAATTTTGATTTTCATATAAAATTTTCACAGTTACTTCATATTGCGTTACGGGTTTTTTTGTAATTAAATAAGAAATGTTTTTTATTCAAGCAAAATTGTTAAAGAGATAGAAAATACCGTGGCATTTAATGGAGAACAGCTTGATATTTTATCTAAAAATAGTTTTGAGGTTTATTTTACTCTTAAATATTTGAGCAACAGATTTTTGCAAAAATAAATAAACATACTTATGATTTAAGGCTACAGATTGATTACTAGTTTAACTGCTGGTTAAATGATTTCATATTTAATATGATTTGAATGTAGATTGAGGTTTAATTGATTAGTTTATCTGCTTGTTAAATAATTGGGATAGAGAAAGCGACATATTGCCAGGCGTAAGCCGCCTGCTGAAGTCACTTGTACTAAGAACAAGTTAAATTAAATTATCTGCTAGTTAAAAAATTGATATACAAATTTAGTAAACGCGATCATAAACATCAAACTATATTTTTCTTATATTTTTTTAGTATCAATTATAGCTTTCTGTCGGTATATCAGACATTCATAATATCATAATCAATAAATGAATTATACAGTATTTTAAAGTTTAAACTGCCTGTTAAAGTTAATCATCACTTTAACAGTCACTGGAACTACAAATTAAATTTGTTCTTGATATGCTCTGTTATTAATTATAGCTTTCTGTTAGTTTATCTAGCCGACAAATAGTTGCGTGACATTTATAGCATAACAAACTGTCAAACAAATGTGATCCATGTGTATCGCGTGTACCCATGCACCCATTCATTCATATCTACCTTTCCTTAACTTGCCCTGAACTCTCGTTCTTTCTCTATGTGAACTGGGTCGATTGTCGTTTGACTTTCCCCACTCGCAGTTGTATTATTTTCATTCTCGATTGTTTTTCATTTGCTTGCGGAACTGAACAAGATTACGGCAATTTGTTCTTGTTGCGGCAGACTGCAATGATAGCCCTACCCTACTTGTAATACCCTTTCTTAGCCACTCTCTCACTCTGTTTCTCCTTAAATTGTACTTTGGCTTTTGTTAGTGCCAACTTATCTGATTCCTTTATGATTCTTTGTTCGTTCTTGTTCGCTATGCTAGTCTTATTCTTTACTGCATTCATCTTAAGCCCCGCACACACACACAGACATGCACACACACATACACACACACACATACATGCAAGCACAGACAGTTACAGCAAGTACTTGCGCTGTGTCGTTGTGCTTTCTTGTTTTTTTTTGCTGTGTCGCTGTGCGGCATTTGCGCCTGAAAGCATGCAACAACATTTTGCCATTGCTCGGAGAAATGACCGAAAATGTCCAGAGAAACAGGCAAAATGGCCAGAATGGCTAAAATGGCTAACAAAGCCATCCAATCGTCTCGTTATGGCAACCCAAAAGCACAATAAAAGCTGCTCAATTGCTGCCCGGCTGCAGCTTTGTCCCAATATCAACGTCAACGTCAGCATCAACGACGACGGCGACGGCGTCAACTCGAAAGCCACTTCAACGGACTCCAGGGGCACCGACACCCGCGGGGCCAGTGGGAGAGCGAAAGGGGGAAAGAAGGGGAAGCGATAGTTGACAACTTGAAGTGCGCCTGCAACGGAAATGCGCTAATTATGCGGCGCGCATTACAAAAGCAAAGTCTCTGGAGGCAACCAAAGCAGATAAAATGGAATATGCTACCAAGTCAAGACTAGCAGATGCTCTGTACTTGAAATTATACAAACGTTTGAGCACACAGCACAGAGAAGAGTCTCAAGTCGATATATAATGGTTTGACTTGAGTTTTATACTTATAAACATCTTAAGATTTGACAAGCAGTTTACAGTTAAAAGCTAGACTACCAGATACCCTATAGTTAGAGCATAGTATTATAATAAAAAATGTCTAACCTCAACAGACAGAAAAGTCATAAATTGAAGTGTAAAGTTATTATTTGTATGAGAAAGTTGAGTTTTATTTACAATTTACTCTAGCAGATACCCTGTAATTATATAAGTACTCAACAGGAATATCTAATGAGTTAGTGCAGATTTGGCAGCTTAAAGATATCCTGTAGTTAGAGAAAGGACCAAAAAAAACGAAAAAGACACAGATACCTTGCAAATACAACAACCATCAATTTTAGCCTATCCTCCCGCTTTGTACAGGGTATACAGGTACCTCCAATGCTGATTAAGCTATGAAACAACATTTCCCTTCTGAGAATGTTGCGTTTATTGTGGCTGGAAGTGAGCTGCCTTTAGCAGGCACGGGGGCTATGTGGGGTTAAGGCTTAACCCCCAAGATATATGTAAAATTGCGCGACAATGCAGGCGCTGTCGTTTCTCATTGTTGTTGTTGTTGTTACTCAACGGCCGTGATTTTTAGCGGGGCAAATAGAAAAGGTAAATAAAATAAAAATGGACGACAAAAATTGGGTAGAAGGAAGGAGAAAGAAGAGATGGAGAAAGAGAAAGAGCTGGCGAAAAAAAGCGTAGAAATTTCTGCATCGTTGAATGACCTTAAAACGAGGCAACAAACAAAGCAATTGTTATGGTTGTTGTTGTTGCACGTTGCTGTTGTTGCATATTGCTGTTGTAGTGGATGTTTGCATACTATGCGTTTAGTTGTTATTTACCTACGCTGCTGCTGCTGTTGTTGTTGCACATCCTGTCTGCCTGTGAAAGCAGTCAGCGATAGATACAGACAGATAGCGCGACAGTGAGAGAGCAGGAGAAAGAGACAGCAACGTGGACAAGACATATTTCTGTATTTATGTTGCAGCTACTGAAACAGCAACCTGTGCCCCCCCAGAGCCCCCCCCCCCACCCTAAACATTTGTGTCGCACACTCCGCTGCCTGCCTGTTGTTGTTGTTTATTGTAATCCGCCGTTAACTTCAAGAGCTTCGCTATTGCTTATCAGACGCAGCAGTTACGTGGCTTGTTATGCCGCAGAAAAGCAGGGTATATTCCAGTCATGCTTCAGTCAGATTTGCTTAGTTTTTCAGCTCGCTCAGCGAAACTCTTAATCATCAGCATAATATAGCTCAATCTCGAAGATTATAACAGCTGTAGTTAGAAAATTTTGCATACAGTACTACTACTACTACTGAATACCCTGCCTAAACAAAGTAGGCTCAAATTTTATGACAAATTGCACTCAGTTCGAATAAGACTAAAGAAAAATTGTTTGTACTTGATTCTGCTCCTAAAGTCGCATATCAAAAATTATGATATTTATAGCGTATTTCCTTGTGCTGCCGCACTACAGGTTATCTGTAGGTCCTGTCACTCGCAACTAGAAGACAGCGTTGGTTTTCATATGCGAAAAATGCAAAGTTCTCGCCACACAAAAAATTGGCAGCGTCGCGCATATAAGCGGCTGTCGCCTCCTGCTTCTCGCCTTTCTAAGCCCCATCCACGCCCACTTTGCACGCCTCCTTATACTATTTCCGAAGGGATACGGTGTACAATTTTTGCAACTATTTTGCTGCAAGTTTATAAGCGTTTCGCTCTGTCTCCCTCTTCCTAGCCAAATCTTTGGCGAGCAAATGAAAATTTTAAATAAAATTGTTTACCGCTTATATAGTCTGAAAATAAAAACATTTTTTGCCCAAACATAAATTTATTTATTTATTCCCTACAATGAAATTAAACTGGCCCCCTTCCTAAAATAAAATAACTAAAATAAACCTAAAACAAAATGGACACTTGAGGAATACACCTTATTAAAATTTCCACATGCGTTCCCTGGTCTTCGATCTAAGATCAATCATTTGTTTATGATGTCCTAAGTCCTTTTCTTTCTTTTGCTTAACGTTATTGGTGATGGTGCTGGTCTCCGGTTGAGGTGCTTCGGTTTGTTCAACCGGCACCTCAGCGCACGCCTCCTCATTTTCTGGCAAAGTGACGGTCTCAGTCGATATTCCCTGAATCCACTCTCGGCTGTCAGAAACAAAGCTTGGCTGCTCAATAGATTCCTCTGATTCCTTTCGAATGACAAGTCCCTCTTTGGGTTCTACAGTGATTTTCTGTCGCAGGATTGACAATTTGCAGAACGCTGTAAAATTAAGCCCAAAAATGCACTCACCTTAGCGTAGATCTTCTTTATGATAATCCAAGCGAAGAAGATTATTATAATCAAGAAAAAGACCATAACATGAAATAAAATAAAGTTGCTGTAGCCCTTCGGCGGATTTTCCTCGAACAAAACCTCAATGGTTTGCATTGTATATGGTGGATAGAAGAAACGACAGATATCATATTTGACTTTCTCATAAAAGTCGCTTGGAGGCTTCACCATTATGTCTACAAAATGCAACATACTATAAGGTATATTTGCTTACATTTCATTCTTTTCGAACTTACCTAATTAAGTACGTTGAATTTTAAAAAAATGAAAAATATTAAATTCACGATCTTTTAAAAAGTTTTTTTTTTTCAAAAATCCCTATTATTTGTGCTGTGAACAGTTTGAAAAAGTTTTTTCGACTGAGATTCCCTAGCACAAAAGCGAGAGAAGGGCCTACTCGGGCTCAAGCAAAAGCAATGCTATATTGATCAGGAAAACGAGCAGGGTAAAACCTAACAAGTCGAAAAGTCTACAGACGAGCATACTCAACTGTGCTATACCCGCTACAACTCTTCGGAAAAAAACCGTGCCAAATATGAACAAGGAGTTCTTGCTATTTATTTCTATCCGTCTCTAATTTGTTTTGCCTATGCAAGTTCCTCTCGATTCTTATTGGATGTTGCCCTTTGCTTTTATTACTTTGCAGTTATAACTCAGCAGAGGGCTTTAAATTATGCATGTGTCAAAGAGACGCCTATACATATGTATGTACATATATGGTGCCTCATAATACATCTCAACATATCTAATTAGATTTGTCGTTTGTTTTTTGCATTGCTGCTCAATGTCTCTTTCGATTCTAAGTGGCTTTAAATATACTAAAAACTTAATTTGAATTTTACAACACATTGTAAAAAAAAAAAAAAAAATATAAGATACGAAAAATACGATCGCCGGACCCAGGAGTTGAACTCCGAACCTCTCGCTTAACGTTCAGCGACCATCACCACTCGGCCACTGCATTTCTTAAGCGATGACCGATAAAATTTTATTGTGAATATTTTCGGTGCACATAATTAAAAAAAAAAGTTGCTGCTGCTGGAGTTGAACTCGAGTCTCCTCAATTGAGAAATTAGAAAAACCGACATAAGCACATGGTCACAAGCAATACTATTTCCTGAATATCTTCCTTATTTATCAGCCGATCTTATTGAAAGGCCCGCAGGGTGGTTTTTATCACATATATAAAAAATGATTGCTGTAGAGCTATATTTGCAGCTACAATTGATTTTTTTTTCGATTTATGGGGGCGGATGGAGGCGTTGCGAAAATCCAAAATAAACTTGATCTGCGTACAGAATTAACACATATTGTCCACAAATTGGTAATAATAGCTGAGATTTAGGTTTTCATACGGACGGACAGACAGACAGATGGCCAGTCGGACATGGCTATATCGACTCGGCTATTCATGCTCGTTTATATAAATAAAACAATAAGTGTGTATGTAAGAACGCAGATAACTCGACTTTTAGACGTCCGATTTGGATGGGTTTTTTTTCTGTTGAGTTCGTATTTTTGGGAGCTTTGAATAGGCTATGTGAAAATTCCGAAAAATCTTTGGAAAACGAGGAAAAAAAGAAAAAATCGTTTTAAGCTACAAATGTAAAAACAACCAAACACCACTGGAGGCCTGAAAAGCTGTAATCGATATTCTTTTAATATTTGACTGCAGAAAATTTTTTTATGAAACAATATTTCTTTGCTTTTTTTGCTAAAATGAAACGAGTTTTCTTAGTGAAAATCTAAAAAGAAAAGTTATTATTGTTTTGCCTTTTGTGGATTCGTGTTATATCTGTGTTACTATATGTGTGTTTTAACAAAACATGAGGTTAGCCGTAAGTCGATTACTCATTTTTGGTTGTTTCATTCGTTATTTTCGTCCATTCAAACTGCATCGTGCGTTGTTTTTTTTATGAATTTGCCTTTTTTTCAGACATGTTTTAACGTTTTTGTCTTAGTGAAATAATGCCGATACCACGGCGGACGTTGTTGGCTCCCAAAATTCGTATTTAAAGAGATGGCTCTCGATATCTTTCAATAAATGGGAATGGAAAAACCAAACACAACTTAATTAATTTAAATTAATTTCAGTGTATTTTAATGCAATGCAGAATGATAAACAACATTTTTTGTCATTCCATTTGGGATGAATTTATAATGGCACAAAAGAAATCGCATGAAGCACTCGATCGAACGTTGAAAGATTTCCGAAACTATAGCAATCCGTATAGCAACGTCCGCCGGGGCCGCTAGTTCAGAATATATATACTTTGTGGGGTCGGAGATGTCTCCATCTGCCTGTTACAAACATTTCCGTTGGCCCAAAGCTATAATACCCTTTTACTCTACGAGTAGCGGGTATAAAAACCAACATCAGTTACCGCGCAAACAAACATGTAGCGATTATACTGGCAGTGTCAACTGGCTGGTTGAGCATTACGACAACTTGTAGAGAGCGCAAAGAGATGAGAATTAGACGAAGTCAAAGTCAGGGGGATAGAGACAGAGAACGAGACTGGCGAGACTGTTGTAGAGTGCGCGTGTTATTGGCCAGAAACACGTAGTGGAAATCATGAAATGTACGATAACGTGCAGGCAATCAAAGCATATAAAGCCCGAGTCGGCGATGACGATGGCATCGGAGTGGTTTACCTTCGGTTCGGTTTGGAAAGATTTTTACGTTTATTTTTTCGAGGGGTAGACTAAGCAAAGCACCCCGTGAAAAGTCTGTAAAAAATAGTCGAACAAATTGGTATAAAAAAACATACAATCCTGACTCTATTTAATCCGGCTGCGAGCACAGATTGAAGTCTTGTTTTGTTTGTCAAGGATAGAGAAGGGAACCCTCCTTGACAATCTCGTGGCATGTCAATTCTGAGCTCCAAGCTTAAGTGAATTACGGAACAGAGTCTTCGGCTTAAGGACGGCTAAGAATCGCAATAGTTCGCGAAGAGAGAAGAATGCTGCATAGGAAAAGCAAAAAAATAAATTGATAATCTTTAAATTGATAAGGATTTGTCTTAGTAGAATGGGTTAACCAGGTCTTTAATATGCTTATAGTGCCTTCTTTGTCCTGCAAAAAGACCTCAGTTGTCATTTAACCAACACTTTGATATGTCTGCCGATAATAATAGTAATTCCAGTCAATTTATCTTCAAGTTAAAGTCCAATATAGACTATAGCTAGCCTATGCTGTTTAATTAAGGTGCCTATACTGCTTGATTTAGAGTTAAACTAGCTTAACTTAAAGTTTAGTTAGTTTTAGCATTACGCTGCTTTCCAGCATATTTTCAATGTAAATCTATTTATTTTTAAGCAAGACAGCCCTCTTAACCGCACAGCGTTACCAGAGTGACAGTCAAGTTAAATTAGCCATTAAAATACTTAACACACCAGCACACACACACACTCTAAATAAGCATAAGTTTTGCGCATAATAAAAACGAACGCAATTTGTCCAGTCAAATATTGTGTGAACATTTTTAAATTTATTGCTAAAAAATGTTCCACCATACTTTCCTTGGGTTACCAAAGCAATTTAGCTCGATTCCGGGTGCAATTTCAAGCCAAAAACCAAAGAACAACAACAAAAAACTCCTTACAAATAATAGAAAAAAATTTGCTGGTAGTGTTAGCGAGAAGCAGAAAAAACTTTTGCCGCACGCATGCAAATTGAAATAGTTTCGCAAACTTTCAGGTCAGTGGCAGAAAAAGGCGTTCCCTCTGGGGAGGGACAAGGGGGGCAAAGAGGCCAAGAGGAGGCTGGGCGTTGAAAGCTTTTCGGCAATTATGAGCGGCAAATTGGTACGATTTGAGAGCTTTATCCTGTATATATACACTTCCACATAGTTCATTAATATATCACGACGGGGGCCAGACATCTTCGTAATCTCCGTCAGCCAGATGAAGAGACGTGGCCTAAACAAGCGAAAAACGCTTTTTACCGGAAACTTATAAACGCAGCACGCTAATTATTTTACGCCCGGGCATGTAACGCTGGCGGCGGTAGCTTTCGGCTACCTCCGGCGTTCACGAGCGCAGCCATAAGTATCTCTCTCTTTCTCTCTCTCTCTCTCTCTCTCTATCTTTCTCTCAGCTGTGTGAAAAAGCATTCGCTTGGGTTTCGGTTGCGGCTCGAAGTAGCGATTGTACAGTGGAATGTAGTTGATTAGAAGCTAGAAGATGTGCATGTTGACTTGCTAAGCTTCATAAAAATTTAGATTGATCCAACTAATCAATTTACATCTGGTTTAATTTGAAGTTAGCAATACTTTACTATTTATTCATCACTTTTTTTAATCGATTCTGCCGAAATTGTATACACAACGAGTTTAAAAAACTTAGCCAACATATATATCAAAGTTTTTGCTATATTGCCAAATGTGTTTTAAAAAAAAATTATTTTCATTCTTCGCTTAGAAAGTATGTGTAAAAGGTGAAAGATATTTTTATAGTATTTATTTTATATTTAAATTATCATGTTCTTAGTAGGCACATAATACATAGATCATTGTTCAAAACTACTCGAGCACAGATACCATAAATTTCATTTCAACAAGCTTTCCCAACAAAGTCAGTAAAATTTAAAAAAAAAAACAAATAATAAACCAAAATCAGGTAATGTAAAATTTCAGCTCAAGTCAAATGAGCCTCACACCACGGTGCTCTGTAGCTGCGGCTTAGCGCAAACAATTTTCTGCGAACTGTGCACGCTGTGAACCAGATGTCAAGTTTTCTGGCAGCCGCAAAGGACGCAGCACGGACAGAGAGCGAGAGGGAGGGGTAGATAGAGTGAGTGTGTGGTGATAACGTAGGGGGCGGGAAGTATCCCCGCATAGTGATTGCGGAGTGTCGCGTATTAGCGCGCATAGGACATAGATTTCATTTTGGCTTAGCGAGCGAAGCGTTCCTTTTTAATTTCTCTCTGTGGGCATGGCTGCAGCAACTTCGGCGTAGGCGTTGACGTCAGCAGCCGTTGCTGCTGCCATTTCCGTTTCCGTTTCCGCGCCGTGGCACGTACATACGTGAGGCACTTTGGCCTAACTACTTGCCACATGGCATGGCATGGCACACACAAACATACGTTCCGGCCTTGCCGCTTATTGTAGTCCGCCATTTTCTTCCACTTTGCGTACTGCTCCCTCTTTCAGTCTCTCTCTCTCTCTCTCTCTCTCTCTCTCTCTCTTGATTCCCCCTCTATCTATCTCTGCTCTGGCACTTACTTGACGCAGTTTTCTTCTCACATTTCGCTGTTGTTGTTGCCCTCTCAGCGCCTCTTTGCACCTAATTCCAATTTCACTTTCTTTGATGATGCTCAATTTTTTGCATCATTAATCTTAAGCGATTTTCAGCTTTGACGATGACAGACAAGCAAGGGGAGAGAGACACGCAGCTCAACTAGCTCAGACTTCTTCCCCACCCTTTCCCGCTCACTCTTCCTTTCCTCTTTCTCCTTTCGCTCCAAGCTTGAAATATGACAAAATTATGCATGAAAATGATTTCATCAACTTCTACTCATAATATTTATAAAGCTTGAATTAAGTTTTGATCTCGAACAAGGTTGCTTAAGTTACCGCTTTGCACTTTATCCGTCTAGACACACTCTCTCTCTGTCTCCCTCTCTCACTCTCTGTGTGTGTGCGCGATATTTGCATATGTTTTACATGCGGCCTGTACCAACCATCAATTTCCCTGACTCGATTTCAATTTAAACTCATTTCCGGCTTGTGCGCTTGCAAACACGTTAACATTGCCGTAGTTGTGACATGACTCCATGTTAAATTTATGTTAAAAGTTAACAGCTGTTAACTTCCTAGTCAGCATCAGCCTTATTTTTGTTAAAAATCTAGATATTTGCACGCGTAATGACTTTTTGCTTAAAAACATGAATAGAAACTTTTTAAAAATGTTTGAATTTTTTTCAATCTGCAGGCAAGGGTTCCCCCCTTACAATTTTTTCAAAAGTTTAAATCACCAGTTTTCAATTTAAATTGATTGCGGAGTTTTAAATTAGTAATAAACAAGTGTTTAAAGCTGTTTTAAACGATTTTTAATTTTTGGCCAAAAATCTCTTAAAAAATTTAAATGTCGGACCATCTTCAGTACCTCGCTTTCCACCCACCATAACTGTTTTATTAAGCAAGCAATTTAAATGCGGAATGACTGTTTGTTTATGTCTTAAGATCAGTATTGATCGCACATGTCATTAAATATAATATAGACACCTGATTTCTTTTAAAATTTTTTAAATTTCGGTTGCTCGACTATGTTAACTTAACAGCTTTCAACAGTCAAAAAGCCGCTGATATTATGTTAATGCGGATTGCGTGTTGTTTATAAATGAAAAAATGGTAATCCCTCTCCCTCCTCTATCCCATACACACCCTCAAAAACTGGTTGTATTTAAATATAGTTTCAACATGCAAATTTACAGAGCGACTTTAAATACTTTCGTTTCGCGTATATTTACATACATACCTTGAGTGACCATATACATGATTTCTGGTGTGGTAACCCTAATAATTTCAAGCTCGATTTACGTTGTACAGTTTTGTCAGCTTACGCGGTCTGTCCCAGCTGTCGTTGACTTTCATACTGCGAATAGTTTCGCAGCAACAAAACAATTTCTATTCTCTTTTTCACAGTGAGAAAGAGAGAGGGAGAGCAAAATCCCTAC
Organism: Zaprionus inermis; assembly: GCA_018151445.1. Lineage (NCBI taxonomy): Eukaryota > Metazoa > Arthropoda > Insecta > Diptera > Drosophilidae > Zaprionus > Zaprionus inermis. Next base: position 35,267 of record JAECXD010001052.1, read on the forward strand.
TCGATGGGATTGCGAGGGGGAATAACCAATCCCTGGTTGGGTAGCGTTTTGTAGATTTTAAGTCCCATAAATTTTAAGTGTCAATATATAAAAACCGCATATGTGCGGCCATAGACGGCGAGGGCAATGGCAATGGCAGCGGCGTTGGCGGCGACCGAGTCGAAATTCATAAATTTTACCATTCGACCAAATGGTAAACTAAAATGCAGCAGCTTTCGCTGTGGCCAACACACACACACGCACATACTTCATTCATATATATTGCCTGTGTGGTAGTGTGTGTGTGTGTGTGTGTTTGTGTGTGTGGAGGATTCGTTGCCATGTCCGTTGCATGTGGACCGAGGGCTCCAGGCAGGACTGTGTGGATTTTATTTTATTGCAAACGTAAAGTAAAACAAGTAAGAATGTGCAATATGAAGCAGTTTGACTAGCAGATACCCATTAGGGGTATGCAGTGTACAAAATCAGTGCGAGAATATGTGTAGAAAATATTAAAGGAAGATTGCTTGAAGGAAAATACAATAAAAAGCCTTATGAAGTATGTTGTATTTTAAAAGATGGTCGCCTTAAAGTGAATTGTGCTAAAAGCATGAGCTACAAATAGCCGAGACAATGGAAAGCCTCTTAAAGTATTTTTTAGAAGGAAATATGGTCACCTAAAACTAATTTTGCTAAAAATGTGCCCTAAAACAACTTAATATTCTGGGAATACGCAGCACTCACTGTTATGCAAGGTTTCTAATAAGAAAGATGGTCACCTTAATGTGAGCTATGTTAAAAACATACCGAAAATGTGATATAAGATATCTTTAAGATGCTAAAAAAAACATACACAATCAACTAACAAAAATCATTCCTCGTTTAACTTGTACAAGTCTTAATCCCACCCAACTACCCTGCTCAAGCATATCATTTTTCTACAGGGTATAAGCACAGCAGTCAAGCTGTTAAAAGAAATGCCAAAAAAAATATTGCACGAAATAAAACAGCAACTGGAAATGACGAGGACAACGAAGGAATGAAGAAAATGAAGAAAACCCCCGATTGTAGTTAACTTTCACGTGAGCTTCAAAAAGCCATACGAGAGAATCTGGCTCGAAGCTGGTTCAGTGGGTCGACATGGCAATCAAAGCTTCTCTGGCTGCACGGTTGTCAAGTACTCGACAAATATCAGTTTCAATAAAAAAAAGAAAAGTTGCGTAAGCCCAGGCAAAGCAATCGACAGTTCAGCAAGTTTTCTATCGTCTATCGTCTATCGTTGGCAATCGGGCAGCATCTATCGACACTCTAAAAACCACATGGCGCTAGCAGAAGCTGCAATTTTCCAATAAAGTGGGCTGCATGTGTGTGTGAGTGTGTGAGCAAGCGTGTGTGTGTGTGTGTTTGCGTTGTGGTGTGCCGCAGCTGCAAAAGAGCGTACAATTTTCTGCCAACAATTTTTGCCAAGAGATTTTTAATAAGTTTTTCTTTAATTATAAAAGGGAAAAACGATGCGCAGCTGCAAATTGTGGTATAGTATTAAATCGAAACAAAAATAGCAAGTGCAGGGTAGAGTAACAGCATTATGTTAAACTAATGCTACTGTAAACTGTACATTAAACTTGTCAACATTTACAAAGTTATGGCAGCATGCTTATTAGAGTTCTAAAACGAGTTAAAGCGAAGCAACTCGTTCAATGCTTCATTATGCCCTAATGTTGCATTATGATGTTAAATGATCTATGTTTTTTGTTACAGAGACCAGTAACAGCTGTTAGAACAGCTCTGTACTTACTTACATTCTCTTCATAACATATAGACCTGAAGGAAAACTATGCAATCAAAAGTTAACATGTTGATAACACAATGATCAATTGTAGAGTGTTAGTTAAAACAACTCTTAACAGACAGCAGTGTGTTCTGTTAACAGTCCTTAAAAGCGCGCTGTTGATGTTAGTAACAGCACGAATGTTAATTACACACTCAGCCAATTACTTAGCGTGTTCAGTTTTGGAAAGTTCGACTAGCTACAACAACAGCTTGCAAATTTAGCAAACATTTCTTTGCGCTGACAGGGAGCACTCCAAAGTTTCGAGAAGTTGGAGGTAATTAAATGTAACTTAAAGTCTATCAAAAACAAATTAATCACTAAAGTGCCGCAAATTAGAGAAACGAGAAAAAAAGCGATGCAAAGTTGCTTTTTTGTTGCCTAATTTCCGTTTCTACTTTTTGGTTTCGTCTCTCGATTATTTTACGAGTTGATTTCATTTAGCTAATCTGCTTATTGAGCTTGAGGTCGACGGGCAAAGAGAGAGAGACAGTGAGAGAGGGAGAGAGCGAGAGAAGAAGTAGTGTACAAAAGAGCGAAAAAGAGAGAAAAAATAAAGTTACAGTCAAGTGAAGTTGCCCTTTTGGGGAGGTGTATTTTTTTTCGTTTGTGCCCAAGTTACAGCTGGGAAATCTCAATCGCAAAATTCAATTTGGCCACGAAGGAGAAAAAAAAGAGAAAGAAGGGACAAGCAAAGAAAGACAACTGGGAGTCGGTAGGGCGGACTGGTTGAAAAGGTGCTGCAAACGGATTAATTAGAAAATGAGTTAATCAAGCCTCGAGCAAAGTTTACGCCACTCAATCAGCGCTTCAATCAGCATCAATCTTGCTCAATCTGATCCAATTATATGGGAATATATATATAGATATATCTCACTTACCTGAGTTGGCTGTGTGGCCAGTAAATCGTTATGTTGTTCCAATTCCGACTGTGCTGTTGCTGCGGGCAGTGCAAGATGTTGTTGCTGCTGCTGCTGCTGTTGCAGCTGATACTGTTTTTGCTCCTGTTGTTGCTGCTGGAATTGCTGCTGAAAATGTTGCTGCTGCTGGTATTCATATTGCTGTTGCATTTGGTACTGCAATTGCTGATATTTCAATTGCTGCTGCCCGCCAGAGGGCGCCGACACCGCCGTCTGCTGTTGCTGCTGCTGCTGTCCCTGCACCGACAACAGCTCAAATTGACAGCAACAATAAAATGCGATTGCCAGCAACTGCAATGTGTTGGCAACTCTGCGCATTGTTGCTGTTGCTGCTGCTGTCGTTGCCGACATGTTGCTGCCTTAAACCTCCAACAAAGTCGGTAACAACAATTTGTCTAACTGCAACTTGCAGCCGGCTGTTGTTGCCGCTGCTTCTGCTGCTGCTGTTGCTGCTGCTACTGCTGTGTTATTCTTGGGCCGTGGCGCTTGGGCAACTTCACTTTGCAAATTGCCAGACACACTGTAAGAAGAAGTAACAGAGAGAAGTGAGTGAGAAGTACAGCCAAAAGTCACTTCAACTTCAACACTTACGAAAACAAAACTTGTAATAAAAATAATAAAGATAATATAATAAAATAAAAATACAAAATAAATCTATATAAATAAAACATAGTTTGTGTATGTAAGAACGCAGATAACTCGACTTCCAGACATCCGATTTGGATGGGATTTTCTCTGTTGAGTTCGTATTTTCTGGGAGCTTCGAATAGGCTATGTGAAAATTCCGGAAAACTAGGAAAATAGAAAAAATCGTTTTAAGCTACAAATGTAAAAACAAACAAACACCACAGGAGGCTATGAAGGCCGAAATTGATATTCGTTTAATATTTGACTGCTGAACATTTTTTGATGAAACAATATTTCTTTGCTTTTTTGAAAACGAGTTTTCTTAGTGAAAATCTAAAAAGAAAAGTTATTATTGTTTTGCCGTGTTATATCTGTGTTATTATACGTTTAGTTTTTCAAAACATCGCTAATTGAGGTTTGCCGTAAATCGATTACGCATATTTGGTTGTTTCATTCGCAGTTTTCATCTATTAAAACTACATCGTGTGTTTTTTATGTCTTAGTGAAATAATGAAATCTCCGTCAAAATATGACAAATGAGCAGCGTGAATTGCGTCGAGAAGATATCCGTTCAAGGGTAGCGAATTTACGTGCTGGATGCACACAAGAAGAAAGTGTAACTGAAACGGAAAACAATAATGCGCGGAGAGGACTATGTCATTCTGCTGCACGTGATGCTCAAGAAAATAAAATCAGACGTGTGCGACGCAGAATCAGTGAGACGGACTTGAATCGAGCAGCATATCGCTATGATGCTACAATGGATGGCACAATGCAATGCATTGATATCGGTGCGATGGATGTCTTATGTCGGCATTGTACCGCACGCAAATCCCAAAAAGAAACTTCATGGATGTGCTGTGCTGATGGTAGAATGGTTCTACTAACGTTATATCCTCCACCAGAGCCATTGCAATCTCTTTTGTCTGCTGATGGTCCAAACATTTCTCTTTCTTTCGGCGCTACCAATATTATTGAAGATAATTTCATGCCAACCGTCAAGGTAATTTCTATTTCGACTTTTTGTGCAAATGACGATCGTTACACACAATCATCACAATCATATAACAACAACATCACATTTTCATCACGACAAAATATTTTTTTGAATCATAAATTAATTATGGATCATAGCCGTTAACAGTGCATTTACCTAAATTTTAACAGATTAAAGGTCAAGTTTATCATAAAGTAGGTTCACTGTTGTCAGACCCAAAAAATGTGGTTTATTATTCTGCATAGCATTAAAATGATTTTTAAAGAAGCTATGGGTTTCGGAAGGGGCTATAGGGGTTCTAAAATCTTGTAAGGAAAGCCAATATTATTTTAACCATATTTTAATGCAAACACCATACAGGGGTTGCTTACAAAAATGCAATCTCTTGCAGGCACCTCTAGAATTGCTTATGCCTCTTACCTTCTCTCTATTCTCCACACCCCACGCATCTCTCCCTATCATTTAAGTATTTATTTTTTTTTTTTTTGGTTTTATACGATTCGTCGCATTTTTAATGTTTCATTTGCGCAATTAAAGCTGCAATTCAGAAGAACAAGCTCGACAATTAAGTGAGTGAAAGAGAGCGAAAGAGGGGAGAGCAGAGGCTGTTAAGAAATGGAAAGTAAAAACTGAAGAAATGCAAGCAAAATAACAAAAAAGGAGAAGCTGCCTCGCAACAGTCGTAAAGAAAGAAAGAAAGAAAGATGAAAATAAAATATAATTTCAATAATTAATTCACGAGAAAAGCGCGAAAAAAGTGAGCAAAAATAAAAGCAAAGCTAAAGATGAAGCTGCACAAAAACAACAACAGCAACAACATACAACAATTTTCACTTGCAATCAAAAGCAGTTGGGAAAATCAATTTCACTTTTCAATTAATCGACGCGGCGAGGAAAATCAAAGCAAAAGCGGAAACCCCAAAAACAAAAACGAAAAAATTTGCAGAGATGATAAATTTCATAATGATGATGATGGTGCTGAGAGCGCGATAATGATGATAATGATGGTGCTGCTGCTGCTGCTGTTGCTGGCTGAGTGGTTGCATGATGACGCGATATTTGTTGACTGCAGCCTGCGGGCGGTTGGGCGGTCAGAGAGGGCGTGGCATGGCAAACGAAAATAATATGCAATAAAAGTGTCTGCGAAAATCTTGTGCGCTTTGATGTTGCAGGCGAGGTAAACAGCGTGAGGCAGCGCGGGGTAGCGGCGCAACGTGCAACATGCAGCATGCCTCATGCCGCACTGCACCAGACACTGCATTTTAATAGCTGCAACAAGAAGAAGGAGAAGAGCAGAAACGAAACGAAAATTAGAGAAGACGCCGCCAATTGCGGTGCATGCAGCAAAGCGATCATTCGGCAGCCCCCTCTACCACTCTCTCTCTTTCTTTTTCTTTCTCTAAGTGAGGCAAAGGAAAATATATTACAGTTACCCTGTAAAATTTAGATTAAAAAAGATCTTTAAAAAAAATGCATTGATAAATGCAGCATGAGCTTCTTGACTAGATTGCAGATACCCTGTAGAAAAATTAAATATTGGCAGGCATATTAGCCAGATTAAATTGCATACATAACTTTTCATCTAAAGTCTTATACAATCAAACTAGTCGAACTCTACATGGTATTAAAGGGTACAATCGATTTGTCAAGCATTTTGTATACGTTTTCAGGATTTTTTTTAGTTTAGCTCAAAACTCAGACAAGCTAGACGTGTTTTAACTTTGAATTTGAATTTAAAGAGTCAAAAAACATGTCAGAACATATATCGCATGATCTAATTCTGAAATAACCTCATTTTGTGTTATTTGTACCATAGATCAATATACTGAGGTTATGTTGAAGCATAGATCTATATACTTTACATAATTTAGTAATTGTACAGATTCTATAATGATATTTATCATATAGCAGCATTTATCTAAAAGTCTTAACAATTTTCAATTTGATTTGAGTTATTCCATGAACTTTTTCAAATTTTCTTTTGAAGTCAGAATCCTTAAGAACTATTTCTCCATCCAACCTCAGCCTATACCATCTAGGTACCTCCACAACAGTTAAACAAGCAACTTAAGCAGCCACAAGGCAGCCCAACTAAGTTTTCTCATTTACATAGTCAGCGCTCACTCTCTCTCTCTCTCTCCCTCTCTATACCGACAACTTTAAATAGATACACTCGGAAAAATTGTTTCCCTCGCGACCTAATCGAATTACTGAGCAGTTGAGCAGGGTATTTAAATGGCGTGTTGAAAAAAAAATCACAGTCGATCGCCGGCGGCAAACGGAATTTTTTTATTGCAACTTTTTGAACTGTGTTAACATTTCGGAGTCCATGTTGTTAGTGTAGTTGATAAGGATGCCCAAGCTGGCTGACTGGCTGGCCGGCTGGCTGGCTGCGGTGCTCTTGTTTGGTGTCAATGATAGCGTGAATGATACTTTGTACACACACACACACAGACACACACACATACACAAACACACACACCCACACTCAATGAGAGCCATGGGGCAGACAGCCAGGTTGGCTTCGTTAGCATAAGTGGGGCAGACGCCAGTTTCCGGCATACGCTGCGTATACACAATGTTGCAATACAAATACACAACAAAGTAAATATACACACACATAAGTAATACATACATATGCAAACGTACACACACAGTCTGCCTTAAAATTTATGAACAGTAAATGGTCAACAAAGGCAGGGATAGGAAAAGCGAACTACGGAAAAGGTAGTGTAGCTGAACGTGTGAGATTCTGAATTTCAAATAAGCAAACAAAAATGTACAAGGCAAATGGCAAAGAATGAAGTTTTACCCATCAATCGACTACGAATTTTATTGCGACTTTTGGGACTCATCATGCCCGCCATGTGCACTCATAAATTCTCAGTTAAAATTATTACGAATAAAACTATTTTCTGAAGTTACGTATTCAAAAAGAGACGGGTTAAGGTTGCGAGTAAAGTGGTATTAAAGCGGAATTCATCTGCTTTATATATACCATTTGTAAGCTGTAAGCTGTAACTGTAAGTTACAACAATAAAACTCAACTTGCCACATTCTGTTAACAATTTTTAAGTTAATTAAAACTTTTAAAACTGCTCGATTTTTGCTCAGCTGCGAAGTCTAGGCTTATTATGGACAAAATGACATTCCAAACGACAATCGAATGATTCAAGGCAAAGTTGGGACTGTCAGAATAGATCTCTCAGGCCTCTGGGTCTCTTAGGTTTTTTAAGCATGATAGGTTCAAAATTCTAGAAGTCTTATTTTTTATCGCAGATAAATCTAGAGTTTACGTCATAAGCAAAATAATATTCCAAGTAAAAATCGGATAAATTTTAATAAAGTTATAAAAAAAACTGAAAGTCTAGATAAGTGTGTCTTCAGCTGGGCTGTTTTCCAATATTTTAGAACACTTATATTTTGATAGCCTGACTGCAGCTCAAACTGCAGCTCTAACCATTAACAAATTGACATTCCAAATAAAAATCTCTTGATTTTTAAGAAAGTTATGAGTGTTCCAAGCTTAGATAAGTCTCTCAAATATATCTATATATATTTTTGATCATTGCATGCCGATAGGGTAATCAGCTTCAATTTCAGAACTTGTTTAGAGTTGTCTTCAGCATCTGCCATCAATATATAATATATATTTCTATATATCTTACAAACTCATATCTTGTACACTTCCTCATCTAGCCTGCTAAAATAAAAACAATATCTTATCCTCAACACACCACAACCTACTCGAAAACTTTCTGTGAGTGCATAAAAATCCTTCACCTACTTGCAAATGCAGTCGTATTTTTCCTATACATACTACCATATATATCTTGTATTTTAGTGTTGATTTTAGCCAAAGCGAATTCTGACGTGCCGTAGGGCCCGCGATTTTATAGCAAAAATCTCAGTCATAAAATTGATGAACAATAACGAGTTATTGCGAACGAGAGAGTCTGAATCAAAATCATCATCGTTATGCAGCGTCGTAACTTCGTTCAAGTTGAGTGTGGAGTCCGGAGTAGATGCCACAGCGCGTATACGTAATATGTGCATTAAGTGACGCTTTATAGGGCATTTTAACGGCCCATTGGCCTTCAGCCGAGCAGACAAACAACTGCACGTTTTATGCCAAACTTTTAGTAAGTTATATACATACACACAAACATATATTTGTTTATATACTGTATATGCCTGTGTGTGTGTGTGTGTGTGTGTGTGTGTGCTCCATATTTATGCCTTGTGCAAGTTGCGGCCACAAAAACGAGCGAAAAATTGCAAGCGGAGTGTAAAATTTATGATAAAAACGTGCGACGTTGATAAGAAAAGCGGATGCGACGTAGCGGGCGGGGTGGGCGCAGGAGTGAACCGTGTGTCCATGGGCAGAAGGAGGAGATGGACAGAAAGAGCAGCAGCAGCAGGCAAAAACTTCACAGGCGGATGTCTGGTCGGGACTGGGCGTGGGCGTGAGCGACTCTTCAGGCAGCCGGAAGTCCACGCCACGGTCAGACAACTTGCCTTTCCGCGCCAGCGCTGGGGGCGTGGCATCTTGTTGCTCGTTAGGCTAATAGCGAGCAGGCCGTGCCGCCGCCTGCCTGCAGGCTGCCTCCATCCACGATGCCACACTGTGAGGCATACGATGTGCCATGCAGATTTACGGCCAATGATACGAACCCAAAATACGAGCAATGTACGGCAATAGTGTTGATAGGCCGCCGATAAGTGATGCAAGTGCAAGTGACTGCTGGGATAACCTGTAAAGTGAGTGCGCAGTGTTGCTAAGCAGTGGAAGCAGAGTTCTGGTACAGCTCTTGTTAAATACCAAATTTAATAGGAATAGCTCTTAGGGTTGCTGAGATATGTTATGATATAAACAGCTACGCAAACAATAGAACATTTTTCTGATCAGTAAAATATAACTCTTGTTAAATACCAAATTTCATAGGGCTAGCTCCTGAGGTTACTGAGTTAAGTTAGTTTAAGTATGCAAATCAAAAGAACCTATTTCTAAGCACTTTTCAGACGGAGTGGGGTCTTTTAAGTGTCCAGTTTGGATGCTTAGCAACAGTGCAGTCTTAAGCAGCTGTAAAGCAAATTTAGACTGGTTTCTGTAGTCCCATTTGTATGACAATTTTTGAAAATTTTCACAAAGTAATCAATATCTGCCAATAGTTTTTAAGGTATCAAGACAATATAGCATATAGATGCGGCTCCTCACAACATAATTCCGTGCGTGCGTTCGCTTAAGCATGATCATATAGTTTTTCAGAAAAAAAATGTTTTTGATTAGTGGACTATTTCTGGGGAAATATCATATACATATAGTTAACTTTCCTAGCTACCTAAAAATTTATCTAAAGGCTGCCCAAATGCTTTTAAACTACTTCAAAGTCTTTTTCTAGTATCCATCCTCTAAGTTTTCAACGTAACCTATGGCTGCAAGTGCCTACAGGGTATTAACTGACAAACGAGTGAAAGCACAAGGAGAAGGAGCAGCTGTAGGGGCAGTAGCGGAAGCTGGAGCAGGAACTGGCGCGCCGGTGACTAGGTAGGTAGTAGTTAGGTAGGTTCAAAAGAGCAGGTGGCAATTGGCCTCATCACCGTGGGCAATGCAATCATGCACCATGCCCGATACTTTGAGGCAGTCAAAATGTGTTCGTGTGTGTGTTTGTGTGTTTGTGCCTTTGCCTTTGTGTGTGTAGCATTTTTCGGTGGTTGTTAACGGTAGGTGGAACGGTTTGTGCGACGGTTTTCATTAAAAGCCTCGTCTACTTCGAGTGAGGCTGGAGAAGGAGCAGCAGGTGAAAGACAGCGGCGATCTAATTTGATTTGCATTTCGCAGCTAAGTTCGCAAAGTTCGATCGGTGGAATCAGCTTAACTTTAGGTCGCCTCCCCTGCTGCCCTGCTTCTGCCAACCTCTCGGCGAACATTTGTCGGCAATTAACCTTTTAACCTCATGACGGCTTATGGTGGCCGACGAAAGTTAAGGAATAAATTGCTCCCTATTTTGCGTTGCCAAGTTTCGAGGCCAAGGCTAAAAAGGGGGGTAAGCTGTGCGCTGAAGGCGGAGCAGAAGTCAAGCGTCGAAATTCCCAAAACTAATCAGCAGCAGCGAACGTGGCAATGCCAACGACATGTGCTAAATGAATCAAACTCACACACAGTCGAGCAGTGGAGCAGGAGCAACTGGGAGCAGTGGGAGGGGTCCGGAGGGGTACTGTCCATCAGTCGAGTCGAGAGTAGACACTTTCTCATGCAGATACAGCTACATACTGCCACCACATAGATACGTATATCAAATGATATGCCGCATACGACACGGTGGCCGCATGTCAGTCCGGTTATGGTAACAGAGTGAGAGTTATATTTTACACTGTAAGAAATGCGACTCTCATATATTACTAAAATTTATTGGTTTCACTTTCGGTTGAGCATGAACTAGTTTGAGTCAATTTCGGTTTATCACGAAAAAATTCAACTCAATTTTAAAAAACTTTTGTGTTCCAATTTTTATAAGTTTATTTTTTATACAACTCCATATTTCGAATCAATGAAATTTTCAATGATTTTTTGCTAATTCAGCTCAATTTTATGGTTCCATTCATGTTTCAAAACGATTCCATTATTTTAACAATATTTAAGTTCCATTTTGAAGTCTACAAATATTTATTTTAATAGTTCCAGCTCCACAGTTGATTTTTAGTTTCCGATTCGGTTATCATTTTTCATATTAATAAATAGTCTTACATTTTAGCACACTTTTCCCTATATGTAGAGTTCCACTTATAATTATTTCACTGGTTCCAACTCCAATATGATTTTGGACTCCTGCACTGTTTCCAATTAAATCTATGCGAAGTTTATTCTCATTGTTTTCAATCTGAACTCTTATTGTGGTTCCTGCTCTGGTTCTAATTTGGATGCTTCTTCAATTTTAAATCTAGTTCCATTGACTGATTCAATTCTAGTTCTAGTAGGTCTATTTTTGTCCCTAGTTCCTTTCCAAAATTAATTTCGATTCTTTTTCCGAAACTACTTTTAATGTTGCTTTCTTTTCCTTATCCAATATTGATTTTCACTCTCAAATATAATTTCTAATATATTAACTTAGTTCCCTGAAAATTTCTAGTGTATTTTCGACGCAGCTCAGCTCGCAGGTCCCTGGACTTCGGTGCCGAGTAATAACACGCATTTTCGATCGGATTGTTGGTGTTGTAAACTTGTCTCATAAACGGTGCGTGGCAGGCGGGGTGGGTGGCAGAACTGTTAGAGTGGAGGAGCGGGGCTAAAGCAGGCGCTTTGCGAAAAAAACCATTAATCAAATGTCCGCTTGTCTGTCCGCTCGTCCCGTCTATGTCCGTGCCAAAGCCTCATGCCTCATGCCTCGTGCCGCTGCTGTCGCTGCCAGGAAACGGAAGTGTTACACTAAGCCATTTTGTCTTTACCGTTTGTCATGTCAGAACGAGTGAACACACACACACACGCAAACACACGCTCACAATGACAAACTGGCAAAGCAAATACACTTCAAAAAATGATGCAAATTATATTTAAATTTTGAGACAGAAGTGTAGCCTCGGTTCGGTCTCGGCGCAGGTACTCAGGCAAATAGAAAAGAATTACACACGCACATTTATAAATATTTATTCGCCTGCCAGCTGTGCGTGTGTGTGTGGGGGATGTGCGGGTGTGTGTGTGTAGTGCAGCTGTTGGCCAGCCTTAACTTTTGCCTGCCTGTCTGCCTGGGGCCACAGCAAAGCCAAAGCCAAAGCCAAACTTTTTGTATAGTTTCAGCTCGGCCTCAACTTGTCTGGCATGTTTGACACGCACACTTATAGATGCAAATACATACATTAGACACACACACACGCACACACACACGCGCACTCACACACGCACAACTTCATTGGGAAACATGTGTTTGCGCATTTAGTTGGCAATGCGAAAAGGGGACCTGCTGCCAAGTCAATTTGATGAAGTGCAAAAAAAACAACTAAGAAAGCTATGGCAGATTGTGCTAGACCGTGATATACCCGTGCGTATTTTGAGTTGCATACTTTTGTGTGCTAAAGGAGCAGCACCCATTAAAATTTTAGATTAAATAACTTATGTATTGATCATTCGATAGCAAATTTTACAGAAATCATTTGCGCTATGATCATTAATTAAAAGACCTGAAGTACTTTAGCCTGAAAATTAAGCTTCAATTCGAATTCAGCCGAAGTTTAAAATTAGCTTGAGCTGCGTGCTATAATAAGATATATTATCACCAACTTTGATAGTCTTAGTTCCTATAATAGCTGAGATTTAGTTGTTCTTACAAACGTATTAAGTATATGTATACTTTGAGAACTCGTAAATGCTTTCTGCCTCTTATATACATTTTTGATTGGTATAAGCTTATTATACCCTTCTACTCTAGAGAAAAGGGCACACTGCATGAGCCGAATCGGAAGTGCGAGCGAGAGAGAAAGAGAGAGCGCGGGGGAAGAGCAACCGTAGCCTATCTACGACAAAGTCCAGAGACTTCAGAAAGTCCAGGCATGGACTCAAATCAAAGGCCTGACAGGCGTGGCAATCTGTTTTGTTGCTGTCGAGGCTTAAGTGCTGCGTTGGCCAGGTGGCTACTTGGCCACGCCCTCAACCGACGCCTCCTGCCGATGCTAATGCTGACTAGCTTACCTATATCGCTATCCCCTGCCAAGTGTTTTCAAGTCAATCACTCTTAACTTGGCTTGGCTTGGCTTATGCGAGCATCGACTTGTTATGACATGAGTTATGACTCGATACGCATGCTCGACGAGCGCAGCTCTTAAGCCACGCTGGCAACTTAAACCACTTGCGAATTATAAGCGAAAACTTTTATTTAAGCATGATTTATCCTGAGGCTTAATGTACGCAAGAAAACCATTATCTTATGCATTGTATAATCAAAATGGAGTCTGAAACAGCTTAGTCTATTCAAAGTTACCAACATTTGCACTAGAATTAAGCATAATAAATTCTTGTTAAAGTGTTATGACGCGCAAATGTTTATAAAAAGTATTCTTAAGTCTATACAATGTGCTCAAAAAGGTCATATAAAAAGTTCACTCTATCCGTGTTTAAAACAAGCGAGTTACGCATAGTTCGACGTTGCGGGTTAATTTAGTTATCTCAGGAATTAAATGAAATACACAAAATATAATTATTTCACTGTTTTTCAGATGCTATGCCATGATACGTCACTTGCAGTTTACAGTTTGCCTCTCAAAGTGTGAAATAGTTGTGGTCCTATAGAAATTCTCATGCTCTATCCGAGAGTACTGCGATTTAGTAGCTACTTCTACTGAATATATGCTACATAAACTTATTCAATCTTTGTAAATAATAAGAGATTCTAGAGAGGCAAGCTTATCGTTCCAACAAAAACTTAAGAAAAACCTATTATTTTCTAGTAAATAATTCTGAATTGGTTCAATTTATTCTGAAGTTATCAGAATAACTAAAACTCTCTAGAAAACCCAGAGAATTTAGAATTCGACTTGCCCAAAACTCGCATTAATTTCTGTTTTAATTATGAACAATACAAATAAGCAAAAACACAACCACACACCGAGTAAAAACATTTCACGCCCAGCTGATTTATGTTTTTATTTATTTATTTACAAACTTAAACAACACTCTTCTTTTTATGTGCAATGTTTTATTTTATTTGCAATTTGAGTTTGATATCTAGCCGCTTTTTTCCAGCTGACGCGTGATAATTGAAAGGCATTTTGAATGCTTCGCTGGTTTTGCTGGCATGCTGATGGGCTTTGTGAGCGAAAGAAGAAAGAAAGAAAGAAAAAAATCAAAGCAGAAGAAAAAACTACAAACCGAAAATAAAAAGCGTTGGTGGGCGTTGGCAGGTGGGCGCGAGACCGCTTAGAGAGTGGTGGAAAACAAAAAATTAATCGACTTTCGAACGGAATTAAAAGTTATATTTAGCTAAAGTGGAGGGTATAGACTACGCAGATACCCTGTTGGAGTAGTTCAAGTCGAGTGGAAAAAAAAAGAATTTATACCAGCAGCTCTTGGGAGTCAAGCAGGCATTTTCCTACAGGGTATTGCTCTGGTGTGCCCCTGCACTATTCTCGAGTTTTTAACGGTTTCCATAAATGAAAATTTGATTTGATTTGCTGCATATTTCCCCGGCAAAATTTTCCTGATACATTCGAGTTGCAGCGGTAGCTGCTGCTGCTCTTGTTGTTGATTTCTACAGACAACAAAGTTTTGACCAAATGTTATTTAATTAAACAAATTATTTAGCTTGGCATTTTCATTAGCATTCGCATTTCCATTTCGATGAGGATTTCCATTTTGATTCTCATTTTAAATTTCCATCGTATATCTGGCGCTGACGTTGAAGGCATTTGCCATTTTGATTTCGATCAGGTTTTGCCTCTTTAGCAATAACCAAAAACAATTTAGGCCATTTAATTCAATTTTCATTTAGAATGTGCCACGAGCAGAGACAAAGAGGGAGTGCGTGAGGTAGGGAGACAGGTTAGCAGTATCGAGAGATGGGCAATAATAATAGTCATATCAATATCTTTGGAGCGATGTGCCAGCAACTGTTGGGGTTTTTGAAGTTTCAATAGAGCAGAGAGACAGAGTCGCAGCTTGTATACACTGTAACGATTTGAATCTAGGTAAATTAATCAATCAAATATGTTTGAGTAAGTTTTTCATGGAATATTTGAATTATGAATCGCTTAAAAAAGGTTTGCTACAACTTTACAATATACATATATATACATTATTTGCTGAATTATTCAATTATTCAATTCACTTTTATTTAGTACCCTGCAAATCTATTACCTGCACAAGAATATATATGTTTATAAACTTAAAAAATCCTGAATATGCTGTATTATTGAGTTGACCCACAGATAAACGATTTTCTATTGGATTTTGGCCAGTTTTCGATATACGTATTTGATTGAGCCTTTGTGTTGCTGGCTTTGTCTGGGCTGAAGTGTGTGAGTTGAGTGTGTGCAGGTTTGTGTGTTAGCCTGTGTGTCAACCTGTGGGTCAATCTCTGTGTCTGTGTGTGTTGAGTGTGCATTTGTATAGAGTCTGCAACTCATGTCAAGTGTCGAAATTGTCGTTTCGTTTGACAATTAAACGTTTCATTTGATTATTATCATTATACGATGGTCATCCCTGTAGTTGTTATTGCAGTCATTATTATTGTTGTTTTGTTTATGTTATTGTTTTTAAATGGAATTGTTTTTGCAACATTTGCAATTTACGCGTTTAATTCCGTACTTGAATTTGTTCGAGTTTTAATTATGAAATTAATAACGATTATAATGAGTCGCGTCGCATCGGGTGTTTACTTTATGTAATTACCTCGCCTCTAATTAACGCACATTTTAGTTTTGCATTTTAAATTGTTTGCGAGATATGCATGAATGTGTGTGTTTTTTTGTATTAAGTTCTTAAGCACTTCAGTGAGTTCTTTAACAAAACCAACACTGAGAGAAACAAGTGTGACTGACATGCGAGACGAGTAAATATTTATAGAAGAGTTTTTTTTGCATCGAAAAGGTAAAACGAAATAATATTTGTATTTCAGGAAATAAAATAAAATAAAAAACTAAATGAAATGGAATTGGGAAACCCGTTTTTGCATTACCTTTATATTTTTAAGTATGAAATTTCGGAATTTCCTATTTTAAGTCTGATATAAGTAAGGTATTTTCTTTTTTTTTTTTGTGAAACAGGTAAAAACTAAAATAACTAAATTAATTTTCTAAATTTTTTTGATTGATAATAAAATGATAAAATACTATTTTAATATGATATTATATAGGTTGAGCTACTAAATACTCATGATACTCTTTAATCTCTATACAAAATTGGATAACTATACCTATGTATACATATCAATCACAACTCGTCCAACAACTTCCTTTCTTTTGATTTCGAAATTGTTTTGTGTCATTTCATAGTCGGAAAAACGAAAGGAAAACAGTTGGAAAACCGAAACCGAAGACTGAAACTGTAGACTGTAAACCGAAACTCTGTTTATACCGAGTCGAGTGTGAAGCAAACAAGAAAATTTCACTTACCCAAGCGATGCGACGACCAATTAACACAAATATCGAGGCGGCAATGGAGACGGGTGTCGCTGCTGGCAAACGCTGCGTATGCGTGATAAATGTTTGCTCTTATTATTGCGATTGTTTTGAATGTTGTCCGCGTTGCTTTTGAATTTCAATTTCGATTACGATTTCAATGGCAAATGTTGTCGTTGTCGTTTGAAATGTTGTTTAAGTTTTTTATCGAACTGTGGTTGTTGTTTTTGCTGTGTTGTTGCGAATGATATTCAAGTTTTGTGCTGCGACACAGATAAAAAGTCATTGCGCTGCTGCAATTTAATGATAAACGCAATTTCTTTTGCTCATCACATTTTCTCTCTCTCTCTCTCTTATCTTACATCTTTCTCTTGCTCTTGCTGCCAGCGACAGTTTTCTTTTTTTGTTGTTGTTGTTGCGGGGGAAGCAGACAAATGGAAATCAAATTAAAATTAAAAATTGCTCTCTAAATGAAACATAAAACAGTCAAAAAATGCTGCCTGGGGGGCGTCAGACAGAGATGAAGGTAAACAAAAAGACACAGCGATTATTGTATTATTATCATTATAACAAGCAGGAGAACAGAAGAACGCGGCAGGCGACAAAGCAACAACAGCAGCAGCAACAGCAACAACAAAAAACAACAGAGACAGCGGCAATGGGAAGCTAAAGAAAAATGTCGCCACATTTTCATTTTGCCTACAGAGAAAATTCACTTGTTGTTATTGTGGGGGAGGGGAAGTTGTTGTTGCTGCTGTTATTGTTTTTGTTGCCGCCGCTGCTTGGCTGTAAAATGCGCATAGGATGCTCGCATTATGAAATTTTTAATCAAATGAAATGACAATAAGATTTTCCATTGAAGAAAAAACATACAGAACGCTGCGATATTTTCCTGCAGAGGACAACGTTGTTGATTTTATTATTATTTATTTTTTTCTAAATGAAATTTGCTGTAAGAATGTGAGATCAAGTTTCCGTCAAAAAAAATTATGAAAAATACTTGGGATATTTCTAAGAAATCTAAATAAGCATTATTTAGCTGTTTTACAGCTCAATTGGCTTTGATTGAAAGAGATTTTGCTATTGCTTTTATCTCTCATTCCTAGCTACCCCATTTTTCTACTTACAGGGTAGGCAGATACTGCGTAAATACAGACATTGTCACAGGAAAACGGGCTTGGCACAGGAAAAGCTGCTGGCGCTGGTGAAAGGTGCTGGGAAAACACGTGAAAATGCAGCAGAGTATGAGGAGTCATTTCAAATTATTCAATTCAAAACTAACATCGTGGATTGTGCTATAATTCCCAACTGGTTTTTGGGTGCAGCAACAGGATATATCACCCGAAATTATCAGTTATTATATGTCTATACATAAGCCGTTTATAATCTATCCATAGCTTTTATTTTATTTCCTCAAACTGCACCCGAAGTAAACAAGTAATTTCCATTTACATATCTGCATATACAAAATGGAAACATTTGAATTTTATACACATTTCCTGTGAAAACTAAAGAATATAGTTGTTGGAATATTAAGAAGGGATATTTTACTAAATATTTTCATTTTAGACTTTTATGATCAGTTAATTTAAAAAATAAGACGTTTCTTGCAAAAAAACCTAATTTCGGTTGATTTTTCCAATTTATAAATATAACTATAGTTGTAGTGTTCCGATTGTCTTGAAATTTGGACAACATGTTAAAAACATTCAAAGAAGTCATATCTTTTATCTTTGCTATATCTTTTAAAATAACAAAATTCGGCCGATTCTTTCTATGGCAGATATGCGATATATCGGTGCGTGCAGCATTAAGCAGCATGAATGCCAAATTTCATTAAAATACCTTCAAAAGTGAGAGTGTACTTTGCATGAAATCAAATTTGAAACTGAACTTAATAAAATATTGAAAAATAAAACAATAGAAAACAGAACAAACAATTCAGTAAATTGTTTAAAAAGATATACATTTAATTTTTAAAGCCCTCAAAATGACTTGAAATTGCATAAATAAAATATTAGGTATATAAAAGCAACTCGTGCGAACTTTAATCATTCAGTTTCTGCAATTTTAAAAAAAGAAGTGAAAAAAACTCTAAAATATAGCAAATTGTTTATTTAAAATATGCGCCATACAAGTGCCGTTTTTTAGAGGTATTTCTTTTGTTTTAATTTAGCTGTTTTGCGGCCAAAAAAAACTTGACTATGGTCAGTTTCGTTAAACGGGTTGAGATGAAATATTTTTCAAAACAAACTTTCACTCGAAATTCAAGCAAAGAATTTGCAAGTTAAATGGGAAATTCATGCACAACAACAACAACAAAACGCACACAGACACGCACACACATAGAGAGCGAAACGCAGCACGTGGCGGTATAAAAACGCGCGCGCGAAAATCACTTGAAAAAAATATCAACAAACAAACAAGAAGCGGCAAGAAGAGAAGAACAACAACACATACGCACGCGACCGCGCGTCGACTGTGACTGCGATTTCGACAGTGACTGACACTGCGACTGCGACTGTGACTCTCTTTTAACTCTGCTCGTCTGCTCTTGGGGAACACTCAACGGTGACACGCCAAGCGCTCGTTTGCGACTGAAGTCGCCGCCTCTGCCAGGCACCTGATAATGCCGCCGCAGCCGGCAGCCAACATCGCTGTCGACGTCGACGTCGTCGTGGCCAGCGTTGTTGGCGTCGTGCTGGCCCGAGCACGAGGCACGATGGAAATTCGTTTTGGGGGGAATCGCATCGTCGCTGTCGGCAGCAGCACACTCGTTCGACCGCTTTTCTCCACACATTCGCGCGCCGTTTGCATTTTTCCCCCTTACCCCACCCCTAATCCGCTCACACCATGCTGCGTGTGGTGAAAACTAGCGGCAAAATATGGACAATTGCACTTGGCCAATTCAAGAGGCAGTGACGGACAGACCATCCCTCTCCTTGCAGAGAGACCCCCCACCTTGCGAACAGCCTCTTGAGGCGATGTCAAAGTCGCAACTGTTGAGTGCGACAAAAGGTGCCCAAAAGCAGTTGGATCTTACAATATAATAGGGTCAGAATGGTTCCACTGATTTATATGCATAGTATCATATATCGATATATATCGATAGATATTCTTAGAAAAGCAAAATAAATAAATTAAAATAAATTATAGACAGTCTAAGGATTAATGGGATTTTTAAACTGTGTTGATCATGTCTTAAAGTGTTCGATAGCACATAAAAATCGATTAGTATTGCCGATAGTAGATTACCATCGATGAGAACTTGCGACAGTCATGGAAATTTAAAATAATCAACAGCTTTGCTATTCTTTTGTAAGTGTAACTAAATATAGCTTTCCACACAATTCGCTTAAATATTTAAAAAATTCAAATATATATATATTTTTTTAATTATATATTTCTATATATTTGTCGATAAACTAGATATGCTACTAAGAAAACAGTCAATCGATTTACTTTTTATTTTTAATAGGAAGTAAAAATCATAGCTAAGAATGTACTTATAAACTCAACAATTCGAAAAAGCTTTTGCCTTGAGTTTAAAAGTGTTGAGATAATATTGGAGGATAATGCTGGTAAAGCGTAGAATCTGATGTGTTCTGCTATGGATAGAAGCGCTGCGTCTTCCACAATAAATTCTCAGATTTTTCAGCAATTTATTTCCAATATACATTCATTAAGATCGAAAAACTTCTAAGTTAAGAATGACATATTAAATTTAAATTTTATGTTTTAGTACAACAATTCGTTAAGAATTCCCAATAAGTTTAAGAAATATTTTTGCTGTAAGCGTGTCTAACCACACTTTTGGCTCGTTGGCCTTCCTACGTCTCCCCAATTCAAAAACTATTTCATTGGGTGTCAATTAAACCGTTCAGACTGCCAACTTGTCTCACCTCCCGACTAAAGCTGCCGAAAAACAGAGTTTGACAACTCTGGCCCAAACCAAAAGTGCCTAATTCGAGAGAGGAAAATAGAGAGAGAGAGAGAGAGAGAGAGAGAGGGAGAGAGAGAGAGAAAGAGAGTGAGAGTGAGTGAGAGAGCAGAACGTAAAGCTGCTCCCGGCTCAGAGGTTTCTCAACTAAAACGATTTAAATACAGAAAGCTGCTTACTCAGTCTGTCTCCAGACTGTCCCTTGTCCTCGCAGTCCTCTAGTCGTCCTCGCAGTCCTCCAGTCATCAACCGAATCCGCGGGCAGCAAGCCAGCCCAGAGTTGGTGTTGGGGTGCACTATAAAAACACATCGTAGAACGTAGAAATGCAGGCACTATAAGAGGCAGCAGCAGCACCCGCAGCAGACAGGCAAACGACAGCGGTATTTCCTATTCTCCTTCTCACTTCCTCCTCCTCTCTGTCCACCACTCTCTCTCTCTCTTTCTCTTCATTCTCTTCCATTACGGACTGCCACAGCGACCTTTAGCCAGTGGTGTTATTGTCTCTTCTTTTTCCCCACCCAACTCCAACCGCGACTCCAACCCTCACCCAACTTTCCACACTGATTTTGATTCTGACTCCAACTCCGACTCCGACTCCGTTCTGACTGCCAGCGACCTTTGGCTAGCGGTGTCACTGCCTGTTGGTGCCACATTACATATTTGTCCACAGGCACAGCGACTTCCTTCCCTTTCTGGGACAGCGCGGAGGTATAAAGTCTAAGCGAGATCAGAGTCCAGGTATTTTCTTGTCTGATACGAAACCATTTGGTTTCTATAGATTGATTTCATTTTAAACTTGTTTCGACTTTCTTTTAAAGAAGAAAGGTATTACATTTAATATCCTATCTTATAATATTTCTTTGTATCCGAAATTATGTATACTTTTAAATTTGCAGTCTATAATATCATTTGTATCGTTATCTTTGTGTAGTAAAGGAAATTTGTTTGTAATGTATCTAGACACTTCATCTCCTATGTAGAAAGATATATCGTTATATATGATATGATATATTACGATCTAGTTCCTTGATATATAATTTTAGACTAGTTTTTCCAGTTAGCTCTATAAGTTCCTTTACGCCTCAGTGTATTCAAATCTCACCACAGGATCGCCAACTCTCATTGCTCATTTGATTCATTCTACATTTTTTTTTCAATGTTCTTCTCCCACGCTGCTTTCTGGAAATCTTTGACAAATGTAAACATTTGGTTTCTTTTTTTTTCGTTCTGCAATCTCATCTTCTTCACTGCTGGTTCTCATTGCCCCTGCTGCCCCTTTTTTTTCTTTGCCTAGCTCTGCTTCCATTTTGATAGTGTGTGTATGTCTGGCAATGCGAAATTCTCCAGCTTTGCTCCTTTTTTCGCGTTACTAGCGCCAAATTTATTTTCCTCTGGTTTTTCTCGGGCAGCGAGTGAAAGAGAAGGAGCAAGGGATGGGAGTGGAGATGGGCAGGGGGAAAGGTTTCTACTTTAGATTAGACTTAATCAGCTTAGCGTGTCACTTTGACTATTAAAAACGACGTGTCGCCAAAGGGTTTTCGGGTCGTTTTGCTGGCTTACCCACAACACACACACAAATGCACACACAACCTCACACTATTCGCTACACACCCACACTCGTGCAAACAAAAACACTTTGACACATGCCCACAACTCGGTTAGGCGGGGAAGACACCTTCAAAGTGGACACATGTGAAACGCGGATGTTAATTAGAATTCCGCATTACGGTTGACATAGAGCTGCCAGTCTGTGCGACAACCCTGTGCAGGTACCACTCAACTGAAAGCATTTCCTAATGAACAATCCAAGCTTGAGAAGTAGTTTAGTGACTTTTTAGACTAATAATTAAGCAAGGTATTTCAAATATGCAGGCTCAGTTAGAGAATTATACAAAAAATTAAAAATTTAGGTTTGCCGCAGTTTTGCCAGTTAGCTTGACAACCCAGTGCTAACGATGGGTAAGCCGGGAAAGTAGTTAATTTATGGATTAAACTCATAATCACCTACGTAATTACAAATATGTGGGCTCAATTTGAGAATTATAAAGAAATTTAAAAAATGCAGGGTTGCCACAACCCTGTGCTGTAAAACTCAGCTTATCTATTGATTAATTTTTAAGCTAGGAAAGCAGTGTACCATGGTTTTAAACTCACACGCAGTTTCAATTTGAACATTTTGAAGAAATCTCAAAAAAAATATCAAATTTCTCTATACTTTCTTCTCAATAAAATATTACTTAAATAATTTCAAAAGTAATTACAGTTATTTTAGCAGTTTGCGTTATTAAACTAGCTAACTGGATGCCAGATAAATTTGATCGCATCTTCAGCTTCCGCTTAGCCTGTTCGCTCTGTTCGATTTCTGAAGCATCTCTCACCTTGTTTGGGCGATCCGTGCAACCAGATGTGGCAGCTAGTCTGTGGCAGACGACTTGTGGCATAGAAAGTGAGCCAGGTTCGCTCCACATTGCCACGTTGGGCAGTCCGGACAGCCGGGACAGCTTCGACCGCAGCTCCACTAAACCGACGCAGCCGCCACATTTTCACCAAACAAACACTTGACTTTCCATAGACGACGACGACGGAGACGCCTTCGCCACAAACACAGCCACATCCACCATAGTCTCCCCCGCTGTCATGCCCATCTCCATCTCCACCTGCGCCGGCAACATTTCCACTCGCAGACTCCGCCGACATTGACTTTGCCAAATGAATGCCAAAGCAAACAGGATTTTCAAGTTGTTTGGGAAAGTAACAGTGACGCGGCCAGTGCGCTGCCAGCGCCAACAGCTGTTGCGAATAACGGGTAACACAATACAAGTTGAGTGTGCTCGACGTGGATATACCCTGCAGTTAGCAAAGAAGCTTGAAGTGGCAGCACTATTGTAGTGGATACTACCCAAGTAATTCGAGCTGCAGGCTCAAAAGAAACTATATGAGCATGAAGCACGTATAGCAGATACCCTGTAGTTTGTATTGACATACATATTTGACATGTACATATTTTTTACTTAAATCTGAGGCAAAGCTTTGAAAATATAATTATGAAGAGAGTGAAGGAAGTATACAAATGAGAGATTTCACAGATTATACAGTTTCAAAAATATTACAAAAATTCTAGGAAACTTTTAAAAAGCACTGGAAAAATATAACTAATAGCTAGGTATTGTTCTCAATCAGTTTAATCCAAATTTCATAGCCTTGAAATTTTAAGTTTTAGAGATCGGCAAATGTTAAAGAATAAATCGACAAAGAAATAACAAAATTAAAAATTATATGACTTTTTCTAAACATTTTAATAATAATTGACAGACCTAAAGTAACCTTTAGAAAAATGTGATGTCTCTTTGAGTTAAATCTTGAAAACAGAACTTCAAAGTATGCTTAAAACAATATACCCATTCTTTTGAACTCTTTTATGCTATATTTCAATAATAGTAGTAGCTATATTTCAATAATAGTACACTCCATCAAATATGCACCTTACGTAGATCTATTTTTATGCCTTTTTGATATAGAATTTCTCTACATACACCCCTTCTTTTTATATAGGATATACCTTTAGCAAGAGCAATAGCAACATGCGACGACAACAAAGCATTCATTGATTGCCTTTTGGTATTAGTTTCAATTTATTTCACTTTGAGTGTGATGGATGGCAACAGCGACAGCTCCAAACGTGGCATGCCCCTTCCTCGCTCCGACTGCACACACATGCCCACACAAACACAAACACACAAACACAAACACACAAACACACACACACACACACACCCACACACAATAGGGTCATCAATTTAGAGGGCGGCCCTTAGCTCAAATTCCTTTTTGCTGTTTTCAGCTGTTTTTCCAGCTTTTCTTTCCTTTCTATTTCTGCTGGCAATTGTTGGTAGTATTTTTATTGCACGCTGCTTAATGCCAAAACAATTGTTGGCCCAAATAAATTGCAAACAAAATTCAATTGCAGCGTGTAGGGTTCTTCAGAGCGACACGGATCGCCTGCACGGTTGTTATTGTTGTTGCATTTAATTGCCCGTTCGCTGTGAAAATCGAAACCGGTTGGGAGCACATTTAACAAATGGTCGAATGAATCGAAGCGACATTGCATGCTGCAACAGTTTCTAATTGACTTATTGCCACGCAGTTGTTGGTGCAACCATTTGTGGCACGCATCGCATCGCATCGCAACGCAACGCACACACATCACGGAAGATGAACTGGATCCACAAGTATTCATGCGTGTGCGTAGAGTGTACTCGTTTTCACAGCATGCCCCTAAGCAGAGTGCGAAAGCGCACATCAATTATTTCCCACACCCGATTGACTAACTCAGTCAATTCCATACCCCTCCCAACCCATCTGGCTCCCACTCTCTCTCTCCCTCCCTCTCTCGTCCATCTCTCACTCTCTGACCCTGACATTAAGTGTGGTGCTAGCTTTTTTGCACTCTTAGCTCGTCGTTTACAGCTGTCAATCGCATCGATAGTCATGCGTTTCATATGCTATCAAAATTACCGTTATATACATCATTTATCGAATACTTTTACCATCGATTAAATGCAGTTTCATAGCTTGGATTTCCCCTATGAACTTGCTTTCAGCTTTCAAGTTGACATTGATGAACATGATTGAACCAATCAAATTCACAAACATCGCTTGATTAATTTTACCATCTGCCTCTATATATAAATAAGATAAATAGATCTCTGTAATTGCGGTTACTACAGTAACCAAATTTAGTTGGACCACTCTTTATATCGTGTAAAGTCTGAAAATGTATTTTCGTTTATTTTAATACTACTTTACTTCTCTCAATCTAGTTTGCAACTGTTTTTCCAAGTTCCTTTTCAACTTAATATTAATATACACTAAGAAACTTTAATCCCATTTACTTTTCATTTCAAAAATCTTTTGGCAATAGTTCTCTCTTTCTTTAATTCCTTTTCTCTCTCTCTCTAGCTGGTGCTTTACACAGATCTGTTACTTGTTGGTTTCCACCTCCGATAAAAACCTGCAGTGCTTCGATTGAGCTTTTGTCATTCCACTTATGAACTGAATTGAACCCTGATTACAGCTGAGAGCCCACCGCCCCCTGCACTGAGCTGTCAGAGGTCAATCAAGAAATTTGACAGTTGGGTCAGAGCAATAAACCAAATTAAGCGACAATAAGAAGAAAGAAACGATAGAGGGACTACACAGATACCCCTCAATGACATTAATACGAGCTTGCCATAACTGTTATTTAAAGTAAAATATTGGTAGCTGGTACACTCCTATAAACGCGTTAAGTACAGGGTATTTAAATCAACATAAATAACAACTCAGGTGTCAAGTGTCAATCAGCGTAAGGCAAGCAGACAACCACAATATGCATTTAATATGAAATGAAATTATTAGACCAGGGATTTTAACAAAGCTATGATGGATGGAAAGTGAGGTTAGAAGTCCTGGCGAGGGTGTTTCCTGTCAAATTTTTAGTAAATTTTGATATGATTTTTGGGCAAAAATTAAATATTGTCAAACACAGTTTTAAACACTTGTTTGTTGACCTCCGCAATGGATAAAATTTGAAAACACGCGATTTAAAATTTTTGAAAAAAAAATTCTCCAAAATGATAAGGGGGACCCTTACCTTTAGTTTGAAAAAAAAAATTAAAAATTTAAATTGTCTATATTGCAACAATTGATGTGTAGATTTACTTAGGTAATCAAGACATAAGCAAAATATATTTTCGAAGGAAAATCGGTTGATGAATAAAGAAGTTATGATAACCGAAAAACCAAGTTCGAGATCCTGTCGATCTTGACATTATTTTTGGTAAAAAATTATATATCGTAGAAATTTTTACCTCTGAAATCGTCTAAAATTAAAAACTAGCAATTTAAACATTTTTTGAAATAAAAATGTCTGAACAATTATAAGAGGGGACCCTTATTCAACAATTTTCAAAACGTCTATTAATTTTTTAAATGTACAATGACTAAAGGTGTAATCAAATAAACAAAATTTAATTCAGCGTGCAAATCGCTTGATTTTGAATAAACCTATGATGGTTAAAAAGTGATTTGAAAAGTCCTGTCCAGCATTTTATCTCTGGGAATGTGTGTATGAGTTCTACGTGATTTATTTATACAACAATTAAAATACAAATAATTATTAAGCGGGTTCAGTTAAGTTCGGAAGCATTTCAATGGTATTTCATAATCATCTCTTTAAATCTTTTAATTTTATCAATGCAAATATACATAGTATAATTTTTATCAATCGCCACTGAGTAGAGCATTATCAGTGTTTTTCCATTTGTATTTGATTTTTTCACTTCATCCTGTCATTAGTATTTGCAAATAATAATGTGTTAGTCTGCAAAAAATATCAATATTGATTCCTCTGGAGTAAACAGAATCCTCTCTCTCCCTCTGGAACAACCACTCCAAAAAAAAACCTTCAATAGCCCCTACAGCTGAAATTCAAAGCTCAAAAGCTTATCATGTCAAGCCAATAGCTAATTAGATGCATAAGCAAAAAAACTAGGACTAGTGCATACCCCGTAATTAAGTTTAATTTCTTGGCAAGTGTAGCAGGTGGAAAGCTACTAAAAAATAAAAATTACCAGTAATTCGTTCAACGTCTCAGCCTGCCCGTTTGCTAGTAGTAAAAAACAGGGTATCAGTGCACTGCCACAACATTGAATAAATAAAGCAGAACGAGGTATACGTATTTATTAAATTTGCACAACATCCGATGCTCTTGTTAACCATTTCCGTGTCGGCGCCAACTGCGAATGGCAAAACAGAAAATGAATAAAGGCAGCACCAGCATATGGGCGGAATAAAGAGGCACGGTATGGGCTGCAAGGGGTGTGCGGGCGTATTTGACTAGTGTAACCAATACACTCGCTTTTTCGATATTGAAAAAAAAATTAAAATATTCGCGCAATAAATTCATGCAGTGCATGCAACGAAAGCTACAGTCACCCGACAGCAAAACACCCCACAAATATCCATTAAAAAAACCCAGCGGTGGGCGTGGCAGCCAAGCTATAGCAAGCTTTATGTCGAATTATTTGTCGCTAGCTTGTCTAATGGCTGAGATCTGTGCGTTCGTTCATACAGACGGACAAGGCTCAACAGACTCCGCTTATGATTCAAGGCAATTTTATACATACATACATACTTTACGGGAGACTTTACGGCATGTACCCCTAGTACACCATATTTGATAATCTGTTTCTTAGCTTTCTCTATACATATTTTATATACCCAATCAGCTTCCCTGATACAGCGTATAAAAACAAACCCGAAAACAAAACACAGAAAAAATATCGAAAAAAGTAGGCGTGGCAAAATAAAATCAAATAAAGCGCGCTGGCAAAATATGAATGTGCGCGTGGACCGGCTGGGCACGGGTAGCAGGGGTGCGGGTCGTGGTGCAATGGGCAAAAGAGGCAGGTTGCAAGGGGCAGTAGAATGCAGGATGTAGCGCACAGCGATCCAAAAAGTGCAAACAACTGCAAAAAGCATATCAATAATGACGATGATGATGTACTGCACTTGTGGGCGTGGCGTGGCGTGGGAGAGAGAGAGAAAACAGAAGAAGCGGCCCGACACTGGGAAGTGCCAAGCAAGAGGAAGTGCAGGAGGCGGCAATCGGAGTGGGCAGAGTAGAGTGGCATCCAACATGTTTGCCATATATGTAGCCACAACAATAACAGCAACAACAACAACTCGTGGGGAATATTGTTAAAGTGCAACCGTTTCAGTTGTTGCTGCCTGCAGTTTTTGTTGCAGTTGCACGAGTTGTTCTTGTTGTTGTTGCTGTTGCTGCCAACTGAATTATTGCCGGTTAAACAACTTTCGTTCCTACATACATATTTCAATTAAGTGCCAAAAAGTTAAGACATGGGAATTGCCATACACGGAAAACACCAACAACAAAAAGAAGGAAAAACCCCTCGAACACTTTTAATTGAATTGAACTATTCCAAAAATACGTAAAATACACCAAAATGTTTGGCGCTATGACCTGAATAAAACTCCAATAGATGTCGATGTTATAGTTTAGATTATTATTGGCTAAACAAATTGAGAGCTAAAAGTTTTATTTCCTACTTTCGATCAGATTGATCAATTTTTATTTCTACTTGACTGTCTATTTGGTTTTAATTGATTTAATATATCGACAGCGTCTTACTCTATATTCTATACCAAAAATGTTATATTGCATACTTTTTAGTGCTGTTAACCAACTACCGAAATAAGATGTTAAATAACTTCCATGTTTATTATACGATCGCTGCCAAATGCAGATATCACTTAGCTATTGAGATGAATTCTACACACCAAAAATGAATACTTTTGCCTTTAAATTAAGCTTGAATTTCGTTATTATTTTGTGTACACGGGCGAGGCAAAAATCTAAAAGTATTATAAACAACACTTCTTCTAAATTTAATTAAATTGCAGTAATTTATAATGACAGTAGCAGAGATACTCATTAAGGAACATGCTCAAAGCGTGACTTTTTTAGCGTCCTTTTCCTTCGAGGCTATGACAAAGGCGACGGTAAACAGTTTTGATGACAGTTTGGCCAAGATAATGTGAAACCGTTTTTCAAGCGCGAATGAGAAAAAAAGATATAGAGTAAGAGAACAGAAATATATTGAAAGAGAGTCACAAAAAATAGCAAAGTACAAAGCATTCTGAACCGAACTGGACAATGTCAAGTGTGAAGAGATGCACATAGCGCATCATAAAAAGCGGGAGACCATGAGTTGCAGCAGCATAGGTAAAGGATTAAGCAGAAAAGAAGAAAGCCGAGAGGGAAGACAGAGAGAGAGCGAGAGGGGGGAGCTGACAAGCATGAGAAAAAACAGCACCAGCCAAGGGGCCCATTGACCGGCAGCGCCAAAGGCAACGGGTCGAATGTCAAGTGTCGATTGCACAGCCCTAGGGTGCTCCGAGAAAAGTGTGTCAAGTAAAAATGAAGTTAAGCGACAAACGGAAGTGATACACTAAGCAATACCCAGTGAGGAAGCAGAAAAAATTTAAAATCTATAAGAGAATATGAGAGAGACCATTTTAGTCCTAAGCAACTATGTTAATATCTCGATTCTAAAGATACTTGGAGTACTTGAAGTATGCTCATTGAAACCATTGAATCTTTGAAACGCATGATGAAAATTTATAAAGAAAAGTAATATAAACTAATATTCGATAAGGCTTTCGTAGTGAGTAATGGCTGTTTTCAATTGGTTTCAAGGCACCTTCAAGTAGTATTACATATTTTTAATAATTCATATACAACATATTTTCTATTTCCAGTACAAATATAGAAAGTATGGTCTTAAGACACATTCAAGTCCACAGAAATTTCTTTTGGGATGGTCTTTAGCTAGCCCCAGCCAGTCTCTCAACATTTACAGGGTATACAAGTGTATATGAGACATAGCAGCCCGATTGTGACCTGGCATTAATCTTCGAAATTTGTTTTGTGCCTTTGCGAATAAAAATTGAGGAAATTTTACAGAGCGCGGCGGCATTTTGACCCAAGGTTAATATCGTACGAAAGGGTACGCAAGTAAGGCAAGAGGAGATGGGTAGAGGGAACTGAGAGAGAGAGGGAGAGAGAGAGAGGAAGAGCTTGCTGTGGGACAGGGGACACCTTTCGCAGTCAACCGCAACTTATGGCGCGCGCGCGGCAATTTAACGCTTGCGATTTTCGCTAAGGGATTTGCCCAACCCACTTTTCTGCTGGCACCCCGAGGGGGGATTCTGCGATTGAATGCCAAAATGCACACAAATTGCGCAAATGCCGCAGCAGTGCAAAAAAGCGCAGCCTGGGGCGGCAAGAGAGGAGAGGAGTGTGGAAACCCGCTTGTCTGCGCTGCGCCTTCTCCTCGCTGCTCGTCACGCTCGGCAACGTTTTTGTTTTTCCTGTGAAGCCTGTCGAGAGCTTATAAAATTCACACGCTGCACTTTTCCCGACTCGCAACTCGACCCGAACCGACGGGAGCCCCGCCCCAGCTGCGCCTTTTTCGGTTACCCATGGGGAAACCTTTTGCCAAATGCAATTTACTTCTGTGTGTTTTATTGCAGCTCCACTAAATGCCTTCCATAACCCCGCAACCGCCGCCTCCTCCTGCTGCTCTCCTTGACCTCACTCCGCACGCAGTCGCCTTTTTTCAGTTTTGGCTAATTAAATTTTATGCTTGGTAATTTTAGAAAAAGGCCTTACACATTTTCTTGGACGCCGTGAAAGTAATCAGAAGCGGGGCGCAAAGTGGACGGGAGAAGTGGCTTAACCTGCTCGCTTTAAGTACGTCTCTCGCGGCGTATTTTGCTTCCATTCCTGGCCTGCAATTTACAAAAATCGCACAAGTTGTGCATATAAAAGAAAGCAGAGGAAGAAAACACGAGGCGAGAAAGAGAGAGTGGAGGGGGAGAAGAGGACGGGGGCTGGGGACGGGGCAATAAATAAAACATCCACGAAAAATCGTTGCATACTTTGGGGTGCAGCGCACCGCGACGTTCACGTGCACACGCCTGGGAATGCTCGAAAATATACTACACAAAAGCCAAGCTCGGAAATGCAGCCACAAAAACTATAAAATATATACAAAAAAAAATGATAACGATATAACGCTTTAGATACCAACAGAATTGGTATACAAAATTATTTCTTTAAGCCAATTATATTAGGTTTTTATTAGATTCCTCCATGCTACTTGAGGTCTTTTTGAAAAAATATATATATTCTTCTATTTGAGTGGATTTTCTGATCATATTCCTGTAATATTATAATTCTATTGTACAAAAACGTTGTGAAAATCGATTCGAATTGAAAACTAAACTAGGCGACGCATTAGAAACAAGCTTTGTGGCGTCTCGCTGCGTTGTGCTTCATACCTCGTGCCTTGTGTTGTCCTGTGATGCATGCAACATTAGTCAATGGAGGCGAGCTCCGCGCTGCGCTGCGCTGAGCAGCGTATCATAACAATACATAATAAATAGCAGATGATGCGACAAGGCAGCATTGAAATCGATTTTCGAGCGACAGCAGAGTGCAACAAAAGCCGAGAGCACAACATAAAAAATCGTCTGCGAACTGTGCGACGGGAAATCCCAAATGTGGTGTGATCTCGCAACGACTACGAAATGCGCTACGAAAAGCAGAAACTTATTTTAAAACATATATACTAATCCATCGATAGAGAAAACAAACAATCGATAACACACAAAACAAATAATATTACAAAACTATGGATAAAAGGCAACAATTTAGATACTATCGCTTTTATAACATACCAAACTATCAATATATATGATCGACGTAATAAAACAAATTCCTGAATCTTTAGAAAGTAACTAAGTGCCTAAATACCTCAATGATTTCGTTTTGAAGCCATGAAGATTTTCACTAGTTTCCAAATACATATTCCAACTTCAGATTTCCGGAGTTTTCTTTACCTTAATTTCCCTAGAATTTTCTTAAATTTCCTTGAGTTTCAATTGGTTGCCTTGAACTTCCTTGAGTTTCCTTGAATATCGTTAAGTTTCCCCGAGTTTCCTGCAGTTTCCTCGAGTTGCCTTTGCTAGAACAAAAAGAACACGCTTTAAAATGTATGGTATGGTCACACAATTTTAATTCTAAATTTTTTAGTTGCTTTGCAAAGCTCCCCACGAAACGCGACTATCCGCTCTGTCCGTGCAGTGTATCAATTTATTCGTTTATGCCTCCCATGCCCCTTGCTACGTCGCGACGTGACGTGGCGCTGTGGCTCGCATAAAGATTTTTCGATTATGAAGAAAAATGCACAGCTGACGGGCGGACATTTATCACTTGGCACCACGCTGTGGGCAGCATCGGCAACTGTAGCTGAAGGCAGCCAGCAGCAGGGTTGCCACCGAGCCAGTTAATTGAATTCAATATATATATATATATATGTAGCTGCTCTATATAGAGTAATGTTTAAGCCAAACGATCAGTAGAGTGGGAAACGCTGATCAAATTATGCTCCCCGTTTAAGACTTAAATTCAAATTCAATTTGCACCCCAAATAACGGGAATACGCCAAGGCGAGTGTGCGAGTGTGCATGTGTGTGTGTGTGTGAGAGAGTTTATCGTTAAAATTTGATGCTATTAAATTTAATTGTGCATAAATTTTCAATCAAAATGGCCACAGGGAGAGAGAGAACGAGCGAGTCAAGATGAAAATAAAAGGAGAATTTTGAAAATGGCGCAGCTTTCAAGCAAGCAAAAGGAGAGAGAATACTAGAGAGAGAGAGGAAGATAGGCAGGGGGGATTTATACTGACTGCAAAGATGCAGTAAGTGCAGGCTAAGGTATGACAGAAGGATTAAGCAAACGAGTGCTTATCCAATAAAATACCCAGTAATTAAACGTAACAAGCTCAAGGGATCGAAGGCTTGAATGGAGTAGAAAGAAATCAGAAAAATATATGGCATAATAATTAAAAAGTTATTCAAATATTAAAGATTCAAAGAAATATCACAACATTTACTGTAGAAATTATTATATTAGAAATATCTTATCTATATCTATATCTTATATAAATCTAGAAAAATATATAAATTTAAATTGTAATCAGCAATAAGTAATTTCATTAGTTAGTACATTAAAGATATACGAATATTACAATAATTGCTATATATTATAATACTATATTTGCATTTACTGGCATACAAACAGCATACCCTATCTATGCATCCGGTTCTCCTAGCAGGGTATAAAAAAAGCACAAAAACTGTGTGTGCAACTTGAGTTTTTAAGTTAAATAATTCCGTCTCGAGGTGTTTAAAGTCAAGCAAAAATATTTGCCATGAGCAACTGCGGATATATACCCCAAAATGTCTGTCTCTCTGACTGCCCATCTGTGTGTGTGTGTGTGTAAATTGACAATGTGTGTGCAGGAAGCAGATATTAAAGCACAAAGAAAACTTGAAAACGAATTTAAAATGAAATGCTGACAGCACTTACCTCCCCCCCACAGGTTGCGCCCTAATCTTCCCCTTAACTCATGACACTGGACTTGGCTTAGAGTTCCATTACAGCTACCCGTGATTTATATGCACGAATAACTCAACAGCGGACAATTTTTTTCTGACTTTTTTCTGTGTGCCACACCTCTTTAGTCAATCGAGGCGCATAATGTTATGACTCTTTAAGGTAATATAGTATTGGAAGGGAAACTAAATAAAACCACAAAAATTCTTTAATTTCTTAGCTGATTTTTCTCTAATATATAAATATATATAGTATATATATTTACATATATGCAATTAGTTAAAGTGGGAGGCCTCCTTGCCTCCTTATTTTATGACTTCAGGCCTTTTAGTTTAACATAATGATTTATATAATCTTTTCTTTTAATTTCCTTTTTTTCCCAAAGCACTTAAGCGCCTGCATGTCGACTAACTGCATCGACCTAACCTACCCCGCTCTTCTCACTCGCTCACTCCTTAGCCTTCGCGTCATTAAAACTTTAACATGGCAAAACTAATAACGGAACTATTCCAGCTCCACAAAAGCAGCTGGCCCCAATAAAATCTGCCCCAAGCTCTCCACGCCCCTAGCAGACTCTCTATGCTAAAAATGTTCTGTCTAGCTTTAATATAGCTACGTTTAGCAAGAATCGGAGCACTATATGAAGAGTTTTTGCAAGGAAATTATTTAATCTGACTCATAAGATCATAAGATCTCACGCTCTCAGTGAGCTTAAACGAAATTCCCGAAATATAACTCACTCCTTTTGCTAAAATTGCATGTAACACTTAATAAGATCTATCTGGGATTAACATTTTTTAAATTCTTGCTGATTGCAGATAAGTCAGTCGCACTGAAGAAGTGCTCAGACCTCAGTTAGCCATGATATGTTTAAGTTGACAAATATATCGGAAAGCCATATATATACATGCAAAAACATAGATACCCCAACACAGACACTTAGCTAGACAGAAGGAACTCGCAACTCATTCGTCGTAGATGAAATGCATTTGAACTCCAAATTTGACTTGGGAGTTATATTGAGTTGGTCGTAAATGGCAAATACGAATTCAACGCGTCCATCAACAGCGAGAGCTATTTAGCCAGCCTTAGACTAACAAATACCCTACTATATATGAGCGCGTATAAATTGTTTCTAAAAATGCACAATGAACGTATAAAAAATAATTATTATTAAACTAACTTTTATAATGTTATATCAACTAATATGCCGCTCTTACACTTTATTACAGGGAACAACCCTCGCAAAAAGCCATTTTTAGACTACTGCATAATTAATTTCGTATATGTGAACTTTGCATTCTCCATTTAATTGGCTGCCAGTCAAACTGTCCAGCTGAATCGGCATTCGAGACCGATAACTATTTCTGGAATTGCCACTATCGCGCAGTTGCAGCAAAATGAAAATAAAATAAATGAATATTAAAACATAGTTTGAGGCGCACACACACGGACACACACAGATAAGCTTCAAAAACAAACAAGCCGTAAAGTCATCTCCAAATTCGATGTGTGTATATGCACAAATAATGCTAATAAAGTCGAAAACAAGAACCAGTTCGAAGTTTAAATTTCCTTACCTAATACTGAAAGAATAATACCTATGAATATAGCAGAAAAACTCAAAATAAAAATAGTTGCTTTTCGATACATTTACATTTTCAACCGATTATTATGTATGTTTGATTGAAGTTTAATTTTACTTAAAATATTTTATAACGCCATTTATATTTTTCAACTTTTGCACTTAATCCAAGATAGCCATGATTTCGAAACTAATTCTGTCTAAAATACAACCTTTGGAATATTCATTATTACAGTAGCCAGCATCGAAATACAAAACACAAATATTTAAAATTTTATAAAATTTCATATAACAATGTTTGCCGTAAAAGTTTCGTATTTTTTACTGATGATTCTAAGCATATTTCTGCATTATAATGGTGGATCTCTACTCGACTCGGACGCATCACTGGAATCCACTTTGTATACCTTTTTAATAATGATTATCTTACACAAAATGAAAGTTCTATATTCCAATTTTGGTAACTCCATATGGATAAAATTAATCGAGAGTATCGTAATATTCATACTGCTACAAATGACGCTATTCTTATCATGGGATAACATACAAATGATTGCAAATAAGTTTGCCAAATATATCGTGACGATATCGATCGACGTAGACTCATCCTGGCTAGCAAAGAAAGTAATTAAATCTAGCGGTAGCCTCCTCATACTGAGCTTCGAGTATTTCACCTTTCTTTGGCTAATCGATCTAACAGACTTATTGGAACTATTCGGAGTACATGATTTAATGTCATACTACATGATGACCTAAAATTTCAAGTAAAACGAGTTGAAATGTATATTTCAAATATTAAGCAAGTGTTTGTTTCTTTTTTGTATTTTAAGTGATCTCTGGGTTCAAGAGCTTGTGTAGCAAACGTCTAGCAAACTTCTATACTATCCTCGCTCAGCTTGTTGACGGCTTCCTCAGGCAGTGTGTGTGTGTGGGCGACAGGCTCTACTTGGCTGTCAGTTTATTTAATTGAAATGTTCCTGGAAACCTAAAAATTACAAACACATCAATGGGCATGTCCTCCACAAGTCGTGGTAAAGGAATATATTGGGCATGGGAAGTGCGTTGTAGAGAGATGCACACATTAATAGCTGAAATTTCATGCATGCCAAGCTGCAAAACAAACGGAGAGATTGAGCAACTTGCATGCACGATTGACAGATACCCTGCATAAAACTACATTTCAGAATGTACTTCTAACGAAAACAGTAGAACATTTACAGGGATTCACACTCAACACCAACACTGCACTTAGCTGGCAAAGCGTTGCATACTTCTTTGCACCATGCAGACAAGACACTCGGACTACCAGACAGTCCAGCAGCTTGCGTAGTGGCAAGTGAAAGTCGCAAGTGACAAGCAGCAAATGCAGCTGCAGTGGCAAAGGGCAAAGGCAGCTGCAACATGCTCATCGGCAATCGACAAAAATACTATCAAAGATACTTGGCAAAGTGGCAAATATTTATGGCCAAAATGCGAGAGTGCGGGGTCGTGGCAAACGCCAAGTTTTCGACAGTTGCAACAGCTCAACCCTACATCCCCGACAACAGCTCGGCCTCAGTTCGAATTATGTCAAACTTTGCACGGCTTTTTGGCCCATTTGCCGGTCAGCTGCCAGTTGGCCTGAAAAGTGAATAACGCAAATCAAGAAGCGAATATTCGAATGCATAGAAACCTTTATTTTTCTCTTGGTGTGATTAGACGTAGTCACTACTTATTACCCTTATTGTTCTTGCAGCAATATTGCAAATTATTGAAATTTACAATCATTCAATTGCCTGATTTTTAATTATAATATGTTCTGAAAAATGATAAGGTATCCTTACCTTCAGATTGCAAAAATTCAAAGTGTCTTTATTGTAACTATTGACATGTATGATCAATAAACATTTTAAGACAAACCAGCGAGGTTAGTAGTCCTGTCCAGGGTCCAATATGTCAAATTTTTTTAAAACTTTGACATGATTTTTGGTCAAAAAATAAATATACTTGAAAACAGTTTTAAAATCTTGTTTAGTAACAATTTTGACCTCCGTAAATTTGAAAATAAAAAGTTTCGGAAAAATTATAATTTCTGAAATTTGTCAGTGTCTATATTGCACTTATTGTAACCAGAAAATAAACAAAATATCATTTCGCATGAAAATCGCTTGATTTTTAATAGAGTTCTAATAGGTGGAAAGTGATATTAGAAGGCCTGTCCAGGTTATAGAAAGTTATAGATTATACTTATGGGATGCATGGAATCGACATTTTAAGAAATCTCTGGGTTCAAGAGCTTGTGTACCACTAGCTTAAAAAGTCATCGCCAAATTCGATGTGTGTATATGCACAAATCATGCTATAAAGTCGAAAACAAGAACCAGTTCGAAGTTTAAATTTCCTTACATAACAATAACAATGAATAATACCTATGAATATAGCAGAAAAACTTAAAGTAAAAATAATAAGTTGCTTATTGATACATTTACATTTTCAACCGACTATTATGTATGTTTGATTCAAGCTTAATTTTACTTAAAATATTTTATAACGCTTTTTTCATAATTATGAACAGCTTTACTCGCCTTATATTTTTCAAATTTTTTACTCAATCCAAGATAGCCATGATTTCGAAACTAATTCTGTCTAGAATACATACTATGGAATATTCATTATTACAGTAGCCAGCATCGAAATACGGTATACAAATATTTAAAATTTTATATAACAATGTTTGCCGAACAAGTTTTGTATTTTTTACCGGTGATTCTAAGCATATTTCTGCATTGTAATGGTGGATCTCTACTCGACTCGGACGCATCACTGGAATCCACTTTGTATACCTTTTTAATAATGCTTATCTTACACAAAATGAAAGTTCTATATTCCAATTTTGGTAACTCCATATGGATAAAATTAATCGATTCTTATCATGGGATAACATACAAATGATTGCAAATAAGTTTGCCAAATATATCGTGACGATATCGATCGACGTAGACTCATCCTGGCTAGCAAAGAAAGTAATTAAATCTAGCGGCAGCCTCCTCATACTGAGCTTCGAGTATTTCACCTTTCTTTGGCTAATCGATCTAACAGACTTATTGGAACTATTCGGAGTACATGATTTAATGTCATACTACATGATGACCTAAAATTTCAAGTAAAACGAGTTGAAATGTATATTTCAAATATTAAGCAAGTGTTTGTTTCTTTTTTGTATTTTAAGTGATCTCTGGGTTCAAGAGCTTGTGTAGCACACGTCTAGCAAACTTTTATACTATCATCACTCAGCTTGGTGACGGCTTCTTCAGGCTATCAGCTTATTTAATTGAAATGTTCCTGGAAACGCAAATCAAGAAAGAAATATTCGAATGCATAGAATCCTTTATTTTCCTCTTGGTGTGATTAGACGTAGTCACTACTTATTACCCTTATTGTCCTTGCACCAATATTGAAAATTATTGAAATTTACAATCATTCAATCGCCTGATTTTTAATTAAACAAGAAAGCAAGGCTACCTTCGGCTTGCCGAAGGTTTCATACCCTTGCAGTTGTACAAAATATAAAATATATTTGGATTGCTGCTGGTTTCTGTGGTATTTATTGAACAATTATAACAGTACAGGAAGTTAAGATTTTTACCTGATTAAGGCTATGAATCAAACACCTGCTTCGAAAAAAAATAATTCTACCTTTTTAATGCTTTTGTACATACCTGGATTTCTTATATACTTAACACAAAATATTATGAGGAAATGTCTTTGTGTTGTAAAGGATCTGTTGGTCATAAAATATAAATAAATTTGGAAAGTTCTCATTCAAAAATGCGTTTGAATAACAGCTACAGGATTTTTTGTTTAACAGCTACATGTAATAGTACTCAGATTTCCATAAAATTGCAACATGAACCTTCATTAGGCCGATCGTTGATCGTTATAAGTTATAAAAGTTCAATTTCGAACTTTATTATTAGGGACACACTTAGATTTGGATGTGGTAAGCCTGATAGCTATATCTTGAAATATAACGAAAATCGGCCGATAGCTTCTATGACAGCTATACGATATATCAGTCCGATCTGGCTCGTTCCGACTTATTTACAGCCTACATCAATAATAAGCTTGTGTGCCAAGTTTCATGAAGATAGCTTAAAAACTGAGAGACTAGTTTGCGTTGCAACAGACGGACGGACGGACGGACGGACAGACGAACATCCATTTTTCAACTCCTCTGGTGATGCTGATTTAGAATATATATACTTTATAGGGTCGAAGATGTCTCCTAAGGTGCGTTGCAAACTTCTGGCTAAAATTAATATACCCTCTGCAAGGGTATAAATATGTTATGAAAAATGATAAGGTATCCTTACCTTCAGATTGCAAAAATTCAAAGAGTCTTTATTATAACTATTGACATGATTTTTGGTCAAAAAATAAATACCCTCGAAAACAGTTTTAAACACTTGTTTAGTACTAACTTTGACCTACGGAATAGATTAAAAATGAAAACACGGGATTTAAAATTTTGAAAATATGTTTGTTTGGAAAAATGATAAGGGGGACCCTTACTTTCAGATCAAAAAAAAATTCAAAATTTTTCATTGCAATTATTGTAATATATGATCATTAAGGGGATCAAAACATAAACAAAAAATCGTTCCGCGAATTTCCGAAAATCGCTTGATTAATAAAGTTCCCATAGATGGAAAGTTACATAAGAAGGCCTGTCGAGGTTATAGGTTATATTTATGGGATTCATGGAATCGAAATACTGTGATGCTCTTGAATTCGGCTGTTCTGTTAGTACCACAATGGT
This sequence comes from Zaprionus inermis, assembly GCA_018151445.1. Lineage (NCBI taxonomy): Eukaryota > Metazoa > Arthropoda > Insecta > Diptera > Drosophilidae > Zaprionus > Zaprionus inermis. Next base: position 75,071 of record JAECXD010001052.1, read on the forward strand.
TTCACGTTCAGCATTCAATCCTTGAATTACTACAAGAAATCGCAGTACTTGAGCAAACTTTCGGACCATGTGGAGTAACACAGCTTCCCCCACACAATTCATGGAAAAAGTGAGTTTGGCGCAATCATTCATAATTGGGTTCTGGTTCAAATAGCTTTCAAATCGCTTTGCTTTTCTCGACTACACTTATCACGCAAACACAGACTTGAATCGATAGCAACAATTTATCGTTTATAAGAGGTGTAATGGCTCCTTAAACACACTTACCTACACACACACTCTACGCACACTCTTTGGCAGGCACAATTTGCATTCGGCACAGGCATAGTTACAGTTATTTAATGCTCAGCCACACATACACGCTCACATCGGCTCGCGCAGGTAAACACACACACACACACGCACACACACCTGTTTAAGTATAAGTGGTTGTGCTTGGCCAAGCAAATGAAGCAAGTCCTGGCGAGCCACTGGAGCTCCACATCGTACTTGCATCACCGCACCTACCCTCCTTGCCCCAATGAGCATTCGTGCGAGCTACGCGCTGCAAGAGGTTGAGGGAAAGTGCGAGTGAGAAACGGGGGATGGAAAGAGAGAGCGTTAGCTGTGTTCTCCCCAAAATGGTTGTCGTAAAGTGTAAAGTCAACATTTTGTGCTGCAATTAAAGCCAAATTGCAAAAGCAAATAAATTTGCCAAGTAAATCGCTCGAAAGTCACACAAACTGCCAAGTGGAAACGCTTGACCACTCGTAGCGTCACTCTCTAGCTCTATTTGTGCCCTCCAAGTGCGAGTGTCGAGAGCTTAAGGGGTTTATCTAACGCTCGTTAGGTATGTGTGGTGCACACGTAGCAAGATATCGGTATACAAAGCAGCCACCATGTTTTATAGACCTAAATTGCTTAATTTCTCAGAAAAGTCCTCGTTTTGGCGCCGAACGTGGGCACAATATCGTATGTACTCAAATATATATTTAGTGAGAACAGAGTAGGAATATCAACCGACTTTATAAAGCTACTTACTGAATAATTAACAAGTAATATAACTCTTGAACACCTAAATCACTAAATTTAAAAGTTTTGGCGCCCAACGTGGGTACATCTCATTTACTCAAAATAAGGCTAAAAAATACACATATATTAAGCGAGAATAGAATAACAAATTATTCGACTTTATAACTTTAAACCATCTTACTTAATTCCAGCGCCCAACGTGAGAACTCCTTTCTTTTCTTTAGACAACAACCTCTTTCTTTCCATTAAATTCCATTTTTATTTTAATCTTAAATGATTTGTGACGACTTTTTGGACACGTTGCGGCGCCCAACGTTTGTGCCAGAGTTGCCAAGTTATCCGAAAAAGTAAAGATAACACAACGTGCCAAATGCGCACCCCTTTCGCAAAACAAAATAAATTATTCATAGAGTATACTCGATGTCGGTCTGAGCTAAGCACGTGTAAAAGCCAAAGCATTCGCCTTGGGCACGTGTAAGCGCCGAGACGCCGCGCAAGGAGATTTACGATTACCAAACTAAAATACAATCCAGGACACTTGCCCAAAACAGACACACTAATTCAAGCCGACAAGCCGTAGCCAGGCCTGAAGCTCTTAAACCATGCTATGAGGGCAGACAGACAACGAAAAAAAGATACCAAACGGTTGGTAGCAAAGCAAAGGAGCCGGGTAAGTTGTCAGTTGACGCTATTTTAGGCCTGTTTTTTGTCTCTGAATCTTGGCTTTTGATTGCGGTTTGCGGACTCTTGGAGAGGCATTTGAGATTTCTGACTAAGTAAGTAAGACATGAGGTAGATAGATCCCTACATACAAACTGCTTTCTGCCCAATTCAGTTACATCAGTCATTGTGTCAGTTATTAAAAAACATTTCTGGTTTCGACTTGTCATTTTTATGCCCTGCCGTTTTGGTCACTTTAAAGATTTATGCATGGTAGTGGCATCTGTTCAAATTGTTTACGGTATCACATGGCGTATGCACAATTTGTTATAATAAACATGTTGCTCGGTATTCTTTCGCTTACTTTTCGCATGTAGTTTATGCTCGCGCGCTCGCTCTCGCTTTCCATCCCCTTTCTCTCTCACTTGCTTTCTCTTTCTTTTTCGCACATCCTGTCAACTTGTCAAACAATTTATAACGCCTGCCCCACGTTCCGTTATTTCATCGTCGTCGTCGTCGTCGTTTCGCTGCCGTTACCATGCCAACCCATCACATCATGATTTATAGCGGCCCGCTTGGTTTAAGTTGTCGCCGCCGGTCGCCTGTTTCTTTTCTTTGCATATATCATCTATATATGTACATATTTTTAACAAAAAATTTAATTTCGCCGCATTGTTTGCTTTCCAGCTGAGTTTCTCGTTTAGCTCTTCAATGCGCTGCAGCACAACACATAATTGATGACGGAAAGAGTGTCTGAATAACAACTCAAACAGCAGCACACGCATCACAGAGTACGTACATATATAACATATACTACATATGAATAAACATTAGCTTGAAGTGTTGCGATATGTTTCCTTGTTCGGCACTCGCACTTCACACATTCTTACATAAAATTGTTGTGGATGTGAGGAGACCGTTTGACGTGAATAAATTGTTAGTCGGAATTCAAAAGAGATGATGGTTTTTTAGGCGCTGGGCCCCAACGTGAATTAATATTCGTAAAGGGAAAACAACGTTGTTTTATTTATTATTTAGCCCGTTGGCGCCCAACGTGGCCCGGTTTCGCACTTCAATAATGACTCTACATTATATTTTCAAATGTAATAAGTTAAGCCAAAAGAAATAAATATTTTCGTGAGCTGGAGTTCAGACCCGGGTTCTTGACGAAGGTCTCAGCAAAAAAGAAATCGTCAACCTAAGTCGTTGTAATCTATGTAATTGTTTTCCAACACATAATCGGAACATCGGATTAGAGCTCAGGGACCCAAGATAAATGTACGTTAGACTGCTCCAGCTTAACCACCTAATTGACAATCACATTGCCAGTGGTCATTGGCCAAGCTGCGATGCTCGTTCGAGCGTTCTCCCTTAACCGTTGCCAGTCCCCAGTTGACAGTTGACAGTCGTGTTCGAGTGTCGAGTGTCGAGAGTCCGAAAGAAACCTAATTTCGCTCTCTCGCTTTCTCTCGTTGGCAATGCCACCAGTTATACCTTTTTGCACCCGCTTCTCTGATATCTATTACAATCAAATTGCAAATTAAATCAGAAAACGGAATTAAACGCACTTGTAAAGCGAAACGCAAAAGGAAAATGCAAAGCCAACTGAAAAGGAATACGAAAAAGAAAAAAGACAACGACCACGGCGATGAATAACTCTAGGAAAGAGGAGAGCAGCAAGAGCCGGGAAGAAGAGGAAAACAGGCGACAGCTTTGGTCACGATTCTGTAGGAAATAAGATGAAAATCGTTTAAATGCGTTAGTTAAACAAGTCAAGTTATAAGTTCATTTTCCGGCAACCGCACATATCCGTTGAAGGTAAACGCAAATCCAATCCCCACTGCCTTATTCTGCTCTGCTTCCTGCTCCCCCTTTCCAGATGGCCAGCGAAGCGTGAGATTCCATAAAATCGCTGGCCAAGTGGCAGAGCAAGCAGGCTCTTGCGTTAGGGAACTACGCGTCCAGGGAATCATTGTCGCTGCAAGCGCTTAGCATGGAGTACTAACCCGACTGGGAACCAACTAACCATACAGCAAAGCCAAGCCAAAAGTCTCCCCACAGCAACCACAGATGAAGATGAAGAAGCAGTTGAAGGTACAGAAAACTAAGTAAGGGTACGCTCTCAGAAACCATACCACGTACTGATTAAAGAGCTACACCTCATTTGACACCAGTACTCTATACATTCCACAAGCAAAGAGCTACATGGAGCTACCTTTCCCCGTCCAAGAGCTTCACTATACACTACTTGCCAAGACAAAACCACATGGCTAGTTATGAGCTACCTTCCATGATCCAAGAGCTAGTGCACACTTCTCGCAAATGCCATACCTTCGTTTCACGAGCAAAGAGCTACACTATACTCAGACTATACTAAAGCTGCAGCATCATTTAGACTCGATATGTTTGGCACTTCCTGGATGCAAAGGACAGGAACAGAATTGAGCTGCAAACTTGATATGCCTGAGCTAGTATGTCTTCTGCATATCCAGTCACAAGCCTGAATTTTCCCTTTAAAGACCCCTTTTTCCCCTCTCTTGCTTACTCCTTTGATACAGGGGCGCTTACAAGCAGAGCAGTGGGAGGGGACCAATGGCACAGGAAAAAAACGAGTTAACGCTCCCAGTTGTACGCTTTGTAGGGTCTCCAGCTACGTCTCCGCTCGACTGCTCTGCCACTCAACTGGACTAAACTGACGACAGTACAGCTGGGAGCTACCGAACTGTGCTGGTCCAGACTACAGCAGAACCGTAGCTGCCTGTAAAACCCGTTGACTGTCAACTGGCTTTACTCAATGCAATTCACCAAATTCCACTCCCCAAAAACCGAAAGGAGAAAAAGAAAAGTTTTGAGTCCAATGGGGGTTAGGGGATTCTAGGACGAGATATTCGTGCTGGTGCAGCTGCAGGTGCTGCAACAGCTGCAACTACGACTTGTTGGGGCTATGCAACCCTTCAGCTAATGCTGCATATTTGTGTCAGAGTTGTCAAAGTTTCAAAATGACCGCAGGAAAAGCGTGTGAAGAGCGCGACGTGAAGGAGAAGCGTTGCGCAGCGTTTAATTAGCGTAAGTAAGTGAGACAGCGCTGGCAGCCATTCATTGGGTGACAACAAGCATCACGACTCGACCGTCAGGCTCTCAATCATGTGCGTGTGTGTGTGTGAGCGTGTGTGTGTGTGTGCGTGTGTGTGTGTGCGGGTGTTGTGTGTAACCAACCGCGATAACAAACACTTTGGTTAGGGCGCTGAGGGCGTGCACCGTTTAAGTGTCAACGCAAACTGCCGAGACGAGGCGACAGCTCGACAGCCCCGCTGGGCAGTTGAAGTTTAGTTAACACTTGCGGCGGCATCAAGTACGATACATTGCAAATATTGGGAGGGGGAGGAGCGAGTAAATAGGTAATATATGAAGCAGATATACCAGTTGTAGAAATGTACTAATTAGTGGGTAAAAATGCAGTGTAATTAAAAATGAAGCTGTAGTTTTATGTAGTACAACTTGGCTGCAACTTTTGATGAAAGTGCTGCAAGCTCAAATAACCAATTTCCATTTAAAACTTCAAAGTGAAAAAATGAAAAACTAAAAGAAAAACTTGAATTAAAGGAAAAGCTTAAACAAAGTCTGATTCGAATAGGATAATAGCCTGCATAGAGAGAGCGAGAGAGAAAAAGAGAGAGAAAGAGAGAGGGAGAGATAGAGAGTTAATCCATGCAGTCTTTCCCTACTTTCAACTAACAGTGCAAATATTACGTATACGTAATCTGTATTTAAAGCTTAATAAATTTGCGCATTGCTCTGGCGTACGCTGATATTAGCTGTCCCCCGACAGTCTGCACCCTGTGCGTGCGTGTGTGTGTGTGGTCCATTTCAGCACCCTTGTGGCATGCATAAATGCAGACAACGGATACCATTTGCCATTACCATTGCGCACAGTTGGACATTTTGGCCATGCAACCGTACTTGACTCCCTTATTACGCTGCATGGGTAGAGGTAAAATTGAACTGGTAAAAGTTGCCGGCATCAATGTCAATTAAGAGATTTAGGTTGGATCCTTCCTATTGTTGCCTTAACGACACATTTGCCTGCATTAAAATTAAACTTCAATTCGCTTTGCAAAAATACAAAATCTGCTCCGATCAAATCAAAACAAACTTCAACATGTGCGTGCACGCGCGTGCTTGCGACCGTGTGACCGTGTGAGTGTTGACATGACACCAAAGCGACTACACTTTATAGTTTTTGAGTAAGTACACAATATGGGCGAGCAAGTGCATAAATGAATGACTCGACACTCCGCAGAATGACAGACGCGTTGCGATGCTGTGTGCGAGAGAGAGAGAGCAAGTACAGTAGCAAGAGGGAGTGGGAGCACTACACTCTATACTAACCGACCGCGTCGGTACGTTGTACGTGCCTCATGCCTCGTGCAGAGCAGAGACAAAGCGCAATGAGAGACAGCATCAAGAGCGAATGATCTCCCTTGAATAGGGTATGATAGACTTAACAGTAGCTGTATAACAATCAAATTGAAAAGTAGACTCAGTTTAGTTAAATTCTGAAACCTTTGAACAACTTTTTTTGGGAGCATCTGCTGGGGTTTCGTTATTTTTCCCATATCTGTCCTAAGCTTGTAATTTAACATATTTAAAACACTTTCAGCGACTATTAAAGTGTTTCATTCCATAATTTTAGCATTTCATTTCACTATTTCCAAAAAAAATGCACTTTAAACGGAAAAATGACATATGCTTAAGTTGATAATGAGATCAGTTTAAGAACAAGACATTTCAAGCAAGTAAACCATAAAACTGACACTTCATTCCATCGTTTCAGATGATAGTTAGTTTACTATTCAACAAATTTTGTGTTCTATTCCATTTCTTCCTCGTTTCTTTTTACTTTTCCCAGCATTTAATACGAAAACAAAACTTTACACAGTGCTCCATGTGTTTCTTCTTGTTTTCTCTGCATTTTTCTTGTGCTTTTCTTCCCTCTTCGTTTCTTGTAGCATCGTAACTTTGCTTTAGTCGTGTTTTAGTGCACGCTTAATGCTTATATGCTTTATTATACTTGTACTTAACTACATATGTGATGCTTTTTACGGTTTCTACGTGCGTCTCTAACGGTAGCTACGACTACAGCAAGCAAAGTGCTGCACAGACGGCGCCAGGCAGAAGGAATCCATCCTCAGTAGCAGCATTTTGTGTGTCACATTTTGCGTTACGTTGCTTTAGCTGGCTAGAGATTTGCTTGGATTTATAAAAAGGTTGCGTCGGGTCAGTGCGAGCACGCAAAGTGAGGTTAAGTTAAGGCTAAGCTTGGTTAATAATCGCAAGAGCGTAAGAGAGAAAAGTCTACTGGAAGCTACAAACAGATTGAAATTATAAAATCTCGAGTTAGAGTAAATCACAACTTGAATCTGACTCGAGAGCTTCTCCACACAAAACATTCTCCATTTATGTGAACGTTTGGGGTAGTCCTAGCTCTTATGATAGCCGACATATAGGCGTTCATACAGACAGCCTAGGCTTTTTTGACTCGCCTGTTGACGCTGATCGAGAATTTATATAGTTTGTGAGTATATAGATGCCTGCTTCTACCTCTTACATATATTTTCCAATGTCACAAAGTTAGAATTCCCAACTATATAGAGTTGCAGGTATAAATATCTCCCCTAACGTGATTTCCGTTTGGACAGGAGCTAAAGCGGCAAGAGTAAAAGGATGCCACAAGAGGCTGTGTATGTGTACAAGGGAGATAGCTGCAGCGACAGAGACAGTTACACACGCATACTTCAATTAGCATATAATTTACTTTGGGCTCATCAGAGTTCATCAGAGCGCTAATTGAAGCGTTTTTAGTTGCAGCCATAAAAGCCGCTCACCATGGCTTGAATGTGCGAATGGCTGTCTTTTTGTGTATCTGTGTGTTATATATGTACGTGTGTGTTTGTGTGTGTGTGTGTGGTTGACTTGAAAGTACCACAAGTGGCACATGAGCTCTTGGCACCTTTATGTCACATTTTAAGGACATCTGCCTCAAGTATTTATGTGCTACGCTCGGTTAGTGCTGCTTAGGCAGCAAATCTGGCTTTTATTGAAGGATTCTAGCGGGAAATATTTACGAATTGCGTTTAGCGGGAATTCTAGATTTTTTTTTAAGTTTTGGCTATTTTTTGCTTGGCTGCCCGTCAAAAACAGCTTTTTTGTAATACTGCTTCCAGCTGATTTGATGGACTCAGGCTCGCTTGCTTTCTCTTTTTGCGTTTGACCGCACTCTCTCTCTCTCTCTCCCACCCTCTCTCACTCTCGCTCACTCAATTATTTTGCAGTTTTTGCTTGTTTTCGTTGGCTAATTAAAACCAAAACAAATACAATTGTCACCGCTGTCAACGCCACAACATTGTTCCCAGTGTAGCCTGTGTGTGTGTGTGTGCCGGGTGTGTGTATCAGTGCTTAGCCATTGCAACAAACCACGAACAATAAGCAAGGACAATGCAAATGAAGTGGCCACAACGTGTAGCAGGAGGAAGAGGAGGAGTAGGGGAAGCAGGAGGGGCTGCCTAAGCAGGGCAAAGGACACAACAACAATAACATGAAAGAAAGCCAGAAGTGCAGGAGAGGAAATGAAAGAGGAACAACTATTGCAGACAGACAATGAATGTCACCAGAGGGTGACTTCCCCTTTGCCCTACTGTCCTCTCTCTCTCTCTCTCTCTCTGTCTCACTCTCTTGCCCTTGCACTCATCCACTTATTGTTGCTTTGTGCTTGTCTGTCCGCTTTGTTGCTCTGTTTATTTCCAAACATATTCCCGCTGCGTGCTGTGGTTTCACTTCTGGCCTTTTGTTGTTGTCTCCCTTATTGTTGTTGTTGTTATTGTTGTTGCACTTATATCACAGCCAGACAAAGAGCCCAGCCAACCCGCCAAAGCTCTGTGGCGAGACGATAGTTCTAATTGTCGACGGGTTGCCCAGTAAGTTTTGCCAGCATAGTTTGCTTTGGCTATGAACCGGTTCAAAGAGTTCAGCACTGGTTCAAAAAAGTTGTAGAAGAATCTACGTAAGCGCCAGAGCGAAACACACTCCCCAAAACCGATTCTATCAACTTAGAAAAGAATTCAGTTTGCAGTTCATTAAGTTAAGCAGAGAAAACCTTTCTGAACCGGTTCAATATATAAATATATGCTTTAATCTAAGCAGAGAAAACCTTTCTGAACCGATTCAATGTATAAATACATGCTTTAATCTAAACATTTTAAAACGTGAAAGCACTTGAAACTCTAAGTTCAATGAGAAAACTTAGCTACAAACCGTTTTGAACTGGTTTAATATAGGAACCAAAGCTGTGAACCCTCAAACAAAGCTCTTGAAACAAAAAATTGTGGATTCAGCACTTGAATCTTTAAGTTAAATGAGAAAACTTAGGAAAACAACTTTTTGAACCGGTTTAGAAATAGAATCAATGCCTTAAACCTATATCGTAACCTTTTTAACCAGTTCTGCAAAAAAACCAAAGCTTTCAAGCTTGATCTAAGCCTCTCAAAAGAGGCAGTAAGTGTTTAGGTTGTGTATATTAAGCTGACTAACTAAAACTTAACAAAAGACTAAGTTTACATCACTGATGTAAACCAACATTTGTTGAACCAGTTCACCTAGTTATAAGTTAATCTTTTATGAAAACAGTTTTTAACGATTTAATTCCAGCTGACTTGGAGTTCTCTGACTTTCTCAAACCGGTTCGAATGGGATTATTTAGTTATTATGTATCTAAACACAAAGTTTTACGTTCCCTTTCTATTCTTCACACAAGACACTACAAAATATGTGGCTATATGTTATTTTTAAACGATTTTCAGGTTTATATTTTCGAAAACTAAAGAAACTGCTCCGTTTTAGCGAGACAAGCAGCGCGTTGGCATATGAGAAACAACACTTGGCCATGGCTATTGTGAATAGGTTTGCTGCTATTGCTGTTGTTGTTGGCCAAACAAGTGTTGTATGTGGCAGTTGGTGAACCCTACTGTAGACCCCCAGTGTACCCCCCTGTACACCCCGTGTCACCTTCTGGCACAGTGTGCGGGTGCATGGCAAACTAATGTCATAGTCACGCCGCATGACGTTGACAACAATAATGTTGATGATGTAGGGCAGGAAGAGACGAGCGACAGAGATAGATATGGCAGAAGGTAACAGAGAGGGGCAGAGGCTGCATAGGACTGCTTTGGGTCGATGTGTGTGAGTGTGTAGGAGGGATGAGGGTTCCGCTGGCAACGCTGACGTATGTGCAACATTTGGTATTTGCCTTATTCGGTTGTTGCAACCTGTCGCCAATGTGACATTTGCATTTCTTTGTGCAGCAACTTTTATCGGGCATCGCATCTCTTTTTCACTATGACTACATCTCGCACTCTCCTCGCTCTCCTGCTCTCCCCTACTCGCTCTACAGTGGTAAAGCAAAATCAAATTAGAGCTCAATGTTGCAAGCATTGCGAAAGGCCAAAAAAATAGGGCTGTGATGGGCAAAGCAGAGGCGTGGCACTCGAATTATGGCAATGAGGAGCGGTCTGACAACGGTACATTGCATTATCCGTAACTGTCGCTGCCTAATGGCAACAAATTTTCAATCCTTGTCGCGCAGCGCTCTCTATGTGCGTGTGTAGAAGTGTGTGTGAAGGTGTGTGAGTGTGTGTGAGTGTGTGTGAGTGTGTGTGAGTGTGTGTGAAGGTGTGTGAGTGTGTGTGGGTATGTGTTGTTGTGTGCGAGTGTGTATGAATTTTTATTTCACCCGCATAGCTGACATCGCCTTTTTGTAGATGACAAATGGCAAAAAAGGCTCACCCGGGTCGCATGCTGTCTTTACTGTGCTCGCTCTTCCTCTCTTTCTCTATCTCTCACTCTCTCTCCCGCTCGCACCCTGTCTACAGTTGCATATGCTGTAAATGTAATAAGTAATGTATGCATAATAAAAATGCAAGCTACAGCTTCTCTGCTACCCTTCTCACTCTCACTCACCCGCTCTCTCAGGCTGCCTGTGTGTGTGGCATACTTTTGGGCTGCATAGAAATTTGTTAGATTGAAATGTTATAAATCAAAGCATGTGTGTGCGAAGAGTTGGAGGTGTGTCTGTGTGTCTATTTGCGGCAAATTGAAAAGCAAAACAGTACAAAGACAACATCTGCTGAAAATTCTCTGTAGTTCGCACATGCAGCGAGGTCAGATCAAAATTTAAGCTACAATTTAACTGTAAGTTAAAGTTTAAGTTAGAAATTATAAATAGAGCTATGCAAAAAATAAGCCAAACAAATAAATTTGCTAAAAAGTAAGCTAAAATTACAAAATTTATTATTCAAAAATCAAAACATCAAAAATTCCCACTAAACGCATTTCGTAAATTTTTCCCGCTGTGGGCTTTCAATTAAAGCCAGTTTTGACGAAGAAGAAAGCGAAATGAGCAGCAACGCGTAATTGTAGAAGACATTCTCTTACAATTCCCAACTAATTCAAGTGCATTCGCTTGTCTACCCCGCTCTATGCCAACTGAATTAGCTGAAATACAGCAAACAATTTGGCACTTTGCAAGCGACAACAACAACAACAATAAGAGGCGTACAAAGTCGTCATTCGGCTGTCGATTTGTTAGTGTCTTTGTCTCTCTGTGTGTGTGTGTGTGTGTCTGAGTGGCAGCAACATGAGGCAAGTTGCAAACTGCCAAACGGACAACGGCAACAACGCAGCGTGCAACAATGCGACCAGATACAAATGAAGTGCATACAAAGTGTGGCAGTAGTGCAACTGCAACGTTAAATGCAACAACAACTACAATAGCAACAGCAACAGTGGCAGTAACAACAATGACGAGTGCAACTGGCAGCTGACAGCGCCCGCAGTTGCAGGCAAAGTCGCTCGTCAATTATTTTCCACGCTCTGTATATACCCTGTACAGTTCTGTAGGTTATTCGAAGGCATTTACTCCGTAATGCAGTCTATAGGGTATTTACAGGGTATTTGATGGTTTAATAGGCTGTCTCCAAACAACAATATGTCTTATTATTCTACTCATACGCAACTAATGTCATTACAGGGCATCCAAGAGCTGTAGAAATGCAACTATCATATAATTACTCTGATTAAACCCAAAGTAATGCATTACAGGGTATCTTAGAGCTGAAGAAATCCAAATTGCACACTAACATTCGATTGAACGCAAAGACATCACAGGGTATATTAGATGTTAGATCTTAATAAATCAATATATTTTATAATTCCTTTCTTTAAGGTCAAATCAAAGAATTGCAGAATATCTTAGATCTGTATCAATCAATATATGATAAAATAAAATGTATTTATTTCAAATTAATCCACTACAGGGTATCTTAAAGTTCTGTATGCCCTGTATGTACGGATGATTTCTAAAAGCTGTGTCTATTTCGAAAGCTATATCTAATCTCACATTACACATTATAGGGTATGCAGTAGCCCATCATTCGATAGCTACGCACTCTCTCTCTTGACCCCACATGTGTACACGTATGTCTGAGAGCAATTGATTAACTCATGCCGGCACACACAGCCTATCGACAGTGCCTCATGCTCCACTCCATTCGCTCCATGCCTTCCCGCTAGCCCACGCGGCGTATTTGTAATTTATGTTTAAAGACTTTCTAGAAAATCATAAATAGCTGCAAATAACTCGCAACAGCATGGTCTGTGCATAATTATGTAATAAATTTAATTTCCAGGGAAAACGAGGACAGGAAATGACGTCGAAGAGACTGGGAGGGAGAGGAGGAGAGCGAGAGAGGACGTGAGCGAGGGTATCGAGTTGAAGGCGTATGAGCAACATTTGCCGCAGCCGAAAATGTTATACAATAAAGTTGGTTCTGTGTGCGCCTCGGGTCAACACACTTGCGATAGTGTGTGTGTTTGTGGCTGTGCATTGTTGTGTGTGAGTTAATGCACAGGCTGCATTATGCATTATGCATTATATCATTTATTATTAAAACGGCTTAATGACAAAACTTTTTAGCATTTTATACGAAATTGCCAAATGTACAGAACATTTTTGGAGGTTTTCCATGTGGTTTATGTTGAGGGTTTAGGGAATTGGGTTATACATACAAACAGACATATGTGGCAAACCCAGGAAAGTGACAATGTATCCGGAAAGTTTTCTTAATTGGAATGTGCATACGACAAGTAAAGGCAACTTGATTAATTGAACAATATAAGAAAAAAGAGGTTAAGTCACTGTAAAGGTAGCAGGGCATAGAGGTTTTATTCGCTTTACGCGGGCGTATGGGGGCGTGGCAAAATTCTCAGACAAACTTTGCTTTCGCAAACTTTGACCTATTGTCAACAAATTTGGTAGTGCTAACTCTTATAATAGCTTGGAACTAGCTGTTCATACAGACGGACATGGTTATATATATATAGAAAGCAATTTAAAATTACAGAAAAAGTGTTCTATATATGGTACGTCCCTCACATGAAAATGATTTAAGAATTTTGCCAGAACCAGGCCACACGCAAAAGCACGCACACACGACGCGCCTTCATTAACGATCTCACCCGTTCAGACTTCCGATGCGCCTTTGAAGTCTGTGCGTGCAACAGCTAATTAACCGGGCAAATTGAAATGCAGTCGTTAAGATAGTCGGCTCGCATAATGCAAGCAAATGTGAAGGTTTCCGTGCCCGGTACCGGGCTAAGCCACACTCCATACCGCTCCGCCCGCTCACATTTTGAGCTGAACTGGTGCAATTAGCAGTAGAAGCAAATGCTATGCAGGGAAACGGAGACAGGAGGAGATGGTGTACATAGATAGCATAGAGCTGGGAAATAGAAATGGAAATGGCGACGGAAAATGGAAAATGGAAATAGAATTGCGAGTTTAGCTGCCGCTTGAATGGCAGCTCTCAGCGCAGATCGACCTAAGGAATGCTGAGAAAGAGAGAGGGAGAGAAAGAAAGAGAGAGAGCGTGACACGATGTGAGTGAGTTATTATAGAGGTGGCAGCATGTAGCTTGTCTAGAGATGGGAGAGCAGTGATTGTTTTTAAAGAAAAATTAAATAACATGAAGATGGACAAGCAAGAAGCGTGACAGGATTACTAAGAGATTGTTTTGATCTCGTGACACGAGTTAGAGATGGGATATAACGCTGATACGGGTACTGAAGCATTTTAGCGTGTGAGAATGCAACGCTGGTTGCGTGAAATGAGCTAGAGATGGGAGGGAGAGCTTTTTTTAGCAGAGATGAACATAGCACGACTAAAATTTTTTAAAGTAAAGATAGCTATAGTCAACTTTTCTAACTTTAATACCCATGATTCCATAAATTAACTTCCAATTTGTATCGATATATATCGCTTAGTTAAGCCCTAGCACGAAATAAAGAGCGTGTGTATGTGAATGCATGAAAAAAGAATGCATAGCTGAGCGTCCGTGAATTGGTGGCTAGGGGGTTACGGGAGTGGGGTAGGTGGCGTAACAATTACGTCGACGTATCATGGCAGCCTTGCCAGCCATTGAGCCGCCATTTTGTCACGTTTATTATTACGATTATTACTCGCAGCAGCAGCGCCTTATCGCAGAGACTGTTGAAGCTAAGATTCACGTGCCACCCACAATCTCGTTTGCGCTGCCTCTATCTCTTTTACTCTTTCTCTCTCTGTCTCTCTGTCTGTTGCTCCCACTTGAGTCGAGCGGAAACGGAAATTGCGTTAATAAAGTGCACACGCCAACCGTGCTGCTGCAGTTGAAAGCGCGCTCGCTCCCTCTCCCTCTCTGCCTGCAATTGCAGGTTCTCGAGTCGAATCCTATTACCTACCTATCTCCCTTCCTATACCCTTTCTGCACGCTTGTTTGGCTTCGTTCTCCCTGCACAGATGACAAAATTGTCGAGGCAAATGAATTATTTCTTATTATAGACCACAGGCCCCCGAAACGGAAGTGCAGCGATTAGTCCAAATGTCCCTGCGCTCCTGCCCCGCTTCCTTTATCAACCACACAGCTACTCCCCCCAAACCCCCAACCACCCACTCGCTCAAACAATTTGTAACCATGTTATTGTTGTTGTTGTTGCTGCTGCTGCTGTTGATTTGTTCGCAGCTTGTTATGGCAAATTGCGTGGAATTAGCCCTCACATGGCGCATTACAGTTAATTACTTAATCGACATGCTGTGCTATGTGTGTGTGTGTGCGAGTCGTATGCGTGTGTGTGTGTAAATTGAATTTTGGCTGCTGTTAAGCAGAGTTTGTGGATTGAAAATGAGTGCAACTTTCTAATCAGCAGATTAGTTTTGCGCTTAACTCGATTGTTACGCATAATGACAACGGGAAATTGCGTTGAAAATGAAATCCAGTTTACGAGAGACAGAAAATGTTATACGCGTTGAAAGAACCTAACTTAAGTGCAAAAAACTTTTTGAAGCGGCAAACTTTAAGTCAATCCTTAAAAACATTTTGTGTTGCATACTTTTAAGTGCTGCCAGAAAAACCATTAAACTAAATTATTAAATAACTTCTGTGTTTATTATAAAATCGCAATCACATTTGCAGAACTTATTAGTCTGTGGGTAATTATTGCACACACCAAAAATAAATACATAAATCCTCAAAATTACGCTTGCAATTCAGATTTTTTAATTGTACATGGGCGTGTGGAGGCGTGGCCTAATGACAATACTTACTTGAACTGGGCGAGATCAAGTCACCAAGTTTGATAGACCCAGCTCTTATAGGCGAGAGCATGAGATCTTGAGCATTTGCTACAAGAAACTAATCTTGCAATTCTTAGGACAAAAGATAAGACAAATGCAAACTTTGTAGCACCAACTTCGGGTATTACAATAATTACAGCTAAGAACCTACAAGAATTTTGTGTTAATTGCGAAATAGTTTTTATAGATCCTTTCCATAATTTTCAGAAAAGTGTTGGCCAAAGTTTTTGCCAATTTACATTAGTTTTTGTCGGTGCTTTGGCAAAACTTGCAAGTATGGTTGGTTTTTGTTGCAAGGCTGTAGGGAAAATATTATGGCGATAATGTCACAAGGCAGCAGCATATTAACTTGGCCAAAAAAGGCCAAACTCGTAGCCAGAAGCAGCTTCAAGTGCGGCAGTTAGTCGCTAACTAATTACCAAAATCCTCTGGCCATGCCTCCAAGGAGATTGCACAGCCGAAGGCGACGCCGCACTTAAGTGTGGCAACGGCAACAACTTTTTGGCTATCAAAAGTGGCAGTAAGAAAAGAGAAAAAGTGCAAAACAAGTATATATAGAGTATATGTCGAGATGTTTGTGTGTGGGAAAAATTTGTTGCAACAATAACTGGCAATGAACTGAGGACGTGGAGCGTAGTGCTGCTGGCAGCTTGGGACAATGTGCAAGCGTTTTGGCCATTTTTCGCAACAACACTCGCTCCCACACACACACTCACATACACACACACGCATGCAATTGTAAAATGTTTTTTAATTTGACCAAAATACTTTTGCAATAGTCACGAGTGGAGCAAAAACAAAAACTTGCAAGCCAAACATTTTGACGCTCATATCGCAGCGGAGTTCAAATCGGACATGAGCATTGGGAGGCACTGTAGTGGGGCGAGGGGTCAACGGTCGACAGCAGTGGGCGTGACAATGCCGGGAGACTGCACAAAAGTACAAAAAAAAGGTAAACAAGCAAGAGAATTGAAGTTTTATCACGCAGGAACGTATATACCCTAAATAAACCATTTTTTTACACAAATATTTGAAAATCGGATTAAACAGCCCGTGCTGATCAAGAATATATATGCTATATAGTCAATATTCTATTGTAATAGCGACACTGCCGCACTCCATGCAGCCTACGTTCGGGTATTGCGCTACTCACACACACAAACCAATCTATGTTCAATTCAAAAGATCTGCTACTAAATCTGCTCATGCGGATCACGAATATATATGTTATATATGCAATTTACTATAATTTATACTCGTTATAGATTCAAAAAGACTGCAACTGAATCTGCTCATCACATACATTGTTAAATACTCAATACATGCTTTTCTATAGAACAAAGAGAACCACTGATTCACTCAAAGCACCCTACTTGAGGGTATTGCAAAGTTTTGCAGCAAACTTCAATGCGAAAAGCTGCAACAATGCCGCAACGAAAATCGTTGGACAATGGCCGAGTGAACAGCGAGACAGCTGGACGTACGGATAGCGCTGGGTGTGGGCGTGTGAGAGCAAGGAGCCGTACCCGGCCACAAAAGCAAGCAAAAGTTAAAAACGGTGTCTAGGCAGCATGACATTTACCAAGTTCTGCTATAACAATAAAAATTGCACGTTACGCTTGGCAAGAAGCAAGCAGCAGCGGCAGCAGCAAGCAGCAGGTGGCAAGTGGCAAGTGGCATCTAGCAGGTAGCAGGCAGCAGGCAGCCGGCAGCACCAAAGAAAGAAATGCACAGCTGGACATGGCATATCAAAAAATATGTATCCTTGGACCAATGGCCAACTGTATGGCCAACTGTTGGACTAATGTTTATGTATAGCCCCAGCCGGATGTCGAGCTTCTGCTACTGACAAACGAAACTTTTCGTTGTTATTTCAAGATAATGAAAATGTAAGATACAACTGGATAAACCAAACGATCCGTGTGCAACCAGCCAGGGCAGCAGATAAAGTGCAAAAACTTTTGGTAAATACAGCTACAGTTATGGCAAATTTTAAGAAAACAAAACCATAATGAGAAGTATTCCCTATACCACTGATATCAACTTGATTTCAAATGTTGTGCTAAATGTACAAGCCAAATTTGAAGGCTCCAGACATTGCAGCTCCGGAGAACAGAACGCAGGAGGCTAAAGAAGAAAGCAAAACAAATGATATAATAATAAATCTCAAAGACAAATCTATTTAAAGTGCTCTAAGGAATTTATGAGTACTGAAAAAGCAACAAGCCAAGAGAAAATTCAAACTCAGCTTTAAACTCAACGATAATTGACAATAAATAAAAATGATTCAATGTTTTTTTTAGTTTGCATTTGCCATAAATTAATTAAAAACTAAATATTGTCATACTCAATTCAATTTTTAATATGTGTTTCTATTCGATCGGACCGCAGTTTGCACTAGCTTGCAGCGTATTTATTAAATCTAATAAAACTGAATACATCCCAGACAATTTCAACACTCATAAATTTGAGAAAACAAAAAAGAAAAGCGTAGAGTTTTATACTCTTTCGATTTCAGCCTTCCAAAAATTAAATTTAATATTAAGATCTTCATGAAGTCCTTTTGCTGTATATATAGAAAATTCTACTTTTTTGATAGCTTACATCTTTATATTTTGCCAAAATTAATATACCCTCTTCAATGCTATAAAAACCATTAAAATTCCCAGTTAAATATCATAAACCTTATTCACAATAGGCGAATTAAATCGCACAATAAACGAATAAGCTTTAAAATGAACAGGGGAATAACACATAACTATATATTGTTCGACGCGTCGTATAAATTGTTAAATAAATAAATCTAAAAGTTATCTAAGCGTGTCTAAATTCGATTTACAGCTGCAATAAATGCCGCGACGTCTGCTGAAAATGAAAAAAAAAAAATACACACACACACAGACAAATGGAAAACCTCAAATTGAAACGCAAAGCAATGGGAAAAACGACAACAACCTGAAGCGGTTGGGTTGGGGAGGCGGTGAATGCGATGGTGGCAGAGTAAATAAATAAATAAAGAAAAGCCGCAGAGAAAATACCCTTTGCTCCAATTATTAATAGGAAAAGAGGCATACATTGATTGCTTGATGATTTTTCATATAGCGTAAAAAGCTAATTACATAAAGATACACGATATTATTAATTTACAAAAAAAAAAAAAAAAACAATTTAACCATTTTGTTCAGCTATACCCGCTGTTAGTGTATTTAACATGCATAAATGCATATGTACATATATAACTCGTCTATCTGCGGCTTTGTGTATTTTAATTGCTATTGTCTGCCATTTGTATTTGAGTTCCTTAACCCCCCTCCCCCCCTTTCGCCAACTTCGATACCCATACATTTTTATTTTCATTTCAATTTTTACTGTCATTTTTTGCTTAAACGGTTCGGCAAATAAACATCAAAGATTTATTTATTGACTCTTTGTGCGTGTGAGTGTTTGTGTGTTTATTTTTTCCTGTCCTCTGCTGTCCGATTCGTTGTGAATTATTTAAGCCAAATGCACACATAATTTGGCATTTATATATATTCGTATATTCGTATTGTTTCTGTCTGATATTGAAAATTGATGGATGCGACCTTGCTACAATGTGAATTACACAATGCTAATTCCGTTTTGTGGCATGGATATAGTGTCATGCTCTGTAAGCAGATTTGTCATTTCATTCACGCGTTCATAATTAGAAAAATTGTATTTTCAATTTTTATACTAAGGATAGAGTTTATATTTTATAATAAATTTCTCACTCAAAATCTTGAGTGTGCATTGTTCTAAACTGCATATCAAATAAATTTATCAATTGTTTCTAGAAATAACATGTTTGAGCATCCTAAAATAAGTCTCTTAAAGTCTAAGACTTAAAGATCTTTCATGGAAGCAAAGATTTGAGAGACCTCTTTGGACTTCCAACTTTCATAACTGTATTAAAAATCATCGCATAAACGTTTGAAATGTTTTTTTTTTATATAGTTTGATCTCTAGATTGATTTTACAGCTACAAATATGGCTTGCAAGTTTTGACTATACTCCCTTCTTTATGATCTAAGGAAACTAGAAAATAATAGTTCCATTAGTTAACAAATAATTTAAATCTTTTAAGTAGAATTGCAAAAAAGGAGAGAAGTTTTGAAAATATCTTGAAATGCTAATAACCAATATAATCCAAATTATTTCAAAATTCAAATAAAAACCGATAATTGTTTAATAGCGGCAGAGACGTTGCGAGCAGCAGCAGCAACCGCTGCCAGCAAACTGCAGCGCAGAGGAGGAACACGCCGATAGCGAATGCCGAAGGAGGCAACGATGAATGCGACAAACTCACCACAGCGCAGTGCTGCTCGGCTCTGGTGAGTTGGAGTCGAAAGGGATGAGTAGTAGCAAGGCAAATGTCGCCTCAGGCGACCAGGCCGCCGCCTGACTCCAACAACGACTCCGGCTGTGGTTGCAGTTGCGGCGTGAAGGAGGCTGCCGCCTGTGGAACAAGGTTTGTTGCGTTGTTGCTCCCTGCCTGCCTGCCTGCCTGTTTGCCGGTGATTGTTTGTCTATTTATATGCTCATTATGTTTTCGCGCTTGTTTTACCAGCCCAAGCAGCGTCACCAGCAACAGCAACAGCAACATCACGGAGAGAGAGTACTCTGAATAATGTGCGGTCATACATTGTGACAAGCGGCAAGGAGCAGAGCACGGGCACGGTTTTTGGCAGACCGCCCAGCTGGCAGCTTGTCCTCAGTGGGAAAAAAACCACAACAACGTCGCCTCACAATTTGCCAGCAATCCTTTTACCGAGAGTCCAGGCAGAGAAGCAGAACACTCTGGCTTCCTTTTTTTTACCGCCAATGCCGCTTACAATCAAACCGCTTGCCAATCAGAATTTTGTTTTTTTTTTTTGGAGCTTTTTGCATCCCCGCCTATCCTTTCCCCACGTAGTTCACTCATCAATTAGGCAGGAACTAATTACACTGTTAGTTTAAAGGGAGCAGGAGGAGAACTGGGCGGAGCAGTGGCACCACGCTCGCATCGAGTGTAGAATTTCAGTTCAGTTAAAAGCCACAAATTTGTGTGGATTCGTTCAAATTTCTAGAGTAAAAAAATACGTAACCGAAGTTTCCTTAATTATCCGTATTGGCGGAAAAACTCTACGGTAAAAACGACGCTCTGCAATTAACCATATTGTGTTAGAGAAACGGAAGAACGACACTAATAGCAGACATATGAGAAACTTGTTAAACATTTGTCAGACAAAACCTCATAGATTAACCTTGTATAAAACCTGATTAAACCTATCTATCTTATTCACATTATATGATTATTCTGCTTACCAAACACATTAAAAGTAAATCCATTAATCCACACATTTCCATATATATCCATATTCATATTGTATTCCTATGTCCATATGATTCTATTGTAGACTCGCACACATTTCGAGTATGTCACTGTCAGCAATACTTTCTGCAAGGAATTTAGACTTTAGTTTCTGACAGTCAAAGAATTAGAAATCCTTTGGATTGAAATTTTTGTTTTGCCAATAAAAGACCATAAACCTAATCATCTTTCCAGATCCAATCCTTTAGGCCTTAAGAGCAGCAAATCCTTTGAAAATTTGCCTTTAACAACAGTTCTGCAAAGAAAAGGTCGCATTAGTTTCTTTTAGTCATAAAAGCAATCATATACCAATCGCTTTTCTGTTTTCAACTTAAGACAACTTTCAAAATTTCACTTTTCGCACAATCCTGCAAAGCATAATTAACTTTAGTTTCTTAATCACAAAACAATCAGAAAATTTTCTTTTATACCTTGTACTCTTAGTATTAGCTCTTTTCCATTGCATTTCCAAACCATATCCATTAAGTTTATAAGTCCAGAAAGTTTCTTGCTAAGTAAAAAAAAATAAATATATTTCGTTTATATAAA
Source organism: Zaprionus inermis (assembly GCA_018151445.1). Classification (NCBI taxonomy): domain Eukaryota; kingdom Metazoa; phylum Arthropoda; class Insecta; order Diptera; family Drosophilidae; genus Zaprionus; species Zaprionus inermis. Next base: position 96,382 of record JAECXD010001052.1, read on the forward strand.
TTTGCACATGTTTTTTATACATATCAATAAATTTAGCAAATAAACTAACCGCTTTCCTACGATATTTTGCTATAAACCTGCTATAAAATGTGCTTTCTGTGGCGGGATTTCGTACTCTTATCGATATGAACTCCAAACAAACATATAAGAAGAATTGTCTATAAAAAAAGGGAGACCCTTGATAAGCTCAGCAAGTTAAAATTGAAAAGTTCGTTTTTTTCCAAATGAACACACAATACTATCAAACTAAAAACCAACAAAAAAAGGAAAAAATCGGAAAATCATATAAAAATTTCAGTTAGGTGCCACATGGCGCGTTTTTCCTGTCGCTGTCGCTTGGCTTGAAGACTTAACGGAGCGAAATGTTTGCGGTTTTACTTCATAAACAATTTGTGTATATTTCATAAATGTTTTTTACAATTTTTTCGCCTTCATCTTTCATCATTTTGTTGTTGTTGTCGTACGGTTTGCCGTTTATTTTGGCTGGAATTACTGTTTTCTGATGGGACACATGACGCTGCGACCGCGAACAATGTGGTTCCATGGCGGACTATGCATCCATAGAGAGGGGGCAGAACGTTGCGTTTGCAAAGGATCAACTTTTTCTGTGAATATGGCGGAAAATCAACGTAACTGCACAGGAGGTGGAAAAGGGGGAGGAGCAGGAGCTTTTAAACATGGCCAGCGGCCCTCTGTGCGTGTGTGTGAGTGTTAGTGTGTGTGTGCGTATGTTTCTGCTGTATGCGTGTGTTTATTCACACACGCGAGCATAGTTGACACTGGCTGCGAGAAAGTTGCAGGGCAAAGATCCCTAGGGTCGTGTTTATCTTGCGCTTACACTAGATATACCCTTAAATTTCGCTTTTACAGTACACTGAACGAAAAAGAAGGTACAAGTGGTATGGGAACGGAACAATAGGAACATAAAAATACATAATATATTTTTAAAACTGCAATAAGTAGAACATTATTATTATTAAATATAGCTTTCATTCAAATGCAGGATAGATAAGGATTTCAAGACACAAACATATAATTTCCCGAGAAAATCGCTTGATTTTTAACAAAGTTGCGATAGTTAGAAAGTGAGTTAAGAGAGGTTGAGCTCCGCAATCGCTTAAAAATATAAACTCGATATTTACAATTTTGAAAAAAAATGTTTCTAAAATATGTTACCTAAATTACCAAAATAATATGGGCATTTTTTTTTAACTGGTTTTTTACTATTTTGAAATGCAGAATAACTAAAAATATGAAAACAACCAAAATGTCATTCCCGAGAAAATCGCTTGATTTTTAACAAAGTTATAGTCCTGTTAGGGGTCTCACATGTCAAATTTTTACTAGATCTTAATTGACATGTTTTTTGGCCTCAAATTAAATATCATCTAAAACTATTTTTAACACTTGTACTATTTTTTGACCTTCGCATAAAAACTTGAGATTTAAAATTTTTAAAAATTTTTTTTTTTGTAAATGATAAGGGAGATTACCAACCCTTACCAACAATTTTTTAAAATCTCTTAATTTTTTAAAAATTTCTCACAGTGCATGTGAGATATGAGAATACCCTGTAAGAGGGACAAGCACGCTAAGCCACACAGTTTGTCGGCTTAGTTCCTTACGCAGCTCACACAAAGAAGCAGCTCAAAGGTTGAAAAACAAGAGTTACAGGTACATACATATAATTACCGTTTGTTTTTATCTCTCTGCTCTCCACATGCATTCGTAAGTGCATACACAAGTCGATGAGGATTGCCAATTCCACTGCAGTTGAGGCTGTTTTTGTTTTTCAGCTTTTTGCTGTTTGTATTCGCCATCTTTTTCTGTCATTGTTTTGCCCTGTTGCAGTTTTTCCGCACAGTTTGGCCCAAAGCATTTTATTGGGCCCCTGCAGTCATCGTGCAGAGTTTTCATTTTCATGCAATTTGTCTCGGGCTGCAGGGAGGAGGCAGGGGTTGGTGGCCAGTGCGGTCAGGGGCCAGGAACGAAGGCCCAATGGAGGCAATGAAACGATGAAGATAATAATAACGTGACAGCGAGCGGCTAGGCGAAATCATAGCCTTTATTTGCTCCCAACAGCATTAACTCGTTTATCATGTGCTTTGTTTCTCACACACTACTTACGCGCACATGCGCGTGTCTGTATGCAAGTGTATGTGATGATGAGCATGACTTGCCTGAATTGCGAAAAAGCAACTTTCTCACGATCGTTTCGTCGAGTTGCTGCATTCAGATGGCGAATGCAACTTGTCCATTTTCTAAAAGAGAGAGAGCGGGAAAGAGAGAGAGCGCTAAGTGCTTCGTTAAGTTACATTCAAACAAGCAGACACGACAAGTATTTGCGTGCATATGTGTTTGCACGCGACACAAATATATATGTATGTACATACAAACACATATACGTTCCCATGAATGCACGTAGTATTTATGTACATATGTATGTACATTTGTATGAATACAAATCTTCGAACTTGGTTGGTTTTATTTATTTATGTGTGTGCCTACCTGTTCACTTTATTTCAAGTGTCCTCAATGCGGCGGCTATGCCAGGGGTTCGCTCTTGCTTGCTCGACAATGACGCTGTGCATTTTTCGCCAGCTCATGGCACTTTACTACGCTATCGATGCGATACTTAATTATGAGTAGTTATCCTTTTGCTCACAATCGATACTTTAAATATCTGCAATTTATGCAAATATATGCGGGCAAGAATATGTAAACAAATGTCATATCGATTCTAATTAGCAAGCTACTATCGCTACTTATCGATGATTTATGAAAACGAAAAAGAGAATGCAAATGACAAAAAATGCATACAAACATATATGCATATGCATGTGTAATTGTATACATATGTGTGTGTGAATATGTAAAATAATTTGAACCACAGCAGTGCTGCCATCCCTGGTTCAACCGCAAGCATGAAAAAGCAATTAAGTAAAAAGATTTGGCTAAGCAGCAGCCACTCTAACAATGGACCCGCTTGAGGTGTATAAAAATGAATATTGCCGATCCGATTCTCAAAACAATTACACACATATGTGCATACATACATGGAAACGTACACAGGCCTACCGTGTGAGAGGTGTGCGCGCAGACGTAAAGCGGAACTTCAATTGTCGCTACGCTGGCCCTCAGCTGTTCACTCGCGTTGTCATGTTTATGTTTTCTTTTATGCCTTTACCTGTTGCCCGGTTGCGGCACACACACACACACAAACACGACGACTGGCAGGCAAGCAAGCAGCAACAGTGGCAAGAGAGAAAACGCAAAGCAAAAGAGACGAGGCGAAAACAAGAGCCAAAGCGAACCCAAGACTTTTGTTGTTGCGCAGTAGCAAAGAATGCCGCACGCGTGAGAGCGTGTGTGTGTGTGCATGTGTGCGCGACCAGGGTTGCGCAGTGCGGCGTTTTGTAGCTGAAACAGGCCGGCCAGCTATCTGTCTATGTCTGTTTCGCAACTTTGTATGTAAGTATGGCTCCACTTGTAACACACTCTAAAAATTTGTTACTTTTCAGCTTGTTTACGGCTGAAACGACGCAGCACTGCTGTAAATTGACATTTGTGTACCTGTGTGTATACCTGCGAGATGGCCCACAACGGGTTTGTTGGCCCAAACCCGACGACGACGGCGACGCCGACGCCACCGCTGTCGTTGCCGCTTTTGGTTGCTCACAACGTCAGAAGCCAAGAAGCTGCGCAGTCGCCGTTTGCAGTGCTCAAGCGAAAAAAAAAACAGAAAAATAAGTGTGACAAGTGCGTCGAAAAATAAGCTCCGATTAAAAAGTAAGAGTATACAGTGATAGCGCAGAAATTAAATCGAGCATTGAACAGGGTCCGCCTGTGCGGTCGATCGCCATGAGCCCAGCCGAGGAGGTGCGTCAACGATGCGGCACCGTTTACACCTGGAACTGTGCGGGCGAGCTCTATGGCATCGAGTGCGAGCTATGCGAGGAGCGTCCATTCTGTGCACTGGACGAGTTTGCCGAGCACATGGAGCTGTGGCACTCGGATTGGCAGCAGGCGCCAGAGGATGAACTCATGCTCGAAGTGCTTGCCGAGCAGTCAAGCGGCGGCGAGGTCAATGAACTCAAACAGCAATTGGTACAAGAGCTTAACGCGCTCGACGCGCAGCCACCGTCGACGCCGCCGCCGCCTCTGCCGCCGTTACAGCAGCAGCACGAACAACCACACGAACAACTTGAGCAAAACGAGCAGCCTGAGCAGCTCCCTGTCATGGACACACTCCGCCTGGCTGATCAAATAACGTTTGATGCGGATGTAAGTATCGCCCCAAATCCACTCCCTGCCTCCCTGCATTCCATACCTCACTCCGTATAGGCCCAGTTAAAACGCAATCAATCAAAGTGAACAAACAAGAAAAAAACAATTGAAAATAAAGTGAATAAAGCAAAATTAAGTAAACAAAAAAAAATAGAGCAAAAAATACAAAAAGAACTACAAATAATCTCAAGGCTACAGAAAATTGTAAAATACTTAAATGAATTAAAATTGAAATAAAATAATACAAATATAAAAATAAATAACGAAGTTAAATAAAATTCAAATTAAATAATACAAATATAAGTGAAATACAAAATAAAACCAGTCAAAAACAAAGAAGGCTAGAAAAATATTTAGAATGTTTTAAATATTTAGAATATATCAAATTAAATAAGAACAATTAAAAGTGAAATTAAACCTTTAAAATGCAATTATTTGATTCAGAAAATAAATTCACAAAGCAATAATAAATTAAAATTAAATTAAATAGAACACAGTATAATATAAATGTTTATAGTAAAATATAGCTTTAAGAAATATAAAAATGATTTAAAATCTAAAAGTAAGAAAAAACTCTTGAAAAATATGAAATTACACAAGTTAATTAATTGAATATAAAATATATCAATAAGTTAAAGCTTGTTTTATAGATTATTTATTAATTATGTATTATTAATGAATTATTTCATATTAATTAATATTTATTATTTTATTATTATTATTATTTTTATATATTATATTAATTTATTATTTTTATTATTTGTATATATAATATTAAATTATTATATATATATCTATTTATCATGTATTATTATTTTTATATTTTATTTTAATATATTATGTATTATGTAATTATTTTACATTATTTTTTATATACAATTTATTATATAAATTATTTATTTATTATCATTTATCTCCCCTCCAGAGCACCGTGCCCAGCGTGGAGAACGAGAAACTGACCACAGAACATATCAAGTATCTGATCGAGTTGTACAAGGCGCAGCCACGCCTCTGGAATCAATCGCATCCGGAGTTTCGCAACGTCGAGCTCGGCCGTGAGTCGTGGCGTCACGTAACCGACGCTTGGTCCGCCCACTGTGGCCGCAACATCAGCATGACCGACGTGAGGATCAGGATCTCGACACTCTGCCAGCGTTTCATCAAGCAACGCGAGCGCATGGCCGCCGAGGGAGAACTGCAGGCAAAATTCGTACACTACGATCAGCTGCGGTTTCTGTGCGAGCAGCAGTCGCTGATGAAGCGTCAGGAGCACTTCACGCGCGAGAATCGCAAGCTGGTCGAGATCTACGAGCATTATCCCATACTCTGGCACAATGCACACAAGCGACTGCGCTGCGTGGACACGCTGCGCAAGCGACACGAGGCACATCGTGGCATGCAGCTGGCACTGAGTATATGCGGCATTAGGTTATCCGGCCTGGCCATACAGCGTCGGCTGCAGTCGCTGCGCAAGCGCTATCGGCTGGAAAAGATTCGCTATTTGCAGAGCGTGGTGGAGCGCAAACAAGCCGAGTTTGTGCCCGGATTCGAGCACTATGCGGAAATGGAGTTTCTGCACAAGCACATCGATCCGTATGTGTGTGCGGCATGTGGCAAGATCTTCGATAATCTGGTGAGCCATCAGGCGCATGTGCAGAGCAGTTGCGAGGCACAGCTGATGGCGGCAGAGGTGGTGGAGCAGCCAGAGCCTTCGTCGAGCCAAGAGGCCACGGTGGGCGAGCTGATGGTGCAGCAGGAGCAGCTGGACATGGCAATGGGGGAGGAGGAGCAGGAGCAGCAATTGAAGCAGCCGGGGCAACAGATGCAGCTGGAAGAGGTGCCACAGGAGCAGCTGCAGGAGCTGTCGCAGCTCTGTGCAGCGGATGAGGAGCTACCGCTGCAGCTGTGTGCAGTGGATGAAGACCTGCAGCCTGCAGATGTGTTGCTGGAGCAACTAACCCAAGAGGTGCTGCAGCTGGAATCGATGCCTACACAGGAGATAGTTACGCCTACGACTGCGATAGACACATTACCGCAGCCCAGCGAGCCGGTGGCGACACTGCAAGTGTCCGTGGAGCTACAGCAGGAAGCAGAACTCTCCGCCACCGAGGACAGCCTACCGGGAGAACATCAGCGCGTGCGCCTCACGCTGCTGCAGACCATCAAACTCATCGAGCTCTATCAGGCACAGCCGAATCTCTGGGATCCCAATAATCTCGACTATCATTCGCGCAAGCAGCGTCGCGCCTCATGGCATCACGTGGCGGCCGAGCTGAATGCCTATGCCGGCGCCAGCTACACCTGGCAAATGCTGCATCGCAAGCTGACGGACTACACGAAGTACTATCGCCGCGAGAAGCAGCGCGAGGCGCTGGCGGAGGAGGGCGAGGGCGAGGGCACGCGCTGGAACTACTACGAGGCATTCGGTTTCCTGGACGACGTGCTGCCCATGAGCTGTGTGCTGCAGAAGACGCTGCAGCAGCGCGACAGCAATCTGAAGATCATAAAGGTCTATCAGAGCTACGAGCAGCTGTGGAACACAGCTCATCCGGACTACACGAAGCGCAAGCAACGGCAACGACAGCTGGAATCGCTGTGCACGCGACTGCAGGAGGAATGCAATCTGCAGATTACTGTGGAGCGTCTGAAGAACCGTCTTATCGAGTTCCGTTGCCAGTATCGACAGTGCAAGCAGGCGCGACAGTTGGCGCAGAAGCGTGGCGAGACGTGGACATCCACCTATGAGTTCTATGAGCAGCTGAAATTTCTCGAGCTGCACGTCTCGCCGTTTTGCTGCCCGCATTGCCCGAACAGTTTCAAGCGACGCACGGATTATTTGCGGCATCAGCGTAATGTACATCTGGAGGAGCTGGAAAAGGAGTTGAGCGAGCGGTCGCCGGGTCAGCAAGTGCGTAAGCGACGTGCACGACGTGGCCACGCCGCCGCTGCCAATCCGCTCGAGCACATATGCCATATATGCGCCATGAAATTCTCGCTGCGCACCAGCCTGCTCGCCCATCTGCGGCGGCATCTCGGGCAGCGCACGCACGCTTGTACCGAGTGCCCCAAGAAGTTCTTCAATTCCACCTCGCTGCGTGTCCATATGCGCAGTCACACCAAAGAGTTGCCCTACGTGTGCGAGCACTGCGCCAGGGGATTCGTCAATGCCAGCAAGCTGAATCAGCATGTGAAGCGGCATCAGGGCAAGCGGGATTATCCGTGCAGTCGCTGCGACAAGGCCTTCTACACGGGCCACGAGCGCGATCGACACATGCGATCGCATCTCAACATACGCGACAAGGTGTGTCCGTATTGTGGACGCGCCTTTGTCGTGGGCAGCGCCTACTATGCTCATCTCAATCTGCATCGCAACGAGAAGCGTTACCATTGCCCCAGCTGCGGCCAGAAGTTTGCACAGTACGCGGGTCTCTACAAGCATCGCAAGCGTTGCGCAACGGGCGAGAAATGATGCAACCAACGGGATTACTCTCGCAGCGAGAGATGCAGCTTAAACACACTCAAACTGGCGGATATTTTGATATGTTCGTGTGTTTTTTATTCGAAGCGATAGTAGGCACGATTACTATTGTAGCCGGCAGTAAACTGCAGTAGTTGTTCAAACGATTACTATCGAATTCCTGAATGAATTCTTCAAAATGCGATAGTACCGCGAATCCATCATAGTTTGTGTTATTTTTGTTATGCACTTGTTTAGTTTTTAGCCAATACTCATACTCTCTCTTGTTCACATACTCATACTCGTAATATTTAGTAGTATTAGTTAATAGTATTATGTAGCCCCACAATTTTTGCCACTTATATCTATAGATATATCTGTTTGTATCATTATTAAAGCTACAACTCATTTAATTCACACATTTACTCAATATTTTACGTTTGTACCCAGAGATTATAGTTATATCCTATAGTTATACCCTATATATCCGTGCACATATGTATCTAACATAACATCAAAGCAACTGGAGGCTATAATCGCTATAAAGTCGAATTCGAATCGAGTTTCACTGTATATTTTCTTTTTATTCTCTTTATCGACCACTCTTTGCAATTGTCTAAGTGGTTGACGGGGCGGAAGGCGTGGTTTGGAGTTGGTTAAATATTTGGTAGGTATCAGGGAATAGTGCTCTCGGGATACGGTTACGGGGTGGGCTCACAAAAAATTGCTATAAAAAAGTATAACCAATCATAAAAAAAAGCGTTAATTGGACTTGGCGAATCGCTTGAGCTGTCGCAGCCGATAGATGTCGTTGGTGGGCGGCATCGATGTCTGCAGCTCGTCGTCGCTATCGTCGCCGCCGGGCAGCAGGCGACGTCGACGCGGCGGTATCGCTGCCACACTATGCTGCACGCCCGTGTACGTGCTGGTATCGACAATCCAGTGCACCGACTTGGCCAAATCGAAAATCTTCGGTGTCAGATCGTTGTCGCCGTTTGGCTGTGGTGCAGCTGCAGGGAGGAGAACAAAACGATTAGGCCTAATCCTTGGGCAAATACTATGCTGCACTCACATTCCGGCAAATTGAGACGCATAAAGATGTCGAAGAGCAGCTCGACGCTGACAAACGGTCCGCGGAAACTGTTGGGCGGCGGCAGGGCAGCGCAGAGTGCAGCAAGTGCTGGCGGTTGTGGGAAGACGCCGCCGGCCAATGGATGAGCGCCAGGATGTGCACACGAACGTGGCTTGAAGGGTATCATCTGCGAGAAATCCGGCCGTGGCAGCGGCTGTGCTGCCTCGCCGTTCAGCTCGCCATCGCCGCTGCTGTGACTATTCGCTGTGCCGCTCACACCACTCACCTTGTTCAGGATGATGCCGACGTTCTAAGCAAGGGAAAACGCAGAAGATTAGCCTGGAAATCAGGGGGGACATACTAGACAAGTTACTCACCTCGGCATAGCCAATGGACTTGAGCTCGGTGCTTGTGCAGGGATACAGATCCAGGAACTTGTAGCGATCCACCAGCTGTGCCGTCTCCTTGCCCTCGTACTCCTTGAGCTGTTGGCGAAAGATTAGATACATCCAATTCTCTCTCTTTCACCGCGCCTTACTTACATTTTCGAAGACCGCACTACGACGTCGTTCCACCTTGACAATGCTGGACAAATCGCCAATATTGGATTCGAACTCCAGAAAACGATTCCAGACCTCGACACTCTTGTGCGGCGACAAGCCGCCCGAGCTAAGCACACGCTCGAACAGAACACGCGTGTTGTTATCCTCGTTTAGATGCGACAAGTAATCAATGTAGCACATGACATACTCGGGACTGCCGCCAAAGCGTTTCAGACCCAACTCAAAGATGCGGAATGCAATCTCCTTGTCCTTGGAACAATAGTACTCCATGAGAGCGGCTGCCACGAATATGTGATAGCGCGAACGCACATCCTCGCGCGCCTTCTTGAAGATGCCGCGTGCCGATTTGATGCCCTCAGCGCGGCGTGCAAACTTCATGTACTGCACATAGACCTGAAGGAAGTACAATATACGATATAATTGGGATATATACGAGGCACTCCTTCTGCGCCGGCTGCTGCCTCTTACCAGCGTCGGATCAATGTCTGGCAGCGTGAGCAGCTTGTTGTACATGCTGTGCACCTTCTCGTACTTGAGTCGTCCCTCCTCGAAATCCGCATAGGCGAAATAGAGCAGCGCGTTGCGGTTGAGCACGCCATTGATGGAACGTTCCAGTATGTTGGCGCATTCGTCAGAAAAGATCTTGGCCGCTTGCACATCCTACGGGTGAGGTGGAAAGAGCAGGTGAAAGAGATTACAGTGAGATCAGAGCTGGAATGAAGGGGAATAATCTGTCTTATGTTATAGAGGGGTTGTTAATAAATCATTTAGGCTGGAGAGTAAAACGCGTGCGGCCCGAGTCGAAGGCAACGCGGCAAGTGGCGCCAATTCATAATGCAGTCTGCAGTCTGCAGCCACGTGCCACGTTACCCAAGGGGCGACACTTCACATCAAAACAACAAAGAGAGACGAGAATTTTGAGTTTTTGCTGGCATTGATTGCTATCTCTATTTGCGACAAAAGCAGCTTGTGAAGATGTGAACGACGACTACGCACGCCTTTCTCCGTAAGAACGCGCGCACTGGTGTCCAGGAACTGTGATGCCTGATGCCAGACGGCCGGATGATGGGTCAACACGAGCAGGCACTGTTCGGTGGCAAACATGACGCGGCGCGTTACTAGCGCAGTATCCTCCGTGCGCAGCGGATTCGATTTCTCGTATGTAATGAAACGTTTCCATAGCTCCACTTGCTTGGACTCCTCTTTGGTCAGAACGGGCGGCACGGCGGGCAGATTGCGATTAAGTCCCTTCGTATGAAACTCCAGTTCCTTGGTCACGCGACGTGCGTTCATGTAGTCTCTGCAGGATTAGTTAATGTATTTAAATCTAACTCCAAGTGTAAAAGCAGCGTTCTATACTCACTTGGAACGCTCCAGACTCATCTTTTCGGAAATAATGGGGTTTATGTTCTGCTCGAAGGCAATGTAATCCTTCCACAGCTGTTCGATGCCCACAATGGGCGTGACCACCGCCTTCTGGTAGACACGCCGCACCGCGGTTATTTTCTGGTTCTCCGCATAGTTGCCTACCGCCTCGACGCCGCGCAGAAAGTAAATGTAATCCTGCCAAATGCTGAATGAGTGCACGTCCATGCCAATCTTTTCCAGCGCAAAATCGTAGGCCTGTGCCATCTTCTCTCTGCGAGGGAAACAGCAAAGAGGATTAGAGAGTTGTGCGGCAGCAGTGCCGGCGGCTGTAACTCACTTGTGCGTGCTGAGGCCCGCCTTGGTCTCCTTGACATAGGTCAGGTAGAGTTTCCACAGATCGATGTTTAGGATTTTGACCAGACAACGCTGGAAGAGCTTCTCGACGCGCTCGTAGTAACGGCTACGCATCTCCATCTCGATGTAGAGCTTCCAATAGCGCGCCGTGGTGGGAAATACACTCACCAGCGACTCGTACAGGCTGCGCACCTCATGGATGGGACGTGTCTGTGCCTCGCGCAGCATCACCGACCACGACTCGATGTCGTACGGACGCAGCTCGACGACCTGTTGGGCGCGCACCAGACGCTCCATGCCCCATTCCTGATCAATTAAATATATAAGTTCCCAGCATCGTTCTGTCTACTCAATTAGTTGCACTTACTATGTCGATCTTTATAAGATCCCGCGCGGATGTCATCGTGCTCATTTGTTATTGCCGGCGTGGTAACTGTGGTAGATGATTCCTTTGCTGCTGCTGCTAACTGGCATTACACGCTTACACACACACACAAACGCGTAAACCGTAGCACTTACTTGTCACGCTTGATAGAACGCTTCAAATTAATATTTCATATTTCAATTGCAGAAATATGACAGAAAAAAAATTGTCTACAATAAATAAAATGCGGCTTCGGAATACAACAGTGCTGTATAACGCACTGAAAGTGAACTAGTTCAGTTTCAATAACAGAAAATTATCGGAAATTGATATTAAAATAGAAACACTAAAATGTCAGCAAATCCATATACATATATATACACATTTAAAAAAAAATGCGCAATATATTAAAGCGTAATAAACGATTTTAAAAGAATTTCCGCAGTTGAAATGACTGAATGCGCAGGGCTGAGTTCAATGAACGATAACTCTGAACGAGTTGACCAACACTTCAACAGATATCGTTTGATTTTCTTTAGCGATAGTTTTTATGGCTTGCATATTCAAATTTGTAAATGAGGAATGTAAATAAACAATGAATTATTTGTATTGTTATATAAAATAAACAATTTATTTATTGTTGCTATTACGTTCGACAGTTGTTCAGTATATATACAATATATCTCCCGCTCCAGCAGCAGCATGCTGTTTCCTCTTGCTTGCAACAGCTTGTTGCGTTACCCCTGCGTAGCGGTAAATACGTCTCAACCTTACAAAGTTAAATGTTGTTGCCACCTTGCGCTGTATAAGTCTATCGATTTGCATAGCATAAAAAGAGAGTGCAAGTGTATCGATTTACAGCGATACATCGAGAGAAAAATATCAAATAACAAAACCAAACCAAACGAAACGAAACGAAACAATCAAGCGTGGCAATCAAACGAAACGAAACGCATTTAACGGTAGGCATATTGCAAACAAAAAATTGTTTAAAATAAAACAAATAAAAATTAAACGAAAAAAAAAAAATAAATGAAACAGAAAGAAATAAATAACTGACGGAAACGATACAGCAGATGAACGAAAGATGCTGAACTCGATGTGGTGTTATGGAAAGTTGTATGTGTGTGCGTGTGTTTGATAATTGCAAGTGACAGTTCTAACTGTCAAAAGGCGAGAGAGAGTGAAAGAAAAAAGTTAAGACACACACATACAGACGCGCGCAAACACTGCAGCGCACGTACGACACTCACACACACACACACACATACGCGCAGACAGGACCAGCTGTTGTGTTGAACAACGGTGAAAAGGGTTTAACATTAGCGGTACATTTATTCTCACTCGGTAAGCAATCAATACGATTTATTTGCGGTTATTTTGTTTTATGGCACATTTCGCGGGCGTCTGCTGCTGCTGCTGCAGTTTTCTGGCCATTTCACTAATTTTCCGAGTGACCGCTGTCAGTTGCTTTTGTTGACGAAATTCTGCCCCTAATTGCCCTTGATGTTGTTGCGCTGCGCTGTCGCTTCCTGCGTAGCGTTGACGGCGACGGCGGCGGTGGCGGCTATTGACCGTAAGTAGAAAAAATACCAAGTGCGCACAATGCGTATGCGTGTGTGTGTGTGATAAGGCATAATAAGTGTGTCACACAGACACGCAGAGCGACAACACAAGTAAAACACGGCGGCTTTTATGTCAAAGTGGAGCAAAAACTTTTTGCTGATTGTGATTGTATTTGCCGACAGTGTAGCTATGCGCGCTCGTCTCTCTGTGTGTGTGCGTGTGTTTGTCTGTGAAAGGGAATAGCTCACGTATGCATGTCAAATACCAACACAGACACAGACACACACACACGCGACATGGTCTACCCTGCCTGCTGTCAGTGTAATTTGACGAACTTCTCGCTAGCTAGCTCGCTTGCTCATTCACGATGACAACTCATAACGGTTGTTTTTAATTGTGCATAGTTTTAAAGCATTTAAGTGGCCTCCGTCCATGGCGCGGCGCGGCGTGACATGCGCTGCAGGCGCACGAGGCATGCGGCACAAGTGGCATGCCAAACCGCTTGCCTACATTCAGGCGCACACAATGTGTGTACGCTCGTCAGAGCGCGCGCGTGCGAGTGTGTGTGTGTGTGTGTGTGTGTGCGAAAGTATTTAGGTTGCAGGCCCCTCCTCCGCTCTCTCTCTCTCTCCTTGAGCACTTGCGGTCCACACTCTCGCACTCTCTGTCTCTCGCCCGTTGACCGTTGTCTTGTTTCTGAATGTTAAGTCTCTTTGCGAGCAAATAAATACAGCAATTACTTGAAATGTGGCAGTGCACACGCACTCTCGCACACACACACACTCGCATTCGGATTCGCACTCGCATTCTCTCTTCGTGTAGATTAAATTTGTGCATTGAGTGAGGTCTCGAATTTCTTGTGAGACTTTATTAAGCCTACCCCAGTCGCACTTTGCCGTTTTTGCAAGCAAATAAAATTAACTGTATCTTTTATGTCTTACAAGCATATTGGGTATCTCTCTGCGTGTATGTGTGCGTCTCACATAACACCTGTCTTTCTGTTTGTTGCTTTTCTTATTGTAATACACATTCAATGAAATTCAACTTCCCACACACACTCAGTTTGGCGTTAAGAGCATCACATATGATTCTTTTGAGGTACACGCCGAGTCGGATTAGTTTCGAAGCAAATCTGAGTACTGAATTTAATTGGGTTTCAGTGAAAGTTATAAATTAATTCCAAAACTGAGTACTAAATTTAATTGGGTTTCAGTGAAAGTTATAAATTAATTCCATATCAATAGGTTTTTGGGCTTGAGGTCTCTATAATGTTTTTTTTGCTGTTTTTGAAGCACTTTCCGACACTACTAAGCCCGAGAACACTTGGGCAGCTTAAAGCTAATATAGTTTATAGATTTTTCTTAAAGAATGTGTAGAATCCCAATGCAATAACAATAACACTACGAAGCCGAAAAATACTTGAGCATTTAAACTTGACCCTAAAGAAAGAAAGAAGATTTCTGAGGAATATGCTTAGTCTTAAAGGTTTCTATAGTGTTTATAGGTTTGCCATACCATTGTGAGTACTACTGAATCAGAAACCGTTTTTCAAGGCACTTTCTAACACTACTAAGACAAAGAAGACTCCCTAAAAACACTTTTTAGCCCTACTAAACCGGAAAGTACTTGAGTATTTAAAGTTTATACTAAAAAAAAGGTATTTTGTAAGGAATATAATTAGTCTCAATAGTTTTCTTAGTGTTTGAGTTTTCTCCACCGATTCCTGAACTACTACAACATTTTCTTAAAGCCAATTCTAACACTACTAAATCAAATAACACTTTTTTAAAGCACTTTCTAGTACTACTAAGCCGGAAAATACTTGAGTTAAAAGTTATTTTCTTAAAATTATTACATTTCCTAAGAAATATGTTTAATCTTGAAAGACTTTTATAGAGTTTAGGATATTCTCCTATCGTTGCCCGCACTACCAAGTCCATAACACTGGGCTGATTGAGTTTTATCATAAACAAGACACATTTCTTAGGGCTTTAGGCTTAATCCTCAGCTTATGCTGCTCAGCTCTTCAGCTTGAAAAAGATGAGACAACTCAGACGAGTCAATTTTATTACGATATTATATAATATTTATTAATACGTACCGCCTTTGGCTGTCTGTTTCGCTTTTAAATTCAACTATAGACCGCAATCAATGCAAATTTACGGGATATTGCTCGCTAAAGCGGAGCCTACCTTCCTCTCTCTCTCTCTCGCTCTCTCTGCCACACACTATCGCCGTCTCTGTCTGTCGCCAATAACCGCAAATGGCTTGAGTTTTAAATAGGTCATCTGCAGCAATTACTCATTTAATTGGAACAAAGTAGAAAGAACCGCGCTCTGATTGGCTGGGGGGGAGGGTACACTGCGTGCGGATTGGTGTGTGAGAGTTTTTTTCGGTGCGGTTCAGTCGGGTTTTGCCCGCTGATTGATTATCAAATTGCCACTGAAACTTGTCAGCAACATTCGAGGCAGCAGCAGGAGAGAAGAAGACGAAGACGAAGACGAACACGTAGACGAAGAGGGAGCAATGACAACAACAGTTCAATTTGAATTTTATTTTGCTCATTTTCCTTTTTCCGCTGCCCTTTTTCGCTGGCACAGACGTGAAGACGAGGCATCGCATGTCTCTGTACAATCAGAATATCCAAATTAATCATTCAATCGCATTAGTGCTCCACATACTATACTTGTGTCCCTGTATCTGTATGTCTCTGTGTGTGCGTGTGTCTCGCTTTGACAGGCATATGCGATGTGCTTATGGAGTGCTTATGGTGTGCTTGCATATCCATCACAATAAAATACTTTTATCAATAAACCAACAAAAAGTTCAACGAGTTCTCGTTATGAAAATACAGTGCTGGGAGGACCCTGTTAATGCGACTTCATCAGCCACTTGGCCCTGCCAAAGTACAGACCGAGTGAAAGTCTTATTAGGCAACGCTACTTAATGTGAATCAGTGCTGCCAAAGCGCTTTTTGACGGCAAAAATAAAGCCAAAACATTAGTTTTAAAAAAACGCTAAGCTTGCCAAAATGTCAAAATGAAGTTGCGTCGATTTATTTGGAAATTGTCATTAAAAAATTGAATTTCTAAGAAAAATGTGGGCATTGCCGAAAAAATCCAAAAAAAAGCTTGCAGAATTTCTATTTGAACTTCAATAAAAGCTGGATTTAATGAGAAAAAAGATTGGGCCGCACTAGTCGTAATGCTAAGCTCAAAGAGGCTGTAAGGTTGCTGTTAGTTAACAGTCTCTAGACTGTAATTAGCGGAATGTTAAGTCATTAGATTAATTAATAGAGTATACAGACATGGTACTGAACATACTGCTAGCTGGCAATTTGCTTGCGCGATATATCTATATATATATACTTTCGAGTAAACCGCACATTGTGCCTTCAATTAACTTACATAACAGCATTGCTTACAGCCCGATGCTGTTAAAAGCGTCGCTGTTAGTGTCAATTTCGCCATAACATCAATTTCAATAGAAAAGACTCGGTAAAATCGCGTATTCTAAACGAAAATTGCCTTCGAAAGTAATTAGAGCGCTTTGTTTTGTTTCATAGCTTGACTATTGCGCTCTCGCTCTTTATTCCTTTTGTCTCTTTCGCTGCCTGCGCTTATCAATTAAGTCGAGGCCACTTCACTGAACTCACTTCAGATCGAAAACTTTGTGCTCGATTCTAGTATAGTACAGTGGAAACTCAATGCGGGCAAACAGATAATATTGCCTTCTTCAAGCCTTCTCTCTTTTCGGGAAGGTTTTAATCGTCTTGTCAAGCAACCCGAAACCCTCTGGCCGTTCACTTTAGCGAGTGCACACTGTAGCCAGCATTTATTTCCATTAGTATTTGTTGACAATAGTTGTTTTGTATTTGAATAACAATGTTTGGTTGTCGCTTTGTTGCTGACGCGGCAGCAACTTGCAAACGGGTCTAGCCAGGTAGAAGAGGAGAGACCCCTCCGCTTGGTTGGGGTAGGACTTGGAGGATGTACCAGTTACAATGGTTAACGACATGAAAACGACTAATTTTGCTATTGGTAAAACGACTTTGGACGGAGCCAAACAAGCGTGACTAGCGTGGAGTCTAGAAGGACCCCGACACGGGGGAGAGAGAGAGGAGGGCTGGGCTCTGGCAGCGGCGCACAAATCGCTGACTGACGTGATAACAAATAACCTCAAATTTCTGATTTCTTGTTGCTGTATTATTATTATTTTTATTATTGTTCCCCAATCAATGTACAAATGCTTGTACAACGTGGCGGAGTCTTACGAGACCTGCAGGGGTTTCGGGTTGTGGATTGGGCGAGTGCGGAGTGCGGAGTCAAGGGGGGCGCCGTCTAACAAACTGACAATGTCTGGCAGCAACGCTGTAGTTTGCTTTGTTGCTTTCGCTGAAACAGTTGCAGTTTGCGGACGTAATAGCTGAAGTGCCTGTCGTTCCACTTCCTCGAACTCATCATGTCCGATGATCTCTCGATTGTGGGTGTATCACTGCGCGTGGGCTCGAACTATGCGCCACGTCTGACCATGCGTCGTCTCTACAGCAGGAAGCATTTACGCGACGACCAACACTATCGTCACGAGGTAGCGAATCATTATCGAGACTACAAGCTGCAGCAGCAGGCCATGCAGCAAGCCGCCCACAATGCCCATCATCCTTCTCATCACCATCATCATCATCATCGTCGTGGTGGTGGAACGCTGCCACTGGCGCAGACGCGACGTCGGCGTTGCCTGCGACTGCGTCCATTGCAGCGTCCGGCAGCGTTGCGTCCCACGCTGTCCCAGCTCCGTAGACAATTGCCCATTCATGTGCATTATTTTCCCAGGTAAGAAGCCACTGCCAGAGCGTGTACGGGACTGTGTGTGGGTGTGTGTGTGTGCGCTAGTTGGTGTGACAGTTGGTGTCATAAATGTATATTGGGCTGGGTCGTCGCTGCGCGCTCGGGTTCGCTACCTTCTCCTCCTCCTGCTCCCCCTTCTGCTCTCTCTCTCCTGCTCGTGCGCTTGACGTGGAATTTCCGCCACATCTTCAGCTCGAGTTTCGTGGCCTTTTGCCTCGCTACGGCCACGCTGCGGCTGACGTCAGTGCCAGGCGGTATATGCTGCCATATACCCTGCTTGATAAGCCGACGCTGCCGTCCCGCGCCCGTGCCCGTCCCTATCATACACCGCACCTGTGTGGCTGTGTCGCCACAAACCGCCGCTCTATATAAACACACACACACACACACACACTTGGTATACGTATTAGATGTGTATATAATTTATATATTTTGGGCAGCACAGCGTAGCGTAGCGTAGCGAGCAAAATAATTCGCACTGCGCTCTCCGTTGGGGCAAGTGGACGTAGGGTCTTGGGGAAAGTCGGGAATTGTTTTTTAAAAAATATCCTAGCTTGCAGTTTGTTTTGTGCGTTCCGCGGCAGCTACTGTTGCAGTTTAGTAAAATATATTAAATTCATTTTGGATTCAATGTAAACTTTAGGCTGAACAGGGTAAGAGAGTGGAGGTTTTGACTTGGAAAGCTGAAATTGATCCGACTTGCAGTGTAGTTTCTTTGCTGTCCAAGAATTTCGCCTTAAAAAAAAGGGTTAGCCAAGTCGCAGCGGGAAAGTTGAGAGGTTAGCGTCTCAAGTCGTATCAGTTCCAGCTAAGCCACTCAATTTAAGTTGTAAAACTTAAGTTTAGTTCTGCTTTTAGTACAAAGTCAAAGGAAGAACGGTATATCCAAGTTACAGTGGGAAAATTGACGGGTTAGAGATGTATTCTTAACTGAATACTAAATTTAAGGCAATCATTAGTTTCGATTTTCTAGTTAACTGTAGCGCCTGAAACCGAAGCAGTTCTAGCTAAGCTACTTAAGTTAATGCTAAAGTTAGTCCTGCTTTTAGTACAGAGTCGGTTTATCCAAGTAGCAGCGGGAAAGTTAAAGGTTCTGCAGGGTTTTTCCTTAACCTGTTGTTAGCATGAGTTATCCAATCGAGACACCGTTTCATTCCCTTCAACATAGTATAGCAGGTATTACCTTCCTACCGCAATAACTTTACCCGCATGCTAATTACTTGATATGTGAAGTCATCGCCTTCTTTGCAGTCATTAGGTTAAGTTAGCGCTAATTGTCGCTGGACTTCTTCGGCATATAGTTTATATGGTAAATACTCCTGCTCCTCTTCAGATACAATACAATAGAGTCGTGTGTTTATATAGTAAGTCGCGCATCGATTCGTCCGGCTCTACCCGCCCGCAAGTTGCTTCAACAACAACTTTATTGATTGTGTCAAACGGTCAACATGGAAAAAACTGCTGGTCTCGGGGTTAACCTTTGCTCAAGGTAATTTCATGGGGAGCGTGAGCGTTTTCGCCAGAAGAAGCAGCTACTTCCGTGTCGCACTTAACCTCACTTGTTGACATTTCTCGCGTAAACGATAACGATAACGATAGGTAAATAGGAGTTGTGCCTACGCTAAGCCACGCGCCCGAAATCGTTGTTTGATTCTATTAGCCAGTCCATTTGCGCGGCTCTCATACCCTGTAAGTGTAATGAGCCGGCAGGGCGGGCATATTGTTTTCGATATATATATTTGAATTGTTTATAATAGGACTGTTTCGAAGTCTCATAATGATTCCTAACGCTTTTGCCATAACTTGCGCATTTAATATTTACAAACGGATTCGAAAATTGCAAATTTAGTACAGGGTCGCTTGCGGTCGACCCGACTGTGCGACTTGACCCACCTGCTCTCTTTCTGTTTCGTATTTCTTTGCTTCATGCGCTTCGTTTGCTTTTGTCACTGTGCTTGTAATTAATGTTTGCCTTCTTTTGCGGCCCTTCCACCTTTTTGGGGGCGGTTGGGCTGGGGCTAATTACAGATTCGGAGATACGTATGCGCCCCGAGAACGGCGGACGATTCGCTCAGCAGCAGCGGATGACGAGGCAGCCGCGGACGAGGCAACAACGTATAACGATACTTTGCGGCGCATACGACGTGCGCGCAGCTGCGACCAACTGAAGGCGCTCGTTCAGCGCCAGCTCAGCTGACGGCGGCCCCAGAGAAATGCGAAATGGGCACAGTCCGACCCTGAAGTCAGCGTCGACAGCAACGGCGACTGTGGCGACACCAGTTATGAGCAGCAAGTGTTAGATATTAAGGCGAGCACGGAGCGCCACACGGAAAACCTACAACGGCGCATTGACCTTTACGCGTATCTGCAATTGGCCAAGGGCTACTACGAGCGCGGCTTGCAGGCGAATGTAAAGTACCTGCAATCGATTGGCCAGCGTAATGCGATAAGGCAGCAAGAGCAGCAACCACAGCAGCAGCAGCGACACAAGCAGCGACATAAGCAGCGACGCTACTCTTTGGAGGCTTGGCCGCAGCAGCAGCAGCAGCGGCAGCAGCAAGAAGAGCAGCAGCCTGTCATAGTTGTTAAGCCGCAGCCAACGGCGCTGCCTGCACGCTTGAGCGCCATTTTGAATGGTCTGCAGCAGCGCGAGGGTTGCCAGACCGCCATACGCGTGCACATAGCGCCGGTGCAGCAGCAGCACAAGGCGAGCATGTGTGATTACAACAACAGGTACAACAACAACAACAATAACAGAAGCGACAGCAGCCATAACAGCAGCAGCAACAACAACAGACAGCGGCAGCAGCAGCAGCAGCCTCACAGCGCAACAGCCGAAATAATCGATCAAGCGCAGCAGCAGCGCAAACTATACGAAATAATCGATAATCTGAGCGAGCTGAGTGTATGCGATAGTCGTGCAAGCAGTACCGATAAGCAGCGTCTGATTCATTTGAGCCAGTTGAATCTGTGCGATAGTCGCAATAGTTTGCCGCGCATTGTATTTACCGATTATACGCAACAGGTGGCGGTATATGGCGCCAATTTGGAGTATCCAACGACGAAGCCAGACCACCAAATAAACTGAATACATATATATAGGAAAACAACAAAAACAAAATAAAAAAAACACGTAATACTCGACGAAAAAGAAGACGCGAAAGAATTGCAATTAAAAAGGCGCAGCACACGACAGAACAAACAAACAGACAAAAAAACAAACACAAAACGAAAGCGAAAACAAATAAATAGCGGGCGAACCGAGCGAGTGAGCCGAAACAAAGCGAATTGCGCGCGCGTCATCGGAAATCGTTTTTATATGCAAAACGACAAAAGCGGAGCGCGACAACAACAAAGACTAAGAGCCAATAACGGGCCCGTAGGAACTATAAAAAACGGCTTTTTTTTGAGCCGACAATTTCGCTCGTACAATGGTGTCGGCTGCTGCCGACGTTAAAATCACAGCAACAACACAAGTCGCCGACGAGCCAACAGCAGCAGCAACACTAGCTGTGACGCCAGCGCTGACGTCGACGCCAGCAGTAGCAGCAGCGCTAACGAAGAGCAGCAGCAGCAGCAGCTTGGTGTTGCCTGCCGCATTGACGGCCGCAAGCGACAACAGCGCGCAACAAGCATCGATCTCCAATCAAGGCAACAATAACGTCAGCAACAGCGACAGCAGCAGCAGCAGCAATCACAACGACAACGCTAGCAACATTAACAACAACAACATGTCGGATTCAAGCATTGCCAGCGGCTCGGCAGCATCAACAACAACAGCAGCAGCAACATCTGCGCCGGCGGCAGCAGCAGCAGCAACACCGCCAGCAGCAGCAGCAACTGCTGCTGCAACTGTTGTCGCTGTGCCCAGCAAAAGCGCCGTCAGCCAGCGCAATGTGGACATTAAAATCGAGAAGACCGGACAAATGGAGGTGGCCACACAGCAGCTGTCCAAAAAGGTGCTAAAGCTCGACCTGGGTGGCAAAAATCTGGATGAATATTCACTGAAGTCCCCCAAGTCACCCATAGCGGGTAAGCGTACTATATATAGACTATAGTCTATGGACAGAGATAATGCCTGTCTGGCGGCATTGTAAATCGATCGTCTATTTGCGCTATGTACATACGATAGCTGGTGTATGGGCATGTGATATAAGGTATATGGGTATTATATTTGCCCAGGCAGCCCAACCCAAAAAAACCACACAAGGCGAAGGCAGTCGGGGTATACTAACTAAGTGTAGACGTGTGTGACAGAAAAACTTGTGGTAGACCCAACACTGCAAGTAAATATATATATTCTAGATTAGACTCGCTAGCCTAGTCGCTATCGAAACTATCTATCGCACCTCCCGAAACCCATAACTTAAAACTCTTTAGATTTGGGAGAGGGAATTTTCTTCATGAAGTGACCTCTATATTGATTCTGCATAGGAATATTAAGTATTAAACATTTTCAAAAATTTGTAGCTTTCAAGCTAGGTTTTAGGATCCCTACTTTCCGAAACCCATAACTTTTTAAAAAAAAATCTTTAGATTTGCGTGGGAGAGCGCATTTTCTTCATAGTCCGAGTCCTAGATTAATTTAAAATCAAAATATATAGTATCTAAAATTTTAAAAATTTTGGACCTTTCATGCTACCGCCTGCAAGGTATTAAGCTCCCTATAGCACCTTCCAAAAACCATAACTTCGTAAAAAAATCATCAGATTTGCGTGGGAGATGGCATTTTTTTCAAAGTCCGACTCCTAGATTAATTTTAGTACAAAAAATGAAGCAATTAAAATTTCCAAAAATTCCGTGCTACGCAGAACTAAACTTACTTAGGCTCAGTGAACCCCATAGGCAGCATACAACTCCACACATATCCGTACATCCCACTCCAAGCTGAACAAACAACGATTCCACAACGCAGGCGGAAGCAATATCGCACAGGTTGTTGTTGAACTGCTCCAGGCGCAAAGGGCTAGAGAGGAGGGGTATGGTAGATCGGCACATACACCATAATCGACCATAGATAGCGCGCTCGATCGTTTATGATCTATGGCGCATTACCTTATCTCTCGTCTGTGTGTGTGTGTGTGTTTATTTTGCATTGTTTATGATTTGTTTTTAATTAGATTTGTTTCTACGATTTCGATTCACAGCACGCTTGCCGCATCAAACATCATTGACGTCATCGGTGGACGTTGAGGATCGGAAAACATTACGTGAGGCCTTATACCAGGGTATATTCCATCGGCATCGTCGCACCATTTTCGCCGTAGGGAGTTTTCTACGCATGCTGCGCAGTCGAAATTCGCAGTATAATACCATAAGGAGCTCGTCGGAGGGCGAGGATATCGATGAGGTTAGATAAGAGTACATTATATGCATGCATATATACACTTGTATATTGTGTATTTGTGCTATACGCTATATATGTACATGTGTATGTGCCATGGTAGTGGATGCAGTAACAGTAACAGTAAACACAACAACAGCAACAGAAACAACAACAACAACGACAATCTGGATAAGGAAAAGCGACCTTAATTGATGACTGATCCATTGTTGTTTTTGTTACACAGACACACACACACACACTCTTAGACGCGCACACACACCCACGCGCGTGTATAGTTAATCTATATAGTTCGTATTATATAGCTGATCATTGTGTAATCATATGGCATGTAACCGATTGTAACTGTATCTTGTATTATCCTCCAGCGAGTGACAGAGAGAGAGAGGGAGCTCTGTATGCCCGTATCTCTCCCTCTCTCTCTCACTCTATATACATTAACTGTCTCTGTCTCTATCTGTTCTGTGTTCTCACTTAGCCCAAAAGCAACCATAAGACTAGTCCCAATATTGTGTTGAGCGAGAGGCGCAAGAAACAAATGAAAAGCATCAAGAAGAAACATGAAGAAGAACAACAACAAGTGCTGTGATTCTTCTGCTCCCCCAAAAAATAAACAAACTGTTACATTCCAAGACACATTATACCCTTTTAAGACCAAATGTAATTCCCATGTCTCGCTCTATCTCTTCCTATTCCTCCCTTTCGCCTTCTACCGCGCAAGCAAACGAATCTGAAAGACGCCTTATCTATTTAAAAATTAAAAAAAATTGTAGTCCATAAAGCCTTCTTCTCGATACTTAAGCTAATTGTGAACCCAAGCTAAACTAAAGCATACAGATAAACAAAAATATACACCTATCTATACTATATACCGTATATACTGTATACCCTGTAACTATGTAAGTGTATGTAAACGTAACCGTTAAGAACTCTGTAAAAGCGCCAACCGAATGCGTTATGTCATTGAAACATTTACCTCCCCCTGCCTCCTCTCTACCTACCACACGCACCTTGCAGACGCAACCAATCTGTTGCAGCTTATAACATACTACAATAGTTCATAAGTTTTGTACCACAACCGGATTGTACCGTACCCGGATAGCCTGGTTTCCTACTGCAATATTTTGCTTGAGCTGAAACATGTGTCTCCTTTTGAGAGCTATTTCCTGTTTGTATAATTAAGCTAGCGACTTTTTTTATTGTTTTTCTTTTTCGGTATTTTGAACATTTAGAAAATATAACAAAAGCATTGCGGAACAAACATTTTTTTAGTGTACACTTTAAGCATTTTGTACATTATTTTTAGTCAAGTTCCGGGGTTAAGATATACATGCGTTTTTTCTAAAAATGATATTGCTAATTTGTAAATCATAAGGTATGCTGATAACGACCTTTTGCAGTGTTTAATAGGATATATTTAAAAGTTCGTAAACTCGGATTATAAGTACATCGTAAGAGATTTATTTTTCGTGTTCTTGGCGCATTCCCTAATAGGGTATCTAGAGTTGCTTATAGTATAATATTATAGCCTGCCATATAAAAGACCATCAGTCTCTTATATATATTTATTGAAAATGGGTTTCCTTTCTAACAAATCGACCAGTTATCAAAATTCTCCTCTGCCTTATATATATATATATAAATATATATATATAATATTATAAATGAACCTATATTGGACCACAAAGAACTTTTGATAGATTTTGCTTGGTAAGAAGAATAATAAGAAAGATGGGATTAAGCTTAAGTTCGCCAGTCTGCAAGGTGCAATAGTTTTTTTTATTATTATTATTGTTGTTTGTATAGTTTTTCTAAGATTATTATAATTGTTGTTATTGTCGGTTTTATTGCAAAAGGGAACAAAAAATCGAAAGTTAATGAAGCACTCGATGAAAATGTTATAGCGCAACTTATACAGTTAGAAAGAATATAGCTATATCTAGTTATATGTATTATATTATATATATATGTATGTATACCAGAGAAATGCCTAGTTCTAAGTAGTCCACACAGACACACACACACACTCCCACACCGACTATTGTATACCCTTTCGCAGACACACGATATGATATGATATATGCTGATATATATATATATATACTATATAGATATGTACGTATGTGTGTATTTTAGAGCATTTTTGTTTAGAGCTAGAGCAACATAATGTTTAAAGATTTTATACGGCGATATACACACCAACACGCGCACACACACACACACACACTATTTAGAGAGCTAACTGTATGTGTAACGGCTACATTTTTGACAAATCTGTTGGCATATATGTATGTATGTACTATATATAAATTTCATTATTATAACACAAATGTTTGATACGATTATGTTAACAATTCCCTTTTTTTTTGTCGAAATAAAAATACCAAGTGAAATTCCAGTTATGCGAACAAATCTTCACTCTTTCCCTCTCACTCTATCTTCTCTCTCTCTCTTTCTTGCAGTTTCTAAAGTCGCGTAAGATGCTCAAGTTTCCGCATCTCTTCGATCGCTGAAACAACCGAGTACGCTACTATATATATACAACATATTTATACGATATACATAGATTATATCAGACTTATATACGATATGCATATTTGTATTGATTGTAAAACACACGCTGAACATGGAATAAATCTCACGCGACCGGCTTAGGCTAAAAGCGGCTTACTGCTTCTATCCCCAAGCGGGAAACAAGGGAATCCGGGAGGAGATAGGCCCGCGTTGACCCAGCATCGCAATGAACTGCAAAATGGATGAAGAAAGTTATGAGAGATTTTCAAAGAAATTAGAAGTGGTTTATATGTATGAGTATTTGAAATCGTAGAGGTTTCGGGAACAGGAATAGGATATTCTTATAAAAAACAGGAGTGTATATGATTATGTATTCGTTCTGAAGGAGAAACCAATCTTAATGAGTATACTTTAGTTTATGTTGTGCTTTATATTAAGAAATTAGACATAGAAAAAGATTGATTTTTATGCAAGATTTGCTAGGGGGATCTGAAAAGATCAACTTATTACTTTAAATGTTCGAATTGGAGTAGGTTATGCGCAAATATAAACTGTCTTCTATAAAAATATTATTATAGATTGTTGATTGAATCAACATTTGAAAATCCGTAGATAGGTAGATAGTAAAAAGGAACAGCAGACTTTTCTACCGATAAAACTTATATACAATGCTCTGGTGAATTTAAGCCTAATGGATTTTTCTGGGATACGTGAGCAGGGAGTGTGAAATCATACGACCAAAACTTGGAGCCATATAAACTTAAATAATCCTTGAAGCAAATTTAAATAATCCATGAGTTATGCTATGCAAGCAATATGTGATTTTGTCTATCCAACTTGTCTATTAACTCTCTGCAAGAAGATTAAATGTGAATAATATATCAACTATTTTACAGGCAGAACCACAGTCGAACTACGCTATAAACTTGGAGTTAAACTACAATTTAGTTCGACTGTAGTCCGGCCTCCATATGGATTAGCAGCTGCGCTCACCTGCTGCGGATTGGACGCGACCACGTAGGTGCCATCGTTGACGGCTTGCTGTATGTTCGCGCGTATCAATGCGGTTTCCTTCAGATTCAGCGAAGTTACGCGCACCTGGACATCCTGAGGCGTTGCCTGCGGCCCGTGTCGCTGCAGCCAAGTGGGTTGCACCACCTGACGGCGCTGCATTGCTGCATCCGTGGCAGAGTTCAGGCCCAGAAGCAGCAGGCAAAGCAATAGCAGGCCAAGATGTTTGTTCATGCTGAGCTTCGTGCTTGGAGTGAGCTGAGAATACGAGATGCACTTTGCATTTGGCTTCGCTTCCGCTGGAAATTTCGTGCAGATTGCGGAATACAAAAAACTGCGACGTGTTGTTGTTGTAGCATGTATTTTTTGTTTTCTGTTATTTTTTTTTTAATGTTGTTGGCAGTTGGCAGACACGCAGAAACGTGTTCACAAGTCGAATGGAATAAAAGTCACAAGACAAGGCTTGCATATCGTTGTGTCTGTGTGTGTGTGTATCTGTGTCTCTCTCTGTCTCTGTGTGCGAGTCTCTGGCTCTGCGTGTGTGTGTGAAAAGATACTCCCAATGAATGTTCGAGCAAGTGTGAGTGTGAGTGTTTCGAGTGCATGCCTCATCGTTTCATAGACCTAAAACTGTCCTACACAGCAATAAATAGGACGGGTTAAGATGTATGAATACTCGTATATTCACGAGTGTCGATGAGTGCGGCTGCACGAATTAATCGAATAAAACATAGTGAATAACTTAAAGAATGTGTGTTCGGAACAGCAAGCAACAGCAAAGCGAACAACAGACTGAATAACTACTGTGTGAATAACTCGGACGTGCTGCGTTTGCCAACTCATTTACAAAGCGTGTGTTTGGGGCAGGAAAGGGACGAGTGTGTGTGTGTGTGTGTGTGACTACACTCATTAGTAAGTGTGAATGCTTCACTAAAATGCCTAATTTCGAATGAGTGTGAATGTGAGTGTGCCCAATTGAGTCAGGCTGCACTTGCTTTCTGATTGAGTAAACTAATGACTGAACAAATGTTTGGCCTTATCCCATCTCTCCCGCTGCGTCTCATTCCTGGGTCGCCTGCGCGCCTGAAGTGGTCGGCTCGCTGTCCCGATCCATGGGCTCCTCCTTGATATCGACATCATCGTCGTCCGCATCGTCCTTGCTGTGCTCGTGCAGCAGCACGTACTCGCGCGAGCTGAAGCCGAACTTGATGACATCCTTCTCGACCAGCTCGTAGTACTTGCGCGTGTCGATCTTTTTGCTGTTAAGGAACGTGCCATTGGACGAGTCCAAATCGATTAGATAGAGGCGCACGCGCTTGCCGCTGCTGCCATCCTCACGCTCGAACGGCACCAGGCGATACTGGAAGGCGGCGTGCTGCTTGGAGCAGCTGGGATGATCGACGGCCAGATCGCAGATCTTGCGATCGCGACCGACAAGGAAACTGCTCTGGCGATGTATGTGCAGCGTGGGCAGCGCCATTTCCCCCTTGAACGGATACAGTCGCCAGTGACGCTTCGGCTTGCGCGCCTCGGGCGGCTCGGAATACTTTATGACGACGCCGTTGACCATGTTCGTGTCCTCGGTGAGTGCGCCGCTCAGTCCGAAATTGGGTTTCTCCTTCTCCACCGGCTCTTCGGGCAGCGGTTTCTCCAGATCTCTTACAGATTTGCCCCACTCGAAGTGCTCGTCGTCCACATCGCGTAGACGCCGCTGCGGCGGCTGCTGCTGCTGTTGCTGCTGCCGTCGTTTGCGACGCGATGAGCCGCGGTCGCCGTGCCGTGGACTGCGGCTGCGACTGTAAGCAAAAAAAAAAGGTAAAGCTGATCCTTTCGAAGAAATATACACACAGACTCACCGACGTGCCGCCTCCGGAGAGCGACGATAATTACGCTCCCAGCGCTCGTTGCTGCGACGCCGACCGCGACTGCGATCGCGCTCCCGTTCTCTGTCGCGTCCACGACGTTCAAAGTCGCGTTCACGCTCGTGATCTGGCCTATCCCTGTCTCGTTCACGCCCACGCTCGCGTTCTCTTTCCCTGTCCCGCTCTCGACTGCGCTCCCGCGGTTTGCTTGTATTTTTGTTGTTATAGTGCTGTCGCAGCTGCAGCGCGCTGCTGCCGCCAGCGCCACCGCGTTCGGGACTGTCCCATTTGGAGCGCTGTTCGAGCTGTTGATGCTGCTGCGACGATTTAGGCGACGCATACTTCGCCTTTGTCTTGTTTGCACGTCTTGCGATGCTGCTGCTGTCGAGGCTGCTGAAGCTGCTGAGACTGCTGCTGCGGCTATTGCGCCGAAGGTAATATTGATCTTCGTTGTCGGCGTCGCCACCGCGATAGCTGCTACTGCTGCTGCTGCTGCTACTGATACTGCTACTGCTACTGCTGCTGCTGGAAGACGAGCTGGAGGTGGAAGTATCGCGTGCTGGCTTGCGCTCCCCGCCCGAGTTTGTCGGTTTGTCATCATTTGCGGCGGCTTCTTTTATGTTCGACTTTTCCGGTATTGCTTTTGATTTTGTGTCGTCGTCTTGGCTCGCCGACGCCGGCGGCGGCACATCATCGTCGCTCTGGCCCTTATTTTGATTCACCATTTTTCATAAAAGAAAATTTTGAATGCTAAACCAATTTTGGTTGAACCGAATCGAAAAATAAACGTTTTCAAAAGTATTCTACTGACAGGACTAGTTGTCGTCGGCCTTTGACTTGAACAGCTGGAAGTGTCACGATAGGTTATCGATGTTTTTGGCCGCATATCGATATAGTCGCGGGCAGCAACGCCAAGTGTTGTACAGCGCTAATCGATACTATTGCATGCCCTTAACAGAATGCACGACTGTTCTTTAACATTTGGTGTTAAATACAGAAATTAAAATTAAAATACATTTTTTAAAAGTTTATTTTTCTTAGATCAACTAATTTTTTATTAAGACACAATTTAAAATACACTATAAATGCAGCTGGATGTTGGACACATAAAAACATTGAGAACAAAGAGTACACACATATTTTGACCAAATTATTTGCCAAAGAAACTCTTGGCGAGCTTGATAAGATCCAAAGCCATTTTTAGCTCTTTGGCGCCACGCACTCCCAGTCTTTCTAGGTCTTCCAAAGTCATCTGGAGCAGCACGCCAATATCGATTTCGTGCTGGGTGAACATCTCGGTCAGGTGCTGATTTCCAGTGCGATTCAATACCGAACGCACGCGAGGACTCAGCGTAGGATGCTGCACTGGCGAGCCGCGCTTAAATTTGCGATCCTCCGTTTTGATGGTGCGTTGAGTAAACGATTGTCTCAAGGTGCTGCTGTTCGACGATCTCGAGGTGCTGCTGTTCGACGATCTCGAGGTGCTGCTGCTCAATGATCTCGAGGCGCTTCGATTCGACGATCTCGCCGTGCTGCTGTTCTCCGAGTCAAAGGAGAAGACGTGCGAAGTGCGCGGCGTCAACGGAGTCAGCGGTGAGCGGGGATCTGATGGGAAATTCATTGATCATGTTCTAATCAGAGCGTGTATTTATGTATTTACCTCTCCAGGCACGATTGTAACGCTCCATTGCAGTTATAGGAATATCTACTGGCCTGGACAAAACTTTATAATATTCGTTCGAACGCAGCAAACACGACTTGGCCTAACCGTAAACTGCAAAAGACTGGAAAATTTTGCATTGTCTATTTCCCATGTCCCTTTTAGTAATGTAGTTGGCAACACTGTCTATTTCTAGTACGTTGAACTTCAAGCTGTTATTGCAATATCATTGTCGGTATTTTACACAGTATTTTCGAAGCAATTATCTAAGAAAAAGTAAATAGTTCTCAGTAAATACTAGTATTTTGATTTGCAAATTGATAATTTTAAATTAACAGTATAACGGTGTCTGCGCTCTCGCCAATTCTCTCTTACGCGCCAACCCTCTGTCTGTCTCTCTCTCTGCCCATTCGCTGTTAAATAACATTTGTGTAAAATGTTGACGCGCCTGCTATTTTGTTTTTGTTGCAGCGCTTAACTGTTAACAGCGCCATAAATGTGCAGAGTTGCGAATTTTGATTTTGAAGTATTTATTTTCATGTGTGATAAACTGCACTTCCAGTGTGTCAGCGCCATGTTGCTATTGTTGTTGCTGTGCAAGGAATAAACGCAGAGGGCAAAGAAAGCAGCAGCAGTAGCAACGGCACTGGGCGACATTGCAATAAAAACGAAGAAAATCCCGAAAAAAAACCAACACGAAAGCCCAAAACAAGCCTCAAGCTGCATTTCGAAGGCAAAATGATGACACCGTTCGAAGATTTTGTTTATTTAATAAATCACGTGCTGCTCGGCGAGGAGCCGGTAAGTGAGAAAGTTAAAAAAAAAATCCATTTGACTGACAATGTGCATTGATTATTGATAATACGCAGACAATCGAGGATTTCATCCTGCTGGTGGGCACCTTGGTGGCGTTTATCGCCTTCATACTGTGGTGCTGCTTCCCCATACAGCCCAAGGTAGGTAAGCCCGCACGCAAGTACTCGGATCCGCATCGTCCCAAGTAGCCCACACACCCACATACACACACACACATGCACATGCACATGTACATGCACATGATGCAGACACAACACCTACACACATGCATGCACACAGACACACCGCACACGAAACATGTATGTAAAGTTCAGAGAGAGAAAGAGAGAGCGAGAGAAGAAAAGAGCCTCGTGCTAATTGCATTTCGATAATCGTTTATAGGAACCGGGACAACATCGTCAGTTCACGTGCAAAATCATCACGACTCGCATAAAAACCTTCGATGCTGCTGCTGCTGCCGCTGCCAACAACAAAAACAACGCGGACAAAGGCAGCGCAGCAACGGCAACTAAAGGCGGCAGCAGCACTGGCAGCATAGAAAATGGCAGCGACAGCAGCAGCAGCAGCAGCGGCGGCGGCGGCGTAAGCAGCATCAGCGGCTTGGGCATCAACAATAGTGCGCTATATAACGGTGCTAACGGTAGTTATAGCAAAAACGGTACCGTTGCCATGCATAATTATTACGTTAAGAACGGACATCATTGCTGCACTTAAAACTTGACAATGCTCTAGGCAGCAGCAGAAGCAGCGGCACCGGCAGCAGCAGCGGCAACGGTAGGATAAGCCGATATATAATGTTTTTTTTTTGGGAACTAATTTAGATGTAAACGACAAATTCTGTTCAAAAACTTGGTAGCTTAAGGTTGGTGGAAAAAGAAGCTTAATTGTTAAAAGAGAGAGTGAGGCGTGGCTAGCCTGTTTTAGGTGCAATAAGTGAGACTATGTGAGTCTTCGACGCGCTACACTCGAAGAATTTTGTGTGCACTGTCTGGACTGATATGCAATACGCATTTGATGCGTACTTTTATGTTCTCATTATATATAATTTTATATACTGTTTTAGTCTTTATATATATATATAAGCTGTATATAGTAATTAAGTCCTATTATACGTTCCTATTTATTGTATAGTTTTAATTCTGTTTTTGTTTTAGCATACTGAGTATTTTTATTTTAATTTTCATCTTGAAGAAAATCAAAATCAAAGATTAGCGAAAGTGTGAAGAAAACAGAGACATGCGGCTTAGACTCTTGCACAGATCATCACTTTTTTGCCTAAAGCGAGCGATATTTTAGAGTCGCATTGAACTGATAAGAGAATTTGCCAACGCCAACCTCGAGCTATTTCAGTTTAACTGATTAGCCTAATTTATTTCTGCCCCCATGTCCTGAAAAATTGTGCCAATTGTTAGTTGGATAAACGCGGCTAAAAGCTACAATGTGAATGTAAAGTCCCAACAAGTCCCGACTAATTTTTAGTAGAGTCCCCCCCAGACCCTCGAATTTCGATGTTATTTGTAAGCACTTTGAATTGTAATTGCTCAGACTGATTTGTAAAAGGACAAGACCGTGTGACGGATAGTGTCGATGAGGAACCCAAAGGAGAGAAAGAGAGAGAGAGAAAAATATAGAGATAGATAAAAAGAGACATATGTATTATAAAGAAAAGTGACTTAGAGAGAGAAACTAATTGAGAAAGATTAATTAAAAGAATATGAACTAAGAGATGAATTGAAGGAGAGATTAAGAAATTAACTAAGAAAGAGATAAATTGAGAGACAGAAAGAGAGAGATTTATAAGTTAAGAAAGAGGAAGAGAGAGAGAGATAGTTAAGAGAAATTAAACAACAGTTATTAATTGAGAGGAAAATAAATTGAGAGAGGCAAAATTAAAAGAAAAGGTGCTTAATTGATAGAGAGAGAGAGAGAGAGAGAAATAAATTGAGAAAGATTGTAAAATGGAGAAATTAAATGATAGAGAAAGAGAAAGAAAAAAGGAGAGAGAGGGAGAGAGAACAATTTATAGAAAGAGACAGATACAAATTTATAGAAAGAGAGAAAATAAATTGTGAAAGATTATAAGAGAGAGAGAGATTAATTAAAAGAAAGATGAATCCACAGATTAAGGTTATTTATATATAGATGAAAAGATAGAGAGAGAGAGAGAAACATAGATAGAATGAGAGAGAGAGAGTAAGCTGTTTTGAAAAAGAACTATAAAATGGCGCAAGTTTTTAAAACTTCCTTAAATAGCATGTATTTGTATTGTAATTGAAGTTGTAAGTGTAACTGTAATTATAACTATAACTCTTAAATGTAATTCTAACTGGTATACCAAAATTATACGGATATGTAAAAAATAAGACACGCGACAACTAGTTAAGTTCCACTAAAAAGCACAAGCTAATTGCATGCATAGAGAGAAGAGAGAGAGAAATACGAGAAAAACAAACCCAAGACAATTATGCAGCGCAGCTGTGCAATGCAGCTACGGTAGCTCCGATATGTATGCATACAAAAATCAGTATATAAGCTGAAATTCAATTTACAATGATTTGCAATTAAACTTGACTTCATTTCTCTCAGTGTACAACACACACACACTCATTCATCACGTTTGATCTCATTTATTAACTTATTTATGTGATGATACCTCCTTGAGACCGATTTAAAAAAAAAACCCCAAAAAAAAACCAACAAGTCCAAAACGAGAGTTGTGTCTTATTGCTTACTCACAGTGTCGCACATAAGTACGTACACACACTAATCAGCAAATCAGACACGTCCAACCACTTGATGGGCAAACAACTATTCGAAAAAAAAAACACTTCAGTTTTGTATTTTTAGTTTTATTAATTTTCTTTTGCTATCTATCTGAGCAAAATCATTAAAAATCACAATGGGCTATTTTTTTCATTCCTTTGTTTTTGTTTTTGTTTATTACTAATAACAATGGGTAACAATCGTAGTGTAGTGTACACAGTATTATGAAATATCAGCATTGATAGATTGCTATTAAAATACGTAATTATTAAGGAAAGTCCAAGGGCCGAGGGCCATAAATATCGCAGGGCACTCTTACAATACTCATCAGATATAGATATGTACAATATATGTATCTATAGATCTTACATAGCACCTATAACTTTTATACATATAACTATATACATCATTTACAGAACGTTGAGCTTTGGTACAGTTTGGATATTTTGTGAATTGGGATGTCTTGGTTATAAATAGTTGGGGGTCATCTATTATCTAAACAGTAGACAGTCTTAAGGAGTACCTAGGCTAGATAAAAAAAAAAAAAAAACAAAACAAATAACAGCAAAAAAATCGCAGTAATACTTATACTTTTAAATAGTGTATGACATTAGTTTAAGTTCGGTTGATTAACCTAAAACTAGTGCTACGTGTACTATATACAAACTATGTAGTTTTGATGTTGGCATTTCTCTCTCTCTCTCTCTATCTCTCTCAGTGCTTTGTGCGCTTTGGAGCCAGCCAGAAGCTCGTTAGCATAAAACTTCAATTGGAAGTCGGAACTGGAACCGAGAGTGGACGATAAACTGTTATCGGAACTGTACTAGTTACAGGAGCCAGAGCCGAATTCAAATTTGCATTCGGAACTGGAACTAGTGCTAGTCCTAGCTGCTGCAGACTGGCGGGAAGAACACGTTCATCTCAATCAGAATTTGCAGCACAATAAACACCGTGTAGACGACGAAGAGCGTCACGCCCACCCGCTTGGTCAGCCGATAGCCACTACAGCTAAGGGTGATGAATAGCGCAATGGTCGATAATATCAATATTATAATGTTGTACTCGATGCCCTGGGTGCCCACTTGTTGCTTCTGCCCGGTGCCGTAGTTCATGCAGTTCTTGATGAACCATGGCACACCCAGGGATAAAAGTATCGCCAGGGAGTTGGCGCCCAGCGAGTTGGAGACACCGATGCCGTTCTCACCTGTAAAAGACAGTGGAGAGAAAGGCGTAAATTAGCGGAAGGTTCTCCCTGGTTTCTTACCATCCCTTTTGACTTACCGTTTCGGAGCGAAATCAGACTGGACACTGCCTCGGGCATTGTCGAACCGGCAGCCAGGAAGGTTAGACCCATCACAATTGTGGGCACGTGTATGGCCACACCGAAGGCAGTCAGCATCCAGACAATCAGGTAGGCATTCGCGCCGATCGTAATGATGCACATGATGAATGAAAGCGGGTAGAGTCGACGATGGCGCATCGGATGTGGTATGATGAAGCGCAGCACCAGCTTGATGGGAAACACAAATATCCACCAGATCTTCATGAACCGTGATGCGCTGTGTGGATACGAAAATATGCTATCGGGCATTTGATCATCCTCTTCCTCGTCACCGTTCCCTGTGAAGCGAAAGCCACGTAGTATGTTATCGATCTATCGATTAGCAGTTTGCAATTAAGTTCGCTTCACTTACAGTTCTTCGGTTGCGTTAGATTCGCCGTCGAAGACGTCGAAGATGTGTTCTCCGGGAAGTTAACAACAAACAAACCGTCGCCCGACAAGGGATCCTTCTTGAGCGGCAGCTGTGCCTTTGCACTGTTCTCTGGCGGTTCCGTTAGATCTGTAGAGTGATCGATGGTATCGATTCAGAGAGAATTCCTTGAGGATGGGAAGGAAATTGCCTTACCGTAGCGCGTGGAGAAACAACAGTTCATGCGATCCTCGATAAAGACGCGTATGGCGGGCATAAACTTGTTGTTGTTGAACGTGATCAGATAGTAGAGTACCAGGAAGCCCATCATGATGCAGGATTCGACGAAACTAATGCTGCCACCCCAGGCGAGCACGAGTAATACAATCGTGTTGAATATGTAGATAACGCAGTCTCTCGCTATGGGCCACCAGTCGAGTTGAACGGGCTAGAGAGATCATACGTAGATCGGAATTCAATGTAAGTCATCGAGCTTTAGTTTCTTCTCCTTCTATGCCTTACCTTATCGATACATAGCGCGGCCAGACCAGCCACGCCCAACGTGTTAAACATTAGAGAACCGATAATCGTGCCCAATCCCATATCCGATTCCAATATGAGTGTACTGATTGTGTTCGTAAAGAACTCTGGCATCGATGTCGCTGTCGCCATGAATGTGGCCGCAGCGACATCTTTCGATAGGTGCAGATCCTCGCAGATGCATTCGACAGTCGGCAGAAAGTAATCGTTACAGATGATCGCCAGCAGAATGAAGAAATAGATGGCGGCAAAAACGTGTAGCACTACCCAACCCTGGCGTAGTTGTTCCACTGTAAAGATATGATGCAGGGGATTCAATATTAAGAACTTTGAATTTTTCCTCAGTATCAAGGGGTATCTACCGATCGGGTACTTTAATTTTTGGCCGGCCGCTTTTATATTCTTTTATGACTGATCGTAATTGGGTTTTAATGGTTTATGTGGGCGTTGAGGGAGTATAAACAAATTTTCAGGAACTTAGACTGTACGATACGATAAGCACTTTATAAATTACATTTTATGGTTACGGAGAGTTCCCAAAATGATATTTCTGAGTCTAGGTCCAGGATAGGAAGTGGTCTGTCTGCTCTAAGATTAGGTATATGAATATTATGTATTCACAGCTCGGAATTGATGACCTTAGCTATTCCGTTCGTTAAGAGATCAGTACTTGATATCTGTAACTGTCTTATCGCATTTACTTTAATGAGGTTTACCATATATCATAGCTATCGGATATTACAATGCCTTTATTTACGACACTGTCGGCACAGTGGGACCCAGTTTTAACAGTTTACAATTTACACAATTTTTATGATCCGAGCAGGAGGTATACAAATTGCAGAACTCATTTCTCAAGGTCTTGGAGATTCGAAGAGTACGCGTGTTTATACTAGTATTCTCAATATGACCAGTTCAGGGGTACTTGCTGAGATTGCGCCAAACTTGATGTCTGAATAGGTCTTATCGCATTTACAATATATTGTTTCACAGTTACTCGTAGAATTTCGCATTAGAATTCCGTTATTTATGACGCTGTCTACAATGCTGGTGAGGAGCTGCACTCTTCAGCCCAGGCATGTGGAGCTGTCATGTCTCAAGCGTTGTAGTTTAATTAAAGGTTTCACACACACACGGCAGATAAGAGGCGCGATTTGGAGAACAGTGCGAGCCGCGAGTGAGGAGATACGAGATCACGAGAGCGCAAAAATAGACAATCGCAGAGAGAAACAGTGTGAAAGAGAGAGAGAGAGAGAGAGAGAGACGTTTTATATATGGGTCTAGTTTATATAGAAAAGCTCTTTAAACACATTAACGGCGACTGATTTGTTGACCATCGAGTTGCCTCCCCTTATCGCGCCCACTTGTATTGACCGACCCTGGCCCAGTGATAAGACTGCCGCCTGCCGCGTTTACTAACTAGGAAGACCTCTTGCCAGGGACAGCAAGTTCAAGTGCAGCAGAATTTCCCATATAAGCGAAAGAATTCGCGTCGATGAGTTAATAAACATCAAATCAAAACTGAGAATTTATTGCAAATTTCAAAACTTACGTGTAAAAACTTCTGGAAACTCATCCAAAGGTGCATCGGCCTCATCGCCAGGACACTGGCCCCTGGGCAGTATATCGAATAGTAGCTGTTCATCCAAATATCTGAGTGATGATTCTAGGAAATTGCTCGCATTGCCAGCTGCAATGAAAGAAAGACATAATTATATTAGAGCTGTTCTTTTTTTACAGATGTCAGAACTATGACTAAGTTGTTGCATTCAAATACATTTCTGCATTCTTAACCATTCCCGCACTATATCTAGTTCTCTGTTTATGTAGCCATATCTTTGGGACAGATAGAAGCTCGTTGGGTTAATGTGAAAGTGATAAGATTGAAGCTGTAACCCTGAGCACAGCACACAGCAGTCAGTAATGCTTAACTAAATAATACTCTGTAAGTTGGTAACAAGAAAATTTAGGGTAAGGTCTTTGGACTGGCAAGATTAGGCTTTCCCGTAAATGTTCAACATAAAATGATATTCAAATCCGATATAATGGGTTTCGTTCTTGTTTCTTTCTCACGCAGAATCGTAAACAACGCAGATAAAGAAATATTGCGAGGTAATTAACGGGCCTTATTGATGCCTAATTGCATGAGTAGATCCAAGCATAAACATAGCTCGTTTAGCTCGAAACGAGCCCCCATATCTACTTAGCAACATGTGTTCAGGAAGCATTTGATATCATATCATGCATAGTATATATATGGCCGGTTTTACGATGTTATTGCCGACTGTTAATGGACTGATCTGTTCCGATTATTGTTTGCTGACGGGATTTTCGGGTCGGGATCGTTAGCTCGCCATTGAAATTGAATTGTCATTTTAAAAATAACGGGTAACCGTCATGTCGAAACGTTCTTGTTATTCGTTGCCATTCATTTTACGGCAGATTATTATTATATTATTAGCCATAATTTGGCTCGTATGGGGAAATAATTCCTACGTGGAACGATTTTTGTCGCGCAACTCGCTGTCTGTCACTTTATCTTCTAGTTCCCCCGAAGTGCCGACAATTTAGTGTAGCCGCATGGCAAGGCAAGGAGGGAGCGCTGTGTGGGATATTCGTTTTGGTCTGATTGACTTGCCTTATCAGTCCGTTCTTGTCTCGGTGCCTTCAACCCCCCAAGATGAATCATTTATCATAAATGTACATATATCGCGATTGCCAGGTAAGTCGTTAAACCCCTGTGAACTGGCCAACTGCACTGCGTAGTTTCGATGAAATTTCGTAAAGGATTTGATACATATACTGTAACTAAACCAATAGCTTGACTATGTGATGTAATATTAACGATTTTAGGTATATAATCTAATGACATCACTTTTGAATCGTAAACAAAAACATCGGCTTATCTGAAACTCCGAGAATCTCTTCGACAAACCGTAAACAAATTGTAGTCTCGGTACTTTCTTGGTAATACCATGACTACGACTATTTCTTTTATTACCCCACTCGTTCGCTGGTATTGTAAGCCCATTGGCATTTCGTTTGTTTGCTATTGACCTTTTTTAGCTTGAAACTTTTACGGTACGTGCGATACGCTCGGCAGATTTCCAGCAGCATTTTTATGCTCAGTTTATTGTTATTGTTAATGTGTTTTGTATTTATTATAATTTGTATTGTTCTGTGGGTAAAAAATTGCATA
This sequence comes from Zaprionus inermis, assembly GCA_018151445.1. NCBI lineage: Eukaryota > Metazoa > Arthropoda > Insecta > Diptera > Drosophilidae > Zaprionus > Zaprionus inermis. The sequence goes on from JAECXD010001052.1 coordinate 135,660, forward strand.
TCTTCTGCAGCTGGGCAGAACAATGCCACGAGCTACTCCGATCGAGCTAAGTGCTGCCAAGTCTGGCGTTAATCAGACGCAATTCCATAATTAGATAAATTAAATACTAAATAAACTTGATAATCCAACATGGCATGAAAATTATGAGACAGAGAAGAGTGAGACTAGATAAAGCACTGGACAGTTTGGCTAAGATAGAAAACCTATTGCTGCAACTTATCGAAGATCGTCTCCGAATAATCGACGCGAGTATTCGAAAAGTTAAGTTATGAAGTTATAATTTATCTATTTTATGGAACTGTCTACTTTCTCGACAAGTCCCAATACATATCTAATTGGTTATCGAATTGGTTCAACTTAATATTCTCATCTATGTCAATACTGAAGTGTCTCATCGGATTTCAGCAAAAAAAGCTGCACTAAAGATGAGATTTTATATGACGCTTTTGGTCATCAATAACTCGATTTTTACATCCCATTCGAAGCAGCTAATGAATGCTACAGTCGCGTGAGGTGACTACCCCGATTAGGTAAGGGTTTTCGAGTAGTTTCAAATAGTTTTCGGCTATCATTGAAACTGGTTCTTGTGGCCTTTGGTGACAGGTGCCAAATCACAGCATAGCGAGTACTCGCACGCGTTCGTGTAATGCAATGTATGAGTATGGCTATGAATATGTGAATATGTTTACACTGGGGTTGCATGTAACGCTTGCGCTTAGCTGGGCTCAAACAAGTTTATTGAACCTGTTGACAGGTGTCGTTTGCTGCGAACTTGGTGGGTTTACGCCCATCGATTATGAAGGTCGCAATTGAGAAATACCCCGGCTAGGGATTTGTATTATCGCTCGCTCTATCTTTCTCTCTCTCTCTCTAGGCTTTTATGCGGAAATTACAACTTGTGGTTTTCATTAGGGAACTCCCGATATGCTGCGCAGCCCCTTCCTAGCACCTTTTCAAGTTTGCAAACCATTGATGCATTTCATTGTGCAATTTAGCACGCGGCCTGCAATCAAGGGAAGCTTTCCGATGTTTGCCATAATTACCCAATGGGACAGACAATGCCCCCAAATGAAACAAAAAAACGCATTTGCTAAGTTAATACTCTGCCCCGTACCGTACCCGTACCGTAGTGCCTTCTCTATTATCATTAGCATTCTTGTTATTGCAACTTTGCCGTTTAATTGGCAACTCGTTTCGACGATCGTCTTGGATCGTGTTGCTGGACTGGACCCGATGCAAATCAATCGGTTTCCCATGCGGGGAGAGAGATCACAGAACTTGGAACTAAAAAACTGAAAATTAAAAGCTGAAAACTGATTGTTAATTGTTATTAAATAAACAAATAGTACGATTGTCCAACACTGTGCGACAAACTATTCGGTTTTCTTATGCATAAGAAAATGGAACAGAAAATAAGCGAAGTAGGGTTTGTTGTGGAATAGAAACATAGTGAAACGAATGAGAATGAAACGATAACAAGAATATACTAAATGCTGATCAAATCAATGTGAAATAAAACACAATTCAAAAAAGTTCTTGTTTCCAAAATGACAGTGCATAATGGTATGAAAAACAGTAGAGTAGAAAAAGAACTTGAAAACCAGTTGCACCTCTCGTCTAGCACTTTTCTTGTTGCGCAGTGTTGTTTGTAAACAAGGGCGAACGGGTAGCACCCCGTCTTCTCTTAACCGTCTGTCAGTCTATCAGTCTGTCAGCTTGGCCGGCTTGTTTGCCTGTTTGTTCGACAAATACCCGAGATGATGATAAATTTGCGCCGGCAATAACAACAATCTTAATATTAATAACAAGAGAAGGAAAGACTACAGCAACAGAAACAAAGCAATAGACAAATAGATAAAAATAATATAAAAAAAACCTAGATAAATAGTCTGGCGAAACTTTGTTGCATAGGTCGAGGAATGTACACGTCATGGATTCGGTGGGAAATTCACGACTTATCGTAAATATTATTGAGCTTTGGATAGAACGAAAGCAGTAATTACACCTTTGTATAGCCAGATCTCTTTGTACAGGCCAGCATAGACCGCATCAAGATGTGCAGCATCATGTTTCCAGCTAAAATCCGATCAGCTATATCGGAATAACCAAATGGCATTTTCTGATTAAAAAGAACTTCGGTAAAAGCACCGTTTATTTATAGACAGATTCGAGATTCGATTTGGCTTTGAACTTCGGGACTTATAAGGGGCGCGACTTAAGGTTCGCTGCCCGGGATCAGTTCCATAGAACACGGGAATCACACTGCACCACCTGCACTACGACGCGAACGAGCCTCAATTATTTATGCTGTGTTTTGTTTTGCTTTTTGTACAAACAATAATCGACTCGACGATTATAATTGAACGTTAAGTCGACTTTATGCAATGTTTGAATATGAAATCGCACGTAACTGACGACTTGAACAATCGAGTTGTGCACCAAGTGCTCCCAAGTAGTTTGCGCTTCTTATTATAATTGTATTAAGAGTTGTCTATTCAGTGCATGTGTTTTCAAAACAAATGAGTATACTTGTTGATCATTCTCAATCTGATCAAAGACAACACTAAAGTAACACCTGCAATGCATTGGTTAGTTATTCCTTTCGAAATGGCTAAATTCTAACTAATTTTGAGGGTCTAATATGTCAAATTTGCAGAGGATTTTGACATGATATTTGACCAAAAAATAAATACTGTCTAAAACTGTTTTAAACACTTGTTTAGTACTAATTTTGACCTCCGCAATCGATTAAAAGTGAAAACTCGCGAGTTAAAATTTTAAAAAAAAATTTTATTTTAAAATTCAAAGGGGGGACCCTTACCTTCAGATCACTAAAAATTCAAAAAAATGCAAAGTGTCTATATTGCAATTATAGAAATGTAGGATCACTAAGGATCTTAAGATATAAACAAAAAGTCATTCCGCGTTAAAATTGCTTGATTAACAACAAAGTTATGATAGGCGGAAAGCAAGGTTAGTGGTACTATAGAGGGTCCTTCATGTCAAATTTTTAGGACGCAATGATCTGATTTTTGGCAAAAAATTAAATATCGTCTAAAACAGTTTTAAACACTTGTTTAGTACTAATTTTGACCTCCGTAATCGATTAATAGTGAAAACTCGCGAGTTAAAATTTGGAAAAAAATTTTTTTTTGAAAAATGATAAGGGGGGACCCTTATCTTGGGATCAAAAAAAATCATAATTTTTTTAAAAGTTTATATTCAAATGTTTTGGATGTAGAATTAATAAGAGCACCAGGAAACAAACAGAATACCATTCTGCATTAAAATCGCTTGATTTTCAGAACTTAGTTTCAACAAAGAGAAAATCAAAAATCACTCCACTTAGTGAGTTTACAACTTCTTCGAGTAAATTGAAGCGACAACTAAATCACTCATGCATAAATACGAGCCAAACAGGGCTTCTTTGTGCACAATAAACTCTGGAATAAATAGAACACTTTAGGCATTGTATAATGATTATATTTGTGAATATTCCAAAAGTACTTTTAATTTGTATTTGGACACTTTTTCAATGCAATTATTCAATCACATAAGTTTTCAGTGGGTTTAAAGGGAAATCATCATCTGTATGTTTTTAAATTATCTGATTGATATGCCTCATCAAAATCACAAAATCATCATATTATTAACCAATCTTTTCTTGATTATTTTTAACAATCTCCTGGCCACTATCATTTTATATAATAAGTGGCAATGTATGAATAGAACATCGAGATTTAATTAATCAAGCTAGTAAATTTGCCAGAATCAGTATAAACCAAATAATTGACAGGTGCTCGAGTGAGTCAGTAAAAAAGGAACGGGTAAAAGCGAGTGAGAGAAAGCCAGGGCATAGCTGAGCTGATAAGGAACCAATTGAAGGATTGATATTTTAGTAATTCAGTTAACATTGACACCTACTATATAAATGATAAAAGGGCGAACTCTGCGAATTTGGCAGTTGTTTGCTAAATCAGATGAACGATAATGAAATCAATGCTCAAAGTTTACACTGATTTATCAGCATAACGGAAGCTACATAGGTATATATAATATATACTTTCGTAGTTGGCGCGAATAACTGCTTGATTGATCGATTTGATATAAAGTACATTGCTGGATTGATAAGCCGACTTAAAAGCTAAGCGAACGAGTCGAATAGAAGAAGCAAGAATACAAACTCTTTTGTTATATCATCTTGATCTTTGAAGGTATTCAAGTTCAAAACAAGTGCAGTTGGTATGCGGCAAGGTTACAACTCTGACTTGACTATTTATGATGTTTTATTTAGATTTTGGAATACTTAAGATGTTTCGCTGCCAAGTCACATACGATCACAGACAATATCAAAGAGCTGTAATATGTACAGATAGTACAACACGCCGGCGTACTCAATTTCGATTGCATTTCTTTCTCTTTCAATACTATTTTCCAAATTTACTCACGTGTTGCTTGTGTATACGCTGTGAGGCCGGCAAGTAGTACGAAAGCGCCAAGAAAAAGACGCGCGTTTTTCCACATTTCAATAAGAACAACAATGAGAACAAAACTGTAAAATTTTTCGCGATTCAAAAACGTTTTTTTTCGAATATTGATTGAAAAAAAGTCTGAATTCGCTTAAAGCATTGAACTTTGCTAAAAAAAAAAATGTGTTTGAAAATACTTCGCGCGCAGGCACACCCGGCGTATGCGCAACGCGATGTTTTGTTTTGAGACACGAGTTGAGACTAGGCGATTTGGTCGTTGTTTTTTTTTTCGTTTGTTTTATGACTTATTTAGTGATTTGCTTGTTGCTTTCTCTTCAGCTATTTTATGCATTTATTTTTTAAATTTTGAATTTAGTATTTTTGGTTTTTTGTTTCGTTTTCTGCTTTCGTCGAATGCAGTTGGGCTACCGCAACCGCAACCGCTTGGCTAGAATTGTATCGCACAACTAATTAAGTGCGACCAGCGCGCGCGAGTCTTAATAATAAACAGCGGCGCCCGCCCCGACTGCGCAGTCATTGTCAACGGCAACGCTGGCGTTGACAGCGACTGCGGCGGCGACAGCGGCCGAGGCGCAGCAACGCAAAAGCTATTAACGGTTCTACTTCGTATTATAGAAAAGATATCTCTCTCCCGGAGTGGAGACAAGTCTGATAGTTAGGTTGATTTTGAATTTGATTCTGAATCATTTGGCCAACTGCTCGTGTGTGTGCGTGTGTGTGCATGTGTGTGCGTATGTGTGCGTGTGTGTATGTGTGTTTGGGTGAGTGTATGTGTTATTTACACGTGTGTTCATTCTTATTTTTGATATCGCTCTGCTCTTGCGTTGATTTTGACTACAGCTCTTAGTTACACACTGAGCTGATTGTGTGTGTGTATATCAGTGTGGGATGTGTGTGTGTGCGTGAGCTCATTAATGAAGCAGTTACCGCTGTGATAAGAAAACTCAAGCAACAAACTGCAGCAACAGTTTATCAATCTATTGCCGGCAGTCGTCACAAAAACCTCAGGCTCGAGCTCATTTGTATGTGATAGGCGTGTGTGCGATTGTGTGCGATCGTGTGTGCTAGCGGGAACTTCAAGTAACCAATCGAAACGCTGGGTTATTTTCTTTTCCAACTGAAAACCCAGTCGGGTTAAGCTGCGACACTACTATTTATAGGGCTCACGTGCTCAACCCGATCAGCCCCATTCCCTCCCGATCTAAAACGATCGAGCCGCTAATCGTTTTTCATAGCATTCGTTTCATTTCACTTTCATACTCATTTGTGCATAAATGAATTTTCATAGTGCCAACGATCCTAATCAAAGCTGTGCGAAAAATTACTAAACTAAACTGATCGCTGATCGACGTAAGAATCGTAAGAACGAGAAACGTTTCTTCATCAATTATACTACACTCCATGTACTTCCCTGTTGCGAGCTGCGATTGTGCAAAGTTCACTTGTCGCTGAAGATCGCTGCCGATCAATTTGTAGAAACAAGTAATACCCACTGGGATTTTATCGTGTCATCTTAATGCAATGAACTGTGCCGCATGATTTGCGTTTTCCAATTTTCCCAAACCCATAAATTTTGCCAAAAACCTAATCAATTCCTTTCTTTGATTCCTATTATGACTCATTTGCTTTGGCTATTCAAAATGATTTGATTAAAATCGAAACGGCCTCACAGTTTGACGTAAATCTATTCCGAGTTGATTTGGCAAAGTCTTTCTAGTTGATCGCGAGAGATACACAACTTGGCATAAAGATTCCTGTAGTTTCCGATTATTACGCAAAGTTTTTCGATTACAGCTGGCTTGCTCCGGCCAGCACGTGGACATCTTCTATATGGCACTTATCTGCCAAATTTCATTCTGATCGAACAATAGAAATAGACTTTTATTCGAAGCAAACAGCGCCATTTACCTCTGTGACAATTTTAAGTAATTGCAATATATTATATAGATTTTTATCATATCTCGTATGATTGGAAAGCAAACCAATCGGCACGCTGCTGTCGCCATTGATTACAGCTGTACTTTTTTCTACGTCCGTTTTTGATTCTTTCTCCAACACACGTCACACTTTTTTATTGCGCCCACACTAACAAATCCATGGCGCCGCAATCTGATCCTCGCTATCAACGACGTCATGTTTTCGCGAAACTATGGCGTAGGCACTGTCAAGATGTTAAAACAATATCAATTTGAAAGAAAGTAATGCAATAAGCCCACCATTGAGTAGCTAATGCTGATAGACAGTTTGACTGATGGAATTAACGGGCAGGCCCTGGCCGTGGCTTCTTTTATATACAATATTATGAAGCGTTCTACTCCGCACGCCGATACGCCAATCAAAGCACATTCCATTACTTATCGGTCGGTTGTATGTAAGCAGGGATGGATTAAATAAGATGAAGAAGAAAAAAAGACCCCATCAGACCGGATGTTGTGAACAGGACACTAATATGGCTCTAAGAATATTAGAATCGTAGAATCTGAGAATGATCATCTTCTTGATGCCTATAAATGACGCTCAGTCATCGAACGATTAGCAAATAATCTACAATCAGCGAACGGCTATTTAAAGGAGTTTTTAGTAATTGTTATTACGCGCGTTTCGAGGGCTCAAGTGTAGCCAGATTTTTGCTTTTCTATAATTTATGAGGTGATTTTAAGAAACCCAAACAAATTCGTCATATTCTTTTTTCTGTGCGAATCCGATAAGAAGCGCTTTCCAGATCGGTTTTTAAACGACTAAAAATTAATTTTGATTTTCGATTCAATTTTAATTATAATAGTATCACATGTTTCTGTTTATGAATAATGAAATATAGTTTGTTGATTGTGTGTACCTTTAAATTATATATGTATATAAGTACGATTCGCCATAATCTCGAGTATTGGCCGTAATCAGACGACTCTAGCTGATAGAGTCCGTAGCTAGGCGTTTGTGTTTTCTCTGGTTTTTTCTCGTATTTTTTCAACCAATTACTGAACGAACAACTCACAAAGTTGGCATCGTAAGTGAGAGTCCGATCTAGATAAGCGGACCACGTCAGTAGCGACTTAGCCCCAAGCAGCACCCACACAGAAAATCCAATTATCGATTATATACAAGCTAGTCGCCCCAATAAAGTGATCGAACAAGCGAAAACAAAAGTCTGCTTTGACCGACCTTCGATTGTAACTAGGCAAATTTCGTACATATCTCGAGTACTTTATTATTTATCCTTATCGATTGATTCTTTAAATTATTATTTTGTCATATTTGGTTAAAAACATGTTGGAGGCGTGAACTATGCGGATGTGCTGGACGAGTAGATATTGTGTAAAATGTTTACAAGGACAATAATATAATATTAAATGTTTTTGATTTGCTGGAAAGTTGAATACTCTGCAAAACAATGTATCTATTCTCTAGTTTTGCATTAATTCAATAATTTGTCGTCGAGTAAAAAAATTATGCGATGTTTTTCGTACGCATCATTTTTTGATGTGCTAAATATCAACATGCTGAAATTCTCCATCATTATATATGTCGATACTAAAGTTGAGATAGTTAAACTAATACTACTTGAACAGATTGAAATTCTTTATAAAATAAATGTTAATTCGGTTGCATGTTTTTAATAGAATTTCAAGTCGCCAATGATTTGTAATATAAAAAAAAATAATAATTTCTCTATAGTATAATTATATCTGTTTTCAAGTGTCCAAGAATGCATACTCGGGCGACTCTATATCACATTTTTCCTGAATATACTTCATTTCGATGGTGCAAGCAATGATCAAAAACGCTGCATACATGATGGTAGACAACCAGCCCACAAGTTTGCCCAGCACGAATCTTGTAAATAAGAGACATGCATACAGGACAGATGCTGCCACGATTAGCATGCCTACAGTTATCCCCAGTGCATTAGAATTGATCAAGATTGATTTAGTGTGTGAAGTCAATATCTTGATAGTCCACGGGAGTCCTAGGCAGACAAATATGTCGAAGGTATTCGCGCCGATGGCGTTGCACATAGCCATTGAGGCCATACCTAAGTGAGTTATCGAAAGGTCAACCATAAAAACAAGAGAAGCTAGATCGAAGAGGCTACTAGGAAGAGCCACTAAAGACAGGTGACTTAAGAACATGTGGAACGAACCTTTTCTGCAAACAATGTACGATGATACGACTTCTGGAATACTTGTGCCGAAGGCCAATACTGTGAGGCCCATGATGGCGTCGGGTACTCCAATATTATAACCAACGACAGTTAGGAACCAAGCTGAAAGATACGAAAGAGCACCGATCCAAATTATGGAGACAAATATGGTTAAGAAATAGGGCGCGCGGGGACTGGGCGTGGTGATGGCAAGGATAAATATTGCCGGGTATTGAATGGCCCACCAGATGATCATAATAAAATTGGCCTCCGGTTCGGGCTTGGTGCATATATTCTCTTTAAATGAGTTTAAACGCTCATCGTCCGTACGATTCAGTGGGTCTTCGTTCAGCATATCCCTATTATCGTCAACATCTGCAGAAAATCACAAATTATTTGTTTACTCAATTTGAACTAAACATATACGCAATAGCTATAAATACCTCTAAAACATCCCTGCAATTTACGATCCATACCCAATGCGAATACATAAAATAAATAAGCCACTAAAAGACCAAATGCTTCATATGGACGAACAACTGAGTCATACAGTACCACAAAGAGTATTAATATTGATAGCAGATACCAGAAGATATCTCGAGTAAGGGGCCACCAGTCAAGGTAGGACGTCTGTGAAGGATGCCATCGTAATAAGAGAGATATTTGATTTGGCAAAGGGTATTCTCAAAGCTACTCACAACGCCGCTCACAATGCCGCATACAGCCGCAATGCCCAGTAAGTTAAATACCGATGAACCGACTATCGTACCAATTCCGATGTCACCCTCTGTTACAAATGTGCCCACACAGGCGACGAATAGCTCGGGTGCGGATGTGGCAGCAGCCAAGAAAGTGGCACCGGCAACATCATACGATAGGTGAAGGGCTGCGAACAGAGCGATATCGATAGAGTATTGAGATTGAGACTGAGACTGGGGTACATACAATAACAGAGTCTTTCCATAGCAGGCACCAAATAGACATCACAGAGAATTGCCAGGAATATAAATAGATAAATGCTTAATAATATGCAGATAAAGACGTTCAGATATCCTTTTTTTCGGAACATGTTTGGAAACTCTAGAATATCCGGCGCACTGCAGTTAAGATCATTTTCATTCGCAGTGCGAAGGAAAAACGGATCTAAGAAATTCAGAATTAACAATTTAGATTTTTTTGCGTTGTCTCTTTTTACTATACCATAATATTCGCCGCTTCTGTCGCCCATACTATTGATCTTGAATATAAATTTGGAAAAAAAAGTTATTGTGATCGAATTTTAAATACTTAGAATTTCACAAAAAAACTGATTTGAAAATAAAAATGTTGACGTGAACTTTTAGAATATTACTAGATCGACCCGATAATAAACTATTCGCATTCGAAGAAAGTGTGTAATTGACAGTTTTATTTTGCAGCCAAAGTCTATGCATGTAGATATTCCTGCATAATCTTCCCATTCAACAATTACACTTACAAATTACCAACAAAAAAAATAATAAAACAGAGAATATTTCCTTCATACTATTTAAATTTCTCTATAATCTCATGTTTGCCTATTCCGCTGTGAAATCATAATTCTTTCGAACTGAAATGTTCCATGCCAACAAATCTAACGCCTGGCTTCAATAAATTTACATACTTTCCTAGAGTCTACAAAATTGCAACTAGTAGGGGCCAATGGCGATCCGTTCTACCATTTAGAAATGTATATGGCCATTTTCTAGCGTCTTAAGCAACAAATGTCCGCCTTCGACCTTTATACCGTCTGTTTGAACACATAGATCTCATCTATAACAAAAGCTGGAGACATCAAATTCAGAATAAAGATATCTGCCAAGTTCTTGTATATCATAGGCAGATAGAATTAATTTTTTTATAAGATGAGATTAATAAAATCATATTGCTTCTTTCTGGAAATACTCAAATACTATTCAACAATGTAATATTAACTAAGATCAGCAATTCTACTCCAAAGCATGATTAGCATGGATCGGATATGAAAGCGATCCATATATTAATCTTATGAAGGAAAAACAAAACCACAAATTGTCGAAAGACTTACACATTTAATTTATTATAAAATATTAATTTGATAAAAACATTTAGAACATTACTAATTGATTAATTTCATTTAGTCTGATTTTGTTGAGATTCCAAATAATTGTTTAAATTTTATTTCTAGTCCGATTCTATGTGACACGTCTTCTTAAAGTTATCTATCTCGATGAAAATGGCAAAAAATATGAATAAAATATACATGCTCAGAGCCAGCCAGCCCACAAGTTTGCCCAGGACGAATTTTGTAACCAGAAAGCACATGAAGAAGAGACATGCAGACACAATTAGCATGCCGATGACAATCTGTAAAGTTGACGAATTGAGCGTAACAAAGGTTTCCTCAATCATCATCTTGACAGTCCACGGTAGGCCTAGGCAGATTAATATATCGAAGGTATTCGACCCGATGGCGTTGCTAATGGCCATTGAGGCCAGACCTAAGTTGGTTGACAATAGGTATAAAAATAGTTAGTAGCTGAAAAGGTTAATATTGAGGGACTGTTTAAGATTTGTTGTTTTATACAAACTAGCAAGTGGAGGCAACAAGAAAAGGAATTCAAGTGAAACTAAGTATTGTCATTTTGAAAAGAACGAACCTTTTTTACAAACAATGTAGGAGGCAACAAGTTCGGGTACACTTGTGCCAACGGCCAATACCGTAAGGCCCATTACGGCGTCGGGTATGTTCAAATTATAACCGACAACAGTTAGGAACCACGCTATTGCATACGTAACAAGACTGATCCATATGACGGAGACAATGATGGTCAAGAAAAAGGGCGCACGTGGACTGGGCGTGGTGATCGCTAGAAGAACTATTGCTGGATATTGAACGGCCCACCAACATTTCATAAGACAACTAGCCTCCGGTTCGGGCTTGGTGCATATATTCTCTTTGAATGAGTTTAAGCGCTCATCTTCCGTACGCTCCAGCGGATCCTCGTTTATCATGTCCCTAGTTTCGTCCACAGCTGCAAAAATAGTTTATAAAAAATTATTAAATTTAAATTCAACTTTTTTTTTTAAACGGTTAGCAGTACTTCGGAATAGTCTTTGAATTTTACGATCTAAAGTCAATGTGATTACATAAATAACATAGGTAAGTAATAGAATATATGATTCTGCTCTAATAACCTTTGCGTCGTACAGAACATAAAATAGGATGAATATAGAGAGCATATACCACGTGGTATCTCGAGTGAGGGGCCACCAGTCCAGCTGGATTTCCTGCAAGAACAATATGAGATCGCGGTACATGTTGATGTTTGATTAAGCAAAAGGTATTCCCATAGTTACTAACAACGCCCGTTGAAATGCCGCATACAGCCGCAATGCCCAATACATTGAATACCGATGAACCGACTATCGTACCAATTCCGATGTCACCCTCTGTTACAAATGTGCCCACACAGGCGACGAATAGCTCGGGTGCGGATGTGGCAGCAGCCAAGAAAGTGGCACCGGCAACATCATACGATAGGTGAAGGGCTGCGAACAGATCGATATCGGTAGAGTGAATACAGTGAATGTCATTCAGATTAAAGTACATACAATAGCAAAGTCGTTCCATAGCCGGGACCAAATATTCATCGCAGATAATGGCTAGAAATATGAAAAGATACGTACTCATCAGAACGCAAAGAGTTGTGTTTAATATTCCCTTCTTTCTGAAATAATTCGGAAAGTCCAGAATGTCCGGAGGAGTGCAATTAAGCTTACTTTTCCCATCCACTGAGGGAAAAAAAAATTCTAAAGTATTATAAACAAAAATTTTTCGTCGTCTTGTATTTTACCATCATTATAATCCTCATATAAGTTAATACTCATAGTCTTAGAAATTTCGAGAGATATATACCTTTGTTTTTAGAATTTGGGAATAATTGTGCCTTTCAAAAGTGTTAACGCAAAAGTGGACTAATCAAAAAATTTTAAGTGCAAAGTGATGAACGAAACTTCTCAAACATTACTAGATTCATTCGATATAAAAGTTTCGCTTTCAGAGACCGTTTGAAATGCCAACTCCTCAACTAATTGTAGTATCCGTGTACAATACATAAGACGCGATCGCTTAAATACGCTGATTCATTCAAAAACTAGATCACCCAAAGCAAATATAATAATATTTAAATAATACCGAGATTTGAAAAGATAGTTTAAAAGCTCTTTGATTGTCTGATATGTGAGCTTAACGTCTTGGTTTGTTCACGTAGGCCCTTCACTGATTATTCCCAGTCGCGACTAAAATATTTGCACTACATGCGCCCTATCGCATGAGTCCGACAGATGCCGGATGTGAGATAATAACGACTGAGATAGTAATGATTATATATAATATTTACTGCCAACAGATATGCTGAATTTGTTTAAAGTTTTTGGCATTAGAACATCAGCCCAGTCTCATTAAAGCTCATCGTGATATAAACTAAAGAGAGAGAGAAATTTAATTAATAAATAACATTTAATTTAATTAATAAATAACACAGGCCTACAAGTAACAAAAGCAACTGTCAAGTAAGCCCGACAGTAAGATACCCCTTGCCCATTTTTTAAATACGTATTCCCAAATTAGAAGCTGTAATTTGAATGTTTTACTTAATCTTTGTCAATTACTGATTTGCATTGGCGATGGGCGTGGCAACCAAAATGTGAAATAAGTTTCCGGCACTTATGGTATACGGGAATCTTTGTGCCCAATTTGATATCTCTAGCTTTTATATAAGCTGAGATTAGCGCGTTCATACAGACGCAGGACACACGGACAAGACTCTATACTTAGCAAGTGAATAGAGGACTTAACAAATATTGTTTAAGCTAGCACTGAAAAAATTAACCTTTTCATAGAGCAACACACGCAGATCGCGTTTTTTTTTGTTAAATCTCATATATTAATCGTATAAATACATTATTGAATTTGTTTTTTGATTTGGTTTTTGATTTTTGGTTCTCTCATCTCATTTATCTCATTTCACTGCGACTGCGACTGCGAGCGCGAGTGAAGAGTTTCAAACTACTTTAATAATAATAATAAAAAAAAAGTATTACAATAACAGCATAACGTAGTAGCATAAAGGTAACTCAACTATCAAGGTAGATAGAATAGAACAGGAAATACATATTAATTAATTAATTAAAACGACGACTGCACTGCAGAGTTGCCCGCCAGATATTGTTTATCATCATCATCATCATCATTATCCATCATCCATCATTCATCGTTATTCATCCAGATCCAGCTTAAGCTCCAGTTCCATGCGCAGTGCCAGCTCCAGCTTCAGCTCCAAGCCCCGGTTCCAGTTCCAATACATCCCCCGGTTCCTCATGATCGTCCGCAGGTTGGCAGATTGACTCGGAAGAACACATTGAGCTCGATGAGCGAGGCGAATACCATGAATACCAGATAGATGACCAGACAGGCGATGCCCACTTTGGTGTCCAGCTTAAACTTATTCATCGAGAATGTCAGATAGAGTAGAAACAGTGTGGACAGCAGTGTGATGGCCGAGTACTCTAGACCGGCCGAATTGATGGCCACATAGTTCTGGCCCGGCTGTATGGGGAAGAAAACGGCCTTGATCAGCCATGGCACGCCCAGGCAGAGCAATATATCGAATGTGTTCGAGCCAATCGAATTGCAGATACCCATTGATCCGTGACCTGTATAAGACATTGTGAATCATCATCAATATCCAAACGGAGAAAGAGAGAGAGAGAGAGAGGGAGAGAGAGTGCGAGGCAGGCAACTCACCACGCTTGGCCACAATAACACTGGACACTGCCTCGGGAACGCTGGTGCCGGCGGCCAGGAATGTGATGCCCATCACCGAGTCGGGTATCTTGAGTGTATCGCCTGAGGAGAAGCGGGAGAGTATGAGTATGAATGAGTACCTCACCTTCGGTTCACACATTTAATTCTCACCAATTATGGTTATCATCCACGCCACAACGTACGACAGCGACCCGATCCAAACGATGCACATTATGAAGGTCAACGGGAAAATCTTGTTGTTCTTGGCCTTTTTGCAGTCGGGTATCGCAATGCGGAAGAGTAGATGGATGGGCCAAATGATCAGCCAGGTGAATTGTGCAAAGCAACTGGTACCCTTGGGATATGTCAGCAGGGAGTAACCCTCCTGTTCGGGCATCTCCACGGCAACCGCAACTGCACCCAATTGCGATTCGGCATCTGTATTGTCCACGGCAATGGCACCGACTGGAGCGACAGCTATGACACCGCCACCGCCACCGGCACCGCTGCCAACTGCAGCGCCTCCACCTGCAGCACTCACAGCAGCTGCGACTACTCCACCGCCACCGACACCGCCACCGCCGCCTCCACCCACACCGGCTGGGGTTGTGCTCGTGTTGCTGCCGCCCTTCGCCTGATCGTTGTTGAGGCCGCCGTTCAGCTGGATGCTGGCTATGTTCTGGCAGATGCGGTTCTCAACAAGCTCTGCGAAAATATATAGGAATATCGATTAAGTTTGTGTACGAAAATGAAAACGAAAAAGGGAAAACAAGGAAGGATCAGAGAGAAAGCTGTAGAAGGAAGGTAGATATTGGGAAACATACTGGAAGGGGTACTCTAATAGGTACTGGAATAGGTACTGAAATAGGTACTGGAATAGTTACAGGAATAGGTACTGGAATAGGTACTGGAATATTGTACTGGGATAGGTACTGGAATAGGTACTGGAATAGGTACTGGAATAGGTACTGGAATAGGTACTGGAATAGGTACTGGAATGTGTACTGGAATAGGTACTGGAATAGGTACTGGAATAGGTACTGGAATAGGTACTGGAATAGGTACTGGAATAGGTACTGGAATAGGTACTGGAATATTGTACTGGGATAGGTACTGGAATAGGTACTGGAATAGGTACTGGAATAGGTACTGGAATAGGTACTGGAATAGGTACTGGAATGTGTACTGGAATAGGTACTGGAATGTGTACTGGAATAGGTACTGGAATAGGTACTGGAATAGGTACTGGAATAGGTACTGGAATAGGTACTGGAATAGGTACTGGAATAGGTACTGGAATAGGTACTGGAATAGGTACTGGAATAGGTACTGGAATATTGTACTGGGATAGGTACTGGAATAGGTACTGGAATAGGTACTGGAATAGGTACTGGAATAGGTACTGGAATAGGTACTGGAATGTGTACTGGAATAGGTACTGGAATGTGTACTGGAATAGGTACTGGAATAGGTACTGGAATAGGTACTGGAATAGGTACTGGAATAGGTACTGGAATAGGTACTGGAATAGGTACTGGAATAGGTACTGGAATAGGTACTGGAATAGGTACTGGAATAGGTACTGGAATAGGTACTGGAATAGGTACTGGAATGTGTACTGGAATAGGTACTGGAATGTGTACTGGAATAGGTACTGGAATATTGTACTGGGATAGGTACTGAAATAGGTACTGGAATAGGTACTGGAATAGGTACTGGAATAGGTACTGGAATAGGTACTGGAATAAGTACTGGAATAGGTACTGGAATGTGTACTGGAATAGGTACTGGAATAGGTACTGGAATAGGTACTGGAATGTGTACTGGAATAGGTACTGGAATGTGTACTGGAATAGGTACTGGAATAGGGACTGGAATAGGTACTGGAATGTGTACTGGAATAGGTACTGGAATAGGTACTGGAATAAGTACTGGAATAGGTACTGGAATGTGTACTGGAATATTGTACTGAGATAGGTACTGGAATAGGTAAGGAATATGTACTGAAATATGTACTGGAATGTGTACTGGAATATGTTTCGGAATAGCTACTGGAATAATTACTATAAAAGGTAGTACAATTGGTACTAGAGAAGGTACTGGAAGTAGAACAAAAATTATTACGAACATAAGTACTCGAATAGGTTGTGGAATAGATTATGGTAAAGGTGCTGGCATAGGAACTGGACTAGAAACTGGAATGAGCTCAGCAGGGCACATCCTGCGCGTTTGATTGGTGTGTGTACCTGGTTCTTTCTCATTGCTGTTCTTTGTGTGTATACTGCAGTTGGAGGAGCGGCTGCGCGAACGCGCTTGCTTAACGCCACCTGTGTGTGAGAGTTGGTTGTTTGTTGTTCATATATTCAAGTATGCATGTATGTATTCAATGTGTGTGTGTGTATGTGTGTGTCTTTGTATAGCCTCCTCCCACTCTAACTCTCCCATGGAGGAACTCACCTTTGGCGCACTTCTGAAAAGACTTATCGAAATACATGACTGCCAAATAAACCGCATAGAGTGAGACAAGGATAAGTGCTTCGTACCACTCGACACGTTCGTCGTGCATAACACAAATCAAAATTGCGACCGTTACACCGTAGGCGATGCTATCCCGCGTCAGTGGCCACCAATCCAAGGGAATGGTCTGAAATAATAATGAAAGATGAGTTGGAAGGTTTCAGGTGTGCTGACAGTGACTGAGAGACTCACCATGCCGGCCCCGATGCCGCAACAGGCGGCCACAGCGAGTATGTTAAACACCGCCGAGCCGACAATAGTCCCCACTCCGATGTCGCCCTCCGTGATGAACGTGCCTATCACATTGACGAACAGCTCCGGCGCCGATGTGGCCGCGGCCATAAACGTGGCGCCCGCCACATCGTTTGACATGTTGAGTGCTATCGAGAATACAGTTGAAGATCAATGATTGAATGATTGAAGGATAAAATAAATGATGTAAAAGCGAAAATAACTTTGCAAAGTTTTAGCATTATATATTCAAAGATTTCTAAAGGCTTGAAGACTATAGAAGCGATCTATCCCTGTAGATAGATCTCATTTATTTATACAAAAAGTTTAGTTCCCCTTAGGTATCCTTTTCTTCCGACTCTGCAAGATCATTTATCATTCTGCATCTGCATCGATTATCTCACCTGCACATATCTTCTCAACAGCTGGCACAAAGTACTCATCACATACTACCGCTAATGCTACAAATAAATATAAACTGGCTATAACATGAAGTACAACAGCACCGGACTGTCTTTGCGCCTCCGTGAATAGATCTCTGGGGAAATCATCAATGGCGGGCTGAGTGCAATTTATATCTGAGAAAGGAGCATTGAGAGAGGGAGAGAAAGAGCAGGTAAGTTATTAATATTAGTATTGCTTTATAAGTATAATGCGTATATAGAAAACTCGTATCACAGACTTTTCAGAGCTTAAGTCTGTATTTATTATATTTTCAATTTCTCTTCTATTATCACATGAAAAAAAACGAAAAAAAAGGGTTAAAAAAAATTAAACAGATAGTTTTTGCAACTTGTTTTGCCAAATTAAAGCAAATTTAATCCAAATTGGAGTTGGGATGGTTGAAAAATTCACAAAACATTGCACAAGTTGGGCAGCGATGCGAAGAAACGAGTATTATTTGTGTGTGAATAACTATAATCGCTTGATTGATTAATGAGTCTATTTGAATTTACACAGTTCACACAGATCTTTAAATATCAATTAAGAGATCAACGTTTTGCACTTTGCTGTCAGCTCGGGCGAATCTCGTTTCGCCACGCTCCACGCCGCACCGTATAGCGTGTCGACTAATTCGAATGACCTATTTATAAGGCAGATAATGAGTGCTACTCGAAATGCTAATGAATAATCGTAATGCGCACATTTCATGTTACGTTTTCACTTCAATTATTACGGTCCGTTTTTATTTAATTTCGGTTCGGTTCTGCTGCTTTTTGCGTCGGCTTCAAGCGCCGGTAAAGAACTAAACCAACCGAACTGCTGCAAGAACAACCAGAAGACTGACCCAGGGTGAGATTCGGCTAAGAAAATGACAATAAAAAAAATGAAGAAAAAAAAAACAAGCAGAACTGAGAAACAAATCGAAGCTCGTTTTTATTGGGGTTGTTGATGCCGATGCTACCGAGTCGTGTCCAATTCCGATTCCGATTCCAATTTCGTGTCGTCTTCCACATGATCATCATCATCGTCATTATCATCATCATCATCATCATCATCTTCTTTGTTGATCATCGATGCGACATGAGCGACCGAGTTGAGTTCGCCCGAGTTTAGTACGAGCTGTGTTGAGTTGAGTTGAGTCGGGTTGGGTCGGTAGTTGAGATCGAGTGATCGGGTTGCTTTTGCAGTTGCAGGGTTAGTTGGTGTGTTCGAGTTTTCTGTTTGGTTTCCGTTGCAGCGGAAGCGACAAATACGTAGAAGAAAACGCTTTGATCTCTCTGATCTGTCAACAAATTGAATAAATGGCGATGCAGTCTCTGCCCCGCCCCGCCTCCCTCGGCAAATAGACATGCAACGTCTTCGACTCGACTCGGATGCAACAAATTGCAAGCATGATCAAGCATTATACTATGCATAATAAAATCAACGTAAACAAACTGCAAACTGCGCAGGGATCACCCCGAATGCAACTGAGTATATCATAATACTTTATTTTTACAGCAATATTATGGATTAATCATAGATGGGATTAATATTCGGAAAAACTTAAAATTCTGATCTACCTTGCTGAATACCTAAACTAATGAGGATCATTATCAGAAATACAATCTAAATAGCAATGTTTTTGTTTATCAATCCTATGCAAGATCACGAGAACTTGGCATTCTATATTTAGCTATAGTCACACGTATTTGTACAACGTTTTTAGGGCAATTTGAATAAATTTCGATAAACAATTAAAGACAATTTTTTGACATAGTGCCTCCATATCAGCACGATCATCAACGAAATGTGGATCTTGCGAACACTTGCGACTCGACGCGGTTTGCGTGGCAAACAGATGCTTGAGTCAAGACCCAAGACATAAGATACAAGACACAAGACCGAAGACCGAAGACCGCAGATCGCAGATAGAAGAAACAAAGCACCAAGGCATCTGGATGTCTCTGGGCTTTTTGACTTCGGCTCACCCGGCAGCGGCAGCGGCCGCGACAGCTTCGTCTTCGGGGTCAATTGAGCCAAACGCATTTTGTAACCGTCGGCCCGCATAATGCAATAATGCTTAATCAGCACTACACAGCACCAGCAGGGAGTGTGGGCGGCGGAGTGGCAGGGGGGATGGCAGCGGAGAGTAAAAAAGAGGAGGCGAGGCAAGGCGGTTAATGATAATAAATTTAACATGGATAACAATCAGCGAAATGTTCAATCACAGTAAATTAAGTTCACTTTAATTGAATAAGAGCCGCATAAACAGTAGAAGAGAGAGAGAGAGAGAAATAGAGAGGAAAAGAGAGTGGGGGAGAGAGAAAAGAGAGGGAGGTGAATAAAGTGAAAGAAAGTGAGAATACTGAGACCGATCTAATAATAATATACTCTAGATTTATATCAAGAACGCACAAGAATCAACAGTTTAATTTTAGTCTTATTAACCCAACGCCTCGGGCAGCTTATCGGAAGCCGATTAATCGATAACCCAGTACTAGAGCTCAACTCCTTATGAATATCATTTTTCTTAACTGGGGAATGTGCTAAGGGTCAACTTGTTACGACGCTTAATTGTCAAACTAATTGACACGTTTTCCCACACATCCAACAGCTTCAAGTTGAATTAATTCAAGCGAGATCATGGAGATCATAAGGGTTTCATATACATGCGATGGATAACTTGACTTACTCTTCGGTAATTGAGTTATTTTACTTGAGTTCACGCAACGAAGCGTGAAAGTGTCAAAATTATGACACGAAATGCTTAAATACGATTACAGAGCTGAAACTTGAGGAGAATTTGAATAGGAAATCATGAATTTGGACCGTGAACTTTGTCAGAGAGTTGGGAAATGCCGAAAACAGATGAAGCAATTAACAAAGATTTGGTTTTCTATAGAAATTTATATATATCAATAGCAAGATTAGAAGTAGAAGATCAAAGAAGATCTTCCCTATTTAACCCAAGCTTGAAGCTAAGGTTTGAGAAAAGGTAGAATGAAGCCAAGACTGGCTTAGACACTGGGACCAACCGATTGTGCTGCTTACAATGTTCACTTCGCCGACCACAGTTATTAGCTTAGACATTGTCTAACACTGAAAACTGTAGTCCAGTCGTTTCATCGCTATGTGCCTCCAGCTTCTCAGCTCAGAAAAAAATTTTAATTCCCGCAGCAATTGGCTTTTGTTTTACAAGAGACCGACCCAGACTATAGTTATAGTCAGCTCTATGTACAGTACATACGTACATATATACCGTACATATATATAGATACATATATATTTATATATATATATGTACATATTTCTATATAGTTCTCTGTGTGTTGGCGGGTGTGTAAGTTATTTTGTACATAAGTAAGCAAAATCAACGCGACAATGCGTTTTAATATGACTTTTGTGTATCGTTTAAGTAACTTTGAGAGCACCCAAGCTGCGGTTCTGAGGCTGAGGCCCAGCTCGGGCTTATCTCACTAGTTCGTACTGTCAATGTGGCAATCTCTATGTATCTGCCTTATGTGTGTGTGTGGGTCTGTGTGTATCTGTTAGTTAGTTACTGTAGCTGATGTCGTTGTATTTCGTATATTGCGCAAGTCGCCGTGCACCCAACGAACAACAGCAGCAGCGCCATGAAATGATCCATTTAAGATCTATCCAAATTATTCATGTTTCATCAATGTTCGTCGCTCTTGAATGGCTTCAGGCCTTCATAATATCTATAAAGTAGGCAGTAGTATATAAGGAACTGGCTGCATAAGTTTTTCTTTTGTTCGAGACGAGAAAAACAAATAGTTTTACTATGCTTTAATGAAGATGTTCGGGTATTTCAGCTTATTTTTTTGACTTTATGTTTAGTTCGGTTTCTGAAATTTGGCTGTAATATGTATGTAACTTAAGAGCACAGAATTTCAAGCAGTACGCAGTTGTAGGTCCAGCCTATTTGCTGAGAAACATCTATCGAATCGATGCATGTTTCTAATGTATATTTCCGCTGCGATTTAGTAATGCTTCCGCGCTCTTCCGATATATATCTCAAGCCCTTTAATTGAGGCTTATTAAATAATTGCCCGATTCTTGACATGACTGCATTTTGTCGTTGCCACTGCCGTTGCCGTTGCCATTGCCGTTGCCGCTGTCATTGCGTGTTGCTGTCAAATCCGTTTCATTTGATTCTCCGATTCGAGATTGTTTTGAATGTGACGCTTCAATGCACATTCGGACAAAACGTTTTGTAGTATGCTGTGGTATCGTATCAAATATCAGGCTAGTTAGATAAGTGATTTTTGTACGTGTGTTTGGTAGTAGAAAATTCCATTAAGTTTTTTTTTACTCTGCACTTGCAGCAGGTGCGTCTGTACTCGCCTCGTGGGGCACTGGTCGAACGCATTGCGCATACGCCGCATGATCATCTACATACATTGGAAAAATTAAGTTTTCCGCAACGAAAATACAACAACAACAACAGTCGAGAAAAAATCAAGCTAACTGTGAACAATGTGAACACAACAACAACAACAAGAAGAACAACAACAACAATCTGTGTGTGGGTTTTTTTTTTAGTATTTTGTTCTAATTTGCTGTTTGTTTCTTTTCTTCTTTTTTTTTTCGTTTTCGTTTAGGTTTTTTTTCGCTGTTTTATTATTATTTTTTTTTCCCATTTGTGCATAGTAAATGTCATTAAGTTTCACTTAATGAGCCAATTTAGACAATTGATCCATATGCTTTAGTTTACGCGACACACACATATAAATAGATTATGTGCTGCGCCAGTGTGTGTACGTGAGTGTGTATGCGTGTGTTCGTATGTGTGTGTGTATGAGGAACAAGGGAAAACGCGCCGGACAAGTGTGCAGAACAACATTTTTTTGGATATTTCTAGCCGACAATGACGACGGCGACGACGTTAGGAATATTGAGTTATATATTTAGCTATATACTATATACAATTGACTCTAATATATATATGCGCTTAATGACGTCAGCTGTCTGCACACACACACACACACACACAGACACACACATGCACAGTGAGCCACACACTTGGCTTTAAATTTGTTTTAATTATTTAATTCGCTTTGATTTCGCCGCATAACAAAAAGCAAAAACAAAAAAAAGAGATCTCAATTAATATTACGCATTTTGCAACACTGTTTGCATTTTATGGATTTTGTAATACGTTTCCTTTTTGTTTTTTAGCGCAGCTACAGCTGCAGTTTGTTTCGTTAAGTTTTTTTTGTTTTTTGATTAAGTATTTAGTTTTGACTTGTAAGTTTTGTATGTTCTTTTATTGTGATAATTATTTTTTTTTGGATTTGTACCCGTACCCGTAGTGCTGCTAAGACCCCAATAGTCTTCCATTGCTGCACGGTGTTGTGGTGGTGATGGACACTCGTAAACTGCGCTGCGGCCGCCGTATGAAACGCAATCTCAATCTCAATCTCTGCGCTGTCCACTTTGATGGTGTTGATTTGCTTGGCTTGCCGCCGTCGCCGTTGCCGTTGCCGATGCCGTTGCCTGCGTCACTCCGCGCTGCGCTCAGCCTCGGCTTAGCTTCGGCTTCTCGGCCTTAGCCTCAGCAGCAGCAGCAGCAGCAGCAGCAACGACGACGCTAACGATGACGAGGGACGGGCAGACGACACCCACACAAACGCATATGTGAGCGGAGGGTGGGGGGCGGTGGGGGGTGGTTGGGGCTTAAACGCGCACGTTATTTTCAATTGTCGTGAAGATCTCTTGCAATATTCCCGAGCGGGATTAGGAGAGGGAGAGCGAGATAGAGAGAGAGAGCGCGCAAGAGTATGCAGGGAGTGGAGACGCGCGCAATTGAAAGCACAAGGCGCGGCGTGGCGCGACACTCACACTCGCGCACATTCACATTCACACAGGCACTCGCACTGGCACTGGCACATTTGTGTCTCACTTAATGCATTTTGCAGCAACAAAAAAAAAATGAAACGAAATGAAACAACAACGACAACAAAAGCAGCGGCACACACGACGCACACAGCGCCGCCAAAAAGTCAAAGGCAAAGGCAAAGCCAACGATAACGGCATAAATCAAGGGGCAATCATAAAGCAGCGCGCTGCCGCTGCTGCTGCGCTAAGCCGAACCGAGCTGAGCTGAGCTGAGCTATACTGTGTGTGAGCATGCGTGCGTGTGTGTGTGTATGCTTCCTCTCTGCACTATTCTGATCTCGTTTGCCCACACAGCTGTCTGCTGCCTGCTGCCTGCTGTCGCCTCGTGCCTGACACGATGTACTCTCGCGAGCGCGCGCTCACACTCTCTTCCTCTCTCTCTCTCTGAGCAGCAACTACAGCAGGAGATAAATGACAGCGAGTCCCGTTTCTTTCAAGATGGTTGCTTGGGTTGCGGACGTGTCGCCGCTTGCGCTGTATTGGCGCTGCCTGCGCTGCTTTGTCGCTGCCTGCGTTTGTATAGGTGTATTTTTAGTCTAAGCTGCGGCTTGCGTCTTCAGCTGCTGCTGCTGCTGCTGCGACGCCGTTAAGTTGTTTTTGCTTTTGCACGCTTTGCGTGTCGAAGATTTTGCTTGCTGCCTTTGCGTTTGCTTTTGCGTTTTGTTTTTGCGTGTGATTTGATTTAGTTTCTGATTTGGCTTTTCTTTCTTTTATTTATTTATTTTTTTTGTATTCTATATATTGTCTTGATGCCGCCGACGTTGACGTTAAACTGATTCGATGTTTCGGCCCGCGCTTTGGTCGAAACTCAGCATCGAATTAGTTATATCGCCGTGGCGTGCCGTGCAATGTGCATGTGGCTACGGTAACCGTGTGTGTGTGGGTGTGTGTGTGTGTGTGGGTGTGTGTGTGTGTTTGTCTGTTTGTGCTCTGCCTTTATATACAGTTTAAATAAATATAGACGACACACACACAGACAATGATTGCAGCTCTCTCTCTCCCCCTCTCTCTCGCTCTCTATCAATCTCACTCGCTCTCTCTGTGTGTGCTCCCGCATCGGCAGCATCATTGTTACTGTTGTCCAGTTCGTTCTACATCGTACATACTTAGTATAATACGATCCAATACTAAATCCGTGAATCCGCCCCGGCAAAGGTCATGTCATGGTACAGCGACCAACTAATTATGTTCTATCTAAACTCAGTCCAAGTGCGGGCATTCGATTTGGTATTCGCACTATTCAAACAGCTCGTGCCAGACTCAAAGAAAGTTATTCATTTATTCATTTATCGGGGCTTGGCCCAATCAGACGCAGCAACAACAACAACAATCTCCATTCTTATACGTAGCACAGACTGTGGAAACAAACCTCATATTATGCTCGCCTAATTAAATCCCACTTTCTGCTGATATTTATTGCCCTACTTCGCATCACACGCCCTTTTGGAACGGGCTCATTTTGTGAACTAATCAAATGATATATCATCGATATTTATATATAGATATATATCATTGATTTTACTGTATATCTCGGAAATGTCAAAGTGCAGTTAGTTTTCTTGAAGGTTAAAATTATATTGTACTTAGACAGATTTCAAATTTTAGACAGAATTCAATTTTAAAAAGTAATAGAACATAATGTTTATTATGCACTGAATAAAAAGATAAATAACTTTACCAAGTATTATTTCTCTGGTATCTATTATGAACTTTGAAATGTTATACTTGTACTATAGATAATAAATTGTTAAACTTAAAACTTGTATTTTATGCTCATCTATGCCGAAATTATTAGTAATAAATAATCAGTAAATTAATCATTTTTATTATATAGGTACTCCAATCTAATTAAAAAGTGAACTATGAACTCAGTTTACTGATAATTCTGGAATTTGAAAACAAGGCACACTTAGCAAACACTTTGAAAAATATACGATTACTTACCTTGAACTTACACAATAATTCTTCGTATATTCAGATCCCTCATAGCAAGTTCCCACATTTGCTGATTGATTGATCCAATGAAAACGCAGCTTGCACTTTATTGTGTTATTCAATTTTTTTTCAAAATTTTATCACCCTTTGTTTATAAAGAAAAAAAGCAAAGAAAACAACAACCTGAACTGAAGTGTTCAGTTTCATTTGAAAGATTTGCGAAAAGCAACAAATCTTTTACACAATCGAAGTTTGCTTGGTTGGTCAATCCAATTTTTTATATTTTTGCCTATCAACAAGCTGTGGCTATAAAAAATAGCAACAAAAAAGTCTGTGGGAGAGAGCACCAATAAAAAAACATAAGTAAAGCAAGCTGAAGTCATGCGAGCTCGACACGAAGATACCCTGTGTGATTTGTAGTAGATCCCGAAGAAACCGGCATGCCATCACTTTCATAGTAACTGCGATCAATCGAACCAACTGCTGTCTGCTCGTTACCAACTAGTATACCCTATATAAATATAATAAATAAAGCAATAAAGAAACGAAATAGACGAAAACGAAAACTATTTCAAAGTGATTTACATAGCTTTTTGTAGTTTGCTTAAGTTTTCATTTTTATTTTTATTTCGTTAGACGTTTCTTTTTGATTTTCGCTATTTCGTATTAGCATATTTTTGGCAGTTTATTTGAATTTGGGCTGGCTAAAAGCTTTTGCAAAACAAAAACCGCAATCAGTGAACATAGAGCCTTTCAAAATATATAGACCATTCGTTGGGGTTTTTCGTAAAAGAAGTTTTGCAATGATTAGAAATCGTTAATGAAGCGAAACAGAAGCTTTCAATACACCAGTCAAAATATGCGTGAAAATGTTATGGTTGAGCAAAAGCAACAAGCTTGTGCTTAAAGCAAGCTTTTGCTCTGCGAGTTCTGAGGAAAAGCTCTCTAAACATATTCACTAAATATAGCTCAAGCTGTTTAATAATACACCTAATGATTATTATGCACATTTATTTTTTAATTACTTTATTATTAATACATTTAAGCTGTGATACCCTGTTGATATGGATTATTTATATCAAAGCTTTAAATATTTTTTAAAGTTTGGATTAATCTTGTATATATGTATGTAAATAAATACACCTTATTCGCATATCTTGCTTAAGAGCTTTTTATGAAGATCATATGCTTTTTTACCTCATTAAAAAACTTAGAAATGTAAAAGTAATAAGACTAGCTCAAAGCTTCGTGCAGCTTTTGCAGTTAGAACAATTGTAAACTGAGCTTTAATGCGAATCAAGCACAGCGAGAACTCTTACCCCAAGCAAAAGCTGTCTCTCTGAGAACTTTACTGGGCCAAAAGCTGCAAAGCTGCAGAACTTTCACCCAACGCCGAGAACTGTTCTGAGCAACAACGGCAGCCCGAGCTAAGCTCAAACGATCCGTAATGGGGTCATAGAAAGTGAGGGATCTGGCGCAGTTAGTCTAGTTCAGTGCGGCCGGGTTGTGTGTGTGCTCTCGAGGTCGCTTAGACTTGACTTATGCAACCTAAGTATGTGTCGAGCCAGCTTGAATCCGTTGAGCTTATGAAAATCATAATCGTAAAATGTGTGCAGCGCGACCTCTTCATAAGCAGATGCTGCTGCTGCTGCTGAGGTTCGGGCTACTGGCTTCCAACGCGGGCAGCGGGTTTCGCGTCTAATTTAAATTTTTTGGTCATTTATTGAGTCGTCTGAGTCGCTGAACTTGCACAGATTACCCACTCCACTACCCTGTGCCACTCAGCCCCTTAACCGGTTTCACCTGGAAGGGAGGGCGGGGGCTCGAGCTGCGCGGATCGATGACGACAGGGAGAGACAACGCTTAAGGCGAAAGCGACAGCAGCAGCGGGTCGCATTGGGCAAAGCAAATCGATAATCGATTCGAGATCGGGTCGAGGCATATAAAAGCGATCGACTGCGACCAGACCATCATCAGTTGCCTTAGCTTCGTGAAGTTCCACAGATTTCGATCCCCAAGCAAGAAACTTCCAGCAATGAAGGTAAGTTTTACCCCGAGGATGCTCACTCCTGCGCGCTTTCGCACTACAATCCAAGCCATCTTCTCGACAGATCTTTGTGTGTTTGTTTGCCGCACTCGTTGCCACCAGCTCGGCTGGCATCATTAGTGGTGGCGGCGGCGGTGGCGGTGGAGGCGGTTATACTTATGGCATTGGCTCCAGCGGCGGTGGTGGCGGACATGGTCACACCGAGGTGCGCACCGTCAAGGTGATCCACGAGGGCAGCAGCAGCTTTGGCGGTGATCATGGACACGTTCATATCGGTGGCGGCGGACACGGTGGTCACGGTGGACACGGTGCTGTGCATCAGGAGGTGAAGACCATCAAGGTTATCCACCAGGAGGCACCAGCTGTGGCTTATCACGGACACGGCGGTCATGGTCACGGTGGTCACGCCGGTCACGGTGGTGGACACAGCTACGGCGGTCACCAGGAAGTGAAGACCATCAAGGTTATTCACCAGGAAGCGCCTGTCGTGCACCATGGCGGCGTTGGCGGCGGACACGGAGGTCACCAGGAAGTAAAGACCATCAAGGTTATTCACCAGGAAGCACCTGCCGTGCACCATGGATTCTCTCAAGGCGGCGTTGGCGGCGGACACGGAGGTCACCAAGAAGTAAAGACCATCAAGGTTATTCACCAAGAAGCTCCTGCTGTGCACCATGGCTTCTCGCACGGCAGCGGCGCCGGCTTTGGCGGTCACCAGGAGGTCAAGACCATCAAGGTTATCCATGAAGAAGGACACGGCGGACATGGCGGCAGCGCTGGCGGTTTTGTCGGTGGCTTCTCTCACGGTGCCGGACACGATTTCGGCGGTCATCAGGAAGTCAAGACTGTCAAGGTCATTCACGAGGAGGGACACGCTCTGGGAGGCGGCGGCTACGCTGGTGGCTTCTCTCACGGCGGTGGACACGACTTCGGCGGTCACCAGGAAGTGAAGACTGTCAAGGTTATCCACGAGGAGGGACATGTTCTGGGAGGCGGCGGCTACACTGGCGGCCTCTCCCATGGCGGCGGTTTCTCCCATGGCGGCGGCTTCTCCCACGGCGGCGGACACGACGAGGTCAAGACCATCAAGGTTATCCACGAGGAAGTCGCAGCCGCACCCATCTCTGTGCCCGCTGTGCACAACGAGTACCTGCCGCCCGTTGTGTCGGCTCCCGCGCCCGGCTACCTGCCCCCCTCCGGTGCCTGGAAATAAGCTCGTGCAGCTCGTGCCCAGCATCGTTGTCCTGTGATTCCGACCGTGTGTCATGACTGTCACATCCCCTTGTTGAATAGTTTTAGTACCCCCGCCCTCTTCCCATACACGCCCCTTCCCCCTCCATTTTTTTTGCATTCAACTTCCATTACTATTTTAAGATGACAATTTTTTTTCTGTTGAACATTGAAAAGATATAAACAAATTTTAAAAATTTACGTGAAATTTGTTTTTTATGGCAGCACACTGGTTCAAAGTGATTTACCTAAGTGATCGAAGAGTTATACAACGTTTTACCATGCACGTTGAGCTTTACATAGTGATATTTTCGATAATTTGGAGAGTGTTAACTCGAAGAGTGTCATAACGATATTTATGGCAAAATTGGACTTACCCAATCGATTTATGGTAAGTTAAAGACTGAAGCTTTTATTTTTGTCAAAATTATGAAATTGTTGTGAATAGGTCTCTTCGGTTTTTGCTAGATTTCACTACATGCTATATCCAACAATTTTTATACCCGTTACTCATAGTGTAGAAGGGTATTATAGCTTTGTGCCAACCGAAAATGTTTGTAACAGGCAGAAGGAAACATCTCCGACCCCATAAAGTATATAAATTCGGAATCAGCATGAACAGCTGAGTCGGTCTGCCCGTCCGTATGAAAACCTAGATCCCAGCTATTATAAGAGCTAGAGCTACCAAATTTTGAAGAATATGTGTTAATTCTGCACGCAGATCAAATTTATTTTGGATTTTCGCCACGCCTACATCCTAAGATCCGCCGGTAAATAAAGAAGATATTCTAGTTGACTGTTAAGTGAGAGGTCCGGAGTTCAACTCCCAGGTGCGGCGACCGACTTATATTTTTTGTATCGTATCTTATGTATTTTTTTTATGTTACAGTGTTGCAAAATTCAAAATAAGTTGTCAGTATATTTAAAGCCACTTAGAATCGAAAGAGACATTGAGCAGCAATGCAAAAATCAAACGACAAATCTAATTTGATGTGTTGAGATGTATTGTGGGGCAGCATATATGTATGCATGTATAGGCGTCTCTTTCACACATGCATAATTTAAAGCCCTCTGCTGAGTTATAACTGCAAAGTAATAAAAGCAAAGGGCAACAGCCAATAAGAATCGAGTGGAATTTGCATAGGCAAAACAAATTAGAGACGGAAAGAAATAAAAAGCAAGAACGCATTGTTTACATTTGGCACGTGTTTCTCCGAAGAGTTACTGTAGCTTTTCCGACTTGTTAAATTTGAGGATGGAGGCGTAGCAAAAATCCAAAATAAATTTGATCTGCGTGCAGAATTAACACATATTTTTCAAAATTTGGTAGCTCTAGCTCTTATAATAGCTGGGATCTAGGTTTTCATACGGACGGACAGACGGACATGGCTATATCAACTCGGCTGTTCATGCTGATTCAGAATACATATACTTTAGTCTCTTTCTGCCTGTTACAAACATTTTCGGTTGGCAAAAAGCTATAACACCCTTCAACTCTACGAGTAGCGGGAATAAAAATGCCATTCTAAATGAAAATCAAGTGCATTTAAAGTAGTTGGGATTGTGGTAAGTCTTGATAGGTCTTAAGTATCTGAGTCGAGATGTTATGGTCAAAACCACGCACTGTGAATGTGAATGGAAACTTATAGTTTCGAATTCGATTTCGAAATGCAAGTTGAACGTTTCGGCCCGTGGGGTTATTAATGATATCATATGCGTCGTGAATCTGCAAAGCGCGTTTTATTTATCTGCAGATCATTAAAAGAAAACGATTCGGGTTGTTCGTTGATTGTTTTTTTCTAAAAGTGCAACTGGTTTCCACCTACTTATTTATGGGCGACAACTCTACACTGCTTCCCTTTCGCTGTCTCACCTTCACTCTCCCTCTCGATAGGCAGCGTTATGGTAACCCTAATGAGCTCAACGAGCTGATTAATAGGCCCATCGAATTGTTACTTATTTTTCATGGACGTTTATGTATTTAGTTGTGTGTGTGTGGGTTTGGTGTGTGTGTGTGTGTGTGAGTGTGTGCCGGTGTGTGTGTGTGTGTGTGTGAGTGTGTGCCGGTGAGTGTGCGTGTTTGACAATTTATGCTGAAATAAATTAGGGTTCCTAATTAAAGATTAGGCCCGCTGGGGCCTGATCATTGGTAGTTCCAATCCGATCGCTGGCCGAACATGCGTCGCTGCTGCGTTGACGGCGACTGCGACTGCGACTGCGACAGCTGTTGCAGCTCCTGCTGCTCGAGGCTGTTGCTCGTGATGTATTGATGCAATGGCAGTGGACGCGGCGATGATGAAGTCAGAAGCAGCGGTGGTTTGCTTGTAGGACGCCACTTGGATGGGCGCCACGCCGTCTCCTGCTCCACCTCCAGCGTGTTGAGCGAGTTCTGTTTGCTGCTGCTGCTGCCGCTGCCGGCTCCACTCTCCGTGTGCACGCGCAGATTAAGCAGCAGCTCGCCATCGTCATCGATGAGATTGTACAGCTGCACGCCGTCCTGCGCGTGAGCCTGCTCCAGGCGCACCTGCTGCTTGGGCTTCGGTTTGGGCTTGATGCGTCTGCGCGGTTGTGCGGGCAGGCGACGCGAGGCGCGATCTTGTGCCTGCAGTTGCCGCAGAATGCCCAGGGGCAGCAGCAGATCCGATTCGAAGGGCAGAAAGCCGCTGGCATGCACCTTGATGATGTTGCGTCGCAAGAGAAGTGGCGATGCCCAGATCAATGTCAGCGGCGCCAGGCCGAGACAGATGAGCAGCAACTGCAGCTGCATCGCGCTGAACTGCATCCTGCACTGCTCGGCTCAGGCGACACACATTTTCAATTCCAATATCTTTCAATTTCTGCTTCAATTTCAATTTCCACTTGCGCTGCACAACAACGGCAAAGACAACAACATAAAAAAAAAATGTCAAAATAAATAAACGTTTTTCTTTCGCTTTTTTATTTGGGAGCCTCGGAGCAGCTCGTTCTAGGCGGGTATTGCACCAACTGATTCGGGCCAAGCGACGCACTGTGCCACAGAGCCACTTAGGGCTGACACACACACTCGCTCACACACACTCAGACAAACAACATAAATGAATTAATTAGAGAAAATTCCGACGCACGCTTTTCGAAACGCTCGGTTGGGCACAGTGGGCTGCGCTTAATAAAAACGTCGAGCGCATTAAATAAATAAAAATGATCTCGCTTTTATCTAGAGTGTGTGTGGGGCGCAGCGGGTTAGTAACCGCGTATTATTTATTTTAGAAATTATTTTGAATGTTTTCCGTATTTCTTAATTAGTTGAAATTGTTTAACATAATGTTTCTATTAAACTATATTTTGAAAATAGCTTAAAGTGTTGTGTTTATTTTAAAAATGTTTAAAAATTTTTTTTCATTATAAATTTAAATTTATTTCTCTTTTTTGCATATTTATTATAAATAATTAGTACTTCTTTGGTAGTCTAGATACATAAAATAAGGTGGAAAACATAAAATATATTTTTTATTCTTCAGCCACAACAGAAATTATATTAAATTTTTGCAGCCCGTATGCTCACTTTTTCGCCAGGCCTTGCACCACGGTGCTTCTAATGCTCAGCTCTTTGAAATGAAAATAAAAACATAACTGCTGTCTTGATTGTTGTGTTGTTGTTTATTGTGGACACTCTTGCTGTAGGTTGTTGTTGTTGCTGCTCTTGCTGTTGTAAATTGTTGCTAACAATTTCAACTATCGTTTTTATGGCCAACACACACACACACACAGAAAAATGGGGAGTGTGAGCGCTTGTCGCTTGGTTAATAAGTGATTTATGCTACACTTAACAAGAATAATTCTGTTTTAATACTAATGTCCGGCCATGCCCACTGTGCGCGCTCTGCACAAAGGCTGCGCCAGTGGCAGCGACAGCAGCAGCGGCACCGGCGTCAAACTTCAGCTAGACGGGGTCATTATTGCGGCCATAAATGCCCCGGCTACTGTTGGAAGTGGGAATGGTGAGTGGAATTGGAGCTGGAGTTGTGCTCTGCTGCACAATGGCTCACTCTTGCTGAGCGGACGCGTTTAGTGTGTCACCTGCTCTGCTGCTCAGCTGCTCACCTGCTCAGGTGCTCATTAGCATGAAAATGCCCTGCGGTCCTATGCAAATTTGGCAAACGAAATTGTTGCACTGAATCCACATGGAATCGAATTGAATTTTCACCCAGCGGGAAACCTTTTCCGCGTCCCCCAACCCCTTAACTTCGCTCCCACCCCAAACCTAACGGCTCGGGTCATTCAATTGTCAGCAGGCCAGTTAATTGGTTAATTTTATGTATGTCAACAAAAATGAATGTGGTGCTTTGTTCCGTTCCGCGAACCATCGAAAACCCGTTTCGGCTGGAGTTTCACTGTGTCCGGCCAGAGCAGATGCAGATGCCACATCTCTATAAGGTGACAATCGACGATGATTTACGAAGACCATAGAAATTGAAATGATTTAGGCACATTGGAATACCCTCGGAGTGAAAAGATTCATTGGGTAGCTGCGATTGGATTCTAGACAAAATTATTATGGCTGGAATGTGAGGTAAGTAGAACTGCCGAGTTTTTAGTGAGGGACCTTGTAGTGACGTGAGCATCCCTGTTCATGGGATGCAAACATGTTGCCTGGCACTGTTTCGCTGCGAGGCGGTATATTTCACCTCGTCTCGCCGCGACATAGTACCAGGCATCCTGAGATATCAGCACACAAGCAGCGAGTAGGATGAGCCTGCGGGTTACAGCTGAAGAGGGTGACCGCCATGAGTTAATCGGGGTCAAACAACGATCAATGATGCTCCAAGCATGGGCTGACAACAGAATGTACCAGGCGAATAGAAACCAGCAGGAGATTGATGTGTGAAATAATTAGAAACCATCGCAATAACCCTACAAGGTCCTCTCGCCAATTGTTTTTTATGTCGTCGTTAGCATCGATAGCTTGCATTTTTCTATCGATTGTCATCGCTAGTTATCGATTAGCGTTTACTGATAGTTATCGCTGGTTATCGATATTCATCGAATGTTATAGATAGTTATCGATAGCTATTGATATTTATCTGTAGCAATTGATAGTTATCGATAGTCGTCGAAGGCTATCGATAGTTTTCAACGATAATCGATAGGTATCGATGTTTATCGATAGCTGTCGACAGTTATCGATGTTTGTCGATAGTTATCGATAGTCTTCTATAGTTATCGACAGGTGAGTTTTGTAGGTGAACACGTGTGAGAGGTCGACCACACGGAAGAGGTGAACCACGCGGAAGAAGTGGACCACGTGTAAGAGGTTGAGCACGTGGGGATCTGTACAAGCATCGTCCAAGTCGAGCAATTTGACGGGCAGACAGCTGAAAGTACCAGGCGAACAGAAATGAGCAGCAGGTAGCTGCAGTAAACACGCTGTGACGTCATGACTGCAGCAGCTACCTGCTACACATTTCTGGGTGCCTGGTGTATTCTCGAGTTCAGCCAGTGAGATTGGGCGACAAGAAAGCCTTCGTAAATGAATAAATATTCTATTGCATACCTCCGGGCTGTTCGTTTAACTACAGCGCACAATAGAAAAACTATTTTCATCCTGAAAGTATGCCGCACTATAAAGACTGCACTATCAACATTAAACGTTTCAGTGAAAAGGACACTACGCTCGTAAATCCTTACGGATTTCGACGGGACACATGCCATTCTACTTCTTTCATAAGGATCTACGGAATGGCATAAACAAATTTGGGGGTCATCTATGAATCCTGGACTAAGAAAAACCGGAAAAACAATGTATAGAAAAGTTCTTGTAACTTGGCAGTCTGCAGGAGTTTTGTCCTCCGAGTGACGCCATAAGATCGAGTACGATAGGAATTATCTTATTGCAAAAGGACATCACTGTAGTCCTTCAACTGACCGAAATACAAGGGTATTTGTGATTTTGTAAGGCTTTTCATGTGATAGAGCCTTACGAAAATGTTAAGTGTTTTTTGTTCCTAGATAACTCCATGGTACTTGAATGCGAATCGATAGATCTGGTATCAGTGAGTGAAAAAAAGTGTGTACTTTGAAATTTTGGAAGGACCCTGAGCATGAGTAGCAATTAGAAACATGTCCTCTTCCGATTGTGTTTGCTACATAAAATTATATTAAAATAAAGGTTTTTGCCCCCCCAGAAAATTCAACGCACATTTTGTGGATTTTATTTAGTTTTATTTTAGCATTATTTAGCATATACATACGAGACTTTGGTATAGAGTGTGTACAACTAAATTATACCAACTTGCAAAAAAAAATTGAATTATATATGTAAGGGTTAAGTATTATAGTACGAGTATGTAAGATATTTACAGAGAAATGTGTGCATTAAATCTATGTGTTAATCGCGTACTTCTCTACTTGACTAGCTTTATAGACGAAAACTCCAGGCTTCGGCAAACTGCGAGAACTGAACAATCGACACTTACGTTAATCTATTTAAGAGTTATGTTCATTAATCTGGAGCTCTAGACTCGTACAAACATCATGTTACATTTACACAAAAATAATAATAGATATATATAGAATAGATATATACATACATATACAAATACTGTTGCTCTAGAAAGTACTTTGGTTTCGGGAGTATATAAATGATATATATATATAGTATGATAAAGTAAATATACATAGTTAAGATACAGTAAGATTTGCTATATGCCCAGCACATGGCTTGAGTGAAGGGATCTCATCTAGTCCAAAGTAATGTGCGGATTTGTATAGGTAAAGCCATGGAACTGCTTCTGGTCCATCGAGGCGAGTATTTCCTTATCGATGGGTGTCAGGCGTACACGCTCCCGGGTGAATACGCGATCGAAATATTGGGTATCCAGTGGATGTTTCTATTGGAAATGATGTGTCATTCAAGATAGATCGATTGATCGATTCTACACATTAACTTACGACTTGTGGTTTGAAGGGTGGCTCGATTTGCCTTTTCTCCAGCTGATTCCAGTCAATGGGTCTAAAGAATATATGATCAGCTATATCACCGGCTGGACTGTACTGCGATCCTATGCGTTTCGTGTAGTCCTTTTGCAGAAGCTAAAGAGAGCAGGAAGCGAGCATCAGTTTAAAGTATTAAGAGGATTAGCCCTATAGCTCGACTTACGCCCTTGAGTATGTCAGTCGCCTCGGCTGATATATAGACGGGGAACCATGGAATTTCATTACAAATCGACCAGAAGAGTTCGTCTTCATCGCAGCCGCTGAAAGGCGACTGCCCGATCAGCATCTCGTAGAGCAGCACACCGAAAGACCACCAATCGACATTCTGATTGTACTTTTCACCCTGCAACGAAAAATCTGAATTAAATCGGCGAACTATTTGTCAATCTCGATGATTTACCTTGATGATTTCGGGCGCCATGTAATCGGGTGTGCCGCAGAAACTATCAGCGGTCTTGTCCAAGTAAATTTGCAATTTGCACATGCCGAAATCGGCAATACGCACATGTCCCTCGTAGTCCAACAAGACGTTGTCCAACTTGAGATCCCTGTACACAGAGAGAGAGAGAGAGAGAGAGAGAGAGAGAGAGAGAGAGAGAGAGAGAGAGAGAGAGAGAGAGAGAGAGAGAGAGAATTAAACGTATGGGTTGAGAGGGCCTTAGTGTCTTACCTATATATGATGCCCTTCTTGTGCAGAAATTTAAGGCCAGATATGATTTCGGCACCGTAGAAACGTGCACGCTCTTCCGAGAAACGTCCACTCTCCTGTATGTGGAACATGAGATCTCCGCCATTAAGATACTCCATCACAAAGAACAGATGACTCTGCAAGGGTTAAAAAGAGATGGAGAAAGTTAGAGATAGGTTTATTTAAAGTGAGCTTCAGAAAAGTATATAAGTAAGGCATGTAAGAGGGGAAAGAGAGTGAGACATAGAATGGACTGAGAAGGGTTATAGAGGGAGATAGAATGAGCTGCTTGAAAGCTGGAAGGCTGCTCTTGATCGTATCGTATCGTTTCGTCTACCGTAGAAACGATATGTGTGAGAAATTTCTTCTGACAGCAAGTCCCCCAAACTGTGGGATGGACGACGCATCCTCAAAGTCATAAGTAATTAAAATACCTTCTAATCGGTGTCAATGCAAGACTAGATGGCGCGTCTAGGCACAATCAAACAACGCAACTTATTGTTTTCTGTTAGTGTATCTATCTATCGGTTGTTGTTGTATTCTCTCGTGTTTTCTTCTGTATTGTTCTAGGGGGGGTTTGTTTAGAGAACTGTATCGAACCGAAGTGCCGGACGTGCGTGCCAAATTTTTTGGGCCTGAGGCGACGTCGTGTGCCGCAATCGATGGTCAGCGAGCAAGTGGCAGAGCGAGCGAAAGAGAGAGCCAGAGAGAGAGAGAGAGAGAGGAGAGGAGCGGGTGTAAAAATGTGTGAGAAAGGGATAGACGCTGCACTCTAATTTTAGGCACTTTTTACCTTTTCGTTAATTTATTTTCGTATCTTTCGGATGCGTTTTACCTAGACGCGTCTACTAATAGATTACTGTGTCTCTGGGTCTCTCTCTCTCCGCCTCTCTGTAACGCAGTGATGACCTTAGACTTACCTCTGTTTGAAAGGTGCAAAACAGATGGCACAGATAGGGATGCTTGGTGCCCAGTGCGAGCACTTTGCGCTCGATCAGTGTCGAATCGACGTCGTCGTCCTCCAGCACAACGTCCTTCTTGAGGCACTTGATCGCATAGTAATATGTTGTGTCACGCAGCTCGGCCAGCAGCACCTGAATGAAAAGATAAACGATATAGTACATGTTGTTGGGTAGTGGAAGTGCGGATATACTCACCTTGCCGAAGCTTCCTTTGCCCAGCACGGCAAGAAAATGAAAATCATCTACCGAATAATTCTTAAATCTAGGTATTACTGTGGCTGGCGCGGTGAACCGTCCGGATTTTTGGAATTGTGAATATGTATAGGATGTTTCTGTACGTGTTCAAAATCGAAGAAGTGAAGAAGTGTAGAGAGCGAGCGAGAAGTAGAAGTGCAAGTAGTATTCCAAATATGCAGTAATCCAAGGAAAGAACACAGATACAAATACAAGAAATATTAATATAAGTTTTGAAAATCGTATCAATAATGTATGCATAATGACTGTCGCGTCCAGAAATATAGTCAACTTTCGTTCGATAAATTTGTTCGCTTTGCATATGGAATATTTAGTTAGTTTTTCGAGCTTGTTAGGGTTAGTCTTATATATATATGCGACAGCATGCCATACCATCGTGTTCATCGTTGTGCTCAATCTTGTAGGCAGGATTGCAGCTGGGCGGCGTGCTGGGCGAGTCACGTGCCTCACGAGCGCCTATTTTTGTGTATATTTTGAAAAGTTCATTAGTTTTTGTTTTTTCTTCTTAGTTTCAGTTGTTTTATTAGCCCCGAAAGTATTTTTGGGTGTATGCGTAAGAGTTTGTGGGAGTTGTTTGTGGGAATAAAATTCCAGATATTCATTTGTTCTGGGAATTCTATTTGTTTATGAATACAAAAACTTAGTGGAAATGAACTAAGGAAATCAAAAAACTATTTCAGGTTTATAATATATAAAGTATACTTAAAATTTCATAGCTCTAACTGCCAAAATCGCTCAGTTCAATGGATATAAATACATTTATAAAATGAAGGAGAAAGGAAATTAACTGAAGAAAGCAAAATACAGTGGTAATATTGTCGGGTATATGATATACAGAGTATACTTAAAATTTCAAAGCTCTAACTGCCATAATCGCTTAGTTCAATGGAAATATCTACACTTATAGATGTGCGGGCATTTCTTTTGCCATCAAATGAAAATCCACACACGTGTTGTAAATATGTATGTTTGTTTATAATATAAATATGCTATATTTATTACAAGAGGGGCCGCACACACACCCAAAAAAACATTCGCTGACAAAGTCAATTACGAAATCAGATGGCGCCATTATTTATGGACTTTACGAAATTCACGCGCCAATTTTCTGTGGGCTGCGCTTCGTTACCGATCGTATCGAATCGAATCGGATCAGATCGGATCGGATCGGATCGAAACAGTTCGTATTATGGTGGGTTTACCTCGCTTTACGTGGTTGAGTGCCTCAACGATGAGTTTCTGATTGACGCCACATAAATTGGCCGTGAGGCGTTCGCATTTCTTATGACAATTCACGTCACATTCTGATCATGTTGTTGTAGGGGCGTAGATGTAGTAGTTGTTGTTGTTGTTGTGGTTGACAGCCAAAATGTTGAGATTAATGAAAACAAATCGTTATTAATAGGTTTATGAATTGTGATTGTGTAGATATGGGCGCAGAATAGTCATACATATATATAGTTACTATATATAAATACAGGGTATATATGGGCAATATATGTAAATAATTTGGGGCTTGCCTGCGGCTGCGATTTATTGATTGCACGTTTCTCTAGGATGACCCATCCCATAATTTTCCATTTAATAAAAACACGAAAACAATTAAATCTGAAATTTGCTCAAGCTGCAGGTGTACGACTAATGCATACCCTGGAATCTACGATTGAAATGCCAGTGAATTTTTAGAAACTTAAGAGAATAATTTGAAATTCACTTGAGCAACAAAAGCATAGCCTGTAATCGACACCAAGATTGTTTGTCTATCTATAAACAAATCTTAAAGATAA
This sequence comes from Zaprionus inermis, assembly GCA_018151445.1. Classification (NCBI taxonomy): domain Eukaryota; kingdom Metazoa; phylum Arthropoda; class Insecta; order Diptera; family Drosophilidae; genus Zaprionus; species Zaprionus inermis. The sequence continues at coordinate 175,063 of JAECXD010001052.1, forward strand.
AAAATAATTGTAGTGCATTTGCTTTCACACAAAAAGTATAAGCAATTCTTTGATACCCTCATTTATTTCCCTCTAGGGTATATCAATTAAGTAAGAACAATGACAAGCAACGGAGCAAGCAAATTGCTTACGCGCAACTAAAGGCAAATCAATACAAACATACTAACACACAACGCAAACGCACATCCGCTTTGGATGCGTCCCCGTCGATGAGGCGCCGAAAACAGGCGTCGTTTAATGTAAATTTAATAAACAAAGCAACAAAAAAAAATATTTGCAAATATTTACAAGCAATCGCAGGAAAATGTTTCAAGGCAAAATTGCTGAATTTCGCTTTCGCTTTGAGTTCAACGAAGCGTTAACTAATTCAATGCAAATATTACGCATACGACGCATACGACGCACACCACGCAGACAGGCATCGCTCAGGATGTGAAAGTTGTGGAAAGAAGAAATATTGATTGCGCATTTGCGCTTCAGGGCATCAAGGCATAGACAAAATGTCATTCCGCATAAAAACCGTTTGATTTTCAACAAAATTATGATAGGTCGAACCGGAGTTTGGAGGACATGTCAAATTTTTAAGATTTAAGGGCAAAAAATAAATTTTTTTCAAAACCGTTTTAAACACTTGTTTAGCACTAATTTTAAGCTTCACAATTGATTTAAAGTGAAAATTGGTAAATTAAAATTTTAAAGAAACATTTTTTTTTAAATTGATAATGAAAAAGTTGAAAAATTTTCAAAATGTCATTATTTAAATTTTTCATTGAATGGACTAATAAGTGCGTCAGGCATAAACAAAATATCATTTCGCATGAAAATCGCTTGAGTTTTAAAAATGTTATGGTAGATGGAAAGTGAGGTTGGAAGCGACGATCTTACATATCAAATTTTTAGGAGACTTTGACGTGATTTTTGGCAAAAATTTAATATTGTCTAAAACCGTTTTAAAAAATTGTTTAGTATTAGGTTTGAGCTCCACAATCGATAAAAAGCGAAAATTAGTGAATTAAAATTTTGAAGAAAATAATTTTTTGAAAAATGATAAGGGGGTACCCTTGCATAAATTATGAAAAAATTAAAAATTTTCCAAAATTTAATTATTTCAATTTTTGATATGCAGGATTACTGAGGCGGTTAAGGTTTAAGCAAAATGTCTTTCTACTTGAAAATCGCTTAATTTTGAACAAAGTAAAGGTGTTTTAATAACATAATCTTTCAAAGAGAGGGAGAGAGAAAGAGAAACAGAGAGAGAGAGAGAGAGAGAGAGAGAGAGAGAGAGAGAGAAAGAAAGAGAGAGACAGGCAACTGCATTACCATGCGCTTTTTGCACCGCCCGGAATTGCTTTCGCACTTTCGTTATATACCTATGCTACATGTGTGTTTATCTGGCGATACCTACATATATAACGGAATGGATTTATTTTTGCGTTTTATTTGCAAACATGCGCGAGATTTTTGTTTACAGTTCTTGCAATTTGATTTTTACGCGACTTTTGCTTTCGGTTCGCAACTCTCAAAAGAAATTCTCGCGATTGTTTCGATTGTTTTTGCTAGACAACAATCATAAAGACAAGAACGAATGGGTTCCCGCCGCTTACCGACGGTTGTATACCCTTGCGGCTTTTGGTTTCTGTTTTAACCGATTATTAAAATAATAATATATAAGAAAACTGTCTCTTAAGTGTTTATAAGGATCTATGGGAGCTCTAATTAGTGTAGTGCAGGGTGGTCCCAAAGTTACTATACCCTTTTTGGGCGAAGGGTATAAAAAGAATCGAATGTGCGAGCAAATAAAACACCAGAAGAAATGCTCAAGACGACAAAGGCAAAGACAGAGACGGAGACAGACAAACAGCGAGACAGACAGAAAGAGGCAGAGAAGAAGAGAGGGGAAAATGAAAAGACAACGTCGACGATGACCTAAACAATTTTGTATACAATTCGCTAAAAGTAAAATGCCAAATAGTCTGTCTCTCAATTTCCCCGATCTGGCTATATCTTTTTGCATATATGTATGCTCTCTTTGATATCCACATTACGTTAGCAAATTCCTGGGCAAACTGTTTGTTCCGAAAATGGCAAATGAATTATATAAACACTCAAAATCGGAGACTACCCTGTAAAAAGTAATGCTCATTTAACTGGAAGATTACCTAGGGGTTCGACTGCTCTTTTTGTTTTGTTTTAGTTAACAAATACTGTTTTTATGAGTTTAACATGTGGTTAAAGTTCATGTTAACTTTCACTAGCTACTTTTTGATTACATAAACATCACTTATGTTAAACACTCAAAATTTAATTGTATGTAAGAGTTAGAAGAGGATACTGCAGAATCAGAGAAGGCACAAAATGTCTCTAATAACAAAACCTAAAGTTAACATTATCAGTTGCCAACATAAAGTTAACTAGAGATAAAAGAACTTAAAACAAAAGATTCCTCTTAGCTATTTAACAGATTTAAAATAAGATAGCAGAGAATAAAAATATATTATAGACGGCCCTTTAAAAATTTAACTTGTGGTTAAAGTTCAAGTCAGTTGCCATCAACCACTTTTTGATTCACATAAAGCTACAGCAACATAGTGTATGTTGAACTGGTAGTTAAAGTTAATATGAACACAAAACAATGTGCAATTCATATTAGGAATAAATGAATATTTTATATTAATATTATTATATATATAGTATAGCCGAAAATTATTTAAAGTTCTGGTTAACCTATAAAGATGTTTAGTCCAAGAATTAATGTTCACAAGAAATAAAAGAAATAAATTCCAAATAAGACAGCAGAGAACAAAGAGATATCATAGAGGCTCTACTTCGGGTACAGCATGATCTCAAATGATATTTAACATGCACATTCAATTTAACATGAACTCATTGTTGCACTCGTTTCTTCTCAGCAAATAAGGCGTTCTGTTAGTATTCTGAACGTAGAAATAAACAGAGAATCGGAAGAGAATGCGATAAGCTCTTAAAATGAAACCGACAGAATTTCCGCCAACACTTCCACACGCACATAGAGACTGAGAGAGAGCGAAAGAGAGAGAGCGCGAAAGTAAAGAATAGAAAATTTGGCTTTAGTTAATGGCTCGCGCGGGGGTATTATGTAGTACATACTCGTATAATGTGGCCATATAAAAGGCATTTGTATTCGCAACTAGCGCGATTTATAGCATGTTTATTTGTTTTTCCGATTTTTTGTTGCCTTTTCCACTAAATATTCAACGTGTGCGAGTCGAATCGAATCGAATTGAAAATGAAAGCAAATACGAGAGACATCGAGAGAGCGGTGGAGAGAGGGGCTCTGGTATGGGGGTATTATTAGAGACGAATGAATGATAATTTAGCTGGCACGTGCGTCGTTCAATATTGTCGCTTGTCCGTCGTATCATGTATGGTCTACTCTATTTGTCGGTCGGTCGGTCGGTGAGGTCAGTCAGGAGATCGCTGCTGCGCTTACCCAACATCTTCTTGGGACTGGACGGCGCGGTGCCGCCCTCGAAGCCGGAATCATTGCTGCACGTGCTCATCCTGATGATGGAGGGAGAACTTGATGTGGATACCGATGCGGAGGCGGAAGCCGATGCCGATGTGGATGCATTGCTGGCCACTGGCAATAGGTTGTTGCTGTTTATTGCCGCTGCTGTTGCTCCTGCTCCCGTTGCCGCTGCCGCTGCCGCTGCTGCTGCCGTCGTCGTCGTCGCGGTTGTCCTTGTCCCTTTACCCTCTTGCTCATAATTTCCGCATGAGCTGCCACTGGCACTACTGCTATTGCTGCACGCATCACTGTCCTCCTCATCCGATTCCTCATCGAGCTCCTCGCTGCCCTCCGAACTGCTCTCGTCGTCGGTATTCTCATCCGAATACACAATCTTTTCGCGCTTCCACAACGGACGCGGTGTGGCCACCAGGGGATAGCGTGGCGCCTCCTCTTTCACATAGCACTTGCTACTCGGATCGATTTTGATTTTCTTTTGCGGATCGAAGCGTGCCGCCTCCTCTTTGGCCTTCTGTTTCTTCTTTTTGTGCTCCTTACGCTGTTTCTTCTTCATGCTCGCGCTGAGACCTGCGTACGCACTGGAATCGTCGTCACTATTGTCGCTACTTTCCGCCGACGAGGGTATATAATCGTCTAGCTCGGCGTCCACGTCTCGCAGACACTGTGCCAAATTCGATACTGTTGCAAACTTTGATAAATTATTGCCGACGCCTTCGTCGCAGCTGTTGCTTCGCTCAACGGCAGCAGCAGCAACATCGCTCGCAGCAGCAACATTGCTCGATACAGCAGCAGTAGCTGCTCGCAGCTCGCCGCCTGCTGTTGCTGTTGTTGCTGCTGCTGTTGTTGTAGGCGTTGTCGCTGCTGTGGTTGCTGCTGCTGCAGTTGCTGCCGGCGGCACGGATGACGCATTTGTGGCCGCTGCAATGGCCGCCTTAGTGGGGGCCAACGTTATAAATTGATCGGCATTGATTGGGGTCACATTGCTGTCGGGCAGCGCGGCTGTTGCTGTCGGAGTGGTTGCTGCTGTCGCTGCTGCTGCTGCTGCTGCTGCAGCTGCTGCTGTTGCTGTTGCGGTGACTTTCTTTTTGGCTGCTGCTGCTGCTGCTGTTGGCGATTTCACCTTTGACTTTGGCTCAGCAGCTTCCGTCAATTTCGTTTTGGTTTCCGTTTGTTGTTTTAGTGTTGCTGCTGTTGCTGGCGTTGCTGCCGCTGCTGCTGCTGCTGCTGCGTTGTCTAGTGGTTGCTGTTGTCGCTCATTATTATGCGTTGTTTTATTTATTTTCGTTGCTGCTGCCGCCGTCAGCGTTGCTGCCTGTTGTTGTTCAGGTGACTTGGCTGCTTGCCCGCTGTTTATTTTTAGCGCTGCCGCAGTTGTTGCTGTCGTAGTTTTTGTTGTTGCTGCTGCTGTTGCTGTAGCTGCTGTGGTTGTCATGACTACAGCCACACTGTCAGCAGCGTTGCCAGACTGTTGCTTCTGCACAGCAACTGTTGCTGTCGGCTTAGCCGTTGCTGTTGATGCTGCTGACTTTAGCAAATTGGGAGTAGCAGCACCGGCAACTGTTGCTGCTGGTGTTGTTGGTGCTGACTTCGAAACAATTGCTGTAGTTTTGATTGCTGTTTTCAGCTTGGTTGCTTGAGGTGAGGTTTTTTTAGCTGCTGCTGATGCGGAGCTAACGCCAACTGTTGCTGCTGACTTGGACTTAGTTGGCTTAGGTGTTGCTGCTGCGGCTTTGGTAGAACTAACAGCAGCTGCTGCTGGTTCTGGTGTTGCTGCTGTGACTTTGGAAGGAGTAACAACAGCAGCGGTTGGCTCAGGTGTTGCTGGTGCGGACATAGTTGCAATTGCTGTGGTTCTGATTGTTGTTGCCGGTTTAGTTGTTGTTGTTGAGGTTTCTGCGCTTGCTGCTGCTGGCTTTGGTGTTGCAGGTGTGGATTTCGATGAGCTGACTGCAACATCAACTGTTGCTGGTTCAGTTAATGCTGTTGGCGCTGCAATTGGTGTTGCCGGCGCCGACTTGGAAGCAATCAATGGTGTCTTTGTTGCTGTTGTCAGTTTGGGCGAGGTCTTAGCAACTATTGCTGGTGCGAAAGGTGTTGCTGGTGCTGATTTTGTAGCAGTTGCTGTAGGTTTTGCTGCTGCTTTCGGGGAAGGAGCTGCTGCTGCTGCTGCTGCTGCTGCTGCTGGTACCTTGAGCTCAATGTGTATTGCCGACTTGAGTGTGGGTGTTGCTGGTGCTGGTGCAGCAGCAGCAACAGTTGTTCCTGCTTCCTTTGGCGATTGCTCGCCCGCTTCTTGCGTCACCTCCAGCTGACGATCGGAGAGCACCTTCTTGCGATTGTTCATGTAGAGTGTCTCGCGCGAACCGATCTGCGACCAAAAATCTTCACCGCTCTCCGACTTCTGCAGCGCCTTTCTGATGGGCTTGGGCGTGGCCACGCCCTCGGTTTTTGCTGTACTGGGCGTGGCTGTGGGCGTGGGCGTGCTTGTGTTTTGATTATGTTGTATTGCAGCCTCATCGAACGTGAAAATCTGCGCCACACTCACATGTTGCTGCGGTGCTTCCGCAGTTTCCAGTTGCAGCTGCTGCTGCTGCTGCTGCTCCACCGGTTCCTTGGGCTTGAGTTTCTTGAGCGGCGATGTCTTTGCCTTGGGTGCTGCCTTCATAAAGCCCTCAGGCAATGCACGATCCTCGCTACGTTTCGGCTCCAACTTTAGCTCCGTCTTTTTCTTGGGCAGCTTGAAGATCTTGTGTATCTGATGATGCTCCTCCACTGTCTCTACATTCACTGTGAACCTTGGTTTAGGACTGGGCACGGGCTGCGTTGGCAGCACTTCCTCATTTAGCTCCAGCACGCTGGGCATGTGCTGCTGCTGCTGCTGCAGTACCGGAGCATTCTCCACCTCGACAATTGCTGTGATCTTGTGGCGACGCTTCTGACTCTTTCGCTTGGGCGTCGCTCCCGTCTGCGCCTCATCGCCGGTGGTGTTGCTGTCGTGGCTGCTGCGACGCTCCAAGTGAATCAACTGGAAGCTGCCCGAATTCGATTTCTGCAGCTTATTGAACAGCTCCTGCTCCTGTTCCTGTATGATGGAGGCACGACGACGCAGCTCGCCCGCATTCAAATCGTCATCGATTTTGTCGGATGAGATATCCTCGCAGATGTCATGGAACGTGGGCACGTGCACCAGACTCAGCCGGCGTATGCTCTCCTGCACCAGCTCCTGCTCATCCTGTTGTAGTTGCTCCGCCTCGGATTCGTCGCTGCCGCTGCTGCTGCTGCTGCCGGCAACTGTTGCTGCTGCCGGCGCTGCTGCTGCTGCCGGCGCTGTTTGCTGCACTGCAGCTGCAACTGTTGACGCAAGCTGCCGTTGCTGCTGCCGCTGCTGCTGTGGCGGATCCTTTTCATCGTGTATGTAGAAACGTTCACGCAGCAGCTCGCCAGGACTCTTCTTGTTGCTGGTTGTGGTGCAGGCAGCCAGTTCCTCGGCAAGCTTCTGTCTCCAGCTGAGACTGGGCTCCGCTGCCGGTGGCAGATCGCGGAACTGATGCTCCTCCGGCTGCGGCTCTGGTTGCTGCTGCTGCTGTTGCTGCTGACGTGGCTGCTCGGCGCGTTCCTTGCTGCGCCTGCGTATGGTGGACAGACGCACCACTGCACGATTACGGCGTATGGTGGAGCGACGCGGCTGCTGCTGCTGCTGTTGCTGTTGCTCGGGTTGCTGCTCTTGTTTCTCCTCCGGCTTCTGTTGCTGCTGCTGCTCTTGCTTCTCCGGTAGCTGCTGCTCCGGCTTACCCTGCTCCTTGGGCTGCCTGCGCTCCGTCGACGTGTCCACATTGCGTCGGTATCGCGCCGAGCTGACATCGATGTCGGCCGTGTTGATGGCAATGGGACGCGGCGGCACGTAGCGTGTTGTGTTGCTGCTGTAGCTGGATACGCCACTTGTGTATTTCGGCGATTGGATGCGTGTGAGCGGCATCAGGCTGCTGTGCCCGCTGTGACGTCCAACCAGGCCAGAGCTCTCTGTGATCGTAGTCAGTTTGGGTTGATAGCGCGACGACAGGCCGAGTATGTTGCTGCTGCTGGAGCTGCCGATGCTGCTGCCGGCGCTGCCATAGCTGCCGATGCTGCTGCTGCTGCTGCTGGGCACGCGTGATGTGGGCAGCAGCGGCACCAGGTAGCTGCCCGGATAGGCGCGATTATAGCTGGAGGTGTAGCTGGCGGGACCGGAGCTGCTGCCCGAGCTGGAGCTGTAGTACGGCGAATAGAGCTGACTGCTGCCGCCGCTGTAGTAGTAATTGCTCGAGTCCGAGTACAGTGGCATCTTTTCGCTTTGCACTCAGCACAAATTCAAACTGCTCGACTATATGTCTAATTTATTGTTCGAACTATGGAAACAGCTGTCTATATCTATATGTATGGGCAATGCCCGAAGGCGAACGTGAGTGCGAAGAAGAACTATTAGAAAGTCGAAGAAATATTTTTCCAATCACATTTTCCCAACCCCCCACCCCCCACCCCCCACCCACTCTCCCATCTAATTGCAATTTCAATTTTCTCTATCTATATACTATACATGTGTTCCTATATATATATATAGATTCTCGTTCTGTTGCTGTCATAAATGTTGGCAAGCAACCGAGCAAATGGTCAAGAAGACATCTTCAATTATGGCCAAATGGGCGTAAATTGCCAACGATTGAAAGACGGCAATTCTATCGAAATTGCAACGGACAGTTGAAGCTCTAATCAAGCGATTAATCAAGCTATCAATCGATGCAATTCGATTGAAATTGAACTGTCAATGAGGCAAGCAACTATAGAGCACCTCAAATGTGATGGAAATTGAAAAGCAGACTTCAAAATGTATTCAGACTAAACTTAAGAAAAGAAAAAAAAAAAAGACAAATATAGCTAAATTTATATTATAAAAAAATGATATAAAAAGATCGACTAGAAACATGCTAAAGCTAACCATGCAAACTCCTCGAAATTTACTAAAACAAAACCTATTCGAATTTAGTTCTTGTTCTTGCCAGGCCACATGCGGCATATGGAAATAGACAGACTATGTTTTCATATATATATATATATATATACTATATAGTATAGTATAGTCTCTTTGCTATGACGTAAGCTCACGAGTCCGACGTCGACGTTGTCGCGCTGACGTTGTCGCTAACCTGACGAGGCACCGCTTCGACGAGCAGGAGGAGCTAGAAACTCGGTTGTTCGCAATATTTGAATTGTTTATCTACACACGCTCGCGGACCGGCACGTTAATCCAAAATAATACACAAAAAAAAACGAAAACAAAAAACGAATCCAAAAGAAATTTGTCTGAAAAATTGAAAAGCCAAAAACGACGGGCAGAGACAACGCGGACACTTTTCAACGAGCCGAACGCATAAACGGAAACTACTGAAATGTGAAAGACAGCGCAAAATTGTTCAAGCAGTGAAGATGTTCCTGTTCGCACACACACACAGCAAACACACACACACATATCACTGAGAGAGACCTCTAGAAACTGCACAGACTGTGGGCTAACTTCGATATTATTGATGCTGCTGCTGCTGTGTGAGTTGGCCTCCTCAACACGCACACAGCAACAGCAGCAGCAACGGGCTGGGACCAGCGTCAGGTGCTTTGCTCTCAGGCAAATTGGCCCCAGTCTATATCTATCTGTATATGCTGCCGATTTCGAAATATGCCACACACACACACACACTCACTCGTACAAAGTGTCTGCGCGAGCATCATTTTCGAATTTCGAAAAACATCAAAATTGAGTTTTAAAATCATTTTGAATGTTCTTTTTCGCACACAGCGAAAGTAAAAGCTAAAAACAGCTGAGCGAGAGAGAGCACAAGAGAGCAAAATTGAGTGTGAGAGAACAACAGTAAGAGACAGAGAAAGAGAGAGTGAGTGAGAGAGAGAGAGGGAGAGCCAGCACGGAGCAATGTTCTGAATATGTTTTTGTGAATCGCTGTCAAAACGCGCTAATCGCCCAACAAATTTATGTAGCAAAAGTTTCGAGTTGATTGTGAAATTAATTGGGAAATAAAAACTAAGAATCACAACTCAATTAGCCAAAAGAAAAGCAGAGACAGTGTCAGAGAGAGAGAGAGAGAGCGAAGGGAAAGCGTTTTGGAATCGTTTTGACAAGCAGATAAAAGAAAATCTCTAGACAACAAGTTCCAAATTAATGTGAAATTATTTATAAGCTCAAAGATCGCACAACTCAATTGGCTAAGAATAGTATATAATATAGTGTGTATAAAGAAATGGAATTTATTCAGGTAAAGCAGCTAACAAGCTAACGTATCACGTGGTAAAAGATACAAAAGAATTCGAGTTCGAATTCCCCTATAGCTGATGCGAACAAGAAACTATATAGATATATGCATTAAACAGTTTGTAGATTGAGTGTTACATTCTCAATTATTCTCAACCTATCTCACCGAGTCACTTGGAGCGAGCTTCAAGTTTCTACCTCAATCGGCAGCTTTGACTGTATGGAACAAGAAACTATATGTATATATATTTATGCATAGAATTCAATTTGTAGCTGTAGCCTTCAGGCTGCCTACATACCTACTTAAATAGCTTAAACTAGACCCCTTTTCTATCTAATCTTCCAAGCTGTAGTTAAACTTTATAAACGTACACCCGCTATAAGTCATATATAAATAAATATATATATATATATGCATTAATATTTCGACACTTATTTGGCACATTCGAAATGAACCTTAGAGCAATGCTACCCATGTATAAATCTAAATTTTGCTCTATATGCGAAATAAAATGAGCCCCCGTTAAAGAAAAATTCTGCCATAAATTATCTCAGGCCCTAATTATGCTAAATAATGGTCAATTTGGAAGCTGATCGATTCGTACACCTGCTAGAGAAATGTTTGCAGTTCTACGGTTCCGCAAAGTGCATTTATAGTCGCATGTCGCACGGCGATGCATTCGGGGGGGCGGATTACGCGGTGCAGGTCGTTGCAAGTGCCAAACAAACAGAAATAGAATCCCGCAACATGTAGTAGTAGCATCAGTTTGTCAATCTGTCAGTCGGTTAGGCTCTCAGTCTTCCGTTGCAGCGCCTTAATACGATGGCTCTTTCTTTGGCCACGAGTAGAGAGTACTTAATCTTCGCAGATTTATAGCTAGGCCGCCTTTCCATTATTTTTCACCGTTTCGCTGTCGTATCGTTGTGTTTTTCGCCGTGTATTTTTGTAAGTTTTTATCGTATTTTTGGCTTTTCACTCCCTTTCGTCTGTCTCTGGCTCTCCCGCCTTTCTGCATTCCGCGTTCGTCGTGTCATGTCGTGTGCATGTAAGCTGCATCCGTAAGATGCGAAACGAAAACAACTAGGAAAAAAAAGAGTGCTAGAACATTGCTATCTTGACTAGTAGTTGCCACAAGTGGGGTATATACGTTCTCGGACTCAACGAGGCGCCGCATGTGAACATTTAGCTATATTCTCTATTCTGTTTTTTACAGGGTATCTGCCAGTGTGTCTATCACTTCTGTTATTTTGCTATTTGTCTAGTTCTTGGCCCGCAGCTTGTTGGCAAAGGCGCAATAAATTGATTTCTAATACAGCCTGTCGCGCCTGTCTACATGAATATCTGCTGTCTCATATAGGATATATGCATATATACTATCTGGCCAAAGCTACAATAAATACGCTACGAACTTAATTGGGTTCAGGCATTGCGAATATTTCCGCCATGCTTTATAAGCACGCGCAGTCACTCAATCAAAATATAATAATAATATAATAAAATATTTAAGATTGTCCTGTGACCCTATAAACTATATGATTAGAGAAGGACGGACTAACTAAAGTTTTAGGAACTTGTTTTTGGTGCAGTATCAATCTGGACACACAAAATCGCATTCCATATAAAAATCTGATGATTTTTGACAAAGTTATGACTGCTGGAATTCTATATAGGTTTTTCCAATCTGTTAGAAAGTTTGCAGTATCAAAAATATGCTAAAAATGCGAAGAATGCAAATGTTTTTTAATGCCTCAAAGAGAATGACAAGTCAAAACAAAATCTGATGATTTTCAAATATATATGTTATACACATATAATGATCGACTTTCAAGGTAGAACCATTTTTAAGCAACTTGAAAAGTATAGAAAACATTCGAATATATTAATGTAGATATAAAATCATAGGGTAAATCGTTTGATTATTTAAATCAATTTTGATAAGCTAAAGAAAACAAGCTAGCACATCTTGTTGCTGTACACTTTTAAAATTTGCACACAACCCAACTTGTACAGGGTATCGTCTAGGCGCAACTGTTCCGCTCCAGTTCACGCGGTCTTCGTGTCGCCAGTTCATGATTTAACGACAAAATAAACGTATATAGAACGTAAATCGGCGCATATATCTGACGAATTCCCATTCTTATTTGTATGCAAGCATATATATACATATACATATATCATCGCCCAACATCGAGCAAAGTCGGCACTTGTTTCGGGGTAAGAAGTGCAAAATACAATATACAACGTGTAATAAATATAAATCTGAATTTTTTTTTTATAACCTACAATATTTATTATTATCTTTTGTGCAATTTTAATTGCTGCGACCGAAACTTGCTGACTGTGCCGCAGTAGATCGCAGAGACAGAGCGGACGGAACAGGCCAAGTAGTGAGAAGAGGCAATAAGAGAGAAAGTAGAAAAGGATGCGCCGATATTATGCGAAGGAGTAGCTCAAAGAGCGGCTTAGAGCTAAGAGTATTAAAAAAAGTATTTGAATTAAGAAGTAAGCGTATTCCCATTGTGTCACACCTCATACCACACTCAAAATGTACTTAATATATGAATATATATTTAGCTCAGTGCATTTGCTTGAATATGTACAGTTTACTTAAGTATCTGTAGCATCGGCTGGTTGGGTAATAATGCTACTTTGTCTTTTCCTTTCCCGAATTTATAAAAACAGGAAGACATTTTTCCCTGAAACTTCAGAGCATCGAGCAGTAAAAAATAAAGTCCATTGCGGCCATCGGCCCAGCGCAAGAAAAAAGCTATAAAAATATCTTGTCAACAAACAAGACACAATAATTATATAGAACATTATTTTCACAGAATTATATTTATATGCAAGAAATGCAGTAAAACTGCTTTATAGAGACCTAAGAGCACACGTTATTGTGATATTAAAAGTTCTTCAAAATTTGCATATAGTTAATAGAAAAGAATATTTAATAATAATACAATTAAAGACGCATATTTCAATAAACTGCATAAAGATTTTGCAATTTCTTCTAGACTTGTCATGCGTTACAGAAATTCCCAGCCAAGTTACGGTTTGAATATAGGGAATTAAAGACAGTTACTTTTATTCCCAGTATGCACTTTCGACCGTTACTTTTCGATGCTTTCGGGTTGTTAGCCCGACTAAGCGGGTGAAAGCTTTCACACAGCGCCATCTGACGCAAGCTTTCGTAATCGCGCAGCAATCAAACGCAGTGCAGCAAAAGCCCCAAAAGATATGGCATATGAGAAGATATAGATATTTCGTACTTACCTTCGCACTTTAGTGCCTGTATAAAAAATCCGCCCATAAGGGAACCGCAATGATCACAAAACGTTGGCGACATGAACGTGTGCGGCTTAAAGCGATGCGGCATATCGATCTTGAAACGTTCGCGCAGCAACTGTAACAATAGAATTGGGAAAGTTTTTAGATGCAAGTAGAACTCTCTATGATGAACGCAACCCATGTCACCTACAATTGTGCTGGCCGAATTAAAAACGGAACCGGAGCATTTGCCCAATAGTTTATCATGGCATTTCTTGTGGACAACCGTCTGGCAAACTGTTGGAGGGAAAAAAAGATACTGATTAGTTTGGATAAGGTTTATACTAGCACAAATCCGATACAAGAAAAAAAGGAAAAATTATGATTAGTCTGGATAAGGTTTCTACTAGGCACATCCGATACCAAATGCATTTTGTAGCCGAAAAATGTTTTTGAATAACAAATTTAAACTGCTTTTTCAAAACGATTACAGTTCCTTTTTCAAAAAGAAATCTCTGTAACATTTCTAATATCAGGTGATTCTGTTGGATTTAAGCTTGTAAACCAACAAACAGGGCTTGATAGATCGCTTCTTATAATAATGTATATTTTCTTAAGCTCTAGACTATCTTTTCTCAGTCTGTCTGGTCTTTGTTCAGAAAGAATGCTATATATTTTTTCTAATATCATATGATTCTGTTGTATTTAGCTTAGGTCTCCATAGATCGCCTCTGATACTGTCTAATACTGCCTTTTTACTGTCTATATACTGGCTTAAAGAGACTCTTTTCATATGTAATTTCAGCCAGATTGAAGTTCCCTCCAGGGTTGTCTCGTAACTCACTGATGCACTGGTAACCCTGTTTGCCGAATCCCCAAAGAAACAAATTGCAGAAAGCGCAAAACGTTGGTTGGCGAAAGAATTTGGCCACAAAGCGATGTCCATTGATGTCGTGGGTTCTGCAACACGGAAACGGATTAGCAATGGGCACAAGAAGATATATCTATATATTGAGATGGTATTCACTTTTGGTGTTTGATGGCGCCACGTCGATTGGTTATGCTGCGCGGTCGCGTGCGTCGGTCCACAAAGCCGCTGCTGCCCGAGCTGCTGCCTGCTCCGCCATTGCCTGCGCCACTGCTGCCGCTCTCTCTATCCCGCTCTCTGTCTCGGTCTCGGTCTCGGTCCCGTTCTCTCTCCCTCTCTCTGTCTCTGTCGCGACCGTAGGCCTCCTCCTTGGAGTGTTGGCGTGGTAGCTCGAAGGAATGCTGCTTGCCATAGTGATAGTGGCTGTGACCGTGATTGTTGTAGTGATCGTCGCAATCACGATCACGACGTGCTCCACTGGCACCGCTCGATCCGCTGATACCGCTGCCCGCGCCGCTACTGCTGGACGAGCTTGGCTTGTAGCGTGTCTGGGGAGGGACGAAAAACAAAATGAACTTTATCTTCAAACATTTTTTTCACTTCTTTATAAACGGTTTCTAAATTTTCTGCCTGCAACATTTTAGTATTGTAGATCGCATTTAAATTTGATGGTATTTTATTTTTCTATTTACTATAAAATAGCCACGATCACTTTGGCACCCAGCTATAAAAACAAATATAAAGAAATACAATTTATTCTAGTTTTCGCTTTCAACGAGAATTTGCATATGGAAAAACCCATTCGATTTGCAGTTTACAGATCTGTTTGGTCTTGGTTTTTTCTTTTGAACTCTACCATAAGCTTAATGACATAGAGCACATAATACCCAGGGTAGCTCAAGGTTGAGCAAGAGAGAGAAGCTTTGAATAACATTGAGGAGTGTGCTCGATTATTATACGAAGTGTTACTATGAAATTTAACAGACAATCTACTAGAACCAATATATAGAAAAAACCAGCGATCACACTACCCGATTGAACTCGAAAACTACTGGACTTATATGTATGAAATTAAGTATAGAATTCCTAATCAACTAAACAAACTACTATACTCATCATTGGGCACAATAGAACCGAAAACTAGCTCTATACAACGCAAAAGATGTCGGCTACTATGAGAGCTACTGCTTTGAAATTTGTTATACAGTTTTTAGGCGACTCTACAATAAAGTTGTGCACTCTTTAAGCCGTATGATTTCGAAATCGTTTTAGGATTCTATCGTAGTTGAGAACTTACATCGTGACGCGACGAGCCGCCTGAGCTGCGCGGCCTTTGGCTGCTGCTTGAGTTGACTGCCTTTTGCTTGCGCACCTGGGCGCGTGTGAACATCATCTTGGCGTCCGTTTGCGCGTCGACGACGCGCCAAATCCACTACACGAATCGCGTGCCGTTGTTGCCGTTGATGTGGCCGATGCGAACTCGACGCTGTAAGTGGAACTCGTACAACGACGAGCACGTTGTATTTGGCCCGATCTCGATGTCTGTCTAGGGTTGTGGGCAGAGGGTGCTTCTGCTTTGTGTTATAAACGCACGTGTATGTGTGTGAGTGTTAATGTGTGCTCAACGCGAATGTTGGACACAAGAGCAAGTACACGAGGGAGCGCTGGCACCGCCTCCTACTTATATTGTTATTAAATAAACAGTTCGTTTCGCTGTTGCAGTGTGCGTTCGCATTTCTCGACTGAGACTCTAAGCGACTTTAAAGCCTTGTTGATGGACATCTGCGGAATGGAAATGAGAGAGTGAGCAAGAGAGAGAGAGAGAGAGAGAGAGAGAGAGAGAGAGAGGAAGAAGAGAAAACAAAGAAGCTAGGATACCCTCTCCCAATATGATTTGTGTATATTCTGCTCCCATGGGGCGGCATATATAGTCTCCTTAAATTCAATTTACGATGCGACTGGAATTTCTTGTATTATACTTCAACGACAAGATCTTGGCATGATATATATCGGGCATACATATCGGAAATTAACCGAAGTCATAAATAAGCAGCTGGTAAAGCAATAATGCACTGATAATCCAGTGTATGGCAAGAGAAAGTCTTCATGGTAACCGATCAAGATTCAAGATTTTATTGCGTATTTTGAATGTGCCACAATCCACATTCTTCTTATGATCGAATGATGAATAACGATCCGATAAAGGCCAAAAATTAATAAGGTTGTAAATGTTTTTGCATAAACAATTAGCATGCTGATTGCTTTAGAATATCACGAGCAGAAACTTGTTCTTGTTTTTAGATTAAAATTGTTCTACGATTCGAATGTTTTTGTCTGTATGAACGTACAGATCTCAGCTATTATAAAAGCTATAGACGTCAAAGTTGGCACGAGGGCTTCTGTATAACATACGCTTCAAAAGTGTATTGAAAGTTTTGAATTCCCCGCTTATCGCCTGCACAATTCGAGAATATGTTATTAAAAAGCAAAATTTGGAAGTCTTTAGTTTTTGCTCCGACATGCACATATGTTTCTTGAACAAAATCGGATGAAGGGTATCATATTTTTGGGTGAGTTCGACTGCTGCTTACAGTGCTTGTCAAAATACACAATTATCTGCACGTGGTTCCAATCCAAACAATAAAAACTAAACGAGTAAAGAGACTAGACTAGACTAGAAGGTGAGAATGATTTGAAGTATTCGATTTGATGTGGTGTTCTAGAACATATCTATTTTTTAGGGTGACCGTGTTACGATAAAAGGATATTATATATAGAATACCTCTTAAAGACGATTAAATACAGACAACTTAAGCTTCCTTTATCATGTTTCGTGATTCACTAACTGTACTGCTTATATCATAAATGTCATCATATCAGCGAAATGCCATAAACGAGCGGCAAACATGTTGCAATTGTGTTGGGAAAGCGGAAATTAAATTGTTGTTCCAGCAACAGCTATTTGATAATAAAATCGTGATTTTCATGGCATAAACGAACGTTTTATGAGTTCAGTTTTTGCTCAGATTATATTGGCGAGTATATAAAAACATCACGTAGCCGTGGATCGTGCCGCAGTCAAGGCAGGAAATAGGCAACTATACAAGTTCATTAGTATAAATATATATTTTTATATAGGTACATGTTCATATATATATTATATATATTTGTGAAACTGGCCTCTGTCTAGCTGAGGAATAGCATTCAAAAGGGCACTTTGTCACGCATGCTAGGAAAATTTTGAAATCCAAATTTGAAATTCTAAAAGTTTTGGTTAACTTTCGTCGAGGTTATTCGTAATATTGATGAATGGCACAGGAAGTATGCTAATTGATGAACCGACGATATGTATACACATTGATTTCTATTCAATATTCCTGAGCAATCAGTTCTTGTTGATGGATGGGAATATTTTGTAAAATCCCCTCTAAGAGGCCTGTGTCGAGTGGGTGGTTGATGGATCATCAACTCGGCGGAGAATGCAAGGAAAAACAAACCAATTTGAGTTGCGATACTTTGCTTGATTTCTCGAAGGGCACACCCACACACACACACACATAGCCCACTTGTTGTTTTTGTATAGGGAATCCACTAGGCGCGTTCTTTGGGGTGATTCGTGGATTCGTTGTCGTGGTTCAGGCATTTAAAAATATGATTTGATGGCCCACCAAAAATATTCATTTCAAATTCGTTGTGAACGCTCTCTCTCTCTCTTCCTCTCTCTTTCCCCCCTCACACCACCCATCCCATGCGATGCTGTTGTTTTTGTCTTTGTTAATGTTATTATAAATAGAATTAAGTGGCGAATTGTGCGAGATTGCGTGCCAATTGATTGCCGGATATGATTGGGAAAACAACAAGAACAACACAGACAGAGAGAGAGAGAGAGAGAGAGAGAGAGAGAGAGAGAGAGAGAGAGAGAGAGAGAGAGAGAGAGAGAGAGAGAGAGAGAGAGAGTGAGAGAGAGAGAGAAGCAAACACAAACAACTTGTGGTTTTAACGAAAATGTCAAAACAAACTTACAGAAATATGTGTTTCTCTAGTGACAAGCAGAAAATAAGGGTTCGAAGTAAAGTAGTTGGAACTCAGGTTGGTATTTAAGGAATTATTTATTATTTATATTATAGCAACAATGCTAAAAAAACACACATACTTTACTCTCGACTTCATCATGTACTGTCGCAGCTCTTGTATAATGAACTGAAGATCTCATGGAATATACTATGCATTTAATAATAAAAACGGAAAAGTCTTCTATGCGAACGTTTCTGATTGCATTCTACAGATGCTTCTTCGACTTTTGAATGGGTTTGATGGAACTTCTCAGACAGTTTATAACATGACTTTGATGGGTACTTTGACACGCTAATGAACTGAACGCGCTGCAGCGACCGCCGACCGATTCCAAACCGAATACTTGAGTCGATCGATCGCTCGATCGCTCGATCGGCTGGCCATGTGATCGTGCGAGTGCAGGGAGCGGCGTCAGGTGAGCGAACTGATGGGGCTGGAATACAGTGTTTGGGTCGCCTTCGGTGGCAATTTCGGGCGGCTACTATATAAACACATTCCACAAAAAAGGGGAAGACAGCAACAAGGAGACGGAGACGGAGACGGCGGAGGTGAAACAGATCAGTGGAGAAACGATCAGTTGAGATTGTCGGAACAGAATTGAAGAACACAGAAGGAAACGAGAACAGAGCAGAAACGAATTGAACAACAACAACATTTATTCATAGTGAAAAATGCTTTTGTTTTAATGCCCCGCAAAACACAGCGCAAATTGACTGGATGATTGTGTGGTTGCTCTGGCTCGTCATCTCATCTTTCGACATGAACGGACACGCACCCACATGTCTACAACGATCGATCGAATTAAATGTGTGACGTCATAGACCAACCTGTCTACTTGGTATGCTTTCACACTTTCCCACTATCACTTGCAGAACACAACAATAAAAAGAAACAAAAAAAAAACAAAACACACACAAACGTAAATCTCTTTTTCACTTGCACTCGCTGCGCGCATCACGCATACGACGCGTTGTACAACAATTGTCACACATTCTTTAGGCTGCTTTGCTTGAGCGTTTTTTTTTCTTTAAGTTTTCCATGCAGTTTTCCCCAGTGGAAACTCACGCCAAACAAACAGACGAGCACGAACGTACGAACGGACGAACTAAACGAGTATATATATATATATATATTGTGGGCAAGGGAAAGCCAAAAAAATAGAAGAATGTAAACGAAAACGAACACGAAAACTTCTACGAAACGATACGAATCAAATATGCAAGACGAAATGAAAATCTTCCGCTCTGTTCGCCTGCTGCTGCGATCTCACTGAATTCGCATCTGAAAACGATATATGCCCCAAAGTATTTTCTAGTGTGTGTATCTGCAACGCGTCTCTCTGGCGCTCTCAGGCTCGCTCTCTCTCTCCATCTCTCTCTTTACTACACTCACATTGAGCATTATGCTCAGTTATAGGCAAAATATCATGTGCTCTCCACAATTAACTACATATATCATAGAGCTGGGGGTGCGATGAGAGGCGGAAAAAAGGGGCCAAGCATGTCGCAAAGGGAATAAACCATACTATGCGTATATTGCACAGGTGAGAGTGCTTTATGAAGCCGGCTATATGCGACTAGCTAGATACTCATTGATAGTAAAAAACGATTCAAAAACAAGGCATACCCAATTGTCTAGCTCTAGCTATGAGTTTAAATAGGCTCAACAATAAACTGTAAAGCAAAATTGTTGGTCTAGATAGGATTTTACTGAAGCTTGCAAAGAAGACCTACAAAATAATAGAACTCTAATTATATCATGCAGGGATGAAAGCATGCTGAAACTACTATTCCAAATGACTGCTTGAGGTCTAGTTAGGTCTCTCAGATTGAGGAAAGCATGCTGCATCTGTCTAGATTTGAAACCATATGTTTTCTTCAATTAACAAGTCGGAAAGGCTACAGTCGAGCTGACTCGACTGTGATATACCCGCTACAATTCTTCGGAAAAACACGTGCCAAATGTGAACAATGCGTTCTTGCTTTTTATTTCTTTCCGTCTCTAATTTGTTTTGCCTATGCAAGTTCCACTCGATTCTTATTGGATGTTGCCCTTTGCTTTTATTACTCTGCAGTTATAAATTATGCATGTGTGATAGAGACGCCTATACATACATACATATATGCTGCCTCACAATACATCTCAACATATCTAATTAGATTTGTCGTTTGTATTTTGTGTTGCTGCTCAATGTCTCTTTCGATTCTAAGTGGCTTTAAATATACTAAAAATTTATTTTGAATTTTGCAACACACTATAAAATAAAAAAAAAATATAAGATACAAAAAAAATAAATTTAAGTCGCCGCGGCACACCCAGGAGTTGAACTCCGGACCTCTCGCTTAACAGTCAACTACCATCACCACTGACCACTGCATTTCTTACACAATGACCGATAAAATTGCACTATTTATATTTTCGGTGCACATAATTATAAAAAAAAAGTTGCCACATAATTTAAAAAAAAAGTTGCCACATAATTAAAAAAAAGTTGTCTGCTGCTGGTGTTGAACTCGGGTACTAACATTAGGAAAAACCGACACAGGCACATGGCCACAAGGCAATACTATTTCTTGAATATCTTCCTTATTTATCGGCCGATCTTATTGAAACTTTCGCAACACGCCCGGATGGTGGTTTTTATCACATGGATAAAAAATGAATGCTGTAGAGCTATATTTGCAGCTATTATCGATTTATTATCGATTTTTGGGGGCGGATGGAGGCGTGGCAAAAATCCAAAATAAACTTGATCTGCGGGCATAATTAACACATATTGTCTCCAAATTTGGTAGCTCTAGCTCTTATAATAGCTGAGATCTAGGTTTTCATACGGACAGACAGACGGACAGACGGACGGACGGACAGACGGACAGACGGACAGACGGACAGACGGACATGGCTATATCGACTCGGCTGTTCATGCTGATTCAGAATATATATACTTTATGGGGTCGGAGATGTCTCCTTCTGCCTGTTACAAACATTTTCGGTTGGCACAAAGTTATAATACCCTTATACTCTTCGAGTAGCGGGTATAAAAATCATAGTAGTTCTCTTTTTTGTGGCGAAAGCTTTCGTGCAAGCACTCATCTGCAGCAACTATGACTCAAAGCACTCAAAAGCTTAGTGCCGTCACAAACCAACAGCTTTTTGAGATGATAAGCCACTCTATATGTAGTGACACACCGCACACCAAGGCATAATAATAATCTGCTGATTAAGAAGCAGTAGTAAGTAGAACCAATCTAGAGGTTAACCCATTAATGAAATGCTATTTCAAACGAAAATCGGATTTTTTTGAAAAAGTTCTGAAAGGGGATGTAGCACGAATGCATGGTCCATCTAAAATTAAAACAAGAAAGCAAGGCTACCTTCGGCTTGCTGAAGGTTTCATACCCTTGCAGTTATACAAAATATAAAATATATTTGGATTGCTGCTGGTTTCTGTGGTATTTATTGAACAATTATAACAGTACAGGAAGTCAAGATTTTTACCTGATTAAGGCTATGAATCAAACACCTGCTTCGAAAAAAAATAATTCTACCTTTTTAATGCTTTTGTATATACCTGGATTTCTTATATACTTAACACAAAATGTTATGAGGAAATGTCTTTGTGTTGTAAAGGATCTGTTGGTCATAAAATATAAATAAATTTGGAAAGTTCTCATTCAAAAATGCGTTTGAATAACAGCTACATGATTTCTTGTTTAACAGCTATATGTAATAGTACTCAGATTTCCATAAAATTGCAACATGAACCTTCATTAGGCCGATCGTTATAAGTTATAAAAGTTCGATTTCGAACTTTATTATTAGGGACACACTTAGATTTGGATGTGGTAAGCCTGATAGCTGTATCTTGAAATATAACGAAAATCGGCCGATAGGCTTCATGACAGCTATACGATATATCAGTCCGATCTGGCCCGTTCCGACTTATTTAAAGAGGGCAGAAATAAGAAGCTTGTGAGCAAAGTTTCGTGAAGATAGCTCAATAACTGGGGGACTAATTTGAGTTGCAACAGACAGACGGACTGACTGATTGTTCCTATAACAGCTATATAATATAAACGTCTGAGATATTTAAATGGAAAAACTAAGGGCGGGTTACTGTATAACATTAAAAAGTATTGATAATGTGCGGTATTTCCAAAAACAAAACAGGTTTGCATACAAAAACCCTGATTTCAGCCGATTGTTCCTATGGCAGCTATATGTTATAGTGGTCCGATTTTGATACAATTTTGACAGCACATTAAGAACGTAATAAGAATAGGATTTGCAAAATCTTGTTGCAATATCTTGAAAAACAACAAAAATCGGCCGATAGCTTCTATGACAGCTATACGATATATCGGTCCGATCTGGCTCGTTCCGACTTATTTGGTGTAGAATTCATTTAGAGGTCGAAACATAAACAAAATTATATTTCAAATACAAATCTAATGATTTTTGACAATGTTATGATTATCAAAAGTTAAGATAGATCTTTCAGGTCTTTGAAGGTCGAAGATGGGCCTAGAATTCTAAAATTCTGCAGAAAATGTCACAAACCTCTAGTCTTAATCAAAATTCCCTCTGTATAAGGCAACCGTCTACTACCGCAATCGAATCGAAGCAAATCCATTCGCAACTCTCAGTCAAGGCCAAACTTGTTGTAACTTTTCATTTTCGGTTGTGTAAAGTTTTCCATTTGATTCATTGGCCTCATTTCCCGGGCAATGCGTTCGCCCGCTTCCTCTCTATTTCTTTGTCTCTCCGTCCGTCTGTCTGCCTGTCCGTACTACCTCCCCTTCTTCCGTTTGTCTAGGCGCCCGCCCGGAAAGCCAATTGAGTGGCATAAATCAGTTGGGCCAGACAATAATAGAAATGCTCGCACATGTATCTATCACACTTATGTTCTCGTTGTTTTTCCTACTGTATTCGTATCCATATCTGTATCTGTATCTTGCATTTTGCTATCTGGCATCTTATTGTGTTTTGAATATCTTGATATTCATCTCGAAACTTAATCAAGCAAAAATGTTTCGAACTTTTCTATGCCCTTAACCCTACCCTATCCTGTTCACCCTTTTCACAGTTTCATTTCTCGTTTATTTTTTGGGCTTCTTCGTCGACATTTAAGAGCTTTGCCCTGCTTTAGCCTGCCTGTTTTTCATCTTTAAGATACATTTGCCCCCTCGCCTGCTACTGTAGCTTGTAACAGATAGTCGCGTGCGTTGAGCTTATAAGTAAGATTCTGTGCTGTTCTATATGTGCGTGTGTGTGTTAGATAGTTTGCATTGTCTGTTTGCTGCATGTGGCATGCGGCATGCGCTCTTCATTCTGGGAGTGTGGCCAGCTGTTTGCAGCACAAGAAAACATCGCATGCAGCTCGCTATCGGATTCGCATTCGGTTTTGTGCAACGCATTTTTTCATTTCGTGCCACTCACAGAAAGCACTTGCCACACAGCCTTGAAGATAATGCAGTTCTTTGCGCAGTTGCAGGTTGCGCGACCCAAACAAAACCACCCCAACTATTCATTTGGATTCAAAGATCGCGAGCAACAATCGCAACACCGCCACAAAATATGAAGTCTAGCTTAAACACCGCCAAAACACATCAAAAAAAGATACGTATAAAAAAACCACCGACTCATTTTCTGATGTATCATTTTTTTACCCGTTGTAAATAAGATACGAGTATTAAATTGAAGCAGATTTGTGGCAAAACACCTGAAGTAAGCTATTCTCCTGATACATACCCCGTAATACAGCAAAGCATTGCTTGTGCCAAAGATATAGACAGAGAGATAGTGAGGCAGACAATAACCTACTATATATTCCAATTGGCTGCCATTGTGTTTCTGTTATCCGTATTCAGCGTGCAGCTTTTAAATATGAAAGGTCAAGAACTTGGAGTGCGTACACCAAGCGATCCCACGACTACAAAGTCAAAGACGAAACTTCAAGAAGCCATAGGGTGGAAACAATGGACAAGTTAAGACAATACCAAAGGCAAAGGCGAGCCGAAAGGGTCGCACACAGACTGCAGGGGGTAACAGACGTTGATAGGGCAGGCAGTGTTCAGGGGGATGGGATGTTCTGTTTCTTGCTTCGGTTTCAGGACATTTGTACACGTCGTACAATCAATTGCTATTAGTTTTCATTACAATCAAATTACCATAAAATCACATAGACCGTTAGTCGAGTTCGTGCCTTACGGGTTGCCATTTGTCGTCATTGTTGCCCGCCCTGAGACACAACCCCCTTCGCACTGCCCTCTCGCCTACCTCGGTGTCTACCTAACCTGACCAGTAGGTACACACTTTTTCGATATTCATAGAATAATTACACTTTATCAAGGCGGCGCACCACTCCCATGAATTAACACCACTTTCAGGTGGAGATAGTGGGCGAGCCGTCGTCTTCCCTTTTCGATAGTTCCTGTTCCTGTTCCTGTTCCTCTTCCTGTTTCTCGTTCCTTCTTTCCTGTTGCTGCTGCCTGACTGAGAAAATTAGTCAAGTTTGTTACGTTTATGTAGGGAGAATTACCGTAATTAAAATATATTGAGCAATAAAAGTGATTTTTATTATTGGAACGCAACGTGAGAGAGTTCACCCCGATTCAGCCCAAAAGTTAATTGACGATGATGATGGTGACACGGTCAGGGGGCACCCACACACATAGACACACACACATACTGTAACTGGACAACAGGTCAAAGAGCCTCCGTCTCAGGCCTCGTCCAACTGTTTCTTTTGTTGCTCATTTTATGCGGCTTCCCTCAAACCCGGAGGGAGCATTTAATGGCTGCCCGAAAAAGAAAAAACTGTTTCTGCAACTAACTGGAGGTGCCCTGCTACCTACACTACCCTCCTCTCTCCGCTTAGCAGTTCTTCTATGTGGATTATGCTTGCACCTCGAATTTGCATGACTGTCAAGAGTTAAGAGATAGAAGAAGGTAAAGAAAGAAAGAAGGGAAGTCTAGTCGATGGATTATTCCAATACGTTTTAGAATAAACTTTACAAAAATCAGATATAGTAACAAAGCGATATTTTCTTCAAACATTAAGCATGCCAAGATCCTACAATATAGATCATATAATATAAACCTCTGTTCACATTGAATGGGTATAGATTGCCTATAAAGCATTAACACATTGTATAGTCAGGAGTAAAGATATAAAGAAGAAAGAGAAGAAAATGAGGGAAAGTCTAGTCGAGAAATCACATTAGATATAGTAGCAAAGCCATCTTAAAATTACTTGAAACTTTAAGGATGCCAAGATCCTACAGTATAGATCATAAATCATAATATATTCAATGGTGCATATATTCCCTATAAAGCATGTACACATTGCACAAATAATTTAACAGGTTAAGTTCAACCCATCCTTACTAAAAGAACTTTTGCCCTGAGCTTTACACACATTTTTGGCTTTAATCAATTGCAATTAGTAGGCAAACTTGGCTAACGGTTAATGCCAGTCTGTATGAGTGGGCAGGTGTGTGTGTGTGTGTGCGGCACATTGACACATTGCCACAAACACTCGCCTAGTGTTGGAAACACGGACTGCGTGCACTACGTAAAGACTGTGCCGAACATTAACTTTGACGCACACTTTATGCTATGTGGTGTGTGAGTGTCTCTGTGTGTGTGTGTGGGTGTGGGTGCCATAAAAACGCAGCTCATTGGCTGCTAAACATGCCGTTTATGGTAGGCAGCAGGCAGAGAGCGAGGGCTGTAAAAGGAACATGGCTAAGTACTCTTTCGACTGAAGCTGTCATAGCGCTGACCATAACGTTGCATTGCGTTTACAAGTGGGGGAGGTAGAAGGCGTGTGTGTGCCTGATTGTGTGTGCCTGAGTGTGCGAGTACTGTGTATGCCAATAAGCAAAAGCAGCTGTCAAAACGCAGACGCAACTACATACTACGTACTATGGATGCTTATGTAATTTGACAATGAACCGATGAGCCACAGCTGCAGATGCGAGAGGTCGCTCCTGCCAGTGTGCGACAAGCTGGCAACGCTGCCGCTGCCGCTGCTGCTACTGCTTAATCGATTGACATTTGCGGCACTGTCTTGGTAATCGACTTTGATGGTCGCAAAGATGCTACGCACATAGCACGAGCAGCAACTTAATGAGTTGACCGAAGAGCCCGAGTACATGGAGAACGGAGGGTGGCAACCCTAAACTTAACAGTTCATTTCAGCTGGCTGCTATCATAAATCGGCCAGGCGCACTCTTTATGAACACATTCTGACATTATTCGAGCAACATTTTGCGCACTTTTCCATTTAACCGTTAAGTTCGAATACCTATTAGAGTGCTGGACGGCATTGGCACTTACGGCCGACATCATTTTGTTTCGCTATTATGTAAAAAGCTTATAACAAAATGTGCAAAAATAAACCCGGAAAATAACACGCAAATAAATAGAGTTACACACTCTCTCACTCTCTCTCTTTCTCATAATGGCGGTACTAACGCGCTTTTAATGCGCCTGCACTTAAATTTATTATATAAGAATGCATAAAATATTCCACATTCCATATAAATTATTCAGTGCGATTTAGGCTGGCACTGTTTTTTACGAACCAGCCCCAAGAGCTTCGCTCAGAGAGAACTTTGCGCAGTTCCTCAAGATTGCATAGAACTTGCAAAGCTCTAAAGTTATATACGATCACATATCAGAAAAGCTTTGGCATGCAGCATTTAAAGCTATTAAGGCATATAAGATCAGAGATATGAAACGCACAAGCTTCCCATGAACAAAAAAGCTTTTAAAAGCTTATGGATTGCAGTTTTTAGCTAGAATATAAAAAAGTACTGCAATTTCTAATTGCTATAGACGCTTTCATATGATACTGCACATTTTATTCAAACAAAAGCTTTGCCCTCTTCATTATACCAAAACATGTTAAGAATTTTCTTAGATATATATATATTATATATTATAATTTAAACCCTTTTTAAGCAATTTTTAGAAATATTTCTCTGACTTAGTGCAACAGTCGCAGTTACAAATCACTTCAGCTTCTCAGCCTAGCCAAAACAGGTCCAGCCTAAAGTCACATAGGCCACATAAGCGAAAATTACGTTAACAAATCCAATCTGCAGTTGCCTGCCAGATAAATGAGTGCACGAATGGGAGTTTATGGACACATTGGGCTGACTGCGCTAAACTGTGCTAGACCCGCTCCCACTCCCACTCCCGCTCCTGTTCCCGTTCCCGTTCCCAACAATAATGATAAGATGACCTGAAGCCAGAGGCCAATGATGGTCACATTAAATTACAGGCCATAGAACGAAAGCAGTTGCAGTGCGTGTTTTCTTTCTTGGCAGGATGCGCGGTGTGGCCAGAGAAAAAGGAAATTGCAGGGAATTGCAGGCTACTGCAAAGAGTGAAGCGACGAATAGATAAACCTATGCTATTTGATATCAGAACAAGGTGTTGCACAAAGTGTGACAAAGAAAGAAGAGGGTAAATACCCCCTTTGTGCACTCCCCTGTGCACACATACAATGGCGGGGCAAAAGTCTAAGTACAGATTCAGTTTTCTTCATATGAAACCTTTTTGGACTTTTGTCACCCACTATGCACTATGCCACATGTGCAAGCGTTTCGGGTTTATGCATTCATTGAGGGGCGCGTTCAAGTAACAGCTCAGATTCAGCCAGGTACAGAGCAATTGTGGGTGTAGCCAACATCACCTGTGTTTGTGGTAAGGGAGGGCAAGGCGAAGGCAACAACGTAGGTTGGAGTACTCTGCCCGTTGCAACACGTCCATCAGTGGCCCATTGTCTGCGTCGCGCATACGTAATGAACCCAAACCGAATCCGAATTGCAGCCACGACATTCTGACTCCAAGTCTCACTCCCTTTTCCCCACTGCATTTAGTTACATATATCTGCACGCCTCACCTGTCTATCTGTCTCCTTCGATGTTGGAGCACTGTTGCCGGCGGGGGGATGATTTGCGCTGCGACTCGGGGCGGGGCAATGTGCATTGAAAGAAACGCAATTAGCACTTCGATTGTGTTCGGGTAACGCGATTTGCATCAAATTCATGTCTTCATCAACAGACAAACAGCATACAGCGAGGCGGAGACTGAGGCAGGGAAGGAGACAAGGAGAGAAACAAACACGAACAGCGTCAAAACTTTGTGAAAGGTCAACAAGCCAAATGGGGAGGAAGGGGGGCGAAAACACTTTAAATTATCACTCCAATTGGCATGATAAGTTCAAATGGTTAACTTGTCAATTTGTGACTAATTAACGGTTAAAGAGAAACCGGTTATAAGAACATATATGGAATATGAAAAAACTAAAGAGACTATCCTTAAATTATATCTTTGCATTGTACTGTTTCATAACACTGTTGAACACTTTGCAACTATTGAAAAGTTTCCAACATTGTTAATCTTCACTTTTCTCAACACTTGTACTGTTTCACAACACTGTAAGGTATTTTGCAATAATCGATAAGTTCTTCACATTCCAAACCTTAAAGTTTCTCAACACTTTGCAATTATTGATAAGTTCTAAACATTTATAATATTTAAGTTGATCAACACTTCTTCACAACATAGTTGAACATTTTTCAACTATAGACAAGTTTCCAACATTGGTAATCTTCACTTTTCTCAACACTTGTACTGCTTCACAACACTGTTAGGTATTTTGAAATTATCGATAAGTTATCCACATTTCAAACCTTAAAGTTTCTCAACACGTGCACTGCTACACAACACTGTTAAACACTTTGCAATTATAGATAAGTTCTAAACATTTCTAATATTTAAGTTGATCAACACTTACACTGCTTCACAACATAGTTGAACACTTTGCAACTATTGAAAAGTTTCTAACATTGGTAATCTTCACTTTTCTCAACACTTGTACTGCTTCACAACACTGTTAGGTATTTTGAAATTATCGATAAGTTGCCAATTGCTAATCTTTGCGTTTCTCAACTCTTGCAGCCTTTTTTCCGTATTGCATATCATAGTATTATTACTTTATTTCTACTTCTGTTCCTTTGGAAAATCTCTTTTGCTCTTCTCTTTCGGCGATCTGTTGCTTTTGATTCCAGACGCAGTACATTTGTTCCCATTCCCTGCTCCAGCACTTTATTTTCCCCACTCACTCTCGCATTCTCTTTCGCTCTCGCTGCGACAAGTGGCACTTGTGGCGCCGTCTAACAGTTACCTGCTGCGCCTTCGGATTGTGTCCGGTGTCTCGTGTTTTGTCTCTGCCGGCATTCAATGCATATTTATTTATTTTCTTTTGCCTGTGCTTTGGTTTTGGCTTTTTTCTCATTCTTTCGCCCTTTCTCTTTCTCTCGCTCTGTCCTTTCATTTGCTTTCAAAGCAATTATACTGGATAAATATCTTCTTCCGTTTTAGCTGTAATTACAAAAGTTTAATTGAGTTTTCTCGGCTCGTTGTGCTCCTTTCGTTACGTTTCGTTTCGTTCGTTTCTTTCGCTTCTTCTCGCTCTTCGAAGGTCTGTTGTGGTCCCGCTTCCTCCGTTTAGACCATGATGCTGTCGTTGCGGCTAGCTAGAAGTTTACCCAGCATTGCTCGTTGTTCTTGTCGCCGCGCCTGCCGTTGACGTTTTTATACCCTTCGACCATTGTGATAATGGTCAAAAAAAGGGTATACTAACTTTGTGCAAAGAGTATGTAACAGGCAGAAGAGCGAACAGAAGAGCGAGAAAGCAATAGGAGGCTCGAGAAATTATGCAAAATAAAATACATTTTCAAAATTGGTAGAAGGGTATCTTACTGTCAGCCTCGCTCGACTGTTGCTTTCGATACTAGTTTCATCTGGATATGTTGCGACTCCTGCTGTACCGTCGACTCCTGCTCGTCGCCAGCAACATCCATATTATTGTTGATGTTGCAGAAAAACAAAAAGACATGAAAGAAAGCCACAGTCTAGGCTGCTCGACTGCGAAATACTCGTTACACTTTCACCACAAATACGCAGGGAACTATCTATATCGACTCAACTGTTGAAACTGAACAAGTATATATGCATATCTGTACTTTTTGTGGTGGAAGATGCTTGCTTTTTAATCAACTATAATACCCTACCCTACTCTGTGAGTAACGGGTGTTTAAAGAAGCGAGTGTGAGCAAGTGACAACATGAACGAGTTGTTGTCAGCCTGGCAGGCCTGTCTCCTTCGTCTATCTAGCGCCACGTGATTGTTTTGTGCCACACTCAGTGGGGGACAGAGCAGCAGACAGTAGCAAAGCCGCTGGGGCCTGAGGCTGAGTGATTTCTTCAGTTGTCCAAGGACAGGACAGGCGCAGCCCAGGCAATACGTGAATAATAAAAAGTGATTAAAAACTGAGACCGCTGCAGTCCGCTACGCGCTTCGCGAGCTGGCAACGATAGCAAATAATCGATAAATGTAAGTGGTTTGTCGACACGTTAACCAACACTATACAAAATAAAATGGCATGTATCGCAGCACCCTGGCGACCTCTGTTGATGAATTGTTTGAGCGATCAACAGGCGAGGATTTAAGGTTCCCCGGCATTTTTTTTTGAATTTGGTACACTATTTATTTAAATAATGCCTGAAGTAATGGCCTTTAAATTATAAACAATAATAGATAATAATTTATTTAATATATGAATATAGAAATTATAATAACGAATGGTAACAGATGCAAGTCATTCTAATGAAAAAAAAAAAAAAAAAATGAAAATTACTTATCTGTAAGTAGAGTCTAGAGTTCATTATCTAATTATTATTACTAATAGTTATTTGCCTTACCTAAGATTAAATGCAAAATTTCTATATTTGATCCTTCCGTATTTGTCTTCTAGGCATTATCGCTTACCTGAATTCGTCGACCTCTGTAGTCGAGTCCTTTGAGTGTTTTGATCACCTCAGTGATCAACTACAAACGGGGTCCCAGGTTCGAATCCTGGTATAGGCATGTCAGGAGCGCGCAGGATGCTTAGTCTTAAGAAAATCTGTAATATGAAAAAATTAAATTTAATAAATAAATATTTTTTTTTATATCACAATTTATTTTTCAATAAACAAACAACAATTTTCGAATCTTTTTTTAAGTAGTAAAAGATTTGGCTACAAACAATTAAAGTTGTCTTTACAATCGCTATACAAGCTATCGATAACTCATCGTGAGCCACTCATCGCAAGTTAAAATAAAAACTTATATTTTAATATCTGCGAATGTATTTAGATATCAAACTTTTTGCTATTGTTATACTTAACACTATAATTTATTTATTTTTAATTTAAATTTTTTAAATACTTGTATCAATAACTAAATAACATATATCAATCTGTAAAATTACATGTATTGACTTTCATAAACAAGTTTGGAATTATTACCTATTTGATCCTTACGTATTTTCCTTACACATATTATGGTTTACCTGATTTCGCCGACCCCTGTAGTCGAGTCCTTTGAGTATCTCGATCACCTCAGTGATCGACT
Organism: Zaprionus inermis; assembly: GCA_018151445.1. Taxonomy (NCBI): domain Eukaryota; kingdom Metazoa; phylum Arthropoda; class Insecta; order Diptera; family Drosophilidae; genus Zaprionus; species Zaprionus inermis. The sequence goes on from JAECXD010001052.1 coordinate 206,549, forward strand.
ACAAACGGGGTCCTAGGTTCGAATCCTGGTATAGGCATGGCAGGAGCGCGCAGGATGCTTAGTCTTAAGAAAATCTGTAATATGAAAAAATTAAATTGAATAAATAAAATTTTTTTTTATATCACAAATTGTTTTTTAATAAACAGACAATTTTAAAATCATGTTTCAAGTAGTAAAAGATTTGTCCATTAACATTTCAAAGAATTTTTACAATCGCTAAACAAGTTATCGATAATTCATCGCGAGCTTATTATTCATCGTTAGCTGAAAGAAAATTATATATGTGAATATCGTTGAATTTATTTTGATAATATTATACATAACACTATAATTTATTTATTAACATTTTTTTTAATTTAAAACTTTTATACACTTGCATTCATCATTAACTATAAAAAAAGTTATTGGTCCTACCTTAACATGTATGGAAATATTTCCTTCTTGATCCTTACGTATTTGCCTTCTAGGCATAATGGATTACCTGATTTCGCCGACTCCTGTAGTCGAGTCCTTTGAGTGTCCTGATCACCAAAGTGATCGACTACAAACGAGGTTCCAGGATCGAATCCTAGTATAGGCATGGCAGGTGCGTACAGAATGCTTAGTCTTAAGAAAAAGTGTGAATGAAAAAACGAAATTTAATAAATAAAAAAATATATATTTTTTAGATATACTAAAGTATTTTGAAATCACAAAAATAAATTTTTAAATAATTTTTCAAGTATTTTATTAATTTTTTTTCCGAAAATTCGTCGGTTAATTTATCAAAATTTATGATTTCGTTATATGTATATATATATATATGTATATATAATATATACATATTATAATATATTTATTGAAAATTTTTTTACATTAAAACCTAAGCGGGAATTTTATTTTTATCCATCAAAACTTCTTTAATCTGAATTTTGACTATAGATATATAATAATTATGAGATTTACCTAGACATGTATGAGAATATTCTCTGTTTGATCCTGTAGAATTTGCATCCTTATAGACATAATTTCGTAGCTGTTTTCGCCGACCCCTGTAGTCGAGTCCTTTGAGTGTCTTGATCACCTTTGTGATCGACTTCAAACGGGGTTCCAGGTTCGAATCCTGGTATAGGCATGGCAGGTGCGCGCAGGATACTTAGTCTTAAGAAAATCTGTAATATGAAAAAAAAAGAAATTTAATGAATAAAATATATATTTTTTATTTTGAATATATTGAATTTGAATATATACATTCTTTAAATAACTTTTCAAGTAGATAATGATTTATTTATAAACATTTGCAATTGCTACGCAATTTATCGATAATTCATCGTGTGCGGCTCATCACTAGCTTAGAGTTCAAGCCAGCTACGCAACTCACTCGGCCTGTCAATTTGTTTTTAATAAATAGCGGAAGTGTCGAGTAGGTAGACAGATTCTGGTTAATTTATTCATTGCAAATTTACATGCTCATGTTTGCAAATTTAAAAACCGCACACACACACTGTGTGCAAGAGTGAGTAGTTAGAAGAAAGAAAGAGAGAGAGACAGAAAGAGAGCAAAGAGGTGACTGCAGCAGAGATAAAGCCGAGTGCAGGCGAGTTTATTCAAAGCAGACGCTCCTAGTAATATGTAAATCGCATTGCCAGTGCCAAAGTGGAGTTTGCTCAGAGTCAGCAAGCTTTGCCGGCTCCAGTACCGGCTACGGCTTCTGCCTCGGCTTCAACTGAAACTGCAACCACAACAGCTGGCCCAGCTCCAGTCTCTCATTCCCACGTCGGTTGCAGCACCTACTCCACATTCGCATTCGCATCGGCGCCTCCGTGGCATAGCTAACGTTCAGTTATTTTCCCATGGGAAAAATCCACTTGGCGCTTCCCCAATATTTACATATCATAGTTGGCTCCACAAATGAGTTGGCGAGTGTGCGTGAGGCTCTGAGTATGTGAGTGCGAGTGTGTGTGTGTGTGCCAGTGCCAGACAGTCAGCCAGTGTGACAGACGGACGTGTGTGCACGTGAGTGCCAAGCGAATGCGACGCGTCGAGTTAAATCATCGCAGCCTATTACCCAACCCGCGCATGAAATATTCATTGCGTAGCAAATCTGAGGCAACAAAAATCGGAAGTGAGCTCGCCAGCTCGTTTGAGAGCCCTTTATCGAGTTCGATGCAGTAATAACCTTCCGAATGGGTCAAAACCCCATGCAAATCAATCGGAACTAGCCAAAAGTCAAGTTGAATTGGAAAATGTCTATAAATATAAAGAATAATTACATTACAGAGTTTCAAAATGTCGAATAAAATTTATATTGATTAAGAATGCAATACTATCGACAAATTAATCAAAACTAGCTAAAAGTTGTGCCAAATTTTCTACAGATCAAGAATATATACCATCGACGAAAAAAACTCTTACACGAGATTGCAATGCTATGTGTCAATGTTAACCCAATGTTAACATCGCGTGCACACATTAAATTAACAGATTACACTGCAAATTAGTGACTTGTTTTATTTTTTTTTTTAATTTGAGGAAAATATACATCACTAAAAATAAAACAAAATTTAAGATCTTAATTGATTGGTATGTAAATGCAAATAATAAACTCGTTTTACCATGGAAATCTGAGCCCAAAATTAAAGTTTTTTCTAGCACACACACGCGCTTATAGAACATCATCCTTCTTCATCCTATCCCGCTTCTTAGAACGGCCTTTGCGGACACTTGAGGAGAACATTAATAAAAAAAAAAGTTTGTTCGAAATATGATATAACAAATTACATGCGCTTGAGTAATCGAATATTTATGATAAGGCAGGAGGTATCCGACCCAAAGTATACCCCACAACTCCCCGCCCCGTCTGCCACACAACTGATACGCCCATTTCGTATGCATTGAAAAGCAACAACCCAAACATGGCATAGAAACAGAAAGAGTGAGAGCAAGGTGCGGGAGACGAGCAGGAAGCTGGCGAGCAGAGTGCGCTTGTCAAAACAAATCCGTAAGAGATTACATTAAAAGGCGCATTCGGACAGCTCAATCGTAAGGCACACACACACGCACACCCACACACACCTACACAAAACACACACATGCACCGTTATAGTTATGGCCATACGGATGGGAGCAAGCAATACGTAGTACATACATATGTTTGTATGTATGTATAGCTTTGGCTACAGGTTGAGATTTGGGTATTCGCTTATATTAAGTGCACGCTGTGCATGCGGAAATATCCTCAATGGATTTGAGACTCCATAGCGCACCCAACTCAAACTGAACTAAATCCCAGTTCCTGCGGCACCGCTTGCGCCAATCGTATCTATTGTTTGTCCATTCTCCATTCGCTGTGTAAAATGATGGAAAGTTCTGTAATGCGAACTGACAGTAGTTTTCATTATGAATTCATGTAATTATTAATTGTTCATCACACTTGAGCAAAAGGGGAGGTCAAAATTAGTACCAAGCAAGTGTTAAAAACTTTTTCGATTCTTCTAAAATTTTGACATGTAAGACACGACTAATAATCCCCACTTTTCACCCTGCACAACCTTGCCGAAAATCAATTGATTTTTACCCGGAATTCGATTTAGTTTATATCTTGATTCACTTAGTAGTGCCATATTAAAAATTACTTAATAAAGTCTAAAGGACTACTAACCTCACATTCAACATTTGTTAAATATCAAGCGATATTCATCCGGAGTGACATTTTGTTTATGTTTATTAATATAGCAATAACAATATAATAGCAATATTAACTTTTCGTACATTTTCGACTTTTTGGCAATTTTTCAACACTTGCATTTATTAATAACCGTAAAATGGCATGTAAAAACAACCATTAAATGACATGTATTGAATTCCCTGACATGTATGAAGATATTTCCCATTTGATCCTTCCGTATTTACCTTATACACATTATGGTTTACCTGATTTCGCTGACCCCTGTAGTCGAGTCCTTTGAGTGTCTCGATCACCTCAGTGATCGACTACAAACGGGGTCCTAGGTTCGAATCCTGGTAGGCATGGCATGGCATGGCAGAAGCGCGCAGGATGCTTAGTCTTAAGAAAATCTGTAATATGAAAAAATGAAATTTAATAAAAAATTTTTTTTTTATATATTCCAAATTATTTATTAATTTACAATTACAATTTTTCAATAGTTTTTTAAGTAGTAAAATATTTGGCCACAAACAATTTAAGCGATCTTTACAATCGCTTTACAAGCTATCGATAACTCATCGTGAGCCACTCATCGCTAGCTAAAAGAAAATTTATATTTTAATATCCATGGATTTATTTAGATATCAAACTTGTTGATATTGTTATACTTAGCATTATAATTTATTTATTGAATTTTTTTTTAGCAATTTCTCTTTTACTTTTAATCGATTGCGGAGATCTAAATTGTTACTAAACAAGTGTCCAAAATAGTTTTAGACGATATTTAATGTTTGTAGAAACAAGAAAGATTTCGACATAGAGAGCTCACACTGTTTCTTGATGACAAGGAACTTAATTTTAGCTGGTGAATACATTGTTTAAATGAAATAAACAGTTGAATTCCAAAGCTAACCCAAGTACCCACAACCCAATTAACGTAAGCTCGAGCTGTCTGAAACAATGGTATTGGAAGAGTTGCCACCTGGCAACTAAAAACACTTAATTAGTTCATAAGCTCTGGCATTGCCTTCCCGACGTTGGAGTCATGGAGAATAGCGAAACTTCGATGGTAAATCGAACTTTGACGTCGAAATGGGAAAATGCGTCTGTGGAGTACCCACTCGAATTGAGTTCGGTCAGAGTTGAACATCATAACTAAGTACGTCGGCTGCGGGTGTGTGCGGGAGTGTGTGGGTGTGTGTGTGTACAAGATAATTCCATTTGACATTCCTGAATTCATCGGTTATCGTTCTACCTTTGAGCAAATTTGTCTGTGATTTGTTTGTTGCTGTGGAAATGTAAGCAAATGTTTTGTAAGCCGACAAAGCTGCTTACTTGATTTACGTCTCCCACTCGCATTTCTTCTGCTGGCTCTTAGTTTTCCATAGTCTTCTTCATCTTCATCTCCACCTCCTTCTAGCTACTGCTGCTGCTGCTGCGGCTGCTGTTGTTGTTGGTTCTTGTACCGGTTGTTGTTGCTGTGAATGGTCCATCTTGAGCTGACATTTCAACTGACAATTTGGACGACTGCGGGCCCGGGCTTTTTAATCCAAAAGGAGGCCCCCACTACAAAAGAGGGAAAAAAAAAAAAAGGTTAAAAGAAAAAAGAAAAAAAAAAATTTACGATTAATTCCAAGTTGTAGTAGAATATTTTGATAATTTTTTTTGCAAAATTTTTAATTATTTAATTTGACTAGCATAATGAAAACTTAATCAGTTCCAACTTTGGTTGCAGTGTATTGAAAAAATACAGTATTTCCTTGGGTTAACTCTAAGCTGTAGAATATTTTTGTGCAAAATTTTAAAATATTTAACTGTGATAATGGAATTTTAGTCCGTTCCAACAGAGTATTGAAATAACCCAGAAAAATGCCAAACCATGAATTCATTTATATTAGTAGCTAGAACGAAGGCTTATGCGACTTTTACAGTGTATTCAAATTTACTCATAACTAGCACCCCTTTCCTGCTTTTTAACCACACCCATGCCATAAATAGGTATTTCGCTCTCACTCTACCTCGACTTCCTACTGTGATTCGAACCTTTGTCCGGCCACGTTCACAGTGTGCACTCTATAAATTGTAAAACTATTTTCAATAAGGCCGCACAACCAGCCAGTAGGGAGTGGGGGAGGTAGGTACAGACAGCTCGACTCCATTTGACACGAACAGGACGAACTGCCCCGATGGGGAGGCCAGCAGAAAGGTGGAAAGCAAGCGAAACAGATCAACTCTCTAGCAGGTGCTGCTACGTCTGGAGTCTACCCAGTCTCTCTCTCTCTCCCTCTCTCTTCCAAGTCCAGTCGCTTCGCCTTGCGACTTGCTTATTGTTATTCCTGTGTTTCTGCCGTTTCTTGGCACTGGTTTTTGTCTTTGCTTTGCTCTCGACTTTCGGCAACTTCTTGAAAATACTTTATCTACCTGTATACAGGTGCGTGTGTGTATGTGTGTGTGGGTGTGTGAGCAAGTGTTTTTTTGTCTTTTCGTAATTTAGCATATTTCTGAAGCATTTTGTTGTCGTCTGCTTCAGCTACCTCTCCCTCTCTCTCTCTCTCTATCTCCCCCTTTGCTTGCGGTGTGCAAATGCAAATTGCTTGCCTTGCATGCACATCCTTTATGCCACTTTAACCACCCCCAGGAGCGGGAGCAGGAGCATGAGCAGCAGCTGCAGATGCCCAGTCGCGTTGATAGTTTTATTATTTTCCATGCCTTCTTGCATTTGAAGTCCAGAGATCTGCAGTGACTTGCACAGTCCGATTCTTTTATTCCTCCATCGTTGGCCGTGTCATCGTCTAGCTTAGACTTTAGCTCATCGGTTTGATGATCAACTCCTTCGATTTTCATATTCCAACTAAGAGTGTAGAACACGTTTATCGCCAGGTTAGCCAATTTTGACAAAGAAAACCCCGCGTCAAGCTTACCTTTTCAATATTTCCGTATCGTTTTCCCGCCTGGTTTGCCGTTTTCGCCAAAAATCTCTTAGTCGTTTTTCCGTCAAGCTGCGCAGCGCTCGCAGTTCAAATAAATAGTGTAAGCGAGATGGGGGCAAGCTTCGGCCCTGGATTGGTGGCTGTTTTTATGTTTATGTTTATGTTGTCTTATAGTCTTGCGTCCAGATGTTTTGATTCAGTTTTAATTCATTTCAGTCGGCGGCATTCAGTGACCGTTATTGCTGTCGTCCCTCGGTCGTTCCTGCCCTGATCCATGCCACTTCTCCGTCGTCATCGTCATCATCGTCGTCGTCGTTTGTTCTTGTTGCTATTAAGAAAAACGCCTCCAAGAATAATCGACTAAACGAACGAGCAAACGAGAATTGGTTGACGACCTCTACCCCGCATTCGCTCCGTCTCTCTCACTCATTCGCACTGCTCTAGTCGCTCCGTCTCTTTCGACATGCAGCCAACCAGCCGGCAATAAAAATATGATTGTATTTTCGCTTGAGTTGTTTTCATTTCTCGATGATGTCGAGAGGACCGTGCCGCACTCGGTCGGTCGGTCGGTCGGCGGGTCCAGGAGACCGCAGTTTTACCCCAATTCTTTCAGTTTCCACATCCTTCCGCCACACACAGACACACACACACACACAGACGTACTTACATACGTATACATCTCCGGCTTTAGTTTTCGTCTTGGCCTGGCCCAATGCATGGTTAAATCAAGCGCATGACAGAGGTCGACCATTGAACCGCTGCTGCCGTCGCCGAGTTTTGTTGTTTTTGCCTCTCTGCTTGGCGGAACCTTTGTTTTGTTTGCCGCCCCCGCACACACACACACACAAACACACACACACAGGCACAGGCACAGGGCACGGCATCCATTTGAAATCAGTATGGCAACTCGCATATTTGCTACATTACGTTCTCTTCGTTGCCATTAGTCGTGGTAGGTCGTGGGTCGAGTCCGCTGCGAGTCCATGTCCCTGTCCTTGTCCATGTCCATGTCCCGTACCCAGTCGCCAGTCTCGAGACTCTCTCAAGTCGCACATGCATATGTATTTACTCGAGTGATGTAATTTTTGAATAGCTTAAGGCATTTCAAAATATTTAGCATGGCAAATCCTTTTTAAACGTTGATTTCGACTGCAGTCGAAGCATGTTTTGAGGTCCTCGAAGCCCAGGGCGATTGCCCTCTCTGCCTGCTGCCCCCTCTGCCTGTGCGCTCGAGTACTTTGCATATGCGTATACGTATTATTGTTATTAATAATAATAAATTAGATGTTATGCTCAAGTTCGTCCAACCAGAAGCAAAAGGTTCTTGCCAATTCCTTTGACCCCAAAGTGATAGTCGTATGATTTAATTGCGTAGAACATATAACTCTAGGGATTTTAAATGAATTTTTCTGCAAAGTGCAGTTTTTTAATATGGTGTCAAAGTCAATATTGTTGTACTGATCATTGTGGGGTGCGTAGGTCGTCAAGACGAAGATTGTATAGGCCTCTCGCCAGGTTATTCAAATGTCTAGCTAATTTGCAAAGGTACTCTCTAAAGGGTAGGGTATTTAAGTCACTTTGAATGTGCTTGTTTCGGTAAGATCTGTGATCTGTAAAGTTGATGCTCAGTAGCTTCGATTGGGTACTTAATTTAATTTGACTGAAGACAAAAAGAGTGTGAGAGAGTAGACCATGCGGGGGTTAGCCGACAGAGCTACCTAAACCCGACAAATCTGGCTGTTTTTACAAGCGGGATTAATTTACAAGTTTGGAAGCATCTTAGAGAAGCAAAGATTTGATTTTAAACATGAGCAGACTGGGGAAACATTCTGCAACATAGAAATAATATCACTCATGATATTTGAGCATATTGTGCAACACTTTTTTATCGATTAAGATTTTCAATCGTTTGGTTTATATCAATATTACCTGTTTGCGTGTTTCGAGCGTCGATTTCGAACCCTCCTCCCTTGCAGACACACAAGTTGAACCATTTTACAGCGCACACAATGAAAACTGTGGGCCAAGTCAAAGGCAACGTAGAAAAGGAAATAGAAATTAGGGAAAACATAATAATGCCAACAACAATAACATGACAGTGTGAGTGTGGGAGGAGAACACGCTACACGTACGTATCATTGTTGTTCCTGTTCACTGGTCACAAGCAACAATGGCGGCCGCCCTCACGCCCCGCACAGTGTGCAAAAAGTGCGCAAAAACGCAAGAGGCAAATAAAAATTGTTGTAATGAAATTTGGTGCGCTGACATTTCGAAAAATTGCTTTTTAACCTTTGCAGCCAGAGCTCCGGGCTTGCCAGCCAAATCGTAAGTCTGAGCGAGTCGGAGCTTCTCTTCTCTACATGTCACTGACATGCTACACGTGTATCTCTTCGCCCTGAACTTGAGGTCCAAGCTGACTCGCACCCGTCCCCTGCCTCGTCGTGCCCACCCCCCTGGTGTGTGTGAGTGTGCATGCAAAGCAAAGTTGTGCAGCATCGAAATCTGTAAGCTGGAAAACTCTGTGACATGCTTTTAAGTTTTCGACTGGCATGCACATGCAGATTATTATTAGGTTGTTGCCTCTCCCTCTCTCGCCCCGCCATGTTTCCCTTTCGCATCCCCAGTCAGGTGAGTCCCCAAAAAGTTTGCCCATGTCCAGCTGGCGTGGTGAAGTGAGGAGTGCAGGTAGCAGGGAGCAGAGAGCAGGGAGCAGGGAGCAGGGAGCACGGAGGCGGAGCATGCCATTTGCCTTGCTATAAGTTTTGTTCTAACAAACCAATTACTCGCACCAATTTCCACAGGCTGCTTCGCCTCGCCTTACATGATGGAAGAGTTCGACTTTGAGGCAGCAGTAGGGCGGCGAGAGAGAGAGACAGAGAGAGTGAGAGAGAGCGGTGCGGGGCGGAGAAATTGAGACAGCGTCGGTGAAGGCAAAGGCAAAAGAAAAAGCACCGCAACGTCACCAAAAACAGACTGGAGATGGCAGCGTGGCTGATTCGCTTGGCAATTGATCTTCGCATTTAGAAATATCGATATAAGTCCGTATTTTTATTTTTTTTATTCAATATTGTTAAACTCATGCCCTTTATAGAATTATTTGTAGCTATTTTGGGGTTTCAATCATTGCAAACACTTTCCAACACTGTTGACGCAGCACGCGCTCATCTTTAGAATCGATATCATATTATCGATATATATTTTATAAAATTTTCGTATGCTTTAAACCTCACGCTTTCGCTCATTCCTTCTTCTCTAGTCACTGCCACCGCTTTCCAACACTGCTGAGGCAATACACGCGCTCATCTCAAACAAAGCTTAATCGATTGACAATATATTTTTGGTTTATCGATATATATTTTATGTACTTTGATTTTTTGGCATGGAATTTATGCTATAAACGCTCACGCTTTCGCTCATTTGCAGCTAGTTTTTGGCGCTTTACTTTTTCAGTCACTGCCACCGCTTTCCAACACTGCTGGCGCAATACACGCGCTCATCTCTAGCTCAGATAGCTGTCGCCCGACGATGGCGAAGCTGACGCTGTAGCAAAATACAAATACGACTTTCAGTTACTTTTTCATTATTTTTCCAAGGAGTTTGTCCTTTTGCGAGTGCGACACACTCGGCAGAAACACTTGGCTCGCATGTTCCCGTATCTCAGATTCCTCCAGCTCCAGCAGTCGCTACCCCTTGCTCTCACTCTCTCTCCTCTGTCTTCCCCCTGTGCCTTTCTGTATTGCAATGTTCAAAACATTGGCAGATGTCGTCGCACTAGCAAAAGTTACGAGAGAGCGCTGCAACAGCAGCAGGCAGGTGTGGGCAGGGACGGGTTGCGGGTGCGCATCCGGATCTGGATGGCGTGTGTACACACGCCGAGACAAGGACAAGACATGCCAGAGTCAACTCAGTTGAGCGAAATGTGCACAGAGAGAAAAAAATAAGAAAACAGCGCAAAAAGTTGCGACAAGTCTACTTTCCTTGCCTGCTTCTCCAACCTCTTTTGCGATTTCTTGTCTCTTTGTTTTCTTCTAATTTTTTCTTGTTGTTCCCCATTTACCTGGCCCCTCCAGCAGCGCACACTTTGCGCTGTTTACCGCATGTGCTGCGCGCCTGCAGGTGATGGCAGAGGCGGAGGCGGAGTCGGAGCACCTTAAAGCAGAAGGCAAATAAATAAATGATCGAAGTGGATCAGAATGTTTCGATTATCTCATTTATTATGAAACTACACTTAACTACAAATCGATATCGATAACGATAAATTTGCTTTGCACTTACCAACACTTGCAGCAGGCTAGGTATTTTTTATCCTTTCGGATAAAAACGCAAAGCGGTCACACTCTGCGTGCGGCATTGCCAGCAGTTACAGCTTGCGGTGGCTGCCGCATGTGGCAACGCTGGCATTGCATGTGTGCGTGTGTGTGACATCCAGAGGGCGCCAGCAGATACCGCGGGCTGTTGTGGCCGCTCAAGATGATGTCGTAGCCGCACATATGAAGAAGAGAGCAGCTTGTAGCATGTTGCAAGAAGCGACGTAATCTTTGGGCTGCTTGGCCGCTTAACTTGCTTCACTTGCAGTTGCCCCGCTTGCAGCATATTAAGAGGCAAGCTGAGGCAGCAGCAGCAACAGCAGCAGCAGCAGCATCTGCGGCAGCAGCAGCCCGCCCGTGCTGTTGTAAAAAGTTTTTAATTTTTCTTTTCAAACATTTAACTAAAAGCGCAAGTCGCCGCCGCACCCCCTTTCGCAGCAGACAGGAAATGAGAGCAACGAGCAGGGGCGGGACGGGGGATGCGCGAGGGGCGGTAGACCGAAAAAGAAATTATCCTTTTTCTTGTTCGTTTCTTTTGCTTTATAACTTTGGCTTGGCAAAATATCATACGCATAAAACAACATACGCTGCGCTCCACTCCACACCCCCTCGCCAACGCCACCACCTCTCGCAGTCATCCCATTCATTGCTCTCCCATTCAGTATATGAAACTCAGACTCTCTCTCTCTTCTTCGTTTCTCTCTGTCCCGCTCTTTCTTATTTTTCTTTTAATGAAACAGTTGTTGCTTGCGGCAACATTATGATTATTATGAGGCATGCAAAAGTTGCAGTTAAAGCGTCGCGTAAAATAATATTTAGATGCCAACATTCTGGCAAAAGCCCTCGTAGTTGTTGCCGGAGTTGCAGCCAAGCCAAGTCAGCCCATTTTGTAGTTTAATTAAATTTACGCCGGGCCGAAAATTTTGGTGAAGACCGCCAAATGCCAAAGCCAAAGCCAAAGCCGGAGTCGGATTCGAAGTCAGGATCAGCAGGAGCCAGAAAAGAGTGACTCTCCCACTCTTGCGGGGGGTTGCCGACAGTGCTGACTATACCCGACAAATCTGGCTTTTTTTTAGCAAGCCAACAGCGGGATTAATTTACAAGTTGCTGGAAGCTGCAATTCCAGATTTTGTTTTTTAAGTAAAGTTAGCCTTTTTTCGTTAAACAATATTTTTTAATTTAATTTATCAATCATTTTTTATTTTTTAAAGATTATTTTCAAGTAAATTTATAAAGTTCCATTTTTTTAATTTAATTTTTTTTTTTTTTTACGTTTTTGCTGAAACTGCCTTTTATCCCGTCAAATCGCTTTTATCTTATCAAATTGCTGAAAATGGCAATTCGGAATGAACAGTTTCCGTTTTTTTTTCAGAATTTCCAACATTTTTTGTATAAGATTTAACTAAAATTCTATGGTTTTTACGATATTTTTTTTTAAATAAACTGATGCAGTTTTATTTTTAAGCTACATAATTTTCATTAAAAATTCTTTAGCTGTTTTACGCTTGATCTATTCAATAATTTATTGGCTTCATTGGCATAGATTCCCGCCAAAATTAGTTGACAGCACTGACAGCCGGAGTTAGTCGCTTCAAATGCAGTGCAGCAGCAGCAATGTTGCTGTTAGTTTCGTAAATCCCTTAAATGAATTGAGTCTGGCCAGAACGAGAAAGGCGGGGGAGAGGGGAGAGAAGGGCGGTACAATCGTAGGCAAAGCGGCACCAGTTGCTGCTCTTGCAGGTCTCCAGCTTTAGCTACTGCCACATCAGATTGACTGAGAAGCCGCACAAATTTCTCTCTTCTCTTCCCTCTCTCTCTCTCTCTCTGTCGTTTGGCTACACAACAGTTGACGAAATTAACTTTTGCTATGATTTACGTTGCTTTTCCTCCATCTCGCACTCCACACCTTTTCTTTGTTGTGTGATTGAGCCAGTGGGGTGGGGGTGGGGTGGAGTCTTGGAGTTTTAGCCGCATTGAGAACCGGAACGGAACACCGCATTTGTATGTCTTCCAATTGGTTTTCCATTTGCCTCCGTTCTAATTGCCATTTGATTGTCCCAATCAAAACGGTCTCCGCAGCGCTGCTTGAGTTGCCGCAAGTTGTTTTCTTTTATGTTCTTCAATTATTTCTTGTTTTCAATTCACGGCTCAAAATGTTTCAATTTGTTTAATGCCTTGAATATCTAGAATTTCCGTAATTTGTTAACATCAACAAAAGCCTGAATAGACGGGAAAAAGCAGAATGGGCAGCACTGCCCAAGATGGTGTGCCACAGGTATTTTTCAACACTGTAAAAGGCCGTCAAATCTGGCTATTTTTGGAGGCCAACTGCGGGAAAAATTTTGAGAATTGAGGGTAGCGGGAATTGTGGATTTAATTTATTTTAATTTTAGTTTTTTCCGCTTTTTTGGGAATTACCAATATTTTCTATACAATTTATCTAAACTGCTCAAGATGGCGTACCTCAGGTATTTTTCAACACTGCAAAAGACTGATACACATGCTATAAGCACACTGAATAGCTGCAGATCATTTAAATAATTAATTTACTACTTAATATCTGAGTAATTTAATAATTGTTACATTGAATTATCTTATTAGTTCTGTTTATGACTGAAACTAAATACGCCACAGCTTGCTGCTAATCATTTGGCTGTCGCTTTTCATAAACAAGCCAAATCGCTGCCTGCGGACGACAAAAAGATTCGCTTCGCTTAGTTTAGTTGAGGCTAAAAGAGCGAGATACGGGCTTGTTGATAGCGCGTGTTGCCTCGCACTGGCAACGGCACAGATCGAAATCGGAACAAAAGTGCGCTTCTCAAAGCATGTCGGATGCGAATCTTTGCCTGCTTTTTGTCTTTCTGCCTTCTTCCCACACTGGCTGCCGCTGCCGCTGCTGCTCCTGCTACTGCTTCTGATGTACATCCCCTGCTGTGTGTGTGTGTGTGTTGTCTCTGTCTATTTGCGGTCTGGCATTATCACCCCGACTGGATCTAGTGCACCCGCATGACGAGCACACAAAACGGTCGAAACTGAAGCTGCAGCATTTTGTCAGCCGAGCTACCGCTGTCATCTGCAGCTGATGCGTTGCGTGTCCCGCTCCGTGAAATGGGGTCCATTTGTCGTTCCGAATAGACGACACAACACAAAAGTTCCATGGCGAAGCGAGGCACATAGTGCGGTAAAAAGAAAACTTATATTTATTTATTTTATACAGCAACTATCGATAGCTTTCCATTCGATCCTTATTGAATTTTATGTGGGAGTAGTCACATGCTAAAACAACCTTAATCTTTGCCCAATAATAACACATATTTAGACCAAATTTGGTAGTCCTAGTCTCTGAGTTCAAACAGACAGGTAAGGCTAGCTCGGGTTTATGGAAACAAGCATATTAATTAGAATACTTGCCCATCACAGCGGCGACTTGCAATTTTCCGGCGTACGCATTTTATGTAGACACGTATTTGCCAAGAACGAGATAATCAAGTGCGAAATGAAGCGTTACAGGAAGTATAAACAGAAATGCGTTAACAATGTCTCGAAAGGGGACGCCAATTGGCCGGATAGACGACTTGATGTGACTCTATGCAGGGCAGGGCTATGCAGGGCAGGGCAGTGCTGGGCAGGGGTCGCAACATCTAAAACAATTTCCCATTAATGACAACAACGTCAGTTTCAGACAACGTTGTCCCTCCCGCTCCGTTTCGTTCCCTTCATCGGTATCTTTTCATTATTTTTGGTCGGGCGGCAAGTACCGAGCAAACAAGCCAAGTGGCCGGGTGAGTAGGCTAAAGGAATAACGGGCGGGCGGGTTCTGGCATGCAGGCGTCCTTTTATGATGACGTTACGAACGGTACGCTCTCTCGCCTGACTGACATGAAACTGTAATGGAATTCAATAAAAGCTGAGAGTGCAGAAACTGTTTGACACGCAAACGGCCGAACCCAGACACGGATACGGACAGTGCGGACCAGGCGCTGTTGCTCTCCTGAATTGAGAGGTATCCATGCATTCAGTGTGTCGGGAGGGGGGGGGGAGTAGGAGGAGCAAGAGGCATCATGTTGTCCACCTTCGACGCCGCGAAATACAACACAACACACACTCGCACAGGCACACACAACGTGTGCGCTCGACGGGCTCATTTGTTAATTTTGCGCAATATCGTCGAGACTGAACGACACTGGCCAATGCGTCTGCGATGGCACCCGGTGCCTTTCGCACATTGGCTACAAATGAGCGCACAGCATTTAACATGTGGCGATATTTATTATGCCTTGGCCACATATGCAATATATAGACGCAGATGGCGAATAGTGCAAAGCGAGGGCTTATCGACTGCACGATGCAAGTGGAGAAATGCCGCAGAAACGATCGTTTCCTTTAATTTTATCAATTTTATTTATAGCCAAAAAGCCTAAACATGGCGACTATTTTTTGTTGCATACTTTCGAGTGCTGTCAGTAAACCTACCTAGTAAACTATATATTAAATAACTTCTGTGTTTATTAAACGATCACAACCAAATTTGTAGAAATCATTTGCGTGTTCATAATTCGTGTACACACCAAAAAAGAATACCTTAGCTTATAAATAACGTTTGCAAATCCAAGTTTTTTTTAGTTACGGGGGGCGTGGCAGCCAAATTTTAAAACAAAAATGCATTAAAAAGACATATTCTCATCAAGTTTATTAGCTTAAATCTGAGGGAAATACAGACCATAATTTTCAATTATCAAGTGCCTTTTCAGGTTGTCAAAAGAAATCAAGCAGGCTGTGCTAATCAAATTGAATCACATTTGCTACGAAAACTGCAAAGATGCCGCACATTGTAACGCCACAAGGCTCCAATCTTTGGCTACAGATGCTGCTGGAAGCAAATGTCTACACCAGCATCGTTTGGGCCATATGCTATCCACTCGACATGATCTATGTAAGTTACAGAGAAAGATATGGAGAGCCTGCTTGATTTCTTATGCCTTAATTCTCTATCCCCACGCAGAATGCATGTGCCCTGAAGCTGGACGTGACGCTGGCCTATGCGCTGGTACTGGGCATAGAGTGGTTACGCCTGTATATAAGCTATGCACTCAATCTTAGCTACTGCAAGCCGCAGCCAAAGATGCTGCTCTTCACCAGCATAGTAGCGTGGGTGCCATTGCTGCTGGCGCTGTACTACCTGCGCCTGAAGACCTGTTACTCAGTAGGATGGTTGGCCTTTATCTGGAATTTGTGGTACGCTTGCATTCTGCTGCAAGTCATTGTGATACTAGGCAATTTTCGGTCAAGGCACCAACTGGACAATCTTCCGAATTGGACTGCCGTGGAAGCATATAGACGTCGAAGGAGAGGGTACTAATCAGCCCGAAAGCAGGCACCCGTAATAGAGCTTCCACCTTGAAAATCCCTACTTCAGATAATCATACTTATCAAACAGGTTTCGATTTTCGTTGGGAATGATGCTACCCCTTGAAAGAACCCAGGACTTGGAACTCTCATTAGTTCGGTTTGACCCTAAGATTGATTCTACTTCAAAATAAATTAAAATACAAATTTTCAAAAATTTTGGACTCTCCATGCTCTGGACTTTTCTTGGAAGAGCCCTATCAGGACCATCCAACTCTGATGACTTGGTCAAAAATCATAAGATTGCCGTTTGTTCATGTTTAAAATATCTTGAACTTTCATGTTATCGCCTTGCCTTGGATAACCCCTGTTAGATGCCTCCTAACTAGTTTTGGTCTGTGCTACAGACAGATCTACATACTGCTAATGTTATCGATTACTTTGTAGCTGAGATAACTATCGATAGTGCAGTAAACAGAGCATCATTACGTCGACATGATCGGATTCCTGCTATCTGCTTGACTCAGGCCCACACTGGAACACCTTGTCCAGCATCGCAGTCCCTTTTGGTGTTGCTTTTATTGAATTTATTTTGCGATGCGCGACCGTACCCCCCACTCGACGAACGACCAATGACGTCGTTTGATGCCCCAACCGGATGTCGTTTTCAATAAAGGCGTCGCAGGCGTTAAGCTCTCTCCACGCACACACACACACACACACACACACTCCCGCACCAGAGTTGCCACACATGTGGGCCAACTTCAGTTGTCTCTCGCTCTCTTACACTCCTCTCTATCTCTCTCTCTTCGCTCGTGCGGCACTTTAATTAATTTCTTTAAGTTCATTAACGTTTGACTTGTTTAAGCAAGCGAAGATGGCGATACAGCAAATGGGCGTACCACACCCGCTCTCCAACGCCCCGCCCCGCCCATCCACATCATGCCACATAGAGAGGTGACCAGTTTGATGGCTTTGTCAGCAGAAAATTGCTTTTCGCCCGGGCGAGCACTTTAAGCCAGGCTGACTCAAGTGCCCGAGACCATAAAATGTAACCAACTTATGGCTACGACGTGCGGAAGCATCGAGGCGTTGTTCGAGGGAAGGGTAGGGATATATAGAGTTAGCCACGCCCCCAAAAAACCACCCAGTACTGCGCAAGTGGAGTAACAAAGCAGCATTATGCAGATTTACTAAGCTGTTCGCAAAACTTATTCGATATTATTCTATCGCTTAGAGTTGCCTAAGCGTTGCGAAAGTTTTCTGAGGTTAGGTTAAGACTTAACTCTACAAAAGATGATTTAATATCTTATAAATACACATATCATTTTCTATATTACTTTAGGACCGCTCTAACTTGTCCATAATTTTAATCGTACCTAAAATGTCCCTCATCACACTCTCTTTTTTCGATGACAACTTTCTCTATATACACAAAACTGAGCACAAAATCGATGATCCTATTGAAGCGATAAATACACAAATCAAAGCTTATGTGTTAAAAATAACCAATAAAAGAGCTAAAATGTCCCGCAGTTTTCATCTACGAAGTTGAGTCCACTACGAATACCGCATTCGTATTTCTAGATATGTGTGAAAAACTATGGGGAAACAAAGCAAAAGTCGTCAAAATGTGAGTGAAATGTGAAAATTTCGAACAGAAATCGAAATTCTCATCGAAATTAGCCAAAACAAATTTCCCATTATACTTCAAGCCGGAAGCATGTCGAGCAAATCGAGTGCGGTGCTACCTGGCCAGAACTCGCAGCCGGAGGCGACAAGTGAGAAGGCGGCTAAGGAGGGAGCGGAGCAGCAGGTGACGTCCGAGACGGCACAGAGCGCGGATGAGAATTTGCCCAGCACAAGTCGTCAAGTGACGCCTCAACCGGAGGAACCCATAGTAGCGAAACCACCAGTACCGCCAGCACGTCCTTCTTCATCGCGTTCGTCATCGCAAGCCAACGGGCCCGCGATGCGGATCAGGCGTGAGCTCGCAGAGATCATTGAAAATCCGCCGCCCAATTGCAGCGCCGAAATGTTGAAGGACGATCTTTTTCATTGGCGCGCTACGATTCTGGGTCCCAGCGGTACCGTCTACGAGCATGGCATCTTCCGGCTAGATATACGTTTTCCGGCCTCGTATCCATTTCGCCCGCCACAGATACGCTTCATAACGCGCATCTATCACTGCAACGTGGACAGTCGCGGCGTCATCTGTCTCGATGTGCTTAACGAGCGCTGGTCGCCGGTAATGAATATTTCCAAGGTGCTGCTCTCGATTTGGGTGCTCATTGGCGAGTGCAATCCGTTGGATCCACTGGTGATGGGCATTGCGGATCAGTATCAAAACAATCGCAAGGAGCACGACAGAATTGCGAGCTACTGGACTCGGCGCTTTGCCGTGGATAAGTCGGGACTGGCTGAGGGTAAGGGGCAGGACGAAAAGGATGAGCAGGGCCAGTTGCCGACTGTACCGAAAGTGGAGCCGGATGAGCAATCGGAGGAGGATGGCGAAGAGAAGGCTCAGGAGGAGGAACAGCAACAGGCGGCGCCGCAGGAATAAACGGAGACAAGGGCGATACCTTCCTCAATAAACACACGCGCTTTGCCTCTCTGCCTCTCTCTCTCTCCCTGTCTCTCCCTCACTTGCCTTCGTTTATCCTGGGCGAACGCGCACAAATTGTTAGCTGAATATGGCTTGCATAATGGTCGCAGCGTTGCCATCCTTTTCGCTGCCAGAGGCTTTCGCGCGTGCATGTTCAAGAATATTCATGAGCTGCCAAAAATGAACCATGCAAAGGGGGACATGCGAAGGGGTTGTGGATTGAAAACTGATGTGGAATGTGGGAACGCAGTCGAAGTAGCACGCACTAGCACCAAATCAACACTTACAGCACTGGCACAGCTAGTTTTGCCTTCTTAAACCAAATATACTAAGCGATTCGATAAGAAATGCGTGTTATATCTGGCAGCTTCTTTCTGCGAATTCAATTAAATGTATCGAACGTACAGTGAAGGCGATTCGATAGTATTGTATTCGATAGTATTGAAAATTGAGAATGCCAGTCAGTGCTGCCAACTCTGCTTTTTAACGTCAAATCTAGCTTTTTTTTGAAGGCAAATAGCTGGAAATATTTATTGCGAGAATTCTGTAGTTTTTATAAGAGAATTTAGGTTTTTCCGCTTTCTTTCGGATTTGTCAAAATTTTTCAATGAATTTGACCCAAAATTAATTTTTTTAACATAAATCCCATATAATTTAATTTGATTTTAATTTGACACAATTTGAAATCTTAGCTTTTTTATATATATTTTTTTAAATGCTTAAGCTATATTAATCTTCTTCGGGCAAATCCTTTCTTTTGCCTTTTTGTGTTCTTAGAAGTCAACTTTATACAACATTCTTTTCGTATATTAATCAACTGGATCTACAAGCTGTACTAGTTCCTTTCACGAGTTCCTTTTTTTGTATGTCGCACAGTGTAATTAGTAGGTTGTTCTTACTAGGTGAGAAGAGAAAGCGAGGGACAACTGGAAATGACGGAAAATATAGCTGAAAATTGTTAATTAAACGAGCTGAGCTCGTGTTGAGCTGAGGGATGAGCACAAAATGTTACCCAGCAGTAGGGGAGAGGTGCATGGCAAAAGGGAATAAGGGAAACAGAGAGAGAGCTGAGAAGATCTAAGGAAAGCGACACTCAATTTGCGAAATGCGATAAATTGAATGAAAAGTGTGAAAATGAAGAGGAGTCATCAGTGCCGGACAGGAAAGAGCAGGGCAAAGCCAAGCAGGCCGGCAGGCGGGCGGTCAGGCGGAGTGGGTCGCGTAAGGTAGCGTAAGTGTGAACTGTGTTTGGAGCGAGAGGGAGGAGGTTTGGCAGGCGGCAGAGTGCCGGCTTAAGCACAGAGCGTAGCGAAGCGCAACACAAAAAAATGTAAATGAAAATTCAGGGAAATTTAATAATAAAAACATCAGCATAAAGTAAAACGCATAAAATCCAATGAAATGTAAAAGGCAACCAACGAAGGCGATGCCGCACCGCACCACGCGCTGGACAGAGACGCCATCAAGGACGATGTTCCACTGTGTCTGCGGGCGTGAGTGTGCAGTTGTTGCTGCTGCACTGGAAGAAATTATGGTAGGATATGGCAATATAGAAAGGAAGAATTTCCATTGTTTATTCAGACAATTTTGTCTACTTTTGTATACTGTCTTAGTATCGATACTATCTTAGTATCGAAACTCATACTATCGATAGAATAATCGTAGAATTTCTTACAATATTATCTATTGGAAAGATTGTCTGTTTAGACTTGAAATATCAAGATAATTCCATTGGTTTTCGGTTGTTTCTTATAGAATGTGATCTATTCTTTCAGACAATTTTATTTACAATCGATATATCGTTATATATTTAAATCGAAAAAACTTCACAAAGCTTATACAATTTTTAGAACTACATGGATTACATAATATTGTTGCTTTTGTGAATTTGTTCCATTAATATCATTGCCTTAAGCAGATTGGGAAAAAATAGATACTTCGTTACTTTTCCGCACTGTTTCGTATTGTTACTTTATGATCCCCGTCTTTATCTAGCATATCGAACGCATTTTTCTTGCAGTGTACTTGTCGTTTCTTGTCGCGTGTGTGTACAAAATAGCATCGGGTAATCACATTGCGTCGCTGCGACTTTGATTCCGACTCGGGCTGTAGCTGTTGCTGGGAACACTGTAGCTGTAGCTGGATGCGGTTGCTGTAGCTGTAGCTCTGGCGTAGCGGGCGTTGCCTGGGCCTGGGCCTGGGCAGGATATGCTCAATTGAACATGTTGATTGCTGACAGCGCAGACGCCGCTGCCGTCCCCAAATGAGGAGTCAATTGAAAATCAACTTAGAGCTTGCTTTAATGGAATTAGTTGTAGAGCGCAGTGCCACCAGCACCGGCAGCAGCAGCAGCTACGACAGTGGCAGCAGGAGCAGTTCTTGCTCTCTCCACCTCACTCCCTCGTCCTGTTGCCCCCTCCTTCTTCGCTTTTCTTTCAAACGCAAAGGATATCAAGAAACGAGAGACGCCTTGACAAAAGTGCGACACATTTCAGGTTGTTGCTCAGGCAAGCGTGTCTCACACATGCTGGTACTATCTAAACACACACAAAGACAAGCAGACCTACACACACACACAAACACATCCTTTACACCTTGTCCTTTCGCTCGGACATCTGGAAAACACATTTAAATAGAGCTCTCGATTGGAGCAGCCGAAGTGAAGCGTGTTGAAAAGCGTGCAAATGAAATTAGAGTGCTACAGCCCTTGGCCACGCCCATTTATTTCAGCTGACCTGCTATTCATCTTTGCCCTGTAACCCTACGAAGAGGTTAGGGCCAAAAAAAGCGAAGTTTGTATGCTCTTTTGAAGATAAAGTTCAAAATAAATAATCATAGCATACTTTTTAGGGCAGTTCAATTGGAGTACATTTAATTAAAGTTAAGTACGATTTTCCTACACTTTTCTTGCGATTAACATTCGCCATTATCGAAACCACAACTATCGATTGATTCAGTGCGATTTATTAATCGTGAATACAGTGCTGGAAATGGAAACAACAGCAACAGCAACAGTAACATGATTGAATGAGTGTCGAGTTTGAAAGGTTGAGCGAATTGGTGCACGTATGAACGAATGAACAAGGGCAACGACACAAGGCAGTGACAAACAGTGCTGCCAACTTGCGAGCTGTTTATATGCAAAAATAAAAGCCAACAAACTATTTGCCAAAACAGCTTAAACATTCAAATAATAAATATATAAAAACTGCTAAAAATACAAAAAGTACAAATGAAATTGTCTTAGTTTATGTAAAAGTTAATGATAAAAAATACATTTTACGTCAATAGTAGTATTAGTATAGTTTATAGTATAATGTTGCTAATTGCGACAAAAAAGTTAATTACACTATGAAAAAAAAAAAACAGAATTTCTCAATAAAAGCCAGTTTTGACGGGAAAAAAGCGTAATTGTCAGCACTGATGTCCCTCTCTCTCTCTTTTTTTCTACTCTCTCTCTCTCTCTCTCTCTCTCGAACTCCCTCTTCTGCTTTCGACCCTGCTCGAGAAACGCGCAACCTCATCGTCACAGGCAGCGTCTTTGGTGTAGTCATCTTCGTTCTGCCCGACGTTGTTGGATGCGTGTGGCGCTTGCTTGGCTGCTTCGGTTTTGTGCAGCTGCCTTTGTAGCTTAATTGAATTTAAGTGCGTCGCACTATATGCAATATTGCAAAATGCAGCACGCACACACACACACACACACTGGTACACTCTTGCCCTCTCCTGCTCATACTCTCTCTCTCTGACACAATGTGCATTTGACTTTGTCGCACGATTTAGCGATTTGCAGAAGCATTTCGCCTGCGACAATCAAACTCAGCCAACTTTGTGAGAGGAGGGAGGGCCTGAGGGGGCGTTACGTACCATTATGATGTGCAGAACTTGACAAACTTTGTTAGCCAAGCGAAATAGTTTTATTAATTGGCAATGGAGAAGCCTCAGAGCAGCACAAAGTTTCGTAAAACCGATTTAGGCGCGTTTACAAAACAAGTGTTGTATAACGCCGCGGGCAGCCATAGTAGAAACGAAGGCAACGATCGTTAGATCGTTAAATATTGTATATAAATAAATTACGTATTAATTATGCATATATTTTGAATAAATGATATTAAGAGCTGGGAAAAAATAAATTTATTGTAATTTAAAAACACTAACATCGCAGAATCGATAGCTTTAAGCGCTGCGCAACACTAGAGCAGCAGCAGGGTTGTAATTATACAATAATTATATTTATACTATATATTTTCCTGTAATTTTATTTAAAAACATTGAAAGCGAATAATCGACATTTATTTGAATCGATGGGCAAAGCTTTAAGCTCTACTGTAATTTGGCCACACTGCAACAACAATTCACATTTTTTTTGGCACACTGAAAGTGTTGGCAATTGTAGGCGGAAGAGTTATGGCAGCATTATTCCGATATGGATGTGAATCAAAGCGATCTTCAACGAGTTCAAACTGCATCCAGGCACGCCAGTTGATAGCGAAGGAGGAGCAGGAACAGGGAGCTTGCAGGAGGGGAGACTCCGTTAAATGTCGCTTTAAAAACTTTCTGACCAGTTACGGCACATAAACAAACAGCTACACGGCGGAACCGCGGCTCCGTCCGGCAAATAAAAAGCACTGAGCGAAAATCGATGTGCATAAAAGAGTAGCCAACAAGTGCACGGCAAGAAAAACAAGAAGCAGCACGAGCTGGAGCAGTGCACAAAAAGCGACGTGGTGTATACGGCCGGAGCACATTAGGCCGCGGAGCTGGAACTGAAACTGGCTACGCTGTGTATGTGTGTGTGTATGGAGCAAAGAGAGCGGCTGCTAAAAAATGTCACAGCGCCAAAATTTGGTGGCGAAAAACGCCAACAAAAACACAGGCAGAGCAGGAGGAGCAGGAGCAGGAGAATGGAGTGCGGCACAAGGAATGTCCGTTGCCGGCGCTGACCAAGGCAAACACTTGGCACTTGGCACTTTTTGATGTTGTTAGTGGCCATGTCGGAGCGACGCTGCGTTGCGTTGTGCTGTGCTGCTCTACAGGCGATCCAGGGCGACAAAGGGGGGGAGCAGCCGGACAGCCATTCCTGCAGGTGTCGCGACGGCCGCGCAGACTTGCAAACTATGCACATGGCGGTAAATACTCTGGACGACTCCGCCACGCCGCGCCACGTGCTGCCACGACTGCTACTCCACAGCGCTCTCTCTCTGCTCTCCCCCTCCGTCTCCTCCACGCTTGCCCTTTCTCCGGCTGTCGCTTAAATTTACTGCCCTCAGGCATTTCATTTGTTGCAGGTGAAGTAGGAAGCGGGGCTGGGCTGGGTGGCTGCAGCTGCTCCGCTCTGGGCGCAAATATTTCCGAAATGTGACAAAACAACAAATCGACAAAAAAAATCGAGTAAGAAAAGCTACAGAAAAGCTGCACGACTGCAATATACCTGGTTTTTTGTAAAACATTTTCTATTGCATACTTTTGAGTGCTGCCTCTAAAAGACAAACAAAATATTAAATAACTTAGGTGTTTCTAAGCCGATCTCAAAAAAACCTGCAGAAATCATTAGCATTATTCATATTTAATATATTAGGTATTAAATCGTACACACCGAAAATGAATACCAAACCAATTTGATAGTCCTAACTCCCATAATAGCTAAGATCTACAGACTTTTCACACACTTAGCACGCCCCTCTCCAGTGATCGCAGGGTATGGGTAACAACCAGCGAGTGCGAAAGAGAAATAGCAAAATCTGTATACATGCAATTGCTGGCACTGCATGCTCGGAGTCGGGTAGAGCCTACAAGCACTGACTAGTCTGATTGGAATGAATGTGCCCGGCAACTTCAACGTCAGCTCGTCCCTCCCTCCGAATGCGGCTCAGCTCAGCTATAAACGATCCCGAAAAAAAGCCACTTCAAAACTAGCGACGTTTATCTAAATGGCGACGTACTCCCGAACGCGGCAGGTAACAAGTTTTTAGCCAAGTTGGGCAGAGAATCCTGCGTACCTCAACTGAAGCAGTAAAGGATAATAAGAGACAGGCAACTATAGGCAACTCCAAGCAGAATCCATCTAGAGGTACCATAAGTAAAATGCTATGCCAAATGAAAATCTGATGATTTTGGACAAAGTTGAAGTCCAGATAGGAGTGTCTGGTCTTGAGGAAGCATGAATGATCAAAAATTTAAAAAATTTAGGACCTTTATTTTTTCAAGCAGAATTAATCTAAAGCTCAAACCAAACACAAAATGTTATGCCAAATGCAAATCAGATGATTTTTGACAAAGTTATGACTACTTGCAATCCCGTTAGGTCTCTCAGAGGTCTGGGTCTCTCAGAATTTTGAAGCATGGTAGATCTAAAATTTCAAAATTTTGGGACCCTTATTTTCTTATGCAGAATCGATCTTGAGGTCAAACCATGAAGGAAATGCCATGCCAAACGAAAATCGGTTGATTTTTAGCAAAGTTATGATTGTTGGAAATCTAGATAAGTCTCTCAGGGTCTCTCAGAATTTTGAAGCATGGAAGATCTAAAATTTCAAAATTTTAAGACCTATATTTTTTAAAGCAGAATCCATCTAGAGGTTAAACCACGCTTTTATGCCAAATGAAAATCTGATGATTTTTGATAAAGTTATGAGTGTTGAAAGTCTGGTAGATTCTCTCAGGCTGAGGGTCTCTGAAAACATGAAGGATACAAAATACCAAGTATTAATATTAATTAATAAACATTGTAGAATCCATGGCACATAACGAGGCTTAGAGTCGAACGAAGCGTTAAAAATAACTGCGCACAACCTGGCAACCCTTTTAGCATGACTGCATTGTCATCTCAGCTATATTAACCTGCAGTTAAACTACATGTCAAGCACTCTCAACTCATCTCGGCTGAGCACAGGTCAAGCTCAATTTGAGATGCCATCAATTGCGACGCAGCTCAGCGAATACGGATGCTGCTACTCGACGGCATAGCCATGCAACACCCCCCTTCCCCACACCTCTCCGTCACGGTCCACCATCAATGAGGGGAATGTACAACATAGTGTATTGTCAATTGGTTAGGTCAAATGATAATGCAATAAGGTAGTTGCCAGCCTCGTGCTGTGCTGCAGGCACGACCCCTTCAGGTAATAAATCAAATCAACTTAAATCTTCATTAAATTTTACTCTGCGCTCAAGCGGGAATTGAAAGCGTCCGCCACTGGCTACAACTGCTCTACGGCTGCTCCTGCTCCCGCTCCCTGACCCTAATCCTCCTCCAGCAACGACTCTTGTTGTTGTTGTTGCTGTAATCCGCGAGGCACCGCGCACATCATTTCACACGGAAATCAAAGACGCTTCCTTATTTTTCTTAAGTTTAAATTGCAGGAAATTACTTTGCAGTGCCGCGGAGAGAGCGAGCGAGTGGACCGCCTGTGCACAGAGCTTGCCTCTCGCTCTAGCTCTGCTCTCCAATGATTTTTATCGTCCTCGTTGCAATTTCTAATATTAAACTCAAAGCAGGCAGGTAGAGTAGTAGTCGGGAGCTGTCCCTGTCCGACCGCGGATGTTGAGAGCAAAATCCTAACTGCTACTTATCGAGCAGATACCGCCCCCGTCCTACCCAAGCCTTTAGCTTGCTCACTCTTTGCGGTGCTTTGCTCTCTCTCTCTCTTTCTATCACTCTCTTTTGCCCTGCGCGCATTTTCATTTTCATTTTGGCATCGTTGCCACGGAAATTCATCAAAATCATATAAAACTCGTTCGCCTCGAAAGAAGACAACCCCCCTTAACTTTGGGGGGTTAGAACTGGCTGACTCTGCCTCTGCCTTCGACTCCGCCTCTGCGCGCGGTTTATCATTCGCTAGTTACAGCCCAAAACTTTTGACGGACCATCTGCATGTTTTCTTACACGGCAACCGCTGAAGCTTCTTCTACTTGTTGTTGTTGTTGTTGCTGCTGCTGTCGGTTGCTGCTCTGCCAGTGGCACTCGAGCAATATTTGATTTTCTTCTTTGATGCCATTAGTTTTTCTGAGGCCTGCGCCGCCGCCGCCGCCGCTCTTTCTGCTTACTGATTCCGGTTGCCTGCCTTCTTTGCCTTTCCCCGCATCCTTCTGTCACCGTGCCAGGCAATCGCGCACTTGTAGATAAACTTTTGTAAATGAAATTGCAGAATGTTCTTAGCATCTAGCTGTAGCTAGAAAAAAAGCCTGTTGAGTTGGGTCGCTAGATCTCAGGAACTATTAAAACTATAGGTAACAAATTTGCCGTGTGTTTAACTGATATAGTAAGGTGGCTTTCAGGGGTGTCAGTAGCCCACTATACCTTTTAAGTATTTTGGAAATCAAGCAGAGACATAATTTTCAGTTTTTTTGCACTAAGCTGCTAACTTGGATTAATTTGATAGCTTTTTATGAAATTTCCTAGTGTAGAGCGCTTTGATTTGTATTTTTCTAGGGTATGTTGCAGTCGCAAACTTTTATTTTGCCTGCCAACATCGAGTACTCTCAACTGGAGTCTTCTTAGCTGATTTTTTCTGCTTTTTTTTTCTTCGTTCTTTCTGCTCTTCTACGCTCTGTATTTTTTCATTTCTCTCTCCGTTCCTCGCACTGACTCTCTTTTTCTCTCTCTCTCCCGTCCCACTTCTTGTCCACTTGGCAGTTGAAGCAGATAATGCGTTTTGCGACTGTTGCATTTCCGTGCCGGGGCATTTGGCCAGGTGCTTAGAAACCATTCGAGTAATCAAAGCTGGTCTACAATGCGCTAAAGCAATCACGAGACAGGACTTTGCCCCCAACAGTTTTGCACCAACCTACCTTTCGCACAACACCCCACCCCGCTTCTCTGAGCTGAGCTCAACTGCGACGTCAGTTTCCCCAGGTGCAGAGCGATTGAACACCTGACAAAACAGTTACCTTTGTAGCCCGAACTTTAGATGCGGCATAGTAAATCAACAGAACCCGAAAACACAAACAACAACAATAACAAATATAATCATAGCAAATGAAAAATGCTTCTACTCCCTGCCACACACACACACACTCGCTCGCACACACACGCACTCGCTCTCTGGTAGCGCAATCTCAGTTGCATTTTAATTACCGAATCAAAAATCAGAGAAGCGGAAATACTTATGAATTTCTTATGAGCCCACGAGAAGAAGAAATTGCCGTCGCCGACTTTCCACGTACAGCAAGAAACAACAATAACAACAACAAAAACGCGAAAGTCAATAAGAAGACAACAAGAGAAAGAGGAGAAGAAGCGGAGAAGCTTGCTCGCGGCACAAGTTTTGTATACCCTGCAATGTGGTGACGGTACAAGTGGAAATACTGCACGCAAGGGCAGCGGCAGCAACGGAAACGTTTACGAAGTAGTTGTAAAACAGAAGAGTAAGAAAAATGAGCATTTAAAAGAAGATTGTATAAGAAAAGAGCAGGAAGCATATACTAACAAAGGAAAGCAATGCATAAGGAAGGAACAGCGTGATGAAAACGCAAAATAAAACAAGTAAAACGTTTACAAATGTAATGCCAAAGTAGAATCAAAGATTAAGACTTAACTGGACTTATATAATGCCAGAAAATTGTAAAAAGACTCAGAAGAAAAAGGATAAGCAGAATTCGCTAGACAGTTGAAACATTTACGAATATTAAGCACAAAACAGAACTAGTGCTAAAAATCACAACATTAACGATCGCACCTAGGCGCCTATTGAGCCTTATAGATAAATTTAATAGTGTTGCCCATTATACCCCAAGTCAAACTTACTACCGGTTCTTTCTCTAGCTATGCATACCCTACAATCCCACATACACACACACACACTGCAAATAAACAAGTGAAAAGACACGCAGCACTCGAGCAGCTGCTCAGTTGTAATATGTGGCCTTAGTTTGGACCAGGTGGGTTGCTCGAAAAGTTTTCACAATACCAGGGAATACCCTGTAAATGATAAGGATAGCACAAAAAGGTCTTGCTCAGAACTGACTGAACTGTATTTTCAACGAAGAAAACTCAATCGAAATTCGGAAACTATCGCAACTATCGATAAATCGTTGCAAACTATACGATTGCACCGGGTAAACAACAATATTTACACGTATATTTACTATCAAATAGAGACACACACACATACTAACACACACAGACGCCGGCACAACTAAAGTGCGCATACACCGCAAGCTGCCAGACAAATTGGTTTAGCACAAGTGTTGTGTGAGTGAGAGGGTGTGTGTGTGTGAGAGAGAAAGGTACATACACACATGTGAGTGTTGCAGCTGCATTTGGAATGTCTCGTCGCATTCGGCAGTAGGAAATAAGTACCGAAAGATATTTAATTCAGCTGAGAGAGGTCCGCTTTCGAGCACTAACCCCTGCCCTGTTGCGGTTACCCAACACTAAAAAAATTATATATATACATACTAGCTGACAGTCTACTTATATGTCTTGCTGTCCAGGCAAGTGCATGGACTTTGCACTTCTCTTCTCTCCTACCTTTCGGCTTAGTGCCTTGTATCGGCAGGCAGAAGGCAGCCTGCTGCTGTCAATTAGGAACCCACTGTAGCGCCCAAAAGTATGCAACGAAACTCATACCATCGCAGCACACGGTGAAAGTTGCACAACCTTTTGATAGGCCGCCGCATAATCCTCTCTTAAGCTGCGTATACAAATGTTAATCAGATACACACACGCATACACATCAATTCACATATATGTGTGTATATACGTGTGTGTGTGCGCATATATTCACACAGGCAGTCGGGACAGACAGTGAATAAGTAGATTTTCATTTGTTAAAAATTGTTTATTTTTGGCAGTGCACTGAGGGTATATTCGTTTCATCAGCCTTATCAAGCTAAAACTGAGCTAAGTGCTATTATTATCAATAAGTCAATAAATTCAATAGTTCATAAGTCACTGCATGCGGTTTTTTTTCGTTGGGTGTGAATAGGCAACTGTATTTTTTGGGTAAATCCTCATTCGCAAACGAAATTAGTTTGTAAGCTAAAAAATAATTTTTATCCGAAATAATTTTGTTGACTTCATTTCGCTTACGAAATATTTATTTTACTACATTTCGTAAGTGAAATAATTATTGACCTTAATTTCGTATGCAAAATACTTATTATACTAAATTGGGTAAGCGAAATAATTATTTTACTACATTTAGTAAGCGAAATAATTATTTTACTACATTTAGTAAGCGAAATAATTATTTACCTTCATTGCGAAATATATATTTGTACTTCTTTTAGTATGCGAAATAATTATTTAAGTAAATTTGTATCCGAGATAATTGTTTTAAATTTTCAGCTGACTTAAGTGTTATTAACAATCAGTATCGATAGTTTTATTACAATACTTAGTACTCCATTTTTTACCAATAATTTTCGGCTGCCTAAAAAATATTATTTCAGTATTTATTTTTATTGGAATATAGACAAAGAATTTTGTTTAATGTGCTCTGCAAAACTATCGACTATCGCCATTCGTGACTATCGCACTCACGCAGCATTAGAGCATTTGCTAGTCGTTGTATGCGAATTGGCATCACTTTTATTTGTCTTTCAACCTACGGCAGCGGCTTTGGTCGAGTGAGGGCGGCGACTTTTGTGGGATGGCCAAATAATTTTTGGCTACTTTTTGACTGCTGCTACTGCTGCTGCAGTCAGTCGGGTAATTTGTCTGTGTGACTGTGCGGGAACTCCCCCACCCGGCACACGCCGCATACACACGCACAGAAATGTGTGTGTGTGTATATATTTGTGCTTAACAATTATTTATTTATGAGGTAAACATCATTCAGCTGCAGTTGCACTGTGCAATGTGGAGTGCAAGGAGAGTGGGGCGGCGAGGGCGAGGCGGCTTTATGAATACATAAATGTCCGGTCCATGTGCCACATGATAGCCGTTAGATTGTCCGGACGGATGAACGAAAGGACAGACAGTCGGACAGACAGACAGACCGACAGACAGAGCAACGGACGCTTGGCTGGCCAAATGACCGTTGCAAATTTGATTGCATTTACATATGCAGATGCAGATACAAACTCTGCACAGCTGTACGGCTGTAGATGTAGTAGTATAACGGTAAATACAGTTGCAGATACATTTAAACACCACCTCCACCCCTCCTCCCACTGGTTACCAGGGTTGCCACCAAGCGGCGGCAGCAGCTTTGCGTTTGTAATTGCAACAAAGCCATAATGATTTTTGCTTACATTTCGGCTTAACATGACTCCCACTCTCCACTCCTTCCCACACTCCTCACAGGCCACACCCCCTTGCCTCTTTTCACAATTGCCGTTTAAGTACTCATAATAAACTGTTAACTTTGGTTGCACGCATCAAACGCATCGTGTATTTAGTTTTAATCAGCATCAACAAAAGGTATGGAATATACTCAGTAATTCCATTATTAATTAGGCAGGTCTTAGCTAGAACTAAGCAGCAGGGCCATTCGAGGAAAATTTAGCATTAAATTCGAGCTTAAACTGCTTGCGAATTCGTGCTGTTTTCTTGAGAAAATCACAGGAGTTTAGCGTAATTGTTTTTAAAGCCGATATCTCTTCTACAATTGCAGTTTGGTTTATCAAAATTGGTGACAATACGTCTTATTACACGCAGTTGGATTTGGAATTTTGCCACGCCCCATACGCCCATATCAATCGATAAAAATCATACTATAAGCGTAATTTTAAAGTTAAAGTATTAATTTTTGAGTGGTACAATATTGATTACCAGGCGAATGATGACTGTAAATTTGCGATCGGTTAATACACATAACAATTATTTAATATATAATTTTAATAGATTTAGTAGCAACACAATAACTAACTTTAAAGATATTTATGAAGGTTAGCGGGTGTAACTTAGTTGCAAAATAATAATTCATTAAATTCAGAAATTGAACTGGAAAAAACGGGCAAAAAAATAATTGTGCAAGAAGAAAAAAGAAAAACGAAGGCATGCAAAAGGGCAGGCGCGTATCTAGGCGCGTGCAATCTATAATGAGAGAATCGAATGTATTTATTTCATAAAAATAATTGATTATAAAATGAACCAAAAATGGGTTTAATAAGTATTGAGTTTGCAAGTTAATTTTGCAGGGCAGCGATAGCAGGGCAAAGCGTGATTTCATGCACAAGGGCACCCAAGTGGAGAGTACTGCTGGTCCTGGCCAGAGCTGAGCTGAGGGAAGGGCAAGCAAAGCAGCAAATGGCAGCAACATCAAGAAGGATGCTAAAATATTTATGCCAATTTCGGTGCGGGAATCTTTGTGCTGAGTCGGGGAAAATACAATGACTACAAAATGAAACTATTTGCGGCAACGCCACGCGATATACAATAACCGGAGCGGCTTCGCTGAATAAAACATGCAAGGGGATTGGGGAAAGAGAATCGGAGGGGTGCCCCCTTCTCTATGGCACACTTGGCTAATCAGTGCAGCAAAAAAGCGAAACGTAGCCAATGAATTTCTGAATTTAGGCGATTCTTCTCAAAACGCTTTATTAAATCTCACCGCCTTCGTCGTCCTCACCGTCGCCGTTTGGCAATGAATATAGCTATGGATACGGGTATGTGCCCACAGCCCGCACACACACACAACTGCAGAGGTGTGTGAAACGGCAGCGGCGCATCAAATATTTATAAACGAGGGGAGGGGGTAGAGCAGAGAAACGACCGACTTCATATTCAATTTTCAGTCATAACGCGACGCAAGTGCAGCCAATTGCCCAGCAATCAGATCCCGCTGAGGACGTAGACCTGTAGCCAGTGCTGCCCGCTTGCAAGAGCAAAAAGAAAACTGATTTTAACGGGAAGTTATATCGAAAATCAAGCCAATATTGGAAATACCGCATGTAGGGGAAAAGCTTACATAATATGAAAAAACAACCAAAACCCCTGTACTGCGCTTTGTTAATGTTTTCCGCTGGTGTCCCGCCAGATTTGACGGGAAAAAGGTGAAATCGGCAGCACCAAGTTCAGCCCAATCAGGCTCACTCAATAGGGCAGCAGCTTTGCGACAGCTGCGATTTTTTTACATGCAAAACTCGCAGGTCCTTGGCCAAAAACTAAAATTAAAATTCTAAGCTGCTTAATATTTCTAAATACAGTAACTATTTGCATATGGTTATGGCTATGCTTTGATTAATTCGACTGTAACACAAATATATCCGGTAATTAATTAATAAATAAAAAAAACACCGTACCAAAAAATTAAGTGTAATTTAATCATGCACCAAAACACTTCAAAAAAAGATCTGGATGAAAAATAATCAAGTATTTTTTGATGTTTCGTTTTATTACTCGTTATGAATATGACATGAGTGTTCAAATGAAGAAAATAAGAGAATACATTATAGATGGTACAGAAAGTAAAGTTAGCTGATCTCTGCTACAGCATTGTTCAAAAATATAAGAATTATGTTAAGCCAAATATTCCAATATTTAATTGCTATGAATCTGTAAAATAGTGTTTTTAACTTGTGTTTTCTTAAATATTTAACTCGAAATTAATTGAGATCTAACTGTTGTTTTTAAAGCTGCTTCAAGCTACGTGAACTTTCCAGCAATTTTCCGCAATTTCAGCAGGAAGGCAGCTAGAGTGTGTAAGGGGCGCGTAGCAAGCAATGGTAGAGGCGTGGCAAATGCGTTGCCCAAAAATAGCGGGGCACCAATAAAATGCAATGTTTGATATGAAAACAAATTCACGCGGGTGCGACTAACCAAATGACAAGAACATTAAGCACACACACACACACGCACGCACAACCAACCACCGAAAAACACCTGTCCCCCTCCCACACACGCAAACACATAAAGAGAGAACGGGAAGCTCTTGCAATGATTTCCACATTAGATTTTATTTGCACTTTCGTTGACATTTGCGCAGCAAAGACATCAGACAAAAAAAAGAAAGAAAGGAAGTATTGAGCAACACGCATACGCAGCGTGTGCCTTGCCAAGGTATACGGTTATTTTTTAAAGCGGCTACAAAATCTCCAAAGCACACTTGACTTAAATGTGTAGAATATGCTGCAGGTAGACAAACCAGAAGAGTGGGAGACAGGGAAGGTAGAAGCAGGCTGAAAGGGACACCAGAGCGAATGCAGTGAAGCGCAAAGCGACGAGAATTGTTGCCATTACCGCAAGGCGAACGAAGACGAAGATGAAACCGGAGGCGGAGACGAAGGCGGTAGGCCAGGAGACAGCATAGGACACGAAAAGGACAGGCGGGAAGGCCGCACGACCACATATGACACTTGTTAATCCAGAAACAACAACAAGGAGCAGGAGGAAAACAAGAACAACCGATGACGAGCAAAACATGAAGCAAATGCCGAGAGGAATAAAGGGAAAACGGGCAAAAGCCGGCTCAGAGAGTCTACGCTAGTTGAAGACACAATTCCGGGGCCACAAAAGAGCAGCAGGAGCGAGAGAGAGAGAGAGAGAGAGAGAGGGTGAGGGAGAGAGATATAGATTGAAAGAAAGAACGAGAGAGAGAGAGAGAGTTGTAGCGAGACGCAGCGCAATACACACGCATACCAATAAAAAGAAACGAAACGATAGGACATTTGGAATCCTCATTGCAACGAAAGTGATTTTAATAATAAATGAATTTTTTTGTTTTGCTCCTTTTGCTCTTACAACAACAACAACAACAACAACAACGGCAACTACAGCATTGTAAGGAAAGCGGCAGCAGCATCGGCAACCAGTCGGGTCCTGGCGGAGCTGCTGAAGCACATGAGCTTGTTGTTGTCTCTCTGCATAGTTTTTCCAAGCTCCACAAAGGACACTTGTTCCTTGCGATGTTGCTCGTTTTAGTGCTCTTCAGTGCGGCCCCAGCTCGACTCGGACCGCACCAGGCCAGGATTCCGGCTATAGGATGGATGCGATGCGGCCAACAGGACTCGAGAGTCAGCCGAGAAATTCTTTTGCTCAGCACAAAAAAAAAAAAGAGACGAATAAGAAAGCTACGGTTGAGTGTGTTCGACAATGAGATACCCGCTACGCATTTCTAGGTTAAATATTTTGTGCTGCATACTTTAGTGGGCTGCCATTTTTAGGTTTGTATACGAATCTAAAATGAAAATATTTAGCCATAAAATAACGCTAACTAATCGATTTTTATGGATTTACGTGGGCGTATGGGGGTGGCTGAATTCCAAAACAATTTTGCGCTGTAATAAGTCACATTGTCTCAAAATTTCGTAATTAAGTCTAAGATATCAGTGTTCATACAGACGGAACGGAATGCTGTTCTAGAATATGTGTATATATACTTTGTGGGTTTGGGAATGTCTCCTGCTGCCTTTTACATACATTTCGCATTTATAAAAAGCTAGAATACCCTGCTACTCTATACGTAGCTGGTATAATAATCATCTTAAGCGCGCAGAGAGAGAGAGAGATAGAAAGATGCGAGTAGGACGGAAAGTGAAGTTTCTCCACCTCAAGTTCTGGCCATCAAAATATTGACAGCATTTTGTGCATATCATAATTTGATTAGCCCTTCCCAGTGCAGTGAATCTGCGCAGTTTGTATATATGGTCTTTTCCTCAAAGCATTCTTTAATATTAGATTCGTATTTGCGCTTTGGGTTTAGGATTTCTTGAGTAACATACTAATGATTCGTATATAAGCTTACTTTTTACATTGGCCTGATAAAAAACAATATTTAAGCATACTATCTCAGAACACATTTCATTTTGTTATTACTTTTTGTTAAAGGCAAGTACGAGCTAGATTTCGTATTTAATTAGTATTATTCCTTTGAAATTATTGCGTATACTTTATTTACTTTTTACAGCCCTACATCATCTCAGAATACTATATACTTTATATCTGCTACAATTATAATATATTAGTCCACAATCTTATACAATTTTCACTTGCCCCTTAATCAATCCGCTTTCTCACACCTTTCCAACTATGCTATCATTTCTCAAGGCAGCCTTATCGAATTACCCGCGCCTGTTTGGCACATATTTCAAAAAACTAATTGGCTTTCCCATGCATTTGAAGAGCCAAAAGTTTGGGGCAATTATTCTCGAGGCAGGAAACTAATCTCAGACTTTGTAATGAATTTGCGGCGTTTTGCGCTTAAAAATTAATATCTAACCTCAAAGAGCGTAAGCGAAATTCATAATTATAATTTGTACAAGTGCATAGCGGGAGGGCCTGGACAATCCACCAACCCTCCCTCAACCCACTCAAACCGGAAGGGGAGCGGTGAAGCCTATGCTCAGGTTGAGGCCATAATTCATAAACATAAATTTAAATTAGCAAACAAATGAAAGCGCAAAATGTCGTTAAATTCTCAAGCGAGCGTAACCCTATCCGGCGTCTGAAGTCGCCGGCAGTAAAATTAGAGGATTGTGTTTTGATCTAGGTAAAAGTGAAACTAAACAAAGCACATTCATCAAAACGGATGAGAGAAGCACCTGAAAGGGTGTGACGTACAGGCATAAATTTAAAGAGCTTATACAGTGTTTGGGACGAAACTTTAAGCTTTATTTGTGATTAATCTAAGGACTCTCAGTACATGCATTTGCAGAACTTTACTTCGGCCCTCAACAATTCGATGAGTTAATCACTAAGCCAGCTTCGAGCTGTACAGTTAGTCTCATTAGTCCAAAATACGCTCGAAAAGCACTTAAAAGACACTCACCTGAGGGCCACAACTTAAAGGTAATAATAACGTATAATACCCACCCCACAATCAAATGATAATACCCAATGGAATGCTAGTTCGATAATACTGTCATGAAACTTGAATGATTTGCTGTTGATTTTTTTTTAACTTTTGACAGTCGCATCGATAAATAAACGAAAAGAAAACCAAAGTCCACAAGTTGTTATGGATATACCCACTGTGTGTGATTGTACGGGGGGAGAGAAGGTAGTAGAAGGGGCACTGTATCAATGGACACTGTGATAATGGGTCCGGGCTATTTGCAATAAAGGACAACCGCAGCGCTAAGCGTGTGATAAAAGCTGTTGAGCTCATTCAGCGAAATGAAATGGAACCAACATAAACAAAAATGCTACCACAGTCGAGGGAAGAGTGGAGAGCAGAGAGAGAGAGAGAGGGAAAGAGAGAGAGAGAGAGCTGTGAAAGAGAGAGATGTGAGAGGTGACTATTGCCTAGCTGCCTTTGATGTGGCCAACCAACTGGGTAACTTATTTGCAACGCGACGTCGACGAGTGTGTGAGTGAAGGAAGAGGCAGAAGGATCATGAGAAAAGGGAAAGGGCAGCTGAGCGGGTCGCTTGATTATAAGCCACATTAATGCACAGACATGCGCCGGCAAAAAGGTTAAGCAACTCCTAAAAACTGCGAGGGCCAAAGTAAAAGACAAAATGGCATAGATGATGATGATGGACCAGGACAAAACCGGGACCTTTTCATGGTGTATACGAGCATGGGCAAGGATAAGGAGAAGGCGAATGGAATGGTAATTCTAGATGGTTGGCACTGGCGGTCAACAGTTTTAATTAAAACAAAACAAGCAAAATGAGCTATCAAATGAGAACGACACTTGAATACACTACTCGAGTGAGGTTGAGGCGGAGAATAGAGACACAGAGAGAGAGAGAGAGAGAGAAAAAGGGATTAGGTTAGCCAGCAAATTAGATCAAGTGGAAGCGCTATTGTTGCACTATTTAACATGGGTATAACTGGAGAATTATCTTTCATTCTTCTATAATCACACGTTTTATGATAACAATGAAGAATCCCTTCAAATAATGATAGAAAAACTAACAAATACAATTAATTAACAAATATAGAAGGCTACGTCTAGTTTAATAGATCTACTAGGGTTGCAATACTCTCAAGAAATCGAAAGGGTCCCCGGGTGTAACGCAACAGAGACACAACCAGTTAGGAGTTAGCGTAGAGAAGGAGAGCTCGCGCGCCTACGCAATAAATAATGCATGTAATGCGTGCGAAAAAGAGAAAAGCGCGAAGAAGCCAGGAGGGGGGAATGGAATAAGGGAGAACGAAGACGTGGTCGTAAATGAAATGAAGTGCAGTGCAAAGGAATGAAGATGATGCGGTGCCGGTCATAAAGTCCGCCAAGCAATGTAGACGTTTGCCAGAACCCGCTACTACTACTGCTACTAGGTCGAGCTCCAGCAAAATGTGCGGAAAATGTGACGGTCAACAAATTCTCAAAAAAAAAAAAAAAAAAATGAGAGAGAGAGAGCATAGAAAAAACAAAACACATCCAAAAAGAAAGGAAAACAAATGGAAAGACAGGCAGGGGGTAAAGGGAGTGAAACAAGTGCCAGAAAAAGGGCAAACAGCTGCGAACTTCAACGCGCCGCCAGGTCAGAGACGTTTAGCTAAAGAGCCAAGTCAAAGGAAGCAACAAACAGACAAACAAACAGAAACAACAACTGGCCGAATGGCGGAATGAGAAACGGAAATAGGCGGCGGAAAAAAAAATACAGAAGCCTACAAAATTGCCAAAATGAAAAACGACCCAACAAAACTGTTGTCATTGTCTCGTCTGTTCGCATTGGAGGTTCCTTTCCCCAGAAAGGAAGGGAAGGAACAACGTTACCGCAAAACAGTTAGAATTGTACATTATAGAGCTTACAAGTGACTTACTTGAGGCAAATAATACGAAATGAGAATAGAAAGTACTGCCAGCAGAGCAAAGGCAGAGACAGACAGTTATTGACAATTATGAAAAGTTGAAGAGGCAGGCCGCCTGCTAGAGATCGTATAGTGTTGGGTTTATGTGGGGCACGTGGTTTAGGGAAAGATACTTTTCATTTTTAATGATAATTACATGGTACACAGCGCCGAGAAACCTTGCAGAGCATGCAGAAAGTAGAAAACAAAGAACTCTTTCTCGGGACTGGATTAGGTCTACTTCCTTCTATATCGAAATCAATTCAGTATTGATTGATAAACTGAATAACCCCAGCGAGCAAGGTCTAGTGGGATCCTCACAGATCTCTCCACTTGCCTTGCGATCAACCAGCTGATTGATAAACTCAATTGCCTCGCGCAGAGGGCTGTGGGTTTCTTCTCCATCACATCGACAGTCTCGTCATGAGGTCAGCTCGGCCAGCAGAAATTAAGTTGTTACTTCTCTTGCTCTTTGTCGCTCTTGACGACTTCCTTTGCTATCCATAAACATATCTACCTATACATTGCTTTCTGCTAGGACATTTTTGTCCAGACGACACTGGACAAACGACAGACATGCAAGCGGCGAAGTGGGCAGTGGCAGTAGCCGGGGGTAGCTAGCCAAGGGGTGTCCCGTCTGTGGTCCACAGTTTTTGTCCTTGCCTGGAAAAACCTTTTGCCTTTCGTTTTGCTTAACTTGCACTTGGCGTCGTCCCTTTCAGCCGCAACACACAACTCACACACACACACACACACAAATAAACACAAATATAACAAGTAAGAAAGCAACAGTGGAGTGTGCTCGACTGCGATATACTCGCTAGCTTCATTTGAGTGATACAAATTATTGTACAGTCCGAAAATGAATAATTTTGCCTTGCAATTCAATTCAATTCACCAAATTTGATAGCCCTAGCAGTTATAATAGTTGAGATCTCGGTGTTCATACAGTCATACTTGGCTATATTGACTCGCCTATTAATGCTGTACAAGATTTTATGTGGTCGCAGTTGCCTTTTTTTGCCAGCTACTTATTTTTCGTTTGCCATAAAGTTTAAATACCCTGCTTACTCATAAATACAGGGTATAACTATACTATATAGGATATATGCTTGTATACGTATATTTTTTTGTTGCTGCTTTCTCTTTTATTCTTTTTGTTGCTCCTTTTTGTGGCTAAATACAAAGGCGGCTGGTTTTTGTGTCTCGGCCTGCTCGGCCTGTTCTAGTAGTAAAAGACTAACTTAGTGCAGGAAAAGACAGAGAGAGAGAGCGAAAGGGAGGAACGTGGACAGACAAGAGGGGGGCGTGGATGTTGGGTTATGGGTCGGCTTTTTGTGTGCCGGCCCCGGTTGTTAGTTGCATGAATATGAAGTGGTCTTATAATCCACACCAAACAACAAAATGACCCAAGTGCGAAATTAAAAGGCGAAAATGTGCCGAGTGCGGGCAGGGAAAGAATGGGAAGGGCGCTGGCGACCGGAGTGTACGGCAAAAGAAAGAAAGTTGTCTAACGGGCGAGGTTTGGGGAGCGACGTGCCGACTGCGAAATGGACGAACGCTCGTCTCGTGTGAAGACGTTAGGCCGGCAACAAAAAAAGGGGCCAATTGTGGGGAAGCCTTTGTTTTTAGACCTTCCCCTACTACGACTCCATGAACACTTTACCAAAAAAAGAAAACTAAAGCTGGTACCCTCCTGCTGTTGTAGCTTACTAAACTAGCCTGCCTAACAGCTGAGCCTACAGGTTCTGCCTTTAGTACTTCCTTCACTCTACTATATAGTCTACATATTAGGTAAACTCTCCCTAGGTAAACCCTTCAAGGAATCACTTCTTTAACCAATTACTTAATGCACTTCTTTACTTAACTTCAATTTACTGCTTTATACTTAAACTTGAGCTACCCTGTCGCCGTACTATTTTGCTCTACCCTGATGCTTTGCTTACTGAACCTTCTCTTCCTACTCCAACTGGCCTACTTCACTTCTCAAACTCAATCACAAAGTGATCAGTCGCTGATTTATAGTCTAAGCATCATACGTAGCTTATCACCCTGTCGATTCCTTCTTACACATCGATTCTAACAGTCGTAACAGTCGTAAAACTTTTCTCAATGTTATTAACATACGCTCAGAGCGCGAGCGCAGTTACTGTAAGAGAAACGAGCTTTAAACTAAGCTGGAGAGAGCGTGTTACGGTCTTCTCTTTGTTATACTCTCGTTTATGGCAAGGTTTGAGACTTCACTAAATTATTATCAAAGTATTTTATTAATATTTATTAAAGTATAACATTTTTAAAAAGAAATTATAATCATAAGATGTAAGATTTAAAATATTTGGAATAAAATTTGTATAATTTACTGAAGTATACCTAAATCTCTTCTACAGCTACTGCCAGCTATAATGTTACGCGGCACATGCGCAGCAGGCACTGTTAAGTCTCTTTGGGAAGTTGTACGTCTCGGCAATTCTCTTTTCTCAGTTGAAGCTTTATGGCAAAGTAAATTCGGAATACAATTTATAAGACTTGTTGCTAGTCAAAAGTAAGTCAAGCATTATTGCTTCGAGGCCTTTGGACGCGCATAACTTGGCCAATAATTTCTAGATTCTCGCGTGAAATGACTTTTTGTTAATGATTTAACCTCTACATTAATTCTGCATAAAAAAATAAGCGTACCAAAATTTTAGAATTTTGAACCTACCATGCTTCAGAAACCTGACAGATCCAGACCCCCTGAGGACGCATCTAAACTTTCAACAATCAAAACTTTTCCAAAAATCAATCGATTTTAGTTGTGAATGACATTTTATTTTTGGTTCGACCTCTAGTTAAATTCTGAATAAAAAATAGGGCTTACAAAACTTTCGAATTTTGGACCTACCATGCTTCAAAAATTTTACCTACCCACACCTCGCAGAGACCTGCCTAGACTTGCAACAATCACAACTTTGCCAAAATTTGACCTTTTGAACCTCTAAAATAATTCTGCAATAAAAGGTAAGGCTTTCAAAAATTGTAGAATTTTGGACCTGCCATGCTTCAAAAACCTGACAGTCCCAGACCCCTGGGAGACCTATTTAGATTTCTCACAGTCATAAATTTGTAAAAAATCATTAGATCTTCGGATTTTTGGCATAGAATTTTTCTAATGGTTTCACCTCTAGTTTGAGTCTGCATCAAAAAAAGGATTTATAATATTTTTTTTATTTTGGATCCACAAATCTTGTACCTTCAAAGACCTGGGAGACCTATCTGACATTCAAATTTCATCACAGCAAAAATAATGAGAGCTTTTCAATCGCAACCTTCAACTTGCCCTTTCAACCGCAGCTTGGCTTTCAATTTAGAAAGTAAGCAGCTTGCTCAAAGCTTTTTGTTGCTGCTTGAAAAAAGCTACAAACCTGTTAGACTAACAGTGCACTGATGTTAACAGCTGCAACAGCTGAAAGCTAACACAAATGTTAATTAACATGCGTGCAATGTTAATGCACACATTTCAGAGCGAAAAACATCGCAGTTTGCAAAAAGCATTGCCTACTTTTGCGCGCATTCGAATGCGCGGGGAACAGAAAGAATTTCCCAAAAAGAATTTCCTGATATTTCATCTTGCGGGTAAATGGGAAAATTCAAACTGCAAATGCGGCGCAGCTTAAGCAAAGTAATGAATTGCAAGGGTAAAGTCAATGCGTAAAAATAAATTACGTATACGCAGCGTGTTGCGTGCGACGCATGTGGAGTGTGAACTGTGCAGCAAGTTTTATGGGAGTGCATGTGTGTGTGTGTATTTGTGTGTGTGTACGTGCAGGCTTGTTATGCATTGCCTGCAGTAAGTAGAAGAACGACAAATATGAACTCCATTGTGTACAATAAATATCCAATTATGATCGCACCAGCAGGCAGCACCACACTGGCCACCCCGCACCCTGCCCTGTGCGTGTGGCTGTGAAAATACGCATACACATATATATATATATGTATATGTATGTGTGCGGCGTACAAATTGGATTAATTATGAAAACCATGAAAATTGGGTTAATTCCATCTGGTTAAATAATTGCCCGGCATTTGTTGGTCATCGAACTGTGGCTGCTTTTGTTTTTTGAATTTCGCTGCGCTGCAGCATTCCTACATTCCCCCAATTTGGCAAGCATGGCACGTGTTATGTGCCCCAAGCACCCTGCACCCCCCTCCGGGCCACATGCCGCATGCAATTACAATGCGTTAATAAAAACAAAGGGGTTTCACGCGGCGATCAGCTGCCATTTAATGTAATTATTTTAATACATTTTACACGCCCAACCACGGCCATGCCACGCCCCCAAATTGGCATTCCGCTCCAATTTTAACGCCCCTGGGCCTTGTTACACGTGTCGCATTCGCTGCTTCGATTGCGTTTCATATTTTGATTTTCATATTATACTGTAATTAATATTTCATATGATATCTGCGAAATGCTGCATCGCTTGGGGTAGGCCGCCCCCGCCCTCAAGCTAGCGAGAAGTGCAGAGAGAGGCGCGACACACGCGCATGGAATTTGCCTTAAAACTGATAAATGTTTCGCAAAGAAAAGTCGTCCAACTTTTCTCTGAGTTTTCTTTTCTGTTTTCTGCCTTCATCCGTCGATTTATTGCGTTTCGCAATATAAACTTTTGCGACTTTTTTTATCCTATATGGTTTTTCTTGTATTTGAGTAGTTGAATCTGAAGGATTCCTGAGTTAAAACTTTTTTAGAAGAAATGCCCCATATATAATTATTGGAATAATATTCATTTTATAAAGATACAGAGCTTGCAGAGTCAGTTAAAATATATTTTCAATCACCCAACATATGCACTTTATTGGGAATTTATCATTAATTATAAACTTTTCTTTCCAAAAGCTTTGCCAGCGCCATCTATAGCTTCATTTGAGCTGCATTTCGAAACAAAAGCTTCTTCCACATTTGTTAACATTAAAGAACAGAACTGTCAGTTGCATAAAAGCTGCAATTGCATATTGAATGCAAAACCCAGTTGAAACTCAATTGAATCGAAATTGAATAGAATTGCGGACTTCCCTAAGCTTCGCAATTTTATTTCAGCTCAACAAAATGTGCAGAATATATTTTAATTGGACTTACAAGCTTTTTTACCTTATTAGACTGAATCGTTTTTCTTATTTTCTGAACATAATAATAATAAATCCCATTGTTGCCATATGAATATTCTCGTTTGCTCTATAGAAATCACCATATGTAAAATGCAATTCAAAGGGAGATCCATATGAAAAGAAATTGCAAACCTAACCAGTTGATTGAGGGATTCGACGAGGAAAACGAATATTGAAAGAATAAGGTGATGGTCGCCTTTTAACGCGCTCATTATATGCTTGCTCAAAGGGTTTGTTTGGGCAGGCTGGCAGCTGAAATTTTACATAAAGATACCTCATATGGTTTTCAATAAAGCATATCTCGCGTACTATATAGGCAACATTTGTGAGACTATGCATATAGTAAGCTATTTGCTTTATCTAGTAACATACTTAACTTCATGAGAATTGAAAGCGAAACAACTGAGTTTAAGGCAACTAAACACAACTCCACTCCCTTTCCAGCTTTTTACCTGTAACCGTACCCCTTCTATATACCTCACTGCTTCTAGGCCTTCCTCTTCCCCTTCATTGCGCAATCCTTATTCATAAAGCGTCGCATCGCTGACGTTGTCAACCCAATTATTTGGTTATTAGTTATTTATGAAGCTGCCGCCGTTATTCGCGTAAGCCGCTCAACGTTGGCCACGGCCACTCCCCTTTTCCCCTCGCCCATCCTTCCTCCACCCCGCCGGCCTATAGGCCTATATTTTGAGCGTGTTGTGGGTTCATTGTGCAACTAATCAACTGGCACGACGCAGTGAACTGTCATATGCTGCGGCTACTTAATGTGTGAGTCGATAGGAGGGAAAATAGGTCGCTATTGGAGGAGTGCGGGGCAGTCGACAGGGCTGTTATTTAACATTCGATAAATGTTTTTGTATCGATGAGGCAACGCCATGCATAATTTCCGATGATTGTGTTTTAATTAATGCTGCAGTCAACAAAAGTGCATGGCAAAATAGCTGCGAAAACAGGCAGGCTTGGCTATATCGACTGGGTCAGTTAGACTGAACAGGAATACATATATAAATTTATATAATTTTGCGAGTCTGCCTGTTACACACAGCACAAAAAAATATATAAACATAATGGCACAGAAGTTCAGCTATGCATATCTATAAGCTAGTAGGTATCTACAGTAGATCATTCCTTGCATTTTTAAATCC
The DNA here is from genome assembly GCA_018151445.1 of Zaprionus inermis. Lineage (NCBI taxonomy): Eukaryota > Metazoa > Arthropoda > Insecta > Diptera > Drosophilidae > Zaprionus > Zaprionus inermis. The sequence goes on from JAECXD010001052.1 coordinate 251,303, forward strand.
ATACCTAAAAATTTGCTTCAATTTTACTTGAACCACCCCAAAACTGCAGTTTACAGGGTATGCAAATTAGAAAGAACCTGAAAAAAAACTCAACGTATTTGCAGAAAAAGTCAAGCGTACGGGCAAACTAACTAGCCGCTATTGTTCAACCAATTGGACCGATCTCCTCCTGTCTCTCCTCCTCCACTCCCTTCGTCGCCCTTTGCCACACCAATTCAAATAATCGACTGACCATTTGTATGCCTGTCGATTCAAAATTGTTTGTGTGTCTGTGCGCGTGCCTTAGAACAATGGATTCAAATTAAAAGTGGAAATCAGCGGGCAAAATATGCACAACTCTTGCGCTGTCTCTTTCCATTACATGCTTTCTCTCTTTCTCTCCCGCTCGCTCGCTTTTTATAACTTGCCCGCATTACACATAATACGTGTAATTATTATCATTTTTGTGCGATTCTCTATATTCGCTCAACATGCGAGGCACAGTGGCGCACTCTAGCGCTTGCTACTTGTAACATGTTTCAGCATACAAGCAACTGTCTGCTGTATGCTGCCCCATGTTTTAGTTGCGGTACGTGCCGCAGGGCTTTGTAAGTTGTTCTTTGCTTCTCTGCATGATGTGTCTAATTTGTCTGCTATATGCTATGTATGTTGTATGTTCTGTCTGCTCTGTATACTCTGAAAGTCTTTCTTCTGTCTTTCGAGACTGCAACATCAAATACGTATCATGTATGCTGTGTCTGCTCTGTATGCGTCAACTTTATGTTAGGTATGCCATGTATGTTGTACAGGTTGTGAATGTTTTATCTTCAGTATCATGTATGTTGTAGCTCTGTATGTATGTTTCATGTTTCGTGTGCTCTATGCATGCCTAGTATTATGTGTGATTTGTCTGCTTTGTATGCTATGTATTTTTTGTATGTTCTATTATGTATGTTGTATGCTCAGTATCATGTATACTGTGTCTGCTTTGTATGCTGTATATTCTCTGAATGTTATGTCTACTTTGTATGCTGTATTTATTTATGTTTCGTATTAAACTACTGTATGCTGTGTCTTCTCAGTAAACCACTGTATGCTGTGTATTCTATGTATGTTCTGTCTATTTTCTAGCTTTATGCTATGTATGTGCTGTATGCTGTGTCTGCTTTGTATTTATGCTGTGTTTACTGTGTCTTCTCTGTACTTTTTGTGGTATAAAATCTGTATGTTCTGTCTATCTTCTCCCTGTATGTTCTGTATGTCGTGTATGCTGAGGCTGTTTTGTGTATCTGCTGCCTACTTTACTCCCCTTTTCTCTATGTATGCCATGTCTGCTGTCTCAGAGAATTCCCTTTTACTTGGCCCCACTGTGCTTTCGAGCAGCGGTTCACTTGACCATTGCCAATTTACCGTTGATTGTTAACTATTTATTAACGCATAACTTTATAAATGAGCAGCCATACACACATATAGTACACACATACACACACCCGCTTGTACGTAATGACAGTGCAATTGTCGTTGGTTGCCTTTCAATTGCGTTGGCAACATGCAATTTTGTCAAAGTTGAATAACAAACCGAACCCCAGCAAAGCCCGAATGGGAGTCAAAGTGGGCGGCATACTACGCCCATCATTAGCGTATGTTACAACGAATGGATTGATTTTAATTTGTTGTTCAATTAGCGGCATTCACATCGTCCTTCCGATGTGCATTTCTCCCCCAAACCCGATTCGGATTCAACTTTGTGTAGCGCAATCAGTCAAAAATTTAACACGTTTTTCAGTTTTACGTTCGCGTACTTATCGAGACACGATACAACACGTTTCGACACGTTTAATTTGGCTTGCTAGCCAACTAGCTAACTGGTCAACGATATGGCCTAAAATTGGCTTACAGACTAATTTCTATCGATTCCAATCAGCAACTGGCGGCATAACAAATGTGTCTAAATGGGCAGAAACGAGCACAACGAATCGGGGTTACGTTATCGGAAGCTTTTAGCTGACATGTTGCAGAGAGTTCCATTTGTTTTTGAGGATAATTTAATTAGGGATTTCGTAAGCAATGTTTTCCACATAGTTGTAAATTACAAGCAGCAACCGGGAGGTATAAAGTTATACCAAATGGATGACGGAGACATCAGTAGGAATGGTACTAATCAGGTAAACTATTTTTTGGCCAACATAAAGGATTCAAGCTTAGATACATATTTTATAAATAGTCAGTTGACATTAAAAATATGTTTATCAGATCTATTCAAGCCTAATAAGAGAAATAGTACTGCTCTGAACCTATTTTGAACCGGCTTACTATGTTATTACGTTTCTTCAGTATCACTCATTCATTTCTCATTCATAATATAATATAAATCATATACTGCATCGATTTTGAACCGGTTCATCAGTTTTTTTCATTTGATTTATTAACTGAGAAGTCATAAAATTCTCAAGTTCCTCAGTTGAACCACTTCTTCAGAGCAACTGAACCAGTTTTGAACCGATTCTTTGATCTTTTTGGTTCCAGTCAAACATTTATTTACCGAATAAATTAGAAACAATTAATAAGCCAAGAAAATTCATATGGCAATTTGCCAGAAACTGAGTAGTCTCATATTTTTTGAGTTGCTGCTCATGGGAACCACTTGCGAACCGGTTCGCAGCGATGCAATAATAACACAAACTGTGCTATGCTGCACACATGTGCTCGCAAGTAGCTTAAAACGATTTATAAATCTGCTCAGCAGCTTGTTGGTGGGATGTATTTTTAGTCGGTATGAATGCAAAAGATTTTCCACGATTATGCACGCCTCTTAGTATGCAACACAGTGTGACAAGGTATGTGTGTGTCTCGTTTGGGCGTTTTTCACTGGAAACGTCAATAGAATTTTGTTTTGACTTTACGGCTCTAAAGCACTGTGCCAAATTCCAGGTAATAAAACCCAAGATATCTATTATCTATTCAAGTACTTTCTCTAATCGCATTTTGGCTTTGACTTGGGGGAGGGGCAAGCAGACGCGGGGTAAGGCGGCGTCTTAGCTTTTGTCAAATATGAGTAGATATATTTTTAATTTCTTGGGCATTTTTCTTCTTCTTTTCGTTTTAGAGAAAATCAAGAGAAAAGAAAATATGCTTAGGTTGCGGACCGACTGGCACGACGCACCTGTACAGCAAAAGTTTGGGTCGTTGGGCTGGACGATGGGCTTCAAACAAGTGACAGCAAATGTGCCGTGAAGAAACCATTTAGGATTAGTTTAATATGATACAAACACACACATACAGAGGAGCAGGCAGGATAACGCAGCTGGAATAGGCAAACAGTGCTTAAAAATGGCAAAGCGGCAACAAAATGTTGACTACTTAGTAGACACACACACACTGACTACACACACCCTACACAAACACACTGAAAGATATTCGCAGCCAACAAAGCGAGAAGCAGCAGCAGATACGAGAGAGCGAGAGAGGAGCAACAACAAAGCAGCAGAAAGAAAGCATAAAACTTGAGCCGGCATAAGAACACGGACAAGCAAAATATTGGTTAGCCAAGGCGCAGCCAGAAGAAAAGAGGGCCGAGAGGGGGAGGGTTGCTCAAAAAAAAAATGACAAATTTGCAAATGTTAAGACGAAACGAAAACATCAACATAAGTTATAGGCTTAGTGCGTAATCGTTTTTCGTAAAACGATGGCAGCGACAGGCGGAGCGAAAAAGAAAGAGAGTTGGGCAGACGGGGAGGGAGAGGGACAGACAGAGTGTAGTGGGAACTGGGGCTCAGTTCAGGATCGGGATGTTTGCGGTTAAGCTGCTGGTGCTGGCAGCGCCAGGCAAAATGGCAGGCAGAGCACACACAGTTGCTGCGCCGCTTTCACATGCCACACAAGCAGCAGCAGCACAGCTTAGCAACCCTGGCCAGCAGTGCTGCCAACTTTTGTGATAATAAAGAAGCTGTCGGGAATCTATATTTCAAGAACTATCGATAAGTTCTATCGATTGTAGTATATTTTTACATTTACCACGCATCGCAACAGATTTAAAGAATTTGACAAAACAAAAGCGCGCTCCCTCTTCTTTTATCGATTAGTGTTGAAAGCAATCGACAATTTATAATCGATATTGAGAACTGTGGTCTGATTGGTAAAAAACCACTCAAGCACACTTTTTGTTAGCAACAATCGATAATCAGCTTGCTTGAGATATATAACGATTTCGATAAAAGCAATCGATAGTTTGTTAATAAGAATTGACTAAGAGCTTAAAATTTATCGATAGAGCAGCTTTCAATGAAACATGCTGATAACAAATTATTATAAATCAGCTTGTTTTAGATCTAAAGTTTGCTATAAAAGCTATCGCTAGATAACTATCGATATATTGTCTAAGAATTTTCAATCTATCGCATAAGCAGCAATCAATTAATCGATAAATCAGCTTTCGCTGCACAGATTCCGATAAAAGCGCTATCGATTTGCCTCACATAGCTGCCCACTGATTTTTTAAAACAAAAAAACCCCGTCCCCTCCCACCATCCCACAAGGGATCACAGCCGGCACATTAAATATGCAGCATCAGCTGACCAAAGGCCATACCCCACCACGCCCACCGCCCTACGTGTTTCCACAGTTCAAATTAAAAATTCATAAAAGCAAAAAATGTGGAATTATTGTGATAAAATAAACAGAAGAAAAGAAGCCGCAACGACGTGAGGGAGGAGACGAAAAAGAAGACGAAGGGAAAAAGTGGGAAAGAAAGAAAAGAAGAAGACGTGACATCGGACAGCAGCTGGTAGGGGGAGGGGGCCGGGGGTTTCTGAATTGGGTTCGGGGCTGATGACGTGGATAAAATAAACATGGGACATTAGTTTCATCTTGTGGGCGGCGAGAGGTGTCTGGTGGGCGAGAGAGGGCGGGGCCAGGAGACAAGACAGACGAAAGCGTGTTTAAACATTAAAAGGACCATTAGATACGCCTTAAAGTATGCTTCAAGTAGATTATCTTCCATCAGTTTTGTTTGCTTACTTGGAATTGTTTCGCTTCATTTTTCTCGTTTGCAAACACACCCATACACCCGCACACACACTGTCACACACATCTCTATTTGGTGAGCTTTGTGCGTGTGCCTGTGTGTCCTTTCCACACGGAGCTCAAGTCGCCAGCTTTGGCTTTGCCTCCGCCCCCACGAGCCGGTCAAATGGGGATCCGGAGCAGACCGTCGAGCAGGCCAAGCGCGCTCGGCAGATTCAGCCAGTCGGCGATATTATAAATTGTGCGCGTGTCCTTGTAAAATAACATCAAGTGAACCTAGCGGGCACCTTCTCCAGATTCCTCCTGCCCTCCTCATCTCATCTCCCATACTACCCCCCCCTTCATACGCCCCTCGTATGTCTCTCTGCCATTGCAAGCTGTGTCCCTGTGCTGCTTCTTAAATTACCAAGAGTGCGCGTTCTGTGGCGCTTATTGCTCCTCCTCTTCCTCTCTCTTCCTCTTCCTCTTCCTCTTCCTCTCCCTCATCCTCTCCTTCTTTTCTTATTCTGACCAGCTTTGAGTGATGGGCAACCACTAGGAGAAGGGAAACTTATTCCGCCCTGACTTCATTTAAAGCTGCAATCGCCTTGTCTCGATTTCACTTGCGTGTGTTTTTTTTAAATCGTCCATAACCTCACATTAGCTTATCTTACCTGCACAAGTTTCCCAGTCTCAGTTTGCGCAAAGTATTTTACAGCAAAATAATGCCTGAAATAGTTCAGAAATTATTATAAGTCAGATAACAATTGAACAAATTAATCAGCTTTAATAACGAATATAGTTTCGTAAATAATTTAGGGTTACGTTGTGAATTAATGAAAAAGTGAGGTTAAGAATAAACTTAAAGACCTCAATAATAGAGCTTCATAATCGTTAACGATCATCTATGCATTCATTTTAAGATCAGAGCTACAAGAAAAGAATATATACAGTATTTTGACTTGGAAAACACTTGGAAAATTCAAAATCCAACTCAACAATCGATAGATGCTAGTAATCGATATTTTGAATGCAAATTAAGATCACAGTTTAAGCCCTTAAAGTTGATTTCATCAAATTTCTTTGAATATTTATAAACAAAACTACAATAAACTGTCACAATTAGAAACCCATAACTTAATAATCGATCGACAAACCTTATCGATACTTTGAATACATTTTAGGATCAGAGATCATTGAAAATATTAAAATAATATAAGTAAGTAGTTGTTTTGTCGCTGATTTCATTAAATTTCATTGTGAAAAGTAAAACTACAATGGAATCTACATCTTTGGCTTATGAAAATCTCAAAGAGTTATCGACGTTTTAGGGTGTGGGAACGCGCGCGCGACTCTACCCGCAGCAATTGCTTTTAATTGATCGAAATTATCAATTCAATTGCATTAGGGACGGGCAGCTAATCGCGTCGCGACCATCTGTGGCAATTACATTAGCGCCTCGCCCCTCGTCTCGCTTCGCCGGCGGCATGTCCCGTTCAGACTTTGAGCCGGCAAGCAGTGTGTGTCCTGTGTAGTCTAGTTCATCAATCCAGACCAGCGAGATGCAGCTTAGCTGCGGACTACTGTTGCTGTGCCTGTTCGGCTGCCTCGGCTACGTCAGCTGCCTGTTGCGAGCGCAGTACCAACAACGCTTCAGCCTGCCCAGCCTCGATGCGGACGCACAGCGACTGGCGAATGCCACAGTTCGTGTCACGCTACGCTACATTGCCACACGCATCAATACGCTCGTTGTGCGACGCGATTGCGGCGGCTGCAACGCAACGCAGCAGCAACAACAGTTGCAACTGGTCGATCAGCTACTGCAGCAGTTAGCACCTCACATGGCCATCCTGCTGCATCGCGGCGCACCCGATGAGCAACCCTGGGACTACACGCTGTTCATTGTCAACGAAGCCGTCGCTTTCGAGTAGGTATCACGAGGAGAAGGAGGAGAGTAGAACAGTCGAACACTAGATTAAGAGTTATTCTAGCTTTGTGCTAACCAAACGTGTTTTTCACAGGCAGAAGAAGGCAATTCCGAGCCTTAAAAGCCAGGTCCGTCTGTATGAACAGCTATATCTCAGCTATTATAGGAGCTAGGACTATCAAATGCAGTGACAAGGTGTCTTATTATTGCACGCAGCTCAGGTTTTTTTTTCTAATTTAGCCACGCCCCCATACGCCTTTATGAATCAATAAAAATCGATTTGCAAGCGTAATTTGATGGCTAAAGTTTTCATTGGGGTGTATATAAATTATCGGTGGGTATAGCCGATTTCAGTTCTGCAAACTTTCTTTAACCTCAATTTCTTCTGGCTTCCAGTCTCGCTCTCTCTCTCTCTATTTTAATAACCTGCTACAACCTGCACCTGAACTGAACTTGTGCTACTAACTGATCCCTTTCTCTCTCTCTCTCTCTCCTACCCGCCTAGTCGTCTCTATTTGAACTACTCGCACTCGGAACACGATCGTGAATTCTATTTTCTGGTCGTGCTCACGTCTCGCCAGTCCGAGCAAACGCTACGCAACTCCGTCGCTCACATCTGTTACAAGGCACTGTTGCGTCGTATTATCAATGTCGTTGTGCTCACGCTGAGATCGGAGGAGCAGGAGAAAGCTGAAGGAGTTGGCCTAACCCTCTATGCCTACAAGTTGTACGATGAGCATTGCGTACCGCATATCAATGCGTATGAGAGCAATCGTTTGCTGGCCAATGGTGAACTGAATCGCCCCGAGTTGTTTCCGCTGCGCTTCACCAACCTGACGAATTGCGCTCTCAACGTGACGGGGCATCAAATGCCACCGCATTTCATGTATCGACCGGCAAATGGCGTTCCATTGCCGGTGGGAGGTGCATTTATCGATACGCGGGATTTGCGAGGCATCGATGGCGAACTGCTGCGTCTGTTGGCGACAGTGTTGCGATTTCGAGTGCGACTCATCATACCGGAGGGAAAGAGCGGGATCTTCAGCGCGGACTCCATCAACGGTTGCTTTGCACATGTAAGTAGGCTACGTAATCGACAAGTTTTAAGCGATAAGCAGATAATCGATCATTTCAGTTATCGATTATTTAATGAGAAGATTGTTAAAGTTTGCAGTTTCTTGTTGTTTGTAATATCGCTGCCGATAGACTATTCTCAGCGTAATCGATAGCTCATTAGTGCCATCCCTTCTCCCACAGCTGCAATCGGGTCTGGCAGAGATCGCCATCGGCGGTCTAAGCGGCTCGGATACACGTCGCAAGCAGTTCACCACATCGGTAGTCTACCATCAGAGCAACTTCATCTTTGTGGTGCGCAGGGAGCGCTACTTTGGTCCATTCGGGCAGCTGGCACGTCCGTTTAGTGGCCAAGTCTGGTTCTGGCTGCTGTGCAGCTGCCTGGGTGTCATGATCTTTGCTCGCTGCCTGCCACGACGTGTACGACCGCAACACGCGTTGGAACATCTGTTGGCCTCATTCATCGGGAATCCTGTGCGACAACGGAATATACCACGCGAAGGTTTCTTACGTCAGTTGTTCGGGGTTTGGCTGCTGCTCACGCTGGTACTGCGTTGTGCCTATCAAGCGAAGCTTTTTGATGTTCTTCGCTCGTCACGGCACAATCCCTTGCCCGGTGGCCTTGGTGGATTGCTCAGGCAAAACTACACACTCATCAGTACCGGCTACCATGACTTCTATCCCATGCAGATGACACGCGTCAATAGCGGCAACTTCTCGCAACGCTACGAGAAACTACTAAGTGCTCCACCAGGATCACGTCTGGTCACCATTTCCCTGCTAAATAATCTGAAGCACTGGAAATTTCTGCATGGCAACCACAGTGTTCTGGCTCCTGTTCGCGAACCGATCTATTTGTATCAGCTGGTTATCTACTTTCGTCACAATTCGATCTTCAAGTTCACCTTCGATCGCAAGATCAATCAGTTGCTCAGTTCCGGTGTGATCAGTCACATCGAGCGACGTTATCTGCATGTCGCATATGCTGAACTTGGATTGGATGATCTGGAGATTTCGCCGCGCATCACCAACGATCTGCTGGGCGGTGTCTATCGTTGTTATGTCGCTGTAATGGGCGTGGCAAGTGTTCTGTTAGTCCTGGAGCGTCTGGCGATGCGTTGGCGTCGTCTACGAAGGTTAATTGACTGGCTGCAGTGAGTGGGTTGAAGGAACAGTCGATGGGGTTAACTGAATCAAGATCTTAAAATTCCAGATACTCCAATTTTTCATATATAAAGGGAAACTCTTTTTTTTTTAGTAGAAAAGTATTATATATTAATCAACTAAAGTTTCAGACAGATTGGTCGAATAAACAGAAGTAATCTATGATGATCCAGGATTCCAACCCTACAGTGTTTTTATTTTTTAATGCAGCATCAATCGAGAGGTTAAACTTTTAATACTACGATTTTCTACAATGTTCGAAATGTAGTTCTCAGATCTTTAAGAAAAAAGAGAGCTGAAGCTCTAACCAAACTCTACGCTTGAACTGCAAACTGCAGCAAGCATTTGCAGTAAAGTTCCAAGAATTTATTAGGGTGTTAATGGACGTCGAAACACCCGAGCACAGTACGCTTCTAATACTCCAGCAACCACTCCATCATAAACCTACCCCCCTTCCCTGCCTTGTCTAATTGAATTCTAGCTACGCCCCTGCACAAGCTTTGCGGCACTTTTACGAATGCCCTTAAAAATTGATTTAAGTCTTGTAATGCATGCACTAACCGCCAGAAAGCCCCTGCTTCTCCTATATACCAACACCCCCTTTATACTTGTGACCATATGAGTGGGGGACCAGCAAGAGCCAGCGCTAGAGTGTAGAAAGAGGGGTGGGTGGGGGGTGGCAAGCGGCAACTGGCCAAGCGGCACGGAGCGCCACTTGAGTTAAGCTGCGCAAACGTTTGCATAATCACGTTCCAATTTAAATTGCTCTATTTGCCGCTTGTTCTCTGCGCTTGCAGGGTAAAGCGAGAAGGGGGAGGGGGGGTAAGACAATACTAGGAGGGCGTGGCTAAGCGATAGAGAAGTGCTAGGGCAAGGAGAAGCAGCAGTAGTAGCACATTTAACATCTCTCAAATTGGAAAAACTCTGGACAATTTTTATTAGCTGGCGCCATCGAAGCGCGGCTGTTGATCCCCCTTTCTCCTTTCCACGCCACCCATGCTGAGTGAAGTGTGGAGTGTGATTTCTCTGCACAGTGAATTAAGGTGATGGACACCCCATCCCCGCCGTTCCCATTCCCACCGTGAATACAAAGCAATAAAGTCCAATTGATTTTACGTTTTACCTATTCCTCTTCGGTTCCATCGTAATCGTCGCAGTACATCCCGGAGCACTGCTCGAGCACTGTTTCAGCTGTCATTAAACGGAAAAAGCGGAGTAAATTAGTCCTTGTCTCATTTCAATTCGAGGCTGATTCCGGAACACGTGCGTGGTGAAGTTATGTGCGATGAGAGGAGCTTGTTATGATGCTACTCCGTTCAATTTAGGTTATCGAGCAAGGTTATCGATGGATTAGGAACTAGTTCCAAACAAGTAAACAAGTGCCAAATATCAACAAAATACCACAGGTGCTTCAGTGTACTCCTACTGTCTTAATTTAGGCACTAGTTCCTTGTAAAGTAGTTCTAAATATCAACAAAATATCGCAGATTCTTCAGTATACTCCTACAGTATTGATTCAGGAACTAGTTCCACGTAAACAGTTTTCGCAGATTCTTTAGTGTACACACACTTTTGTTTAGGAACAAGTTCTTCGAAGCTTCTTCAATTAACTCGTATGCTTTTCGATCTAGGAACTAGTTCCTTGCAAACAATTGCCAAATAATGTTTTAATGAATATTTTATTAAATTGACGTGTTCGTAAATACACCTTGCGACAATAGCGTATCTCTGAACTAGTTCAGTTCCACACATTGCACTTTTCGTTGCGCACAATGGGCATACCGCTGAGCCCCTCATCGGGCTTAGCCTTGACCGGAAGTTTAACCGTGCCAATACCAGGATTGCGTTGATTACGATGGTAATTTATGGTGATCATGTCCCAATCGAAAACCAGGTTATTAACTAGGTAGAGTTTTTTAAAAACATGTTGAAACATTTTGCGCAGACGAGCGTAGTCCGGTTTGGAATCGAATTGCAGTTGATAGCAATAGTTAAGATACTCGCTGAACTCACTGGGCAAATTCCTGCAAAGATCCTCGTTACCAATCGAACGCTTCTTCTCATAGATACGCTCGTATTTCTGGTGCTTCGTCGCAGCCTTCAGACCCTGCCAGGGCAGACTGCCACGCAGAAAGTAGACCAGCACGTAACCCACGGAGATGAGATCATCGCGACGCGATTGCTCGTAACCCTCGTGACTGGCAATCGATGCAAATCGCGCGGTACCTGTCAGATTACAATCCTCCCGGTACGGTATGTGCACATATGTATTCGGGTCCCAGTACTTTTTCGACAGCCCGAAATCAATGAGATACAGTTGCTTGCAGGTCGTATCGCGACCAATAAGAAAATTATCCGGCTTTATGTCACGATGTATAAAGCCACGCCCATGCACATGCTCCAAACGATGCAGCATCTGATCGGCCAACATCAGGACCGTCTTCATGGTGAACGATCTGCTGCAGAACTCGAAGAGATAATCCAACGAGGGACCCAACAGTTGCAACACAAGCGCACAGTAACCATCCTCCTGACTGAAAAAATGTATGTGCGGTAATCCGGAAGCTGGCTTAATAGCCCGATATACCCGATACTCGTACGCCAACTGTGGATGCGGTACACCTGCCTTCTCTACCTTTATGGCTACCTGATCGCCCGAGGCCAAGTCTTTGCCCAGAAAAATTTCCCCAAACGATCCGCTGTCTATCTGGCCCAGCACTTTGTAATCGCCCACATAGTAGCTGCGCTCCTCTGCCAAAAACTGCATTTCTTCGATTACACTTAATTTTTTCCGTACCCTCGAGTGATAGACAAAATTTTCAAAAAACAAGTGTAAAACAACATGTGTAATAGATGGAAAAATAAATTGATTTAAGAAACAATGACAATTTGGAAGAAAATGTTTTAAAATATTGAAATTTAAAAAAAAAAAACGACAAGGGGATCCCCTTACCAACTTCGCAAAATATCCAAAATTTTCACACTGTCTATATTGCCATTATTAAAATGTAGAATTATCAAGGGTATCCAGACAAAAAGAAATTGCCATTCCGCATGAAAATGGCTTAATTCAAAAAAAAGTTACGATAAGTCAAACAGAAGGTTAGGGGTACTGTCGAGGGTCTTACATGTCAAATTTTTGGTCGACTTAGACATGATTTTTGGCTCAAAATTAAATATCGTCTAAAACCGATTTAAACCCTTGTTTAGTACATATTTTGACCTCCGCAATCGATAAAAAGTGAAAACTCGCGATTCTAAAATTAAAAAAAAAATTTTTTCTAAAAAGTGATAAGGGTGGACCCTTATTTGAAATTTTCCCAAAGTCGAAAATTTTCAAAAAGTCTATTTTGCTATTTTTGATATATAGAATTGGTGACGGTGTAAAAACATAAAAAAATTGCACTCTGCGTGCAAATTGCTTGAGTTTTAAGAAAGTGAGGTTGGATGCTCTATGGAGGGTATACATGTATAATTTTTGGTCGATGATTTTTGGCCAAAAATTAAATATCGTCAAAAACTTATTTAAACTATTGTTTAGTACAAATTTTTATCTTCACAATCGATTAAAAGTGAAAGCGCATGATTTCAAATTTTGAAAACAAAAAAATGTCTGTAAAATTCAAAGGGGGAACCCTTACCTAAAAATTCCTAAAAGTTTAAAATTTTCAAAAAGTCTATTTTGAATTTTTTTTAAATATGCCATCACTAAGGGCATACAATTCTGGGTAAAAATCACTTTATAGGTAAGGTTAAGTTGGGCAAAGAGTATGCTACAGTTAATGCATTTTTGAGAGCCCTCTATGAAACCATACCCAAATCGAAGCTACCTGATGTAACCTAAAATATAAATCTCCCTCTCATGCTCTGTTTCTCTTTCAGACACACACTCGTATAGACGGCTCTGCAGTCTGTACGGTTCTCTACTGCCATACGCCCTTCCTACTCCGTCTCTCTTTCTCCTTCGCAGTGCGTATGCGTATCGATTATCTCCGTCGTGCACGCAGCAGACGGCGACAATCCATAGACGAGTCGAGGCAGCCGAGGGGAGCGAGGAGTCACTGCACAAGTAAGGACAATGATGGGAAGTCGCTGTCGACATTGCAGACGACCGACCAAGTCGAGGATGAGGACGCGCGCGTCGAGGAAGACGGATCAACTAGCCAGTAATAATGTCTTTCGCTGACATTTGACATTTTGGCTATATTTCACTCACTTTGTGACAACTGGCAACTTGGCATTCAAATATAGCCCACAGCAACAGCCCAATGCCCGCAGCTCGCAGCCTTGTCTATCCGCCACTACCTTTCTCTCCTCTCCTCTCCTCTCCTCTCCTCTCAGCAACTCGCCCAATCCACAATGCCAATCCGAGAGTCCCAATCTCAATGCATGGCCAGTTCCAGTTCCAGCTGCCAGGCGAGCTGTTCATGCTTAGATGTTTAAAAACAATAAGTTTGTGTGTGTTGCTGTGTGCGTGTGAGCTAGAGATGGCACTTGCCAGGCACGACATGCGAATATCGTATGTGGTTTATTTTATTTATCTAGTTTAACTATCGTATATAAGCTATTACTTAACTATCGCTTGGAGAGAAAAACCTGCAGATTCATCGCTTAAAGTGACTGTAAGGCTTTAATAATATAAATGCACATTGTAGATATATTTAATGTAGAAATTTTACTTAAAATGCGTAAAGAAAATAAGTCCTGCTTTGGTATGGAAAGTTTAACTATCGTTTAAGTACAAAAACCTAGAAAACTATCGTCTAAAATACCAGAAGGTCTCGAATAATATAAAAATGCATGAAAAATTCATTTAATATACAAAAATCAATTCAAATCCTTCTAGAAATCGGTTTCAGCTATAGCTCTACTATCGTATGCTTATACTTTCGTATACATCGGCTATTTGGCGAATGTTCAAGCTAAACTTAGAAACTTTAGATGAAAAATATGCTTAGCACAGTTTATTATTATACTGACAGATATGTTTGCATTATAAAACCAGCTCGAAGTCAACTCTGTACTGCTCCACAGTTCGATATTATCAATAGCTGCACATTCCTAGTACGTAGACGCGTGTGTGTGTTTGTGTCTGTGCTGTGCAGACAGTCTAAAATGTTTGGTAGTTGCCTGCCGAGTGCAGAACCAAAGCGACAAGACGAGCAAGAGACACATTTGCGTCAAACCGTAGTCGCCGCAGCCACAGCCGCAACGGGAGCAGGAGCTGAAGCTGGAGTATGAACTGGTCGGAGCAGCACTGCGGTGGCCATTATTTTCAGTGGCAGCCGCCGACAGGGAATGGCATGAGGAGCGGCGAGAGAGAAAGGGAGAGAGAGGGAGAGTGATACGGGCAGTTACATCATAACATGGCCGCATAGCTGATGGATATGGACAGATAACCAGCATTAGCATTAACCTCCAACCAGCATCGCTTACGGATTTTAGCTAACGGGTAAATTATCTATTGAATTCGTTATTCATACCCCTTTCTGTTATTTCTTTCAGGGTTTTGTTCAGTATAATTCTGGACTCCTAAGCTTTCCCTTTTCCCGTCTCAACAAGAATGCCGCAAGCGAGGAACGGACACTTCTCCTGGTCGCGTCACTTCTCCTGTTTTCAAAGTTCTCTTTGTTGCCACTTTAGTTTCTACAGTGAGTTTAATTATTTTTATGGTTTATCTCTTGAATAGTTTATCGATTAATAATTCTTTTGATTGCTGAAAATGTTATCTGTCTCATACTTATCGATATAAATACCAACGTCTGCAATTTACATATTCATCTTGCTTAGCCATCAATACTTTAAGCTCCTACCGGGACATGGCACGTTTATCGACCATGATTGCCTATCGATAATGTTTGTTTATCGATAAATATAGTGTCAAGTCCTGCACGCTGCAATTGGCTGCATTCAGCTTGAAATTGTAGCTGAAAATAGCTGAAAGTGACTTCCATATATCCGATAGAAATCAAAAACGATTATATTTCAATTTCCCAGCATGCTCTATGCCGTTGTGCCCATGTATACATAGTACATATGCAGCTGCTTTACTATAGATTTCAATTGTTAGGGGAGGCAGGTGGCAGGAGGCGTGGCAGCTTTTCACCCCCCCCCCCCCATCAGCGGCCTAAAAACGAACTGCATGCTTAATTTACAGTGAATTCCCCGACGCGCTGTGTGTGATAACTGCCGAATATGAACGTGACAAAAGTTGTTGATGACAACAACAACAACAACTAAGCGAAGAGAGACGAAAGTGCAATTGCAGTGGACCAGTGGTAAAAGAGCAAGAGAAAGAGAGAAGGCAAAGGCAGAGGGTGGTCAGAACAAACAGCAAAATAGAAATGACTTTAATAGCTCATCAATGATTCAGGCGGAAATCCGGGCTGTCCAAGTGCAGTCGGTTTATTGGATACCGGAAAGGCATTATGTACCGTCGCCCCTGTTGCTGCTGTCTGTCAGCTACCTCACTCACTCACTCTATCTCTCTCTTTTGCTCCCTCACGCTCTCTCTCAATACCCGTCCTTGTCTGCTGTTGTTGTTGTTATTTGCTTGTTTGATTGGACTAACTGACTGACTGCCTGCAGCTTTGCTGGCGCTGCCTGTCTGCCTGTCTGCCCGACTGCCTGCCTGGCACACCCTGTGCTGTCTGATTTTCACGCTGCAGCTGAAAAGTATGCAACTAAATTTGCATATTGTTTTGCCATAGGTGACTATACTCTTGCTCTCCCTCTCACTCCCTCTCTTCGTCTGTGTGCGATAGAGACAACCTATGCTGTTTGGAAATCTACTGCCTCCTTTGCCCTTTTGCACCTGCCAGGCGCCCTAACCCCCTTTGCAACGCCCCTGCCCTGCTGTTTGCTCGAACGTATCCGCATCATTATTATCATCATTATAGATGGCCACACGGACCCGTGGCCAGTGGCTATGTGACAGTAGCCGCCGCTCCGCTTTTGTATCTCATTTATTATGCAAATCGCAACGAGCCGACTCCAGCAACAGCTTCCCTCGCCGCCCCTACCCGCACATTTGCCAAGAGGGACCCCTTGGCTTTGGTCAAGTCGAGTTGGGGAATTGACAACGATATTTGTGGCGGGGGGAAGGGACTCAAGGTTCAGCAAGTTCAACAGTTACAACAATTATGTTGTTCTTGCACTTACACAAAACAACAGAAAGCCCACAATAATATAGCATGTACAATACGTTAAATACCCTGTAAATTGAGGGCGGGGAATATAGAAGAGTTTTCATGCCTACTTGCTTGTGAGTTGCTCTAGCAATAGTTAGTTAGATTTGCAAACGACTGTACTATAAGACTGTGTATTAACAACTATATATCGGCTATTATTATAGCTGGCTAGAAATTAGAATTTAGCCACGCCCACCTACACCCACATAATGCGAAAATCGAAATTGCAAGCATATTTGTTGGGCGAGAATATTCATTTTCATTGTGTATCAAAATCAACATCAGCTAAATGATTTTTGTAAATTTAGCTCAGATCGAATAAGAAACACAGAAGTAATTTAATAACTCATTTTCAAGGGTTTATTAACAACACTGAAACGTATGGAATAAATTTACTTATAGCTCATACACCCAGCAAAAAACCTTCACAAAACTTTTACAAATTCCACAAGACCACAATTGCAAGCACACTCTAATACACCACCTGATTAACAACGTACTTGACACTGGGTTTATCGAACAACCTAAACCCATTTCTATCTAGTATGGCTACCTCGAAATCTCTTGGCTGCAAATATTTCTCGCATGCATCCAGTGTGAGCGCTTCGAGGGTAATCAATATGGCTGAACGTAAACTCATATGCGGTTCGAATTGCTCGACCAGATAATCGCCACGCCCCTCCGCACCAATGCCCACAGCGCCGACATTGCACGATATCTTATTGCCACATGCATCGATTTTATAGAGCGCCAGACGGTTTAATAACGAGTAACCGGTTAAGAGTATGGCCAGGCCAAACGGTCGTGTGGCGCAGGCGTGCGTATACTCTTGAAACGCATGACTGATCTTGTTTGACGATATTGTGACATTGTTAAAGAATTGCCTCAGACTGAACTTGTACATCGATTTGGAAACCACACGAAAGTCCGCATCCAAGCCGGCATAGGTCATGCCCATGTGAGTGCCCAACGCCACGATTTTCCTCGTCGTACCGCTCTCGGCCAGCGGATGGACGTTCTTCACCGCGGCCAGTACACAAAATTCGTTGGTTTTAACGGCTACCGATGGATCGGAGTGACCGACGCACACTTTGGCGCACTCAACTTGGGGTATTGTGCCATCCACATGAATGGGTGTTAGGGTTGACCACATTGTCGGCGTACTTTTTAATTTACACAAATAGTTGTGGAGTGTAGAGTAAAAATATCGAACTGGGAGCAGACCGGATCGGACTAGTGTTGGGAAATATGTAATAAAAAAAATAGAGACGTTTCACAGTCATGTTTAATGCCTCAAAGCCTGCTGAGCGCTCCCACCTAACTTTACGCTATTCAGACGACTTTGTTTACCCTAATTTACAATATTCGAATGAGTATGGTCACAATAATTTACGATATTCAAACGAGTATGGTCGCTCTAATTTACGATATTCAAAGGAGTATAGTCACTCTAATTTTCGATATTAAAACGAGTATGGTTACCCTAGTTTACGATATTTGCTATTGTTCCAACCGAAAATGAGGATAATTCGAGGATATTACATATAGTAGACAGACACACGTACACACCCACACACAAACACCCTCACCGACACACACGCGACGCTACGCATCGATGCAAAGGATGAGGGGGATATTGCCGCAATCATAAAAGGTAAATAAAAATTTCAATTTTAATCAATTACGTGATTTAATTGAAAAACGCCAAAGTCAATAAGAGAAATATGAAAAAACACAGCAGCGCAGCTACATTTGCGCATATATAAATCGGCAGAAATATGCATGTATATATACATATATATATATACATATACACTTTGTTTATCTATCAATTTCAAATGTGTCCGTCGTCGTCCTGTTTGCTCAGCGACGACCGCCGACCTCGACCCCGCGATGCGACGCGACTATCGGAGGGAAAAACCGATTTTCGTTTTATTTTCCTTTTCGCTTCCCTCGACTTTTCCCTCTCTGACTTGTTTCGCTTTTTATTATTTGCCTGCGAATTGGTTTTCAATTAACATAAAGCTGACAAAATTAAAATTCAAACGCAAGTAGCAAAAGAACCAAATTGGAAGGGGGAGAAAAGGAGAGACTATAAACGAGAAGGAGAAAAAGCGAAAAGAAAGATGGGAAAAGTGTATGATACTATATTGCACACAATATAGCCGTGCTACATACTGAATGTCATCATAAATATCTCTACATTATTGTATTTCTTTCTCAGCTTAAGATATCATATTAAGCCGCATAAGATCGTAAAGATTTTCTATCAAGCTTTAATGGAAATTTCATCAGATATTCTACTCAATAGCAGCCCTTTCGCCTTTAATTTCTTTTATACAATTTCTCAAGATCTGAAAAAGCTGTTTTTAAATATTAGGCCAAAAACAGGCCAGCTTATCAAATAAAACCTTAAAATAGCTAAAGTATTTATTAAAAAAAAACCTTAAAAACCTCAAATTCCAAAACATATAAACGCAGCTTTACTATTTTATTTGTACATTACGTTTAAAATAAAAAACGAATTAAAGTTTAATTTCATAGAAAAATATTGACAAATACGAAAATAGCGGAAAAAGCCGTAGTTTCTTCTAACTTTTTTCTTTTATTTATTAATATACTAAAATCCCATTGTGACTTTCATATCTGTTAATTCTGATCTTTTGGACGGGCAACTACAGTTGGAAGTAAAAAGGCTAACTTTACTTAAAAAACAATCCGAATATCAGCATTCTAAAATTGTTCTCGTTGTTAGCTCTCAATCAATTTTGGGATACTATCCAAATTATTCAAATTAATTTTTTAAGACAAGATTTTTAGAGTTCAGTATTAAAATATAAAATATATTATCTTTTATTATTATAATTATTATTTTAATACATTTGCAGCAAATTTGCTCAAAATACTCTACAAATGTGCACGCAGCTGGTGTATATTATCTATGTCATATACCCTGTATTTTAAGCGAGTTAGTTTTGTTCATTAGGCCAGGCCGCGCACATGTCACAGACATTCGAAGTATGCTCAGGCACATTGTCGACGACGTATCGAAGGAATCTTTAGTCAAAGGCAAAGTAAAGAGGGAGCGCGGTGGGAGGGCAAGGACAAAGCGGGGATCTCTCTTCCGCTCTCTGTCCTTCTCTGTTTCTCCCGCACTCTGTCTCTCTCTCTCTCTGCGCGCTCGAGTCGTAGTGAATTGTTCGGGCGCGTTGGGAGAAACAATACGAAAGGAATGCACAGCAGTGCGGCGAGAGAGTATGTGTGTGTGTGTGGGAGAGAGAGGGTGTGTGTGTGTGTCAAAACAAATTTCATTTCACATTCAATTAAATTAATTTTAACACCATTTGCAGGCGGCAGACGAAGCTGGCGCTGGCGCTGGAGTTGGAAGTCGAAGCTGGAGTCGGAGTCGTGGCTAGAGCTGGAGCCGACCAAGTAGCAGCAGCAGCTGCCAATGGCAATGGCGCAGAGAAGAGAGGACGGCACAGCAGGATGCGCTGACGCTGACGCAGACGTCGCAGTCGCAGTCGCCTCATGCCTGCGCCACGTTTTCCGCATTTCTTTGCAGTCCGGCGGCGTTAATGGTTTTATCTCTTTGCCTTATTGTTTGCCACCGCCGCCTGCCACAGATCGATCGAGTGCGGCTCCAGCTCCGAGTTGGAGTCCAAGTCCGAGTTGAAGTCGGAACCGAAGCAAGCCGAACACACCAATTCGAACTGCGAGTTAATATAATTACAGAAATAAAGTCTGGAATTTTAATTAAAACACAACTTCATTTACAGCCGCAGACGCACGAACAGAAAGGCGTAGCAGGCGGGGGTCGGAGGGGCCGAGGAGGACGGCAGGTGTAGCCGCACAGCCCGCAATAGACAATGACAAACGAAGCGCCGCAGTCGCCACAAGTCCAAACCGGTTCGCAGAGCAGCAGCAGCGGCGCCGTAATTTGGGCTAGAAAATTACCAAGCGAATTTCAAACAATTAAGCTAAACTTTGTGTGGGTTTGCAACAAGACGGACTTGCAGATACCCTGCAATATTCCAATGTATCTATATGTATGCCGCTGCTGTGCTTGCGATTTAAACAGACAGACAGACATAATTAATATTTATTGAAGCAGCTTACCTTATTTTTTTACTCTTCTAATAAGCATTAATTTATTTACAGACACTTTGCCGTTTCAGTACCACGCGAAAAATAAACTTAAGCCGAACTTACTGCAACACACACACAAACGAAGAGTTACACGAAGTGCGCTGTTTGAAAATATCGATAGCAAACGATCAGTTTATTAGTAATTTTAGTTAATAATGCGCTTTGATTCCACGATTGATCATTGAAAAAATTAAAGTAATAAAAAAAGCCAAATTTTTTTATTATATTATTTAGTGTAAGACACATTGCCATCGATAACTCTCCGATTGGCATACATACTGCCCGGCAAAGTAACTAGTGTGACCAGCTTTTGAAAAGCGCTAACTGTGGTCACATTCTACTGTGCTTGCTTACATTTAGCTTATTGCACTTTGACTTTCGACCTTTTACGAATATCGTAAGCGCTCGAGCTGCCGCTGCCGCTGCCGCTGCCGCTGCTGACTGCGCACGGCGCCGCCCACGCGCCGTTTGGCTAATCAAGAACAGAAGCTGCACAAGCCGCAGCTGTGCGACGACAGGCGAGTTCCGGCGCCGTGCTCCTGACCAGCTGACATATGCACAGTTCGACGTGTGTGTGTGTGAGTGTGTGTGGGAGGCAGGAGTGGAGGAGACCCTGGTCATGTGGCACAGACCGGCAGAATGCGCAACGCACGTTGAAACAACTAATGGCTAAATTTGCGCAAAATTTGCATGTTTTGACGCTGCCCGCCCGCCTGCCGTGCGTGTTGTAGTTGCCAGCTGTCAACCAGCGTCCCCGCCCCGCCGCCCTTTCCCTTCCGTCCTCACATTCTGTTTGTGTTGCAAATATAATTTTTAATTTAAATGCAAATTTTGGAAATCATTTTCGAAGCATTATGCGCCCATATTGATACGCAAATTGCTGTCAGCAGCGCACGCATAGACATAGAGCAGGCACACACACACACACACGCACGACGACGCGCACACATGCAGATTTAATAACGCATACGCCACGTCAGTCAACCTCCGCAACAGGCCGCAGCCAGGACGCAGGCAGAGACGCGCCTGTGACCGCTGCCGTTGCAGCCGGCGCTGTCGAAAATCTGACATCAGCGCAGCCGAAACAGCGAAACCCTCAACCCATCAAACCACACGCACACTAAGACACTTGCCACGACAACCCCCTCCACTCCCCGCCCAACATACTCCTACCATCCCTGCCCTTTTGTCTATTGATTTTCGAAGAATGCTGCAGCCGCCCTCGCGCGCTCTGCGTTTTTAATGTTTATTGGCGGTGGCAGCGCGTCGCCGACAATAACAACAACAACAACAGCTGCCACTAGCAGCAACAAAATTGCAAACGCAGCCACAGCGCCGCAGCAGCAACAACAACAACAACAACAATACCGATGCAAACTACGACAACAATTCGCATCAGCGGGAAACGCGTGTAACCAAGCGAAGCTGTCGGCTCCATCAACGGGGAAAGCGACACAGCTTCTTTCCCCCTGCCCCGCACTGTCTATTACCATCACCCCGCCTACCCGAATAGGATGAGTACCTGACCCATCTGTCCGTGCGAGCGGCGTAGGCAGCGAAGTGCGAAATACAAATGCAAAGTGCGCCGCTACACTGCGACAAAAAGCAGATGAGCTTGTCAAACGGCAGGCAGGAACGAGGAAAACAGAAGAGCAAGTGCTAGGGCAAATGAGTTGAAGAAGGTTCCATGCCATGACATGTTGCAAAGAAAAGAGAGGATGGAGCAGGGAGGAGTTG
This sequence comes from Zaprionus inermis, assembly GCA_018151445.1. NCBI lineage: Eukaryota > Metazoa > Arthropoda > Insecta > Diptera > Drosophilidae > Zaprionus > Zaprionus inermis. The sequence goes on from JAECXD010001052.1 coordinate 273,524, forward strand.
CATAATGTAAAACGAAAGATTGAGAATATTAAGTTAAAATATATTAATATATGTATAATTATAAATCCTTTCAAATTCAGAGTATACCAAAAGAGTTGAGTCTCAAAGAAAGACTTAAGCATAAAAATAATATTTAATACATAATATATTTAATATATAACTCGTTTTAATACAAAAAATAAAGATTGAGAATACATCAAGTAATGCACATAAATTAAAAGAATATATATAAATTGTTAAAATATATTAATATATGTATAATTATAAATCCTTTCTAATCCAGAGTGTAAAAAAAAACAGTTGAGTCTCAAAGAAAACCAAACAAAGATAAAATTGGGTATAATTCATAATTCTATACAATACAACAAACAACAAAAAACAGGGTATACAACTAGAGTTTTAGCATCCACAAACAATACAACTAATGCATTGAAGCCTAGAGAATCATATACATTGCAAGAATACTGAATAATTATGCATATCTATATTTATGCACAGCATAGTGAATTCATCTAACACCTGACTTACTTTTAGTCAAACAAACTGCAAACAAGAATAAAACATTACAAAATAATAGCATAAAACTAAATGCATTTTAAGTGGAATAATACTTTAGAAACTAAGAAAAACTAAACTAATTAGTTGATACATAACATACAGACATTTATACACTTTCTATTAGGGAATCTAAATTTACAATTGAATTTTTAACTGAAAATGTAAAGCTCTTCAAACTAATTAAGCAGTTGAGTTTATAAATACAAGTATTTATGGACTTAAAATTGTTAAAACTGCTAAAAATCTGAAAAAAAACAAACGGAAAGCATTAGTTGATGTTTTTAAATCATAAATTTATGGCAAATATATTTACAAATCCATATCCATATTTATCAGCATTGTTGCAGCCTAATTACTTATTATAATTTCCTGCCAAAATGCAGCTGCTTAGGAATCTCTGCCAACTATAAAAGAAATCAAATAAATTAGTTCAGGCAATATATGCACTAATAATAAACGACGTTCTATATACTTTACTCTTGCAAATATGTATCTATTAAAAATGCAATAAAACAATTAGATAAATTATAAAAAATGTATAATATAATAATTCTTTTGATATTCTCCATATTTAGGACCGCAACAACTTGCCCCGCAATTTCTTTGCCTGCACACGGGACGCGGCTTCATTAGAGAGTTGCCTCCTGCCATCAATCGCATTTGGGCCCACTCCACTGACCAAACGGTGCCCCGCGGCAGCAACCACCACCGCTGCCACTCTGTTTGTGTTGCGATTGCGTAGGGAAGCGCGAGGGCGCGTCATTTAAAACCATTTCACAAGTCGTCAAATCGGATTATGAACTCGTTTCACTATTTTGTCCCTGAACTACTTTGATGTTTAATTTGCAATTTAATTTTAATGTGCGCAGGACGTGGGGGTGGGGTTGGGGGGCGGGTGCAAGGTGGCAGCTTCTTTCCCCCAGGCTAACTGTCCACCTGGTCGTATGAGCAATTCCGAAAAGGGTGTGCTCTATAACGATAATTTTACTATAGTTGTTGTTGTCGGTGATGGAATTGTTGTTGTTGTTGTCAGGGCTGCTGCTGCTGCTGCTGTTGTTATTGTTGTTGTTGTCGTTGCTATTAGTCGGTTGCCGTTGCTGGCCATTAACGTCCATTTAGTCCCGGCGCCACGCATTTCTAAGTTGGCAACATTTTCTAATTGCTGCTGCCAGTTGTTAAGCTGACTTCGCAGGGTGGTGGAGGGGGAGGGGTTAGGGGAGTATTTTAGGTGCGACTTGAACGCTTATTACAACTGACAGCGAGGACGAACCATCGCCATCGCCATTGATTTGAGGGGCGAAGGCGGAGGCGAAACAGAGTTGGTTGTGGCAGCAATTAGTGCATCAGGATGTAAAAACCTTTCGACCTTTCACAGCACACTTATCACACACACACACCTAAACACACACGACCCCAGCTAACACACACACACAACTCGCTCGTTCCATTTATGAATAATTTAAAATTCATTGCAGCAGCTCGCGTTGTTGTTGCTGCTGCTGGTTTTTTGTTATTGAAATCTAGGCGGAAATTAAGTTGTCCCGCTCGACCAGGAGTAGCACAATCCAGCACATGGAGGAGCAAGCAGGTCGCCTGCGTTACTCGAGACACTTTAATGGACATGCCGGTGCCAGAGTTCACCTGCAGGCAGGCAAGCAGAAAGGGGGACAGGGAGAGAGGCAACTGGCTTGGCCAACTATGGCAGTGGCTGTTGGGCAACTGGAGAAGCGCTGCAAGTCGGAGAGCAGCAGCAGCAGCACAGAGACGTGGCCCAAAGGGGGCAGCACACCTGAGAGAGATTGTTGAGAGTAAGGAAATCAATGGGAAAATATACCTAGCACTACGTAGAGCAAAACTTGTCTAATTTTTTGAACTTACAAAAAGTTCTAGGATAGGACAAAATTTCCAAAATATAAAAAAAATTAGAATATTGCACTTTTTACTTAACTTTTTTAATCTTAAATATATAAAATCTAATTCTTTTTCTCCCTGACTGACTTTCTTCTATTTTATTCTCCATATCTCTCTATGTCTCTCTCTGTATTCAATTATTTCGCCTTCTATATGAACTCGCTTACTCTCGCTCTGTCTTACTGCTACTCTCTATCTGTCTCATTCACTCACATTATCTACCTTTACAAATTATCTTCCTTTTCTCTCTGCATACTGCTCTGTCAGTCTTGCTATCTCCCTCTGTCTCTCAGTGGTATACTCCATCTCTTTCTCTCCCGCTATCTCTTTCTTACTAATCCACTGCAGCTGTCTCAGTCTATCACACTTCCTCTTTCTATTTAACGCATCATTTCTCTCTTGCCAGCTCTCCATCCCGCTCTACCAGACTTTATAGCTCCCTCTCTCTTCGTTTAGCAATCTATCCGTCTCTCTTGTTCTCTCTCTCGCTCTCCTCCCTCTGCACAATAATAGCTGAAAAACAAATGAAATTTACTCAATTCCGTCCGCAGGGAGTGGGAGTGGGGTAGACGGTTCACTTTCTCTCATCGTTTCGACCCCCGTGTGGAACGACGCCTCTGCCTGCAGTTAGAGGACGCCGCATTTGACCCTCATGAACGGCCCCGGTGCCCGGTGTCAGCTCCAACCAAGTCGAAGGAAGCTGTGCAAGAGTCAAAGCGGGCACAAAGAACGAGCCCCCGAGACGAAGAGTCAACGCAGCAGCGCAGCTCGCCATCTCTCCTTCCTTCTCCTCGCGCGGCTCAGCTCACATTCAGCTGGTGCGCGACGGCTACTCCGGCTTCGATTCCAGCTGCTGCTCTGCTGGCCTGCCTGTTCACCTTTTTGGCTTGTGCAGGAGGCGGAAGCGGTTGGTGGGCGGGGAGGGGCGTGGGTTCAGCGAGCGAGCACTTTGCATGCAGGTCGACATGGCGACACGTTGCCAGTAGGCGCCACTGTAGGTGTAGGGGCAACCCTCTTCTAGTGCTGCTTCAGGTCACGTGCTCCTTCAATGCCAGCTCCTTGGGCCGAGGCTAACAAGCTTGGGGAGCAAGCGAGCGTGCAGCGTTTGCCAGAGTGAGCGAGCGGGGTCACCAGAGATGCCGCGTTAATGTTTCTTTTACGTGAGTGGCCCCGCTGCCCGCTGCCCGCTCCGCCGGTTCGTGCCGCCGCTGCTCCCGGCCGGCATCTTGCGCCTTTGTCTGCCGCATTCGCTCGCACTTGTTGGGTAATGTAAGTTAATAGCCATTGTTGTGCTCCAGCTCCAGCTCCAGTTGCCGTTCCCATTTCCCTTTCAGCTGCTCCCTCTCCCCCGCTCTAGCCGGGTGCTGCAAAAAAATGGTAGAAACGGCAGCTTTATTGATAATTATTGTGCTCTGCTTCTTACGCGCGCGCGTCCCTCTGCCCTTTCTCCATTCGCGCCTGCTCCTCCTGTTGCTGTTGGGCCATGCATAAATTTAATTTGCTTAATTAATTAAGAAGAAGCGGGCAAAGCGGGCGCCACTTAAAGTGCGAACGAAATGCGCGCGCGGGGGCGGCGTGCAGGGGCCATGCACTAATTGAAAATAAAGACCAATTTTTTTAATTAAACTTTAAATTAATTTATTGAAGTGCCCCGCACCCCACTGAACTTTGACCTGCAGCACGGGCAGCGGTCACTCGCGCCGGCGCGAAGATCAAACGTGGCGCAAAAAATTTGACTTTAGATTTACCGCACACGCGTTTTTGAAAATTGAAATTGCAAATGGCGCCGCAGGCCCCACAGAGCGCGAGAGTGGCAATGGAAGTGTGCTGGAAAGTGCGGTGTGGGGTAGCCGCAGGGCGACTGCACAAAATCAACAATGCGCTAATGCTCATTTAATGCGATTTTGCACGTCTGCATTTTCTAACACTCCTCCCCGCTCTCACACTCACACGCATGGCCAGCCACAGCCATGGGCACATTTGTGCCCAGCCGCATAGCTGAAATTTATTTATCCAAGTGTTGAACAATATTTGCACTATATTACATAACCGCATTGTTGCCGCCGCCAATGAAGACCAAATAAAAAGCCCCAACCAGCTCCCAGCAGCCGCGCTAATGTTAAAAGCGGCATCGCAGGCAAATGGGGCAGGAGTGGGCGAGGTGCGGGGTGCGGAGTGCGGGGGTGCGATTGCGTCAAAAAAGTAAACACATTTTATAGCGTTCAGTTGCGATAAATTTGCATGCATTTGCCGTGCAGCCCGCGTGCACTGCGCGAAATCGTTGCAGTTTATCAATTCAAACAAATTTCGTGCAAGCTGTAAATTTATGCACTTTTGCGAAAAAACAAGAAAATCAGATTCAACACTTGCAATTAGTGCTTGGCCAGTGCGTAGTGTTGCAAAATGTCAGTTATTACGCTGGCGATATCAAGCTTGAATAACTATCGAAGCTGATGGCAATAATAACAGGCTGGCTTAAATGGCATAAGTGAGTTATAAGTAATACTTATGTTTATACAAACAAAAAACAACAACAAGCACACTTTATTTGTTTACTAGTGGTTTCGATATATTGGCAATACATCGATATATGCTTATACGATACGATATATCGCTGCACGATCGACGCTTTCACGAGCGTCAAATTCGCAGACGCCATTTTGCATAAATTTGCATGCATCAAAGTGAAGTGGAGTGATGAAAGTTATTAAATATTAAATAAAATTGAATTTAAATCGAAAGTGTTATACGAAAACATTGAGGAAGAACACTATAATCCCCGAGTATATGGAAAACCACTAAGGAGGAGAGAATTTCTACAAGACTCGAACAAGTAGCGCTCCTATTGACAGGAGCAACTTCTAATTGGAAATGTGAAAGTAAGACGCAACAGACCTCGAAAATATTCCACTAGACTTTCCAATCAGCGTGTGCTAAAAATCAAGAGCGGATCAGAACTCTTTGCCACAGCGTTTGTATGTAAAATAAATATTAATGGTAACGGTATATGCAATTTGAAAATGAAGTATTGGCTTGAACAATATTAAAAGAACATTTCTTCCGTCTAGAATGCCGTACGAGCAAGATCAAGGAATTGTGTGGAAAGTAAATCAGATATAATGGAAGCGCAGCAGAAGTTCAGAATGTTTGCGGCATGGGAAAACGTGGTGAGCAAAGGTTAAATTATTTAAAATATTTGAAAAATAAGGTCAGGTATGGGCAATATTGCGAATATCCCATGCAGTTCGCGCAAATGTTGCCTGGCAAATTCTTTCGAGTGTTATTCAATTTATTTGTCAAGCTGCTCTAATGAATTCAATTCGTTGGGCTACGCGAGATGTGTCTGCGAGTTGATGAATTGAGTGTGAATATACTCATAATTCGGTTTGTACCTAATTTGAAGCATATGCAAATGCAGAGAGAGAGAGGGAGAGGGAGAGAGAGCGAGAGCGAGCGAGATAGAGTTCAATTATCGACTCATTAGCTGCTGCATTCAAAAGGACTAATTGACAAACGTGGCTAATCAACGACCCTGCCCAAAACACAGCCCAAAGCGACCCTATGCAAGCCACAACTGAACTTAAGTTAGTTGCAGCTTTAAGCCTTGAAAACATGCTGTGAGAGGAATGCGGGGGGGAGTGGAGTGTGTGTTGCACACCGACAAAGGTTGAAGGCAAACAAAAAAATATTAATTAAATTAAAACCACAAAACCGAGCCCGCAAATATCCGCACACAAAATGTTGTAATCACGATTTATGCTGAGTTGGTTATTTACACTTTGCACTTAATGTACACACACGCACACGGCGGGGGGGCTGGAGAGGGGAGTGTGTGGATTGGGGTCTCCTGTGGAATGCGTTTTGTGCTGCACACGTTGCGCGGCGCTTTTTGCATGTTTAGCAGAAAATAATATGCAAATTATGCAATTATTTTAGCTATCTCTCCCGCTCGCACACAGTCGCCGTGTGTGTGTGCAGGTGTGCAGGTGTGTATGGTGTGGGTGGGTGTGCGCGCAGGTGCAACGTGACCAACAGACTGGACGACAGCCAAAGCAGCAGCAGGAGCAACAGCAGCAGGCACTTTGCCTGATTGCTCCCGTCTGCTGCACGTCGGCCTCCGACTCTAATCGCTTGCCATGGCAGCCCCGAAGGGGGTCACTTTGCCCAGCGCCGTCGCACTCGCTCTCTGGAGAATGGTGATGTTGGTGTGGGTGTTTGTGTGTGCGTGTGTGTCAAGCTGTTGTCAGAGTTAGACCTGATTTCTGCCAGATCATGTGCCAACTTTGCCCAGCCATTCTGCTCGGGTTCAGACGTTACGCTCTCTCTTTCTTTTGCTCCGGCTGTCTTGTGGTCCTGAGCCGGTTCCATCTACTGCTGTCCTGTCCTGTCCTGCTGCTGCTGCAAACAACCGCACTCATTTCCTTTGTTGTGCTGCTGTTTGGCACTGCACATTGTTTCTTTGTACTTTGTCTGCCGTTTCTCTGTCGGCTCGCACCAGCCCGCTCGCCGCTCCTTCTCCTTCTCCTTCTCCTTCTCTTCCTCCCATTGCCTTCCTGCATCCTTGTGCTTGTTGTCGTCGCCGTGCCCCAAAATTTATGACAACATTTGGCCGAAACATATGTTGGCAACGGCAGCATTAGCAGCAATTGCTGACTGACCCCCTGTCAAACCACGAAAGCGGCGCTCCTGCTGGGCCAACGCCGACGCTTCCCTTTTTTCTGTAGTTGTTGTTGTGCTGTCAGGATGCGGTGCAGGCTTTTGTCAATTTTTGCATAGCAGTGCACCAGCCAAGCCAAACAGAAATGTCTTTCCAATGGCAGCAGATCTCCGACCTTCTAACGACTTGTGGCAATTACAAGGCATATCCGATATTATTTTCCTGCTGCTTCCGGCAGTAATGTAACAAAGTCATGGTTATTGAATAGTTATGTCACATGCAGAGGGGGAAACTAATGCGTTTTAGGGCCAACCAAAGGGTTAACCATGCAACCAAGCAATAGTGTCTGTATTCTTCCTGCTGCTCGTGCCCATTGAACTTCCACACTCTCTGACCCAATAAATTCTTCGCATATTGCCAACATATTTATTGCTTCACAACTGTTTATTAATATCATTTTTCTATACGTATTTCATTGGATTATGATTGAACGATTTGTAAGACATCTCTGCGGATCTCTGCCTCCCGCCCTCGAGCCTTTTTCCGCTCTCTCTCTCTCTCTCTCTCTCTCTCTCTCGCTCTCTCCTGTTTTCAACTTTGCCAAATCAAGTTAGGCAAAAGCACTCAAGCTCAGCTGCCTTTCATATATGCCGACAATGGGCGTGGCTAGCGAGAAGTTCAGTTAAGCAAGGAGGAGGAGGAGGAGGCGTGGTTGGCCACGCACATCATATATTAAAACGCTCGGCCTGAATGCCTAATGAGCTTGACGGGCCGCGTCGTGGAGAGATTTTCCTCTCGACTTATTGACTTTCATATGCAATTTGGCAGGCCTAGGAGCGTGCGAGTTGGTGTGGGGAAGGTGAAGTGGGGGGCGTGTATGTGTGTGTGTGTGTGAGCTGCTTAAATTATGCACCCTGCTCTGCCTCTGCTCCTCTCCGCTGCCCTCCTGGCATAACAAAGTCACTTGTCAAATGCAGAAAGCAAAGCGAAGGCGAACAGAAATTAAAAGCTACAACAAAAAGCCCAAGTAGAAGAAGAAGCAAAAGAAACAGCAGAGAGCCGGCTAGGATGTAGGTAGCGCGGGGGGCGGGACAACAACAAAGACAACACTTAATGGAAAAAATATGGATAATGTCATTTTTCTATTGAACAAAATCGAAATCGAGTCGCCTCATTTTTCCTCCTGCCCGCCCTCCAAGCAACGCGTAGCCGCACACTGAAGGACGCTTCGCTTCCTGATGTGATTATGATAAAATATCCTCGAGCAGTTTTATGATTTATGACTTTGAATATGGCAAACAAAACGGCGAACAGAGAGAGAGAAAGATAGAGAGAGAGAGAGCGAAAGGAGGGGAGGCAGAGAGAGTGAGAACTTGTATTGACGGCATTGAGGGGCGCATAAAAAACCGTTAGCAGACAAGTGGAGCTGGGAGAGTGGCCAGCCAGGCCGGATGTGCGTCCTGTGCCAAGGACAAGGGCAGCTTGCATCGCAAAGAGTGAGTGGGGGGGGGGGGGCTTAGGTCGATCGGGGTGTGGCAGGCACAATAAGCACTCGAGTGCGTCGGCATAATTTATCCATGTTTGCCATTCAGCCGCGTCGCGCGTATTGGCAAAGTTTTCTGCATACCCTGTAGGACTGCGTGAACAGCGAAGAGGGTATATCGCGTGTACACGCAATAAGGAATTTAAGTGGCATTACTGCTTCTGAAAGTGTTTAATTACAGAGCTATCTATATTTGTTCCACAGTTCTGTAAAATGAGTAGCTCATTTCGTCTCCAATTATAGGGCATCTGCGGTGCAATCACACTCTACTTTGCCTGCGCCTGCTGCTTTGTTTCCTGCACCGCTTTTTATGGCTGACCCAACCTAGAGGGGAGATGGGTGTGAGTGTTAGGGCGCGCTTGTCCAGCCTTGTCTGGTCCGGCGCTTTTCGCGCATAATTTGCCCCATTGTCGAACTCGCTCGCTGCGTGGCTGAACTTGCCCCGGCGATTGGTTGCCCTTAAGCTGCTTTTGCTTTTAATTTTCATAATTTCCACCCTGCCAATACCCTTCCCCGCGCTTCGCGAGGCAAAGCACTTGGCAGCGTCACGCCCAGGACTAAAAAAATCTTGCGCTATGGAAGGGTTTGCTCTGTGCGGCAGGGTAGGGTAGGGAAGACAACTCTGATCTCTCTCCAGCTAATTCGTTTCACCTGCAGGCAACAACGTGTAGGAAATTCGACTCGCTTATGTAATCCTTGGGCTTATCTGCCTTTTAGACTCTGCTTAGACCGCAAATTGTTATTGATGATGCTCTTAACATCTGCCGCCCGATAGCAGGCCCTGTCTGGGAGTCTGGGTGTCTGAGAGCGGGAGAGAGAGACAGAAAGATAAGGGTACTATGTGTGTGCGAGTGAGGCAATTGATTCGAATGAATTGACAATGCGAGTATTAAGTTAATTTTTGGTATTCTAAGCCAAGTTGAGACATAATTCAACACAATGAAATATGAGAGACGAGAGCTGAGATCTGAGCATAATTAAAGTCGATTTGATTTACGTACTACTAAGTTATTAGTCTATATACTTAACTGGAATGTGCAAATAGTTTGATTTCCTGTGTAAATATTTCTTTTATTTCACTGTTAATTCCTATTAGATTTGATATTCCTTATAATATCTTTTCGCCTTATATATTGCAGGATGTTCCCTTAATAGAATTAATTCAATGGGATTCAAAGGGTATTTTATGGTCGTGCAGGTTGCTTTCGCATTACTTGTTTGGGTTCTTCCACTTAATTTGGCATTCAAATTTGATTTATTTTTATACCCGCTACTCGAAGAGTATAAGGGTATTATAACTTTGTGCCAACCGAAAATGTTTGTAACAGGCAGAAGGAGACATCTCCGACCCCATAAAGTATATATATTCTGAATCAGCATGAACAGCCGAGTCGATATAGCCATGTCCGTCTGTCCGTCTGTCCGTCTGTCCGTCTGTCCGTCTGTCCGTCTGTCTGTCCGTATGAAAACCTAGATCTCAGCTATTATAAGAGCTAGAGCTACCAAATTTGGAGACAATATGTGTTAATTATGCCCGCAGATCAAGTTTATTTTGGATTTTTGCCACGCCTCCATCCGCCCCCCAAAAATCGATAATAAATCGATAATAGCTGCAAATATAGCTCTACAGCATTCATTTTTTATCCATGTGATAAAAACCACCATCCGGGCGTGTTGCGAAAGTTTCAATAAGATCGGCCGATAAATAAGGAAGATATTCAAGAAATAGTATTGCCTTGTGGCCATGTGCCTGTGTCGGTTTTTCCTAATGTTAGTACCCGAGTTCAACACCAGCAGCAGACAACTTTTTTTTAATTATGTGGCAACTTTTTTTTAAATTATGTGGCAACTTTTTTTTTAATTATGTGCACCGAAAATATTCATGGTGCAATTTTATCGGTTATTGCGAAAGAAGTGCAGTGGTCGAGTGGTGATGGTAGTTGACTGTTCAGCGAGACGTCCGGAGTTCAACTCCTGGGTGTGCCTGGGCGACTTAAATTTATTTTTTTGTATCTTATATTTTTTTTTATTTTATAGTGTGTTGCAAAATTCAAAATAAATTTTTAGTATATTTAAAGCCACTTAAAATCGAAAGAGACATTGAGCAGCAACACAAAATACAAACGACAAATCTAATTAGATATGTTGAGATGTATTGTGAGGCAGCATATATGTATGTATGTATAGGCGTCTCTATCACACATGCATAATTTATAACTGCAGAGTAATAAAAGCAAAGGGCAACATCCAATAAGAATCGAGTGGAACTTGCATAGGCAAAACAAATTAGAGACGGAAAGAAATAAAAAGCAAGAACGCATTGTTCACATTTGGCACGTGTTTTTCCGAAGAATTGTAGCGGGTATATCACAGTCGAGTCAGCTCGACTGTAGCCTTTCCGACTTGTTAAATATGAAATTAGTTTGAAAGTTTTAGCTGTTTATAGCTAACATATTTCACACACTCCCAGCCGTACGTACACACACACACACACGTAGCCCGGCACACATCCACACACACACACACACGTAGCCTGGCACACACCCACACATGCGTGTGTCTAGACGCCGCGTCACTTGGATTACACGCAAATTTCTGCCAATGGTCAAGTGTTTGTTAGAGGCTGCGTCTGAGCCCCAAAAGGTCGAGGCAAAAGGTATTCTCTGGGGGAGGGGGTGGCGTGGTTAGGAAGTAGGCGAATTAGGCAGAGTGTATGTATGTACCGTACATGGCGACGACTATCGAGGGCTGCTGCCGATGATGAAGCATCAGTTACCACAAAAGAAGACAGTATGTTGAGTGTGTGTGTGTGTGTGTGTGTGTGTGTGTGTGTGTGTGTGTGGATGGGTGAGTGAGTGTGCGTCGCTTGGCTAAATTATTGTTGCTCGAATTTGGCTTATTTTGATGAATGCAATGGTCACGCACAGACGACCCTCCGTCGCACTCGCAGTACAAATGAGACATATGAAATGTAATCTAATGAATTTGATGATCTATTGTCACACACACACACTCGGAGCGATAGAGGAGTGGGAAGGCTGCTCTGAGAGAGATAGCGCGAGAGTGTGTGATGTGGACAAGGCAGGCAGCAAAGGCAGTGCACTGTGAGAAATTGCAAAGGATTTTAGGGTACTCATAGGAAAGAAGTGTTTGAAGGAATATATCAAATAACCTTATTTATATTTATATAATAATATATTATTATTATTTGTAATTTAGTCAGTTGTAGCTTACTGTATTTTCTATTTAACTAAAATGCATTTACAACTGCATAACTTTATTTCTCTATCTTTCTGAGTTCTCCAGATGGAACTATGGGAGGAACTCTGCTTTTTCGCTCAGTGCAGCAAGCACTGGGCCTAGCGCCTGAGCCTAGTCAAAGGCTTTTTAAAGTCAACTCGTTGCCTACTTTGTATGCGTGCCTAGACTTCTGTATATCCATATGTGTGTGCGTGTGTGTGGGTGTTGTTGTTTTGTTGTTTACCCCACCGCGCCCACGCCCGCCCACGCAGCTGCACGTTGTGCACATCTTTAGCATCTATCAGTCTGTAAAGCTTCCTTCCTGCCTGCCTGCCTGCCTGCCTACCAGGCCCGAAAGGAACGTGCGACTATGCGTGAGACACCCCTGGTCCCCGCTCTTCTGCTCTGCTCGTAGCCGCCTCTTTGTGTTATTTTGGAATGCGGCGACAGATATGCATATGTGAGGACACACACACACACACGCACGCACTCATTGTGAGTGTGTGAGTGTGCTCATTCATTCATTTCATTCGAAATGTCTCTATCCATCTCTCACTGCCGCCTGCAGCATGCCCTCTCCTTCTGGCCCCGCCTCAAAGGGGCCATATTCAATTTAGCAACAGAGAAGAAGATGACAAAACGATTGCTTTCGACTGCTTGTCATACGGATGATGAATTGTTTCTGTTCCTGCCTGTCCGCCTGCCTGTCTGCCTGCCTGCCTGGCTGCCATCCAGCCTGAGCCTGAGCCTGGACAGAGCAAAACAACCGAGCGGCCCAACGGCCAAGCGGTCGAACGACCGCATCCAACTGTCATACACCCTACCCGCCCCCCATACCCACACACCTCTCCCTTTCCGTCAGTCTGCTGTTGCATATTTATGCCTACTCTGTCCGTGCGTGAGTGTGTGTGTGTGCTGCGTCGCAAACTTAAAGGGGATATTAAATTCGGGGCAATTAGGTTGATTTGAAAATAAATAAAGAGGCAAGCAGCTGGCAGAATAGGTTGCCCATTAGAGGTGCTCGAGAAAGTAGCTGAAACTAAGGACTCTTCCCTAACTTAGCTTAAGCTGAGATTACTGTAGAATACTTCTCTATAAATCAGCTTTAACTCATAAGTATAGTCAAAGTCGCAGAAATTGAGTTAAAACTAATAAGAAAGCAACTATACACATCTTTTTGAAAATGGAGCTGGAAATAAAAAGAAACTCAGACAAATTCGTAAGGGGATTACGGCTCCAACCTGGTCTAAACTGAAATCATTACTGTGTAGTACATCTACTGTGCGAAAAACTCTTCGAACTGCCAAAGTACAGTCTTACGCGTTCGTGCTAAAGCGTTGATTCACTGACCTTTGCGCTGCCTGTGCCCGAATGAGTGTGTTTTTGAAGTGAATTCATTATGGTGGAAACACTCAGAGTGGGGTAGGGTGGGGTATTTGTGGGAAGGGGGTGGCAACACGGGCAAATCAATTAGTTCGATGCATGCAAAACGCAAGTTGGCATTATTTGGCGCACTTCCGTTTCCGCCGCTGCATCGCATCGTTGCCAACAAACAAAACTAATTACAAGCATTTTCATTAACGCCTACGACTGAGCTAACACTGCATAGGTGTGTGTAAGTGTAAGTGTGTGTGCTTGTTGTGTGTGTAGGGCAACTACTTAAAAGTCGATGCGCCAAGAAGGCAAAGGCAAGGCTAAAACACTTTTGCAGTCTCTTAAGTGACAACGGGGCAACTAATTCAGCAGCAGCAGCAGTAGCAGATTGCGTTGGGGAAGTTAGAGAGAAAGGACGAGATAGAGAGAGAGAGAGAGGGAGAGAGAGTCAGGCAGTGTGGGCAGGCTGGTTCGGCGGGCATTGGAGAAAACAAAGTTCCCTGACGCTGTTGCAAACTTTACCGCCAATGCGGCGCGGCTTCAATCTAGTAGAATTTTTATGCGCAACTAAAACCCAAAACAAGCAAGTCCCGCCCCTCCTTTCTTCCCCTAAATCCAACACCGTTGCATGGCACAGTGCAACGAAACTATGCTTAAACTGGTTGAAAATTATTTCGATAATTTGCTTAGGCAAGGCAAAGCTCTGACACTGCTAAAGCTTATGCTAATTGTCTAACTCGTTTGTGTTTGGTAACTTTGTTTGGGAATTTAATACTAATTGCAGATTTCTTTTATCAAATTGTCGAACATATTTCAAAGTTTAAAATTTATGTTCCTTTCTACGTTGTTATGCGCTGAGAATAGGTTAATTAATAATGCAGTTTTTCTTTTAATTCTACAAACTTGTTAAGCAGCACGAAAGAAACAGTAACTCCACATATACAGGACTTGGCCCAAACTGACTTCAGGATGCTCATGGAAAGATGTACGGAGACATGAACTGAGCTGACTTTTATCATCTGCTAAATAGATTTGTTTAGTCTGCAGAGGATTCTGTATAGATAGATGCATATACACGTATCTCTGCGTTGAACATATGTAGTCAATTTAAATCTATAGATGGAAACCCAAACCTGTCTAATTTGTTTAATATAATCAAATGAAATGAATGAAATTCGTGCTTAATTTGCCACACTGTGCGCAGTGCCAGGCTGAGCCTCGACGAGTTGCAAGTGGCAAGTGGCGAGTGGCGAGTGAATTGTCTAATTACAGCTGCCAGTAGCAAGACAAAGCAGCGCCGCTTCCACTTGTTGTTGTGGCCGACGATGTTGTTGCTGTAGTTCTAGTCTACCGTTGTCAGGGACAGACTGAGACATCGCTTGGGCTGAGACAGGGACGTCTTTTGTTGTTGCCATCGCGTCGGCAGTCGAAAACATCTTAAGCACATTTTTAATTAATTTAAATGCGTTAAGTTGCTTGCACTTCATTTGGCGATGTCCTCAACATGCCCATATACCTATACCTAAGCTGAGACTCGCACAACCACCCACCCGACTGCCACTTGAACTCGCGCCCAGTCTTCTCGAGAGCTCGCCCACTCATCTCACACTCGATACTGGGAATTTAATTGCTTTAATCCAATTTATCCACTCGTATTTTACCAGATCAACGCATTTCGAGCATAATCTTTACGTTGATTAATCTCTAGTTCACATAGTTTTCGATTAGTCTAAAAAAGGTTTTGAGTTTTCTAGCAACTGTATAAGGGGTAACTGGAGACAGTTACATGAGCTAATGGAAATACATGTAGTTCGGTGGACTGTCGAGCGCCAAGAGCTCGGCAGACTTCAGAGTCCTCCCAGCGCAGTAGAAGAAACTTATTCTAAACGTTAAAGGAGAGAGCAAGAAGTCAATATTTTGGATCCTTCTCAATACACTCAATCGTGACTGTTAACTCTATTGCGAATCGAAGTTAACTTCTAGATTTTCTCAGCTTTAAGTTTGGACACGCAAACGCGATTTAACAAAAGGTGGCAATGGATCGATATGGATGCGGGTGGAAACGGGAGAGGGAATGACTGCCGACTTTGTCTGCGATCAATACTCGCTGAAAACTGTCAGTGAGGCTGTCGCCGCAGCTGTCTCTCGGTTTCTCTGTCTTGCTGTCCCGCTGTCCCGCGGTCCGGCTGGGAAGTGGCCGAAAAGTCTATTATGCCGACAACTGGCAACAAATTGTGCAACTTAATTAAAGAAACGCTGTTAAGCTTGGCCATTGAGCGCGCTTGTGGGGCGGCGATGCACACGCCTCCGCACATCAGTCACATATGGATGAATGCGATGGCACCGCGGCGGTGAATCGCAATCGATGGTATCGAAAAGGGAGGGGGAAATAGGGAAAGACGGGACGAAAGGCAAAGAGCTTTTTGCATTATAACGCAATTCAATGGAAACGGAACGAAGCTCGCGACTTTCGTCGGGCAGGGGCAGGGGCAGAGGCAGAGGCAGAGGCAGAGGCAGACGCAGGCGAGGATTGTGCTTGGCGGAGAATGAGTACGGGACACGGGACAGTGCGAGTTTCGTCTGCCAAAAGGGGCAATTTCCGTGTTGAAAACGATGGCGACAGCAGAAGCAGCGGCAACTGCAGCAGCAACAACACGAACACGAACACGAACAACAACAACTGATGCAGCGAGACAAAAACAGCGTAAAAACCGAAACGAAATAAAAATGAAATCGTATTCTGGGCGAAAAAAAGTGCGCGCTGCTTTTAATTGAAAACGCAAATTGGTCATCAATTAATTTGACATATATAGACGGATCGAAAGCGGCCAAAAAACTACGTCGGCAACCGTTTTGCAACTATGATGAAGCTGCCCTCGCTCCTCCACACACACACACACACACACACTAGCTACATGCACAGAACAGAACTCTCTTGTTTTTACCACTCCCCCCCCATCAACACGCGCTGTGCCCGTGTTCAGTTTTTCATTCCGTCTGTTAAGCATGCACAAAGGACACAACCCACAACTAACTCGTCATATCTCCCGATTCCCGAATCCCGATTTGCAATTTAAAGCTACTTCCGTTCAGATTGTTGTCTGGCTATTCTGTTAGAGTTTTGATCTGCTGAAATTGATTTGATCAGCGAGGGAGTGCTATGTACTGTATACTACCTTATTTTTGGATGCCATTCCTTGGTTTGGGCTTTCCACCAAGTTGAATTCTTTTGGGAACATTTTTTATATTTTATGATTTCATTTTTGTACATTTCAGATTCTTTTTTTGGCACATTACTGTCGAAAATGAAAAGTAATTGAAGAAATTTGACATGAATTGCTTTAATTGGATTGGTCGTCGGTTTGTTTTTAATAGGTCTCAGATTGGTCAATCTGGTACAGTTATGACGATACAATTATCTAACGAAAGATAGGAATTTATAAGGGGTATATGCAATTCAAGTACTCTTTAGCAGATATAAACTTCTCTATCTGAGATAGAACTGAGATAGAACCATAAATCTCTTCGTAAATAATGGTAGAGTAGTTCCTTTAGTTAGATAAAAGATTCTCTCACTACTACTACCCAAATTGAACTCCTACTATCCCGAAATATAATTTTGATCTGACTTAAGCTCCCTTCTTTCCCTCCGCACTCCCTGCTGCTCTCCCGCTCTTCAACCTGATGACAAAGTTGTTGTGGTACCGCTTTGCCATCGTAAAGTTTCGCGAGAAAGAAAACTAATTTTTGTCAGCGTCGTTGGTGTTGCGACTGACAAGTGACTTGGCCAGACAGTTGGCTAGCCCACTCCCCCTCTCCACTTACCCAGTTGCTCCAGTCTCCGCACTTTTTCGCCTCTCCCCTCTGTCCCCGCTGTGGCATAAATACAAATTTTGTTTGGCAATATGCGCGCCGCGTATTTTGTTGCAAAAGTCTTGCATTAATCTAAATATTTGCATGCTTACGGTAGAGTGTGATAGGGAGGGGTGGGGGAGAGGAGGTGGAGGTGGACGGATAAAGGATAAGGGTGTCAAGTAATAGGAATAGTCCTCCGACGCGCCTCGGTCGGTCGCAGACGCGGTCCCTTCTCGTTTTTGGGCTTTGCCTATTTATTTATTTTCATTCTCGTCGCCAAATTGTCAACGTCTTTTAGGGTGGCAGGAAGAGGGGGGTGGGGGGGAGCGTGGCCTGCGCCTGCATTCGCCAAACTCACATTTAAAATGCATTTCGCATGCAACGTCGACGCCGCTCGGCATTTCCATTGCAAATGCAACAGACAAAGACAAAGCAAGACGCCAAAATAATCATCATCATCACCGTGCCGGGAACAACATCATCATTATTAAGGCCAGAAGAGAGAGAGAGAGAGAGAGAGAGGGGGAGGTTGAATGCAACGTCGCCGGAAATATAAAAACGCTTTATTTATTTGTATTTTCAGACTTTCCACTCTCCTTTTTCTCCCTTTTTTTGTTGTTGTTTATTATTTTTATTGCTGTTTTTGTTTTTATTGCTGTTGTTATTGTTGCTGTTGCGTTTCAAGTAATCAAAATCGTTTAAACGAATTCGCCGAATTTGCATTTTGTGGCCAAGTTTAGGCACAACGTCATGCAATCGCTTGGGGCGTCTTCTCTTACTTTCTGCCTCTCTCTCTCTCTCTCTCTCTCTCTCCCTCTCTCTGTTTCTTCCTGCATTCTCTGTGCAGGTTGTTCCTTTGCTAACCCTCGGTTCATGGTACATTGTGGCAATGGAACGTCAAAAATGCTTAACTTTATTCACTGCAAGGGGACCGCAAATGATTTAACTTATTCTTATTTCTGGCTTGATTAATGTTTCGATTATAGTTTGAGTTTTACTGGCTTAAAATTTATGGAATTCTTTTCGAGAAAAGTATGTTTAATTTGTAGAGATGGATATTGAGTAAGTTGGTTAAACTATTCCTATAAGCTATGCAGGGTAACCTTGTATTTCTTTAGGGCATCCAAAAGGCTACAAAGTTAGGCCCAAAGTTTTTACAGATGGAAAGTCTTTTTGGATTGTGTTCCACTTCCAGCTGTCCCTAATTTTTACACTTTTCGAAACGGTTTTTTTCGAATTTCCGGCATCGTGTTCGTGTCGCTGTAGGGAATCCCTACACAAACACTTTATGAGGGGCTGTAATCTCCTCGCTCTCTTTTGCTGACTCGCTCTCTCCCTCTCGGATAGCTATAAAATACTTGCTATAAATTCAGCTGTTTCGGGTTTGTGACTATGCTACGAGCTCACGAAACGGCAGCAGCTCTTGCCCACGCCCCGTTCCACAAGGCAGTAACCCGGAGACTGCTGCTCGTGCTGGGGTTATCTGATGTGCATGTGAGTGTTGCCATGCGATAATCGTAATGTTAAACCATAAATTGTCATAACTCTGAAATCGAGTAAAAAATGCAAATAAATCATAATCATTTTTCATAATTGGCAACATTTTTTGCTGCCTCTCCGCCCGCCCTGGCCCAACAGATTGGCTAATGGAAACTGGACGGCAAAAAGCGTTGAGGTGAGGATTGTGGTATGGATTACTTATCGATTTCTCCAATTCTGCTGCATATACCAAACATTTTGAATATCATTCGATTTATTTTCGCACAGAGAAAATGCACATTTATTTCTCGAGCTTATTTGAGCTGTGTGGGGCCAAAGTTGCAGCTGCCCAATTATCAACTAATTTAAATTTTTCCCTCACACTCTCTCTGAATGTCTCTTTATTGGCCCTTGAAAAACCTCTGATAAATGTCATTCTTTGCCATAACAACAACAACAACAACACTTTGCACAACAAGAGGCAACTGTTTTGTATTTCATGTTTTGCGGCATACATCAAAATAAAATGCATTTTGAAGGTTTCACCTTTAGTTTTACTCTGTCTCTATGTCTCTCTCGCTGCAGCTGTAAAACCAACAGCAGCATGTTTTGTAGATCACTGCGACTGGCAGATACCCAGTAAATGTGGACACGATTGTTGCGTAAATTTGTATGATTTCTATTCGATATCTTTTTGTATTTAGAAAATCAACAACTTGATGAAGATACAATATGCTGCGATCCGGCTTAATACATAGACGGAAACCAAAGGGTAAACAAAAAGAAAACATAAATTAAATAAGCTTAGGTATAAACAACTTCTGCTTTGCAGGTTTAAAATGCTAACAGGGTATGGAAATGGATGAGTAGCTGGGAGTATTACAAGTTGAGCTAGCCAAATTGGTCGGATTACACACACACACACACACACAGAGAGAGAGAGACGGAGATAACGATAGAGTGCATACTATAGGGAGGATGGCGTAAGTGGATGGATGCAAAGGTAGATGAAATCTGGAATGGCAGCAGCCGATAAACTCGAATTGCACTTGAAACTTAATTACGAAACTCGCAAATGCAAAATGCAAATGCAAATACCTGACAAAGCCAAAGCTGCAGCAGCAGCAGCATAGGCGGCGACAGAAACAGAGGCAGCGACAGCGGCAGCGGCAGCAGCAGCAGCTTTAGCGTGTGGCAAGTGGCGCTGTTTATACGTCTGAACGCCTGGCTAAGTGCTTTGCCCTCGCAGTATGTGTGTGTATCTGTGTGGCATATGGCGTATGAGCTATATGCATGAATGCCAACTGGATGTGTCTATAATGTCTACAATGCACTATAACTCGGGCACTTCTCGTCGTCATCTTGTTAAGTAAATGCTAAACATAGTTGGGTAGACCCCTCGCACTCCCCTCTGCTTATTGCAGCAGCCCTTGAGGGCACCCTGTTTGTGTATGTGTCTATGTGTGTGTGTGTGTCCACTCACTTATGTAATTAAGTGTCTTGTTAAAACGGAAATGGAATTCGGTTTTGCCTTTAATTTACATTAATTGACGATGCATTTATGCCAATGGCCACGAGGGACACAATGCCCTCTCCGCCCCCCTGCACCACTACTGCAACTTGTTGGTATTTATTGTTTGGGATTAATGTCTGTCTCCCAGTCTGTACCTCTGGTGTTTGCATTGAAAAATGCATGACACGATGTTGCGTACTTGCAACTTGGCTTTAATCGCCCGGCATTAGGCCACATGCAATATGCATGCCTCCAGCTCAGTAGCAGACAGAGCAGGTCTCCCTGTCTCTCTCACTCTCTCTCGATCTCTCTCTCTCTCTCTGGCCGTGTGTTTGTTAGGGTAACCGGGTTATGCACTGACCCCATTCGAGAGAGCAACACACACACACAGCACAACAAAATGCCAATGGCCAGCGGGCATTATTAATGGCACTGGGAGTGCACTTAGTCCGGGGCAGGCAAGAGAGAGAGAGAGAGAGCTTTGATTTATTCATTGCCACAAAACATTCACCATTCACTATTCAACATTTAGCATTCACCATTCACTGTGTTCGCCATCCACTGACCTGGCATTTCACATTTAACTATAACAATTATTGTTATTTATATTACAATTATCTCTTCTAGAGAGAATGATAAAGATAGAGATGAGAGAGAGAGAGAGAGAGAGAGAGAGAGAGAGAGAGAGATGAGGACAGTGTTAATCAAACTCGTCCCTGTACTCAAAATAATAATATAGAAAAGGCCTGTCGTAGTCATTTTCAGAGCCAATAAATTTTGCATTGAGGACATCTATTTCATCGGACTTACTCTACAGTGAATTCTATCAGCTATGAGTCGATCTGTGGTCTATCTATTTTTTGCTTCCCGCTTTTCACTCATTTATGAGTATTTTTGCAATTGTTATTGTGCTTTAAATTGTGCTATTACTTAAATTCAGAATTAATAAGTGTGTTAAAACAAACAAAATGTTATATGATATTTTAAAATGGGGGGTACTACATGTACAATTTTGGTAAATTTAGACAAGATTTTTGGTCGAAAATTAAATAATGTCGTAAACCGATTTAAACCTTTGTATAAAACTAATTTCGACCTCTTTAATCGATTAAAAGTAAAAACTCGCAATTTAAAGTTTTGATGTAAAAAAAAATCTGAAATGTAGTAAGGGTACCCTTACCTTAAATTTAAAAATTTTCTAAAATTAAATAATTTAAATATTTGACAGGTTGGATTACTAAGGTTGTTTAAACACAAACAAAATGTCTATCCGCATGAAAATCGTTTGATTTTCAACAAAGTTAGGATAGGTTAGCAGGAGGGTAAGGGCCCTGTCGAGGGTCTTACATGTCAAATTTTTATGAGATTTTATATGATTTTGAGTTTTACAAGAGTTATGATAGCGCAAAGTGAGAAATTTTTAGAGGACTTTGACATGCTTTATGACCAAACATTTTATATCGTTCAAAACCATTTTAAACACTTGTTTAGTACTAATTTTGATCTACGCACGCGATTAAAAGTGAAAACTCGGGATT
Organism: Zaprionus inermis; assembly: GCA_018151445.1. Lineage (NCBI taxonomy): Eukaryota > Metazoa > Arthropoda > Insecta > Diptera > Drosophilidae > Zaprionus > Zaprionus inermis. Next base: position 295,192 of record JAECXD010001052.1, read on the forward strand.
AAAATTAAAAAAAAAAATTTTTTTAAATGGTAAGGGGGGACACTTACCTATTTATGCAATAAGTCGACTTTTTTGAAAATTGATGTACGACTTCAATTTAACTTAATCGGGTTAGCTATACTTAACTGTCTCAGAACTGTGATCGAATTAACGTATGTACATGACCTAAAATATAATCTATAGAGCATGTGAATACACTGCAAAGTTCTTAGTACGCTTTACATAGAAATGCACTTAAGTGAGGACTGCGCAGCTTATCGATTCACTCACACGACCATGACTATACTGTAGATAGTTATTGTGGTAAATATGACAATTAAAAAGGGATTAACTCACACTAATGTGTTCGATAAATGAGTCTCTTTGCGCCAGTAAATGTCGCTAGTATTGTGAGGCACTGCGACAGCGTGCTGCAATGCTGTAAGTGCGTTGTCCAACACTGGCCACGTAGCTGCGTAGCAAAATTGGAGTATTATGAACACGCTTGAGTAATAAAAAGTCGTCAGCAAAGGTTTGCTGTTTGTGCAGCACGACGAGGTCAGGTCGCAGCGTGAGAGAGCGCTTGAGAGAAGTGGGGAGTGGGGCAGAGGGGAGGGCAGCAATGGGTAACAGGTAACGGTAATTGAAACAAAAGTTGAAGCCAAGAAACGGCACAGCATACGTTGCGGCGCCTTAAAAACCCATTTCCAACTGTTGACACGTGCCGCGTCGTGCCGCGGCCTGCGAAGTCGAGACTTCTCCATGGCCCGGGAGAGTGAGAAGAGAGAGAGAGAGGGGTCTCGCCCCCTGCCTCTCGCCCATTCCCATTTCGCTGGCGTTGTCCGTAAACGAAAATCACGCGGCCGCATGCGAAGTAAACAACGTGAAATGAAAGTCATGCGTCGCATTTTAAAACCGCAAGGAACATGTCTCGCAGGACGTGGCCCCCCAACGGCTACACCCGCTACACCTTGCTCTCCTTCTCTGTCTCCCTGCGTGACGCCCCCGCAGAAAGAGATGCGCATAATTTAAAATACAAATTTGCTGGCACCGTCGTCGTCGTCGTCGTCGCACGAGATGAGATCCGCCGCCTGCCGCGACAGATAGATAGAGTGAGAGAGAAAGAACTTTGTCCACAGCGTCGCCTGAGCGATGCATTTGTAAATACGCCTCATTATTGTGCAGGTACCCGGGTACACCCCACGTCCACCCCTCCTCCGCGCCAGCGTCATTCGTCACGTCGCATGTTGTACGCGGCAGCAGCAGCGGCGACGGCGTTCCGTGCAGCGCCACAGGAAATGGCAACAAAGTACAAAGCAATTTAATAAATGCCGGAATCACGTGAAGGTGTTAAGCAAAACATTTTGCAGCAATGACCACGTTGGCGGCCCAGCACACCACGTTACGTTACACGACACGACGCCAAAATGCGACACGACACGCAGCCAGTCCGAAATTGAAATTCAAATCTACATCCACATCCTCACACACACATCCTCACACACACACACGCACAGCTGGGCAGGTGGCAAAAGTGAGTGGCCAAGGCTTTCTTCAGCTCGTTGGGCAGACACACATTTTCTATCGCAGTATAGACAGGCGGCTATCGATCATTTCAAAGGAAAAGAACCTAACCTAGGTGAGATTGGGTTAAACTTGTTGTCGTTAATCAGTGGAGAGTGTCGATCGATTGCCTGCCTCTGGTTTGTTTTGCTATCGGTAACCTATCAATGACGCATGCCATCTCACAAAACTCGGTCAGAAATCATCAGATTGTCGTGGCAAGTGGTAGTTTTTTCAAGATTTTATCTCTAGGTTGAGTCAGAATCGGATAATTATTAGTTTTAAATGTTTGGACCATGCATGCTACCCCCTTACAGATTTTAAAATCCTCAAGGTGCCATGGGATGACAGTTTCTTCATGGTTTCACCTCTAGATTGAAAACGTTGGACTGTCCATACCTTGTGTCTCTATCCTCTTTTAGGATCCCTATCTGGCTTCCCATATTTCGCCAAAAATCCAGACAAATCAAAGTTGGATTAACGAGATTTCGGTTTTGGGGTACTAGGTATTTTATAAGGAAACGCAACCAGCTATTTGCTTTATTTATCATTTAAATATTCTCTTTTTATCCTCATGCTACTCTCCATCTCGCTCTCTATGTCTCTATCTCTGTTGCTCTTTGTCTCTGGCGCAGCCTAATTTGACATATGCATTTATTCATTCATTCATTCTCTTATTTCTGCATTCATTCATTTATTCGCTTTAATAAATGTCAATATGGCGAAGTTTGCACTCGTTGCAGCTGTCGCCGTCGCCGTCGCCGTCGCCATTGCCGTCGCTGTTAATAATGAACGAGCAGCGGCGACAACGCGGCGCGACCCGTCGCGACGTTGGCGTATTAAATGCGACAACAACAACAACGAAAACAAGGCTGTAGCCTGATCTTATGGCCAGTTGCCACGCCCTGTGTCCAAGCCTGCCAGACTGTGTGCGCCTCTTTTACAGGACATCCGACCGTGCGGCCGTAGAGGTCGTTTGCACTCGCGCTTGTACTTTAAAAAATACCCTGCAAAGGGTGTTTCGACAGTATTGCGGGGTTTGTAACACATGCAGGCTGGCCTGGCATGGGGTCTATTGAGTGTAATTTATAGATAAAGGGGGACTCTTGTTCAAATTGATTGATTTTATTTAAATATGTATATTTTTCAAATATATTAATTTCTATATTCATTAATAACTTATTTCTTTTAGGAAACTTCTTGTAACAAGACTGTACTGTGAAAAATATAAATGCATATGTATACAAGCTATAGGGCAAGTTGACTTAATCTACTTAACGTAGTCCATACATCATGCACTACTCTTTATGCAGATCTCAAATAAATACATGAAATGATGCAATTAAACCGCAATTTGAAAGGAAAGGGAAGGAATTGATGTATCTTTATGTACTATAGATACAGGATGAGTTTATTGGAAATAACTACTTAAACCTATTCAGTATTGCAAACTTTTTTCAGATTAGCAAAATGAGGCATCATGAAACGGAAATACGTATGGCAAATCTCATGTATTACAAGGTCTTAATCGAAGCCCCTGCTTATCAAGTTTTATATAGTATATATGCTTTATATAGGCTGTTGTGTAGAGTATCTCAGCTGCATTCAGTCATTTTACTTTTCGCTCCCTCCTCAGTTTCTTGCTTAATTTTTGTTTTTCGCAATTTTCTTTTCATACACATATTTATATATATGGCCAGTGACTCGCACTCGTCGCACTCGTATTCACATACGCAGTCGGCGTATTCGCGTTCGTCCAGCTTCGTCTCGTTGACATCAATTTGTAATTTCAATTAAAAATTTAAACTGCAAAAAAGCGCAAGAGCATTCAATTCCATTGGCGTTGCCATTTAACGTTGTCGCTGGCCTTCCCCGGTCCCGGCACCGCCCTCGCCGTAGACTCCTCACCTGACTAACACGCACATTGCCTTTTGACCCCCGTCTGTCTGTCCGCCAACCTACACCCCCCGCCCTCCCACGACCACTGCGTTCTGCACAAGCTTGACTTGTATGCGGGCATAATTTCATATGGCGTATGCTACAAAAGGCTGCCTGGGGCATTTAATTTGATTTCTTTCTGCAAATAGCTTTGCTCCGTAGACTGTGTGCTGGAAGATATACAGACGCATCTTGTACAGCCTAGATCAGAGTCGGAGTTCTTTCAGGACTTTTCTGCGCTTTAAACTAGAACTGGCATTATTTAGGGGCATTTTTCATGCAGAGTTGTAGAGCGTTACAGCGTAGACTGAAACTAGTAAGAAAAATGAAACTCCCTTACTAATACCACCTTTTTATACCCCTACTAATATGACTAATGCCATCTAATTTAACTGAGTTAAGTTGGCTGTGTCTCAGCATTTCATGAATTAAGACTGAACTTTCCCGAACTATCCTTACCTTTTGCAAACGATTCAATTGTTGTTCATGCTTGCGTTACCCTGACTTGGACTTGCACCCCGAACTCATTCAAATATTGACCGTTTTTCTGCGACTTTCCTCTGCCTACTTCAGCCTTAGGATCCTTCAATAAATTAGAAAATTGGAAGGCTCAAACTTTGCATAACATTTATCGTGTCCGGGTCGGGGAATAATGCGTCATAATCAAGCCTGGAGAGCTCTTGCGACTCTTTACATTCGACTCGACTCAATCTTAAGTTATTTCTGGCTGAAAACGATTCATCATGTGCGTGTGTGAACGTGAGTGTTGAGAAACGATTTAAAATTTATGTTTTGACAACCAAAAAAAAAGTGATGACATAACTCTTGAGTGCTGTACAAATAGGTAGGATGATTGGGGGGAGGCAGCGAGAGTGAAAGGAAGCATAGGTGCAGAAAGTTCTACCTGGTATAGGGGGGGAGGGTAGAGTTGGGTTGGGGTTAAGGTATGATTTGAATTGAGGGGCGCACGGGGCGTATGATGTATGCAGATGTTGAGGACTCTTGTGGCACGGAATGCTGCCGTTTCCGCTGGCGCTGCTGCTGCTGCTGCTCGCCCGAGCCCCTCCATTAGACATGGAAAGTGTCAACTTCCGCGTTCCTGCACACACACAGAGAGCAGGAAAAAGAGGCAGAGAAGAAACAGATGGAGGGGGGGAGGGCGCACTCACTTGTGTTGTCGCTGGTTAAAAGCATGTCAAATTTTTACACACACTCAAAGCGAGAAAGGATTGGAGAAGGGAGCAGAGGGACGGGGCAGTGCGGCGCGCGCCTGCGAGAATGCATGATTGAATGATTGAGAAATTAATACACACACACACGCGCGTATCGACCACACACACAAACGCAGAGTAGGGCGGAATACTGGAGGGTAAAAAGAGCAGCACGCTGGGCGCGCCATCAGCTTCAACGTGAAATTATTCCATTTCACTTTACAACTGAATGCAAATTACATGCTGTAATTTCCTGCAAGAAAGCAAGAAATGAAGCGAAATGAATGTGGCACACACACACACAAATGCAGGCATGCCACACATACACAAATGCAGGCATGCCACACAAACACACACACACACAGACAGCCATGTAGCACACACGCATGCGGCGAATGTATTTGCGCCAAGCGGAAATAAAAATAAATTCGAAAAGTTAATATTAAATGTGCTACATTGGAAACATATTGTGTGGCAGCCCGCCCACGCAGCGCCTCACTCTCACTCGCTCACACACTGTGCTCTCTCTCTCTCTCTCTCTGGGTGTTGCTCTCTTGCCATTTCTCTCACTCTTGCATGTCTCTCGCTTCGCTTGCGCTGATTTTCCACATGCCTAGCAGACAACCAGGCAGGCAAAGCCTTTGTATCCTTCTCGCCCACCCCCCCCCCCTCCCGCACACCCACGCATTAAGACAGCGCTGCCGGCGGGCATCAGTGCGAGGCCTATGCCACGCCTACGCCGCTCTTCGATCCGCTGGCCGTAAACAATTGCGCATTTTCAGCGCCGTTTGCTTACATTTTTTACTCTACGCGCGCGATTTTATTTTTCTCGCTTATATTTTGCAGTTCAACATACCCTGTAGCATTGATTGACACGGCAGTGGGGGGTATTACCTGTGTACCTAGCTGAATTCGGCTTGTTTTAAAGTGGAGAAGAAAAACCATATAAGCCTGAGTTATCGATAGAAAGTATATTAATATCTATAAGATAATAGATTGATAAAAAATATATTGATATTAAATAAAAACAATAGACTTCTTCTGTAAAAAAAGATTATACTACTAATTTTCCTCTGCTATCTTTATTTTTCAGGCAGATATTTGTGCAATTCTATTGCTTATAGCTACTATCCAGACTATCGATTACAAGCTACTATGGATTACTAGCTACTATCGATTATAAGATACTATCGATTACTGGCAACTATCGATACTACCTTACTATCTAGCTACTATCGATTAAAGCCTTCAATACTGTAATATCAGCAAATTTTCGATAAAATCAGCTATCGATTAATTTAGCGTACATATACACCTCAACTTACTATTGATTACTCTGTAAATGTATGGGATATCTGCCAGTCATGCTCGTCCCATGAAATCATACTGCAGTTGCCTTTTATTTTGCCTTTTTACTTCGTGCATTTTTTACATTTTCATATGGCGCATTTTCATTGAATTTCTGCTTCTTTTTTAGTCGCTTGTCTTTTTTTCTCTTATTTCATTTTTTTTGTTTTATTTTTTTTCGACGTTTTTTTCTGTTGTGTTGCTCGCTTTTTGTGTTTCGGTTTTCTTCTTCGTTTTAATTTGCGCGCCATTTTTTGGGCTTGCAGTTAATTTTTTATTGTTATTATTTTCATTGTGCCGCATCGCAGTCGCAGTCGCAGTCGCGTCGTCTCATCGCATTGGATAAAGCCGCCGCCACTTGGTCAATTCGCGTTTTTTAGTCAACGCGTAAAATATGCTTAAATATTTTAAATTTAATCACACGCTTCGCTGGCTCTCGGCAAATACGTCAATGCATATGCAAACAAATAATGTAAAGCGCAGAGGGGCGTGCAGGGGAATGGGGGTGTGCGAGTGCGAAATCCCTGTCCCCTCTGTGCCTGTAGGCAACTTCATGCAACATACACGCATTGCTTTCCGCTTACAACATACCTCACACACTCGCACTCTCTCCCACTCTAGCTGACACTCTCGCTCTCTCTCTCTTTCTTTTTTTGCACCTCGGGCTGCAGCTGACCGCGCATTAACCGCAATTAAAGCTGCGCTTTTTATTGCACCAGTTCAACATAGTAAACGCCCGATCTACCAGAATATTGCATCATATGTGCCTGGTTGAAAGTTCTCTTATCCATGCTTATTCTTTAAATTGTATCTGATATATCAAACTGGCAACTATCTTTAGCAGGGCTTATAACACGCATTAAAATGTATACAAACTTTCAATTCTGCTTAGGCCGGAACTAGTTCATTTTAGTTTAATATATAGCCTTTTTTATCTTTTTTTAATTTTTCGTAGCAACAACTAACTAAATCTATCCAGCTAACAACTATCTTTACATACATATCTTTTATATACTACGATTTTAAACTGATTCAGATATGTCCGTTTACACTCTATGAACAACTTGTGGAACTAGTTCATTGTTGCTTTTTTCAATTTTTTACACCTTTACGAATCAGAATAGTCTGTGTTTATATATATTACAAGTTCCAAGAACGGTTTCAACAGTTCTTTTTTTTAACTACCTGCTCTGCTTGTTCCACTTCCACTTGAAACGAGTTAGAGGAAGATACTTGCCATGATGATCTTTTGTTACATATTGTTTTTAATTTGTTCCTTCCTTTTTGGTTCATCTACTTGATCCCCAGTTTCCCTAGGCATTTCGGTTCCAGTTTCAGCTCCAACTCGACACAAGTTTCGAGAATTCTAAAGAGCTTTTGACAAAGGACTACACTAGTATCTAGTTTCGGTTTCAACTAGGCAAATCTGCGTGTGTGGTTTTGTGTGAGTGTGTGGGTGTGGGTGTGGGTGTGGGTGTGCACGTGGAGCCATTTGACTGCCGCCGGAGCCATTTGACTCCGATTTCGGTTTGTGGCCAAGTGAAATTTATATGCCCAAATATAATGAACCCGTAGCACCTGTGCACGTGTAGACCGTGCTAACTGTCTGCAGCTGCAGTCCATCTCGCTCTCGCTCTCCGCTTTCCCCCACCCCCCTCACGACGCAAAGCAGCTTTGCTCTGGTCCGGCATGTTCAGGCATGTCCCAGTGCCTGTGGGCACATATTAAGAGGGGTGAAGAGATCGGGAGAGCAAGGAGAAAGGGTCTGTTGCTGTTGTCAGTACGTGGAAAAGCTGGAATTGGCGACGGCCAATGCATTTGCTGCTGATACTTAACTCACCTGGAGTGTAGAGACATCCCTACCGCCTCCCCCCATTCTCCCCTTGTCAGCTACGCCCCTGCAGGGCGCAAAACTCGCGCTGTGTGTGCGAGGGAAAACAGCATGAAAATCATATTATAAATAAATTATGCAATTATAATTACACAAGAAAACTACTTGGGGCGAAACAACTAACACACTAACACCGACACAGACGCACACATACACATGCTTCCCACAGACCCGCACAGACACACCTCCCACACCCTTGTACGCTTGAACGCCAGCAGCAATTTTCCCCAGTCCTGGCTGCTGCTGCTGCTGCCGCCACTGCTGGAAAAATGCTTCAAGTTGTCATGTCAGGCGTGTGTGTGTCCTCCTCTCTTTTACACCCACTCTCTCCCTCCCTCCGTGTGTATGTGTGTGTGTCCTGGCGCCGGGCACAAATAGCACAAGTACAGGAAAATAATTACATTTTACGTGTTCCTATTAATCTTGCTGAGTTTTTAGTTTTAGCTTTTAGTTTTTAGTTTTGGCTTCAGTTTTAGTTTCAGTTGTTGCCCACTAATTCACTTTTTGTTCTCCCTCTTACTCTCTTCTCTTCCTCAATTCAATTTTCTTGTTTTCAGTTGTCGCTACTCGGTTTATGCCTTCTATTTTGACTTGGCGAGAATTTCTTATTGAGTAAAGTAAAAGAGAAAAGATTTGCTAAATTTAGCATATATTGTACTTAGGTCTTGTATGGAAAAATGGTTTATTATATTTGTAGGAATGTGTGTAACAGGCAGACCGAGTCGTCTGCAACCTCATAAAGTAGCTGTCTGTATGGGAGCCTAATTCTCTGAGAGACTCGAATAGAATTCTGTGTTCAGAACTTTGCCACGCCACCGTAAATCGAAAAAACAGGTCTCTCTTAATTTAAAATACCACTTTAAACCCCACTATCCCCCCCTCCGATCAGACCTAATTGATTTGCCTTATGAACATTAGTTTTATTAGCCGATTTGCATAGCATTTTCCTGCACAACTTTCCCGCCACAGCTAAAATGAAGCTCGTAAAATTTGGGTTACGACCTGCTTTGTTTTCCATTTGCCTTTCGAATAGTTTCGGTTTATTGCTCGAACGAGGAGTGTGTGTTGGAGGGGTGGTGGGGGTGGGCGGCTAACCGATACCCTTCGGGGCGTGGCAGAGTTGGTAGAGTGAGGGTTTGGCGGATGGGGCGTGGCATGCTGTTGCTTGCAACTAATTATGCTTTTTAACATTTCGTAGTTTGCGCTTTTGTCACTTGGTAACAGCATAAAAGCCGCTTAACCCACTAAAGCCACAGAATTGAGGAAACTCCCTTCCCCTTTGCCCCTCAGTTCCGCACGCACACACACACACGCACGTAAATCTCATTAAAGTTGAGAGAACATGCTTCAAAATTAATTTCCGTAATTCTCCACTTGAGTTGGGGCGTTTATTCAACTTGTTTTATTTACTTGTGAGTTTTCTATTTTTTCTCTCCACACTCAAGCAGGAAAAAAATTTAACTTTCTATGCGTGTGTGTGTGTGTGTGCCTGGGGGCACTGAGCGTAGCCAATCCTTTTTCTGCGGTCAATTTACAGTGCAATTCGTGAGTTGATAATTGAATCGGTTTAAAGTTGCCCAGAGAGAGATAATTTTAATGTAGAAAAAGACTGGGATGAGAAAAAAGTGTGTAAGCCATGCAAAAGTTTTGAGTGTAGGACTGCCCATTGTATTGTTTCTTCGCGTTCTATTCTACCATTTCTTGTCACTTATCGATAAGGGTTTCCAGCACATCAGTATTTTCCGTGAGTTTATAATTGAATCGGTTTAAAGTTGCCCAGAGAGTGACAATTTTAATGTAGAGAAAGACTGGGATGAAAAAAAAGTGTGTAAGCCATGCAAAAGTTTTGATTGTACGACTGGTAAATACCCTGCTACATTATTATTTATTTGCCCATTTGTATTGTTTCTTCGCGTTCTATTCTACCATTTCTTGTCACTTATCGATAAGGGTTTCCAGCACATCGGTATTTTCCGATTTGCAGGATGATATAATTTCCTCAAAGTTTTCGCATTTGTCGATCAGATTCTGTAGAATTGTCCACGTCTTAGCATTGTTCTCATCCCCGTTGTCTGCTTTGTATTTATCTTTCTTCGAATCTCCAGGATCAGAGCCCTTCGCTTTCTTCGCGTTCTTCTCTTCCTTCGTATCTTTCTTCCTTTTTTCGTTTATTTTGGCATCGCCTTTTGAGCACGAAAGCGAGTTTGAAGACGAGGAGGACGAATTGGAATTGAATGAACTTGAACTGGAGCCCGAGCTTGAGCCTGAGCTAGAATCCGAGCTGGAACTGGAACTGGAACTGGAACTGGAACTGGAACTCGAACTAGAACTGGAACTGCAAGTGGAACAGGAACTGGAACTTGAACTGGAACTGGAACTAGATGACAATGAGGAGCTTGTAATCGAACTGGTACTGGTGTCGGTATCGGAAAGTAGTAAAGCATTGACAGCCACAGTGGGATTGGTAACAAGCATTTTTTGTTGCTCCGTATCATCCGAATTGGTTTCAGAGTCCGACTCCAAGTCGGATACTGAATCCACTTCAACCTTGTCGAAACCCTTGCAGTATTGTCGCTTGTAATCCTTGATATCCCGCTCGAGCTCCTTGCACTTGCGTGTCAAGCGCTTGAGACGTGTCTCAAACGGTTCCCAGGTATTATTCGCTATCGGTTCGTAAACATATTTCTCCAGATAGCGTGAGATCTCTGGATTGTTGTTCTTACATGATTCACACATGCGAAACTCTGGACATTGTCCACGGAAATCGCGAGCCGGAAAGGCCTTGAAGCATTCCGTGCAGGTGAGCACATATTGATCCTGGGACACGCTCACTTTGCACGGATTATTGTAGGTCTCCGTATCTGTATCCTCACTGCTGTAGCCACCCATTTTGGTCACCTCTTTGGCGTTAGTCGAACCCTCTGATTCCATGCTTAGCTCTCGATGTTTGCTTTATTTGCCTTTAATGGAAATGATTCACAGGAATTCTACAAGCTGCACCACTTTTCTTTTCGTCAGTTTGAGTTTGCTCAAAAGTTTTTCCCACACAGCCTACTAACATCAGGATTTGGTTGCGACATGGACAATTATCCCTGTTCAACACTGGCGTATTGGTTTGACAGAAGATTGAGCTGTTGCCAGTTGTCTGTCACGTTTCAGTTGAGATAAGAATAAGCTTATTATAGGTAGGGTAAGGCAGTAAATGAGATGTATAAGATATAGATAGATACACGTAAATAGCTGACTGCTTTATACCTTTGAGAGGTATGTAAAGGTCTTAGTGCTTTTTTAGTGCTGGAAAATGCATTTCTTGAACTCATCTACGGATTATCTTTGTTTGCAATTGATTTCTTTGCTTACACATATCTGGTCACATATCTTCTAAAAAGTATTTCAAAACACCCTATTAAGTTATAAAAAGAAGTAAACGGTCTTTGTCATTGCTTTTCAGTGTTGCACAATGCTTTTTTAAAACTATCTACGGGCTATTTTAAATTGCATTGATTTCGCATAGTTTCTGAGAGCTTATAGCGTACCTATAGCGTACTTAACTGCATTTGCACATAACCTCTCGTTCTGTCTGCCGTTGCTCGTTGACGAAATTTCCCACATACGGAAATTTTGGGCATTCGGGAAAATTAGCTGGAAAAGCTTCTTAGGGAAACTCGTGCAAATGCAGCGCTAAATCGCAAAAGGCTCGATGTATCAATTATGCGAGCGTGTATGAGTGGGGGGGGGGGAAGGTGTAGGTGTGTGTGTATTGGTGTCTCCAATGGCCGACGTCATTTGCCTGTTCGGCGGCTGAAGCATTCTGGGAATGCTTCGCTCCGTTTTCAATTTAGTTTTGTGCCCAGGGATGGCAGCAAGATGAAGAGAGATAGAGAGAGCGGGTGGGTGAGGAAGGGGGAAGAGTCGAGCAGGCAGGCAACACCTGCCAATGCCGTGGTGCATGCAACAATGGGGCAATGAACGAAAAGAGTTGGCTTAGCTAACAGCGAGAGGGAGCGCAGCATAGAAGCAAGACAGAAACAGCGACACAGGAGGGACTGCAAATGGGAATGAGGGAGGCGCGGTGTACAGAAAGAGGTAGCAGAAGCGGTGGAGTTGGGCAGGGGTAGGGGAGCATGGGATTGGCTATGGAATTGGGATCTCGCTGTCTGCCTCTACTGCTGCTGTTGCCTTGGTCCATTGGAAGTGGCACTCAATTCAAATGAATCCCCGTTTGGCTGCCACTTGACAATGGCCACACACAGAGGCAGATCCACACACAGACACACACACACATACATGTATATATCTGCACAGCGAGTCGAGTCAGTGAACTTAATTTGGTCACACACAATTGATTCTTTTTGCTAACACACACACGCTCATAAACGCAACTACTCAGGCACATACACCTCCCACACACATTAAGCTGTTATTGCAGTGGCAGTTGCAGCCAGTGTTGTCAGTTAGGAACGCTAAACACGAGGCTAGAAATGGCTAAAAGTCTCTAGTGACGTTGCATGTATCAAAGCTTTCGAAACATCCAAAAAATAGTTCACTTAGTTTTACACCGGGTAAATTGTTGATGTATTTGTACACTTCATATTCCGTTGCGGTGTTTTTTTAGTATTTCAATTAGATACCGATTCAGTTTGTGATGCACTCGGCTAAGATTTGATTGGGCATTGCAAGGAATGTTACTCCTTGTAATACGTGTGATACGAGTATTTTAATGAAGTAATATTAAGTATTTGTTGTTTCTGCTTTGGCTTGAAAACAGCTATTCAGCCAACTCTAGCTGTGTCTGCTGCGGCGAGACCTGGCGACGTTTTGTTACCTTTTGCGAAACTCGTTTTGTAATTTGTGGCTGAAACAATGCAATTAAGATGACATTAAGTGAAGTTCGCATTCCCCCTCTCTCTCTCTCTCTCTCTCTCTGTCTCGTTCTTTGCCTCTCTCTTGCCATACGCCACCTGCCAATGCTGGCTTCAGCTACAACTTCAACTGCGATTTCGATTTCAGCAACAGCTTTAGTTCTACCACACACTGCAGGAGACTTCTGTATTGTCCACTTGCTTCGGTTAACCTCTCTCTCTCTCTCTCTCTCTCTATCCTTGTCCTGCTCTTTCTGTCCTGTTTTCTCGTGCTACGTATGCAAAGGTAATGACATCAAAGAGGTCATTCCTGTGGCCAGTTTGACATACGCTCTTCGCTTTTCTCCTTCATTTTGACAGCTTAAACATTTGAGGTTGTCACTCATTGTTCTGCCTCTACTTTGCTCTTCTTCTCTCTCTCTCTCCATCGCTCTGTGGCCTGCGAAAAATTTTAATAAATTTACCACAAAATTTGAGGGCCTTTAACAATTGAGCTGGCATTTATTTGTTGAATTGCTGCATACTTCAGGCTGCTCAAAAGATGATGCAGTATTTCAAGTATCTTATCGCATGCCAATGGAAAGCAAAAGATATGGAGATGAAGTTAGTTGGATGAGAAGTCAATTGGCCGAAAGAAAGTTTCGATAAGCACTTGAGAGAGAGAGAGAGAGAGAGACAGGGTGAATAAGTAGAAAATGTGAGTAAAGGAGATTCTGATTAGTGGGCTGAATCTTTGTAGAAGTTAAGAAGGTGCTTGTTAAGACTTTTTTTCGACACCCTTAGTAATTCCACATTTTAAAATATGCAGAAAAACAAAATTAAAATTTTAAAATTTTTTTTGATGTAAGTAAAGGGGTATCCCTTTTTATTTTTGAGAAATTTTTTTTCTTCAAAATTTTAAGTTTTGCGTTTTCACGTTTAATCGATTGCGGAAGTCAAAATTAGTACTAAACAAGTGTTTAAATCGGTTTTCGATGATACTTAATTTTTGTCCAAAAGTCATGTCTGTCTTTTCAAAATTTGACATGTGAGACCCACGAAAGGGCATCTAACCTCACTTTCCTCAGACAGATAATTTTGTTAAAAATCAAGCGATTTTCACGAGTAATGAAATTTTGTATACGACTTAAGACCCTTATTAATTCTACATTTTAAAATGCAGCAGAGCAACGGAATTACAATTTTCGAGTTTTTGGTAAGGGTACCCCATTATCATTTTTCTTCAATATTTTAAATAAAAAGTTTGAACTATTAATTATTGGTTTAAGTTAAAATTATTACAAAACTGGGGCTTAAATCGGTTTAAGACAATGCTTAATTTTCGGCCAAAAATCTCGTTAAATTACCCTAAAATTTAGGCATGTAGGACCCTCTATAAATTCCACCCTCTTGCCACTTACCACAACACTTACAGGGTATCTTAATACGTATGTTTGCTGCTCTTATGATTCTCATTCAAGTATTCTCAAATTCTTCCAATGAATGCAATTGTCAGCCGAGCGTATTGGTGGATATGCGCCTCGGATGTTGACCAGAATGCACTAAATGCAGCAGCCTGCATACCCAGCCCGTCCCCCTCATGCTACCCCTTCTTCTAGCACCCGTCTGGTAACGCTGCGCTGCGTCTTGGGCTGTAAAACTCTTGGCCAACTCTTGGTGAGCTTGGCTCAAAAACATTCCATACCATTCCGAGCATAGTCTGGCACAAAGATAATGCTGCGGATGGCAAAAAAGATTGTGAATTGTTAACCACACACATGCACACACACGCACACACACACACTCGCACACACACACACTCGCACACACAGAAGCTGTCGGCTGCGGCGGAAGGACTCTGCTTGGCACGTACACAAGCATGTGGGCCTCTGTTTGGTCTAGGCAGGTTCAGGAATGGAGGATGTGGATTGGTGGGGGGAGGCATGTGACAAAAGCAGCTGCCTTTTGTTTGACTAGCGCGCCCTTGGCCTGCTCCTCCCACTACACCCTCCCACACCCCTCCTGCGCTGTGTGTGTGTGTGAGCTCAAGCATTCAAATAATTAAACTCATCAAGTTGCCTTATGAGCATTTCCAGCGCCTGCCTGCTCCCCCGGCTCTGCCTGCGCTTAGTCTAATCTTCTTTGTTTTCTTTTTAGCACAAAGTCCTCGTTGCGCTGCTGCCACCGTCAACTCGCCCTTCTCCCCCATTTGCTTGCTATTCCTGGTGCAGGGCAGGAGAACGACGACCACATCCTGCGAGCGAGCAAGCGCGCCTACACGAACTGTGGGCACGCATAATCCTTGATCTTTTGTTAGTTGTTTGCTCAACTTCTTCTCTTTACCTCAGCTGAGCTGCTGTTTGCTACCCCCCTTTTGTTACGCCACTGCCTCTGCTATCTCTCTAAATTATTAATTAAAGTATTTAACAAATATGCAAAAGTTTGCCCTGAGCGCCAGCGGAGCCAACGTTCCTCTACTTCTTCCCTCTACCCTTGGCTCGTCACGCCCCACGTGCCCCACAGTGCACGCCTTTGTTCCGCCCTTTTTAGCCAGTTCATTCTGCCAGCAAATTGTCGACTAGTTAATAATATGGCTAGCACACACACTCTCCCTCTCTCAGTCCACCTCTGCCTCCCTCTTTGTCTCTCTTTCTCATACAACTGTCATGTTGACTTTGCATCTTTTTGAAGTTTCATCGCCGCATCAAAGACATTTGGCAAATAGTTGTAAACTCTGGCAATGATTTGGTGAAGTAGACTGACTACCCTGGCTATAGTACTTTGTAGGAGGCATCTCCTGGCCAAATTCCACAGGCACAAGCACTACAACTGGGATTTGTTGTCTGTCGCAATATTGGGCAGGAAAGAAAAAGATACCATGGTAAAGTTGTTATTGTAAGACTCTTCTGCGTTTTAAATATACGCCACAGAGTAGAAGGTCTAATAATTTTCTAAAAACCGTAAAATATGTGTCACAGGCCTCTACAAACCTGCAAATATATAAATATTGAATAGCTGCGTGGTTAAAGCCATGTTTGTCTGTATGAACATCTAGATCTCAGCTTTTAATAAAGATAGGGCTACCAAATTTGCTGACAATATGTCTTACTATACCACGCAGGTCATAGATTTAGAATTTGACCACGCCCCCGTACGCCCTTGAAAGTTTAATATTACATTTTAGTAGGTTTACTGGATGCACTGAAAAGTATGCAACAATTTATTTTTGAAATCAAAGTACTTCTCTTGGCTCGCGCTTTTGGAGCTCGCATTTCAGTTAAGCTGCAGCTTCAGCTTTGCAGAACCAGCGTGGGATTACGCATATCTCCAGCCATTACCACATGGAAGTGTTCCAGGCTTGGTAATGCTTCTAAGTATGTCATTCTCTCTTGACCAAACTGCATTATAACTGAACTTGAACCACTTGACTTGGCGGCCTTATTCAACTTTCAAAGCATCACCACGCACCGAGCACCTAACAGCGGTTGAACTGCAGCAATCCCCCTCACTGTCCCCCTGCACCAGCGATCCCTTTCTCTACTCCACTTCCCGGCTTACAACAACATGGAAATCCTTTTTGCGTAAATCCCCCAACTAAATTTGACCGCAGCAAGGCAGCGAGGCGCATTTACGTAAGCTGATTACGCGCGACTCGAGTCCTGCTGACCATTAGCGTGATGAGGAGAGGGCTGGGGGCTTGAGCTGGAGAGAGGGGAGCTCATAGAAAGGGAGAGATAGTTGCCCCGTTTCTCACACTCTCTCTCTCTCTCTCTCTCTCTCTCTCATTAGAAGTGCGCGTTGCTCATAAATATTTGCAATGACAGCTGAAGGAAAGTCAAGTGTGTTTCGCATACTTTGAATTACATATGAGAGTGCAGCAAAGGGAGGACAGAGGCAGTTAGAGAGAGGAAGAGAGAGAGAGAGAGAGAGGGTAGTGCGGTGTGTGGAGTAGCGGGTTGCATTTTTAACATATTCAGCACGCATGGGGCGAGAGTGGTTTGCGGTGGCTGCGGTTGCTGTCAAAAAATGTAAACGCTCCCGTTGGCACTTAAACAAAACGTGAAGAGGCAGCGTGGCAGGGAGTGAGCGAGAGAGGGGGAGAGAAAGAAAGGGATAAAGAGCGAGAGGAGGAAAGGGAGAGGGTAAAGCGAAGACGCAGTAGATAATGATGAAGAAAGCACAAGCTGCTGCCTGGCCTGATGCCTGCTCTTTAATTCAAATGCAAAGCAGAGCCGAGGGTATAGGGCAGGGCACAGGGTGCACAGCCTCGACCCGCAGTTGCATTTGAGAAGCGGGTCAGGTATAGAGAGAGAGAGAGAGAGAGGGAGAGAGGGGTTAGGGCGTTAGAGACTTGGACAAACCCTACAGTTTTGGCGAGTGCTCAACGGTGCCATGATAAATAATGCAGCAGTAGCAGCGCAGCAGTCAAGGGTGTCGAGCAGCACAGGCAGAGAGATCTGCATAGGCGCTGGGCAGGAGTGCCGGATAGAGGAGCATAGGCAGGGGGATAGGCTGAGGCTGAGGCTGAGCTAAAGAGCAGAGCGGCAGGCCAGAGAGTTTGCCTTACAGCAGTTTTCTTCAGCTGTCGCTGTCAGCCGGCACCGATGACGACGACGACAACGACGTACCTGGCTGAGCTCCCCTAAGGCTGTGCCGCTTGTCACTGCTTCGCTGCAGCAGCACAGCCTCTTCGCAGAGAGAGGAGGAGAAGGAGGAAGGGGCAGTAGGCAGGCAGCACTGTTGACACATAGTTTGTAGTTGGCAAACAGCAGCAGCAACAACAACAGGGAAGGCAACAACTGTGCCGACCCGAAGATGCTTTGTATAAATTTGAATATTTAACAGCAGCAGCAGCAACAACAACAACAACAACAACAACAGCAGCAAACAACGTTTCACTTGCGTATTCGAACTGCATACACAGAGAGAAATTGGCATATATTGTGAAGAATTTAAGTGGTCTACAAGAGGAGGAGGACGAGAGTGAGAAGAAGAAATGCTTCATTAATTTGTTTAATTAGAAATATTTTATTACTACGTTTATGCCATGAACTTAACGAATTCTTGAGTACGCGATATGCAAATAGTGTCTGTTCATGCCATATTATATTATCAGAGCCTACTTTATACAGAGTTACATTAGTTGGGTTTAACACACAATTCGATTACGATCAAAGCCAGCTTGAATGACATCCTATACCAGGAGGCAATTTTCATAGTCTATTTTTATGCCTTTTTCGCTTATACATGAAATGCGCTTCGTATAAACGCAGTATCGTACGCAGGAGTATTTTTTGTTTGCGAAGACTTTTACTCTTGTTATCGATGGATTTAGTATTCTACTCTCAATAACCTCAAATTCTCTGCACCTACCTTGTTCCACACAGTTGTTTTGCGAGTAGAACCCGCTATATGTACCCTGAAATTGTAAACTATAACCCATATGGGAGCCTCGGAATGATAACACATGATTTGCTTGACATTTAGCTTTATATTCATTTATTTATTTATTTTTATTTTAATTAATTCATTAGTTTTATTTATTCTTAGACCCTTGATATCCTCAGAAGTGTGTGTGGTTTATTTTTATATTTCTATAATTCAACTTAATACGCTTAAAATATTTATTAATGAATACATATACATAGATAATCGGTATTATTATTATTATGTCCGCTTGCTGCTGGTAATATAATGCCATATATAATTGTTCGTTTATCGTAATGTATATAGATATATATGTATATATATATACTCATATGCTTAGGTTTTTTACGATCTGCTGTACTTTTCGCGAATCTTGCGAATCTTCTTCATTTTTCTCGCTTTGCTCGGTCTCGCGAGGAGTTTTTCGCTTTTCACTAGGTTTAAAAAAAAAATGCATTTTGTTTTCTCGTTCTTTGTTGTTGTTTTTTTTTCATTACATTTAGTAGAATTTGTCCTACAGTATTTTGTCTTCTTTCATTTCGGTTTATTTTCTATTCGTTTTTTTTTTTTTTGTTTTTGTGAAATACATAGTTGATATTCTACAAACTTTAAGTGTGTGTGGTTTCTTTACGCTTTTGGTTTCTTCTAATAAATATAATTTGTTCTTTATCGTTCATTATCTTCTTGGTATTTTCTGCTTTCTTTTCTTTTTTTAATAACTGTCGCTTGGTATTTTATTTAGTATTATTTATTATATCTCATAAATTCTTGTTGTTGCTAAATTTTGTTTTCTGTTTACGTTCGCCTCTTCGCTTCTACTACGTTTCTTTTCTCTTCTTCTGCTACAGTTGTAGGCTGTCTGTACGTGTGTGTCTGTGTGTGTGAAGGTGTATGAAGAGGGTGTATGTGTATGTGTGTGCAAAACGTTTAAATGTTAATTTATCTCAATTGTTTCCCTGTTTCTTTATTCGCTAAGTATTTTTCGCTTTACTTTGCCGCTAACATAAATATACTAAAATACCATTTTATATACATATACATATTTATTTTTCTTTTTGCGCTTCTTTCTCTTATTTCCTTAAGCCATCTTCATCATCTTGTTCGCATGCCATTCATATTCTCGTATTTTTGTTTGGCTTTCTTATGTAAGTTTCATTTTGTTTTTGTTGCTTTTGAAGCAATTTCATATTTTTTGTCGTTTTTCCTTTTGCATTTTAGTATTTTTTAGTTTTCTTTTTTTTTTTTTTTTTAGTTTGTTTACTCTTGCCAAATTCTAATAGGTAACTGACTCCTGCTCTTTATGTATGGTTTTTGTTTTTAATTTAGGGTTTTCGGGGATTGGTTTTTATTTTTTGTTTCGTTTTCGAATTGGGTTCTTGGATCGTTGCCAATTAACAGAAGAGAAAACCGCGATAAACCGAACCAAAATGGTACAGTACACACACATAAATACTAAGTACATGCCGGTTAAACACCAATTGGTTATTAGTTATCGATAGTTGTGTGAATTAGGCATATATATATATACATTTATATATATATATATATTTATATATATATATATTTATATATATATATATTTATATATATATATATATGTAACTCTACATGTACCATATATGTCTGTTTCTATATACTTAGTATTTTCTTTACATTTATTGTTTGTTTTTTTTCGGCGCGAGCGACAAGAAAAGCCACACTGAAAAAAAATTGGTTTTCGTGCTATATATGTATGTTGGCGTTATACAACACTAGTTTACCACCGTTTAGCTTAGTTTACGTTGTTAGCCTTAAGAAATATGTACACAAAAATCTAATGGACAGCGCGCCATTGTCGTCTGTCCAGTTGCTAAGCTATAACTAATTTATCGTTTATCGATAATTTATTTCGTGTTTTCGCAATCAGTTTTCCATCGGTTCTATTTGACTTCGCTCCCGATGTGAGAAGCAGTGAAGCTTTATTTATTTATTTTTTTAATTTGTTTTTTTTTTTTTTTGATATAACGCTATGTACTTTGTATGCAAGCATGCGTGTATGTATGCATGTAGGTTGTGTATGTAGATAGACGTACGCATGTATGCAGATGTATGTGTGGCACGCACACACGACCCTACACATACACAGATATACGACACAGTGTTGTGAAGTGTGGGTGGAGTACACATACACATACTATGAAGATAACTAATTAGCGGTTTGCTTAGGTCGGGTGCGGTGTTTGCCAAGTTCTATTTGTATTGTTACAAACTATCGCTAAACGCTATCGTTATCGGTATTTGTATCGTAATTGCTATAGTTATCTTTATCGCTATCGTTATCGTTAGTATTAGTTGTACGCCCAATTATGTCTCCTGTGTGTGAGTTTATGTGTATCTGTCTTCTTTTGCTGTCTTCCGCTCTCTTCTATCTTTCTTTGGCCACATTTCTTGTCTAAAAAAATTTAATTTTTTCATTTCATTTTTTGTTTTGTTTTTTGCAACTAATTCAGCAATTTTTAGGCCCAGTTCTACATACAGTTTACGTCTCGGTTGTTTATTTATTTTCTTTTTTATCACTTAAGCACTAAAAAAATACACCCCAAAAAAAAACTATTTAATTGTATAGCTAAGTTATCGCCTTTTCCATCTCTTTCTGCACTTTCTTCTCGCTTGCAATAAATTCGATAAGCACCAATTTATGAATCAAAATTTCAATTGAAAACGCAAATAAAAGTTTGAAAACATTGTGCGATGTGTGTGTGTGAGTGGAGGTGTGTGTGTGTGTGTGTAAGCCATGTTGAATGCAATTGGACGGAAAATGAATCAGCTGCATGTGAGAAACGAATAGGCTCAGCGCGCAGCTCCATTTTCAAGCTAGATTTGGCTAAAAACCGACTGCGCTACTGTTGTAATACTGTCATAGTTTTGTTGTTGTTTTTTTGTTGTATAAGCTTTATATATTTATTGATTTTTTCATTTCTCTCTGCTCGTTTATTGTGTAAAATGCAATTTGCGTTTTGTGTGGAAAAGCGCAAAGAAAATCTTACAAAATAATAACAAAACATTCGATATATATAATTTACATAATTTTACAGTTTGTGACAATCGATAATCATAGAATTATATTATAGTAGTAGTAATCATAATAGTTGGCTTAGTTTCGAAATTAATAATAATTGTGTAGACGCATAGAACACAAAAAAAAAATTATTGAAATAACCCGCCCATTTAAAAATTGTAATAAATTAATTAAGTTAAGTGTACAAAAATGTTTCCAATATTTCTCAGCTAAATTTCAATTGTTTTTTTCGATTATGAATAATTTTGCGTGTTTTTATTTATTTATTTTTTTTATTTCAAACATCAATTTTGCTTGGCCTGTTTTTTTCTTCTCGTGTTTTTCTCGTATTGGCGGCGTCGTTTTACAGTTACAGCTATTTATGTATATGTGTTACAGTTACAATTACAGTTACAGTTACAGTTACGTTTTATGGCGCATATTGTGTGAGTGTGTGTGTTTTCTTTTGTTTTCGCATTTTAATTAAATTGCTGCATTCTCTATAGTTTAAATATGGGTTTTTTCTCGCTCTCTATTCGTTCCCTCATTCTTTCTTAATTTGTTTAGTATTTTAAATGTTGGCTATATAGCATGAGCATGTATCTCTATGTCTCTTTCTAGCTGCTATTCTTTTTCCATCTCTTTGCATTTCTCGTTACTGTTTGGTCTAAATAATTAGCTACAACTGCGAGACGCCCCCTAAATAACTATGCTTTCTTCAGATTACGTTCTTCTTTCTTTTATATACAATTATGTCAACGCTACGTATCTTCAGTTTTAGTATTTTTTCAGTTAAACTATCGCCTAAACTATCGCATAGCTGAAATCGTAGTCAGATCATTTAAATAATCGAAATATGTGAGATTTTTGCTACGTTTACTCTTCCAGTCGATGTTTAAGCGATAGTTTTACAATCGAAACACGCGCCTGCTTTTATCTCTCTCTATCTCTTTCCTTTGCTCAACTTTAGCTGTCTGTGTGTGTGTGTGTGTGTGTGTATTGGTGATTCGTTTAAAACTATGCCAGTCTCAAAAAGCTCGAGTACCACGATTATTGAACAAACAAAAAAAAAATTGTTTACTCTTGTTTTTTTCCTTGCTCTAATCTGCAACTATCTCTCTTCGCATGCTCTTTCTACTTCTCTTCTTATTGTTTGTATGTGGATGAATGCATGTACATTTACACACATGTTGTGTGTGTGTGTGAGTGTTTATAAATAGTTCGGGGGACTTAGGTTCTCTTGTATTACTAACATCTATGCATGTACGCCATATATCATAGTTATACACATACAGACATACATATATATGGAGAAGCAAACGTTATATGCTATAATATATAGTAATATCTATACTATATTTATACGTATTCTCATTATAATTATTATTATTATTATTACCGTTATGCATTTGCTCTGTCGCATCATCTAGAAATCTAATCGATTCGAAAAAAAAATTGTTTTGCTTTAAAAAAAATACGTACGAACGAATTCGATTAACACATATATATATATATATGTATATATAGATATATCCGTATGTAGGCCTATTATAATTAGTATTTAGTACAGTTGCGCCCGCCACTGGGGCCATATAATACTCGCCGATAATTATATAAATATTTTCATTAATTTATTATTTACTTCTCATTTTAGTTTAGTGTGACGAAGTGGATCCTCCATCGATGAAGCTAACACGCAACCGGGTCGGCATCGGGATGCTCATCGGGTTTGGACCAGGTGAGACTACGTCGCCGTCGCGCATTGGACACACCCGCTGCACCGCCAGTGGCGCCCTTCTTCTTCACGAACTTGATGTTGTATGGATCCTCGGCCAGCTCGGGGTACAGTGCCACATCGTGTATGTACTCACCCTCATAGTTGTTGGCATAGCTCTGCTTGAGGATCTCATCGGACTCCTGTTGTGTCCACTCCAACACTGTGGTCAGTCCGCTGCGCAGCGCCTCCTTCTCACGGTGCCAGGCCTTGCGCACTGCCGTCAGTTTGGCATGATGCATCAGACGCTGCTGCTCCTTGGCCACCGTGGTGCCATAGCGCAAATTGATAATGGCATGAGCGCCATGGATCTTCACATCCAAGTAGTTGCCAGAGGAGCCACCGCCGGAAGAGCCGGAGCCGCCACCGCTGGCACCACCCGATGATGCTGCATTACCGCTCGCGGCACTGCCCGTTTGTGACTCACGGGTGATCTCGTGGAACGTTGTATTCACCTGACCCTGCAGCCGCTTCAATTGCTGTCGATCCTCGCTGGCTCGCCATGCCTCCTCCTTGACAAAGAAGAAGGAATCCTGCTGCGCGTTGTGTACCACAAACGTGAAGGGAAGCAGCTTGGAGCGATTGAAAACGCTTGTGTAGACATCACGATAGATCGCATTGGCTGCCGGCACACTCGATACTATCGCCTGACCATCGGCACTGCGCGACACCACAATACCCTTGCCAAAAGGCGGTTCCGTATCGGAACCAATGCTACGCGGCGAAGGATCCATGACATCACACTTCAGGGCGGAACGTGGAGGCGCCGAGAGCTGCTCAAAGTCGGACATGCGTCGCACATTGAGATGGGCTAGGAAACCACTTTCCACAGCCATGGTGGGTATATTATCGAAGGGACGGCGCATATTCAAGGCAATCGGATTCGTTGGAGGTCGACCCCACAGCGCTGGAGGTTGCCACAGGTCACGGGCCAGCTGTGGCACCAGATTACCGACATTGTAGCCCAGGGTGTGCAACCAGCTGGCAAAGTCTGCGGGATAATGACGCTGTTGACCCACATTGATGGGATCGTTGCCATTGAAGCGATACAAATGCAAACGAGTCGGAGTAATGATACGTTCCGCCACACGCTGCCAATCGGGAGACATCCATTGACCAATCAACGGATCATAGACACGTCCGTCGCCCATGTGCACCAACGTAGTCACTTGATCCAGTATGCCGCCACAGAAATCGATGGGTAAATACAGATATGGATTCGAATCGTAGACGATGTGACCGAATGGAGAACGCATTATCTCACGTATACCCTCGCCGTACTGATTAAAGAGCATCAGTGGCGTTCCACTCTGATCTGTGGCCACATAATACTTGTGCCTGTAGACCTGAGCATAGATCAAATGGCCAACATCATCGTAGGTCAGCGACATCAGTTTGCCATCGCGTGGTGAATAGATCTGCGAGACCTCGTAGGGTCGTTGCTGATTGGTGTAGAAGAACTGTGTCACATTGCCAAAGTTATCTTTGCGTGTGGTCAGACGCTTCAGATGATCGTAGTAGTAGCGTACATCGAATCTGCCACGCTTGGAGGCACGCACCAGCAGGCCCTGCGTATTGTAATGGAAACGTTCCTCACGTGCATTCTGCGCCACAAGACCGCGTCCATCGTACTTGTATTGTCCCTCGCCGAACTTGACAATGCGATCCTGATTGTTGTACTCCATGGGTATCGTATTGCCGCGATATGTCAGCGACAACAGATTGCCATTGTCATCGTAACGGAAACCCCAAGGTTCCTGTGCCTCGACACCGACAAGTTGACCGTCACAATCCCAGGTGTAGTTCTTCACGTTGGTGTAACTATTCACGGCCATGTTGCGCGTGTAGGTGCGCGTCTGTGAGATGCGTCCATGCACACCATAGGTGAACTCCATGCGGAACACCTCAAGGCGATGTATGGACAGTGCCATGCGTTGTGTCTGGAAGCGACCGTCCACGGTGCGTGTAAAGCCTGCGGTACCATCATGAAGTTGGGTCTGATTCAACGCCGGACGACTGAACTTGAACTGACCAATCAGACTGGGCTGACCGGTGCGTCGGTCGTAGGCATACGCCTGGCTAGGCAGGCTCTGGCCACCGATGCGTCCCTGCAGAGCAATAACACGCAGCTGACTATCGTATTCGTAGCTGAACTTGGCATTGCTCAGTCCCGTCTTGGCCACATAATCGATACGTTCTTCGGTCAGCAGGCCAGCGGAATACTCGAAATCCCAGCGATACTCAAGCTCGCGCTCCGCATGCGATACTGTGCTGGGCATGCCCGTGGCTTCGTTATACTGGAACTCGCTGCGTCCATCGCCGTGCACAACCTCGGTCAGTTGACCGGCGGCATTGTAGCGATACACAATGCGAGCACCATCGCCGGGTAGGATGGTCTGGAGCAAGGCACCCGCATGACTGTAGTGCTGCAGATAGGCACGAGTACTGCCCGGTGGCGTGTACGTGCAACGTATGAATCCTATCGAGGTCTGCATGCTGAAACTGTGCCGTGTGCCCGATGGTAGCACCACGTGCCGCAGTCCACCAGCATCGTCATATTGCAGCACAAACTTACGCTGACTGGCCAAACCGATCTCGGAAACGAGATTCCAATCGTTGTAGACAAACGAGATGATGCCATCCTGCTGCGACGTGATCTCCGAGAGCAGTCCATGGCGATCGTAGCTATACTTGAGCTCCGCTGGACCCCAGGCCCAACCCTCGACACGATTGAAACGATCGTAGGTTATGTTGACGGGATAACCATTGGTGGGATAGTACGATTTGGGTAGACCCGACTGATCGTAGGCGACAATCAGTATGGGCGTACGCTGTGCATCGTAGAAGGTCTCGCGATTGGTGAACTGATCGAACTCGACACCAATCACACGCGATTGATTCACCCAGATCTCACGATTGAGCGTCTGCTGCGGATTACGCACATCTCCGACCAGATTGTAAACGGAATACATCGAATTGGTAAGGCCATCACCCATGGTGACGCTCTGATGTGACCACATGGCTAACATTTCCGCTTCCACAGGCAATGCTGCCTCGAGCAGCGGATGACGAGCTACGGCAGATGCCTCGACGACAACGCCATTGGCACCGTGTATGGTCAACGTGTTGTTTGCCTTCAGTTCAGCATCGGCATGAGCACGTCCACGCTTCAGGAACGTCGATCGTACTCCGCCCAGTACGAGCAGTTCGTTGGCATCACCGGAGCTACGCTCGCGCGAGAAAAGCGACTCTACCGAGGCGTGTACATAGACGGTAAGACCCTTATTGTCGGCCAATTGCGAATTGATGCGTACTATTTCACCGCTTGGCAGGATCATTCCCGTGACGCGTCCAAATTCATCGTACTGATAGATGTAGGTCTCACCGCCCGAAGAACGTGAGTTCAACAATCCCGTATTGCTGTCATAGTCCAGTTCGATTTCCTGACGTCCCTTCTCGCTTAGCTTTGTCATGATACCGATGCCATTGATCTGGATCGCAGACTTGTGATCCTGTGTGTTCTCAATGGAGCTAACCACATTGCTGTAATCGCGCAGGAACTGTATCTTATTGCCCGAAGCATCAGTCACCGTGGAGAGACGACCGAAACTAGTGTTCTTCGAGTAGAGGAACGAGTAACGTGTCTTGCCTGAGGTCAGATCTTTGGTAGCCACATGCTGTCCGTAGCGATTGAATACATAGATCTCGCTCGACGGCGGGAATGGTATATGGAATTCACCATTCTCATCGTGCGAAGGCAGATAGTGCTCCAGTGCGAGTACATGTAGCGAACCTGCAAAGGAAGAAGGAAAAGAACACCAGGTTAGGTTGGGTAAGTACAAAGTTGTGTAGTAATATTGACAAGGTCCGAGCTATGAATAGGGCTAACCTAAAATCTTCTAGCTCATTTTGCCTGAATATTAGCTAAACTTGGCATTTTTGGAGGTACAGGCTAAGATTCCATGGTGCTTAGCATAATATGGAAAATGGAAAGTCTCTAAAATTCAAATAGGGAAGAAGGGAATTTAAACTTGTTGTACTCCGCATCTACTTTTAAGATATGCAGATCTTGAAGTATGCAAATTGTTGCTTAACTTTTACAAAAGAGCTCTACGAATACGCGCAGTTCTAGATACCCTGTAGACTAGAGCATCAGAAATAATTGTTGTATTTTCAATTTGCATTTCTAGCGATGTATTGTAGAATGCAGTCGTTAGATTTTCATACAAAGTTTGTTGCAACTATCGATAGTATGGTTGGAATACAGAAATCTATCAAAGAGAAATCGATGTACGATAGAACATGCTGTAGGAAACTATATTTATTGTTTTGTGGCTTAGGGTCTTAGGCTTATAGGTTACTTTCTTTACATATACCCTATCAGTGCCACATTGCTTTCTCTAAGGTATTTTACTGTGTGCAAATACCTACAAAATGGTCATTAAATTGGTTTGCTCCCTTTCCTAAGGCTCTGCTCGTTCGCTCCTTGCACACTTTCTCCTCTCTACACTCTGTGCTTCTTCTGCATTTGCTTAAGCTAAACGCCAAGTTCTTCTTCTGCAGCTGTTTGCTTTTACTACTAGCCAGCCGCTCGACACCCGCCACCCTCCTCATTTACCCCTCGCGGCACCTCTGCAGCTTCTCTGCTAGTCTGCTACCTCCTCTCTCTCTCTTGTCGCTCTCTCATAAAACGTTTCAAGTTTTAAAATCACTGCAGCAAAAACAAAGTGTGTGTGTGTGCCAGTCTGTGTGTATGTGTGTCTGGGTGTGCGCCTGCCTTAAGTATTTTTGTGCAATTTGCTGTCGGCACTGTCCGTTGTTGTGCGACCCTGTTGTTGTTGCCGTTGCGTTTCATTTTAGTTAGTGTTGGAAAATCGCTTTGGATTTGCATAAATTTGCTTGCTTGCCAGCTTTGCATGCAAACACTGACGACAACAGATGACAGATAGACAAAGCCAGAGGGACGGCGAACGGGAGAAGTAAGGGGGGGAGCGAAAGATGTGACAGACAGCAAGACTGGTTTGCGCACGTGCGCGCTGCCAATGAGGGAACTTCGGCGTAGTGAGACTATTTTGCTGGCCGCTGCTGTGGCATAAATTCTGAGCATAATTGTTGTGGCAACTTTAATGAGGAGTGCAGGCGTCATAAAATCGACAGAGCACACTCATATTCGAAATCGCAATCGGTATCGGAATAATTGTGCGCGTGTATTGTAGAAATTACAACCGACTCTTTAATAGATTTCGCTCGGTTTCTTCGACTTGTTGTGTTGATTTGATTGCGTTACAGTTCATTTACCCAGAGAAACAGAGCGAGAGAGTGAGAGAGAGGTGTGCCATTATGGGGTGCCTCATTTTGAAGAAGTTTCATGCAGTTATTTCGCGTTGTTCTTCTCGGGCGACTTGCCAGGACATTGGCACAGGGCCAACAATTGAGGAAATTTCAATGCTTGGCGAGGGCGTGTGCCAATGCTTCCCCTTTCTGTCCCCCTCGAGGGGGTGCTCCCGCATTCTGTGGTAGGATGGTGGGGTGCAGCTGCTGTATAATGTAATGTAATGGTAATGACCCCATAAAGTGAACAACTTGTTTGTGCTGCGCGATACCAGCGAAAGGGGTTGTTGTTGTTGTCCCCTCTGCCACAAACCCTTTGCCTTATTGATGGCGCGCACACGCCCATGCGCTCACACACAATGTATCGGTTTGTGGGTCTATCGGTCTATCGGTTTGTCGTTCAGCTTGACTGATTTTAAGCGCTTTTCCTGCTTCACTTGTTTCTCTTGTTGCGCAGTTGTGCTCTTTTGGCATATGCCTGCGAAAGTGTTGCCAATATTCATTCAAATGCGAATTTAAGTACAGTTCGCATTATGTGTACACAACCCTATTGCCTCTATGACCTTTTGCACTATCTCTGCCCGGTATAACTACTTTCTGGAGCTGTAGCGGGGGAAATTGAAAACCCTTTAAGTGTTTAAAATTGTTGGTTTCTTGTTGCTTCGATGTGATTGCAATTTGACTAACGATAGTAACGATTAGAGTTCAATTTTGACTATCGATTATAACGTTTGGAATGAGATTTGCTTACTTTGAGAAGGGAAAACCTGGATTTTCAAATACTTTGATATAAATTCGTATTGTCAAGCTGTATTCACGTATTCATATGTTGCTGAGATGCCAGGGCAGTTCTATATGATATTTATCGATAGTTTTGCATACATTTTATCGCTCGATACAATATAATTTTAGCTAGATAAGAGTTTTAACTCAATTTCAAATGCAGCATAAACTATATCAATTATTGTATATTTTCGAAACTTATCGATAGTTTTGCTTACTTTCTATCGTCTGATACAATATATTGCAGATAGGGTATACGACTCTTTGCTACTTTAGTTAACTGTGTTGCAGCTGAATATGCAATTGAATGAATGAATAAAAAAATTAAGTTAATTAATTCATTTCGGATCAATTGCTGCGCATTTAAAGTCGAGCAAAGAGAATACTGCAAAAATACTGAATTCTTTAAAAAAAAATTGTATTATAAACGGAAACGGCAGCAGAGAGTGGGGTAGGGGAGAGCAGCTCGTTTCCGCTGCGTCGTGCAGCTGATAGAAATTTGTCAAGTTGTTGGCCAAAACGAGAAGGCAACAATTGGCAATACACACACTCGCTCGCACACACATGCAAGTGAGACTTGTTGGTAAATGGAGCATTTCCTTTTTGGCAAATTTAGATGGTTTTTTTTGCTCGCTCCTCGCTCTCGTCCTGCCAGTTTCTTTCTTTGAAGCGGAAAAGCGGAAGTGAAAATTTGCGACATATTGCAAAACACAAAACGCAACAATAACAACAACAGCAACGAGAAGAAATACAATAATAATAATGACAGCTGTAATTGGCCATTGTGGTTGAAGGCAGCGGCGCGTAGGCTGGCAGTTGGAAGGGGGCTGGGGGAGGAGGTGGCCTCTGAGTAGGAGCGCGTGTTGTGCTCGAGGGGCGGAAGGCAATAAAAAGCGAAACCAATTTCCGTCACAATTCGAACGAGAGCAAATTAGGAAGTTCTACGCACACACACATTCGCACACACTCACACTCGCACACGCAACTGGTCACACTCAGCTGGCGGCAGGTAAAAGCAGGAAGCACAAAACAAAATGGCCGACAATAAATAACTAGCAGCAAAGCGAGACCGAGAGAGGGAGAGCCAGAGCGAGAGCGAGAGCGAAGCAAAAGCTCAAAAAACAAACGTCGTAGGTAAGAAGCAGAGGCGTGGCAGGCTGTGTACGGAGAGATGGCGCGGGGAGGGGGGGCGGGGGTAGGGCTGTTGGGGCAGACAGCAAGGTATAAATTTGAGTGCATTAGCAAAACGTAATTTGATAAGACCAAAAATGTAATTAATAAATTTCGACAAGGCAGCGGAAAGGGCAGAAGCGAGGCAGGGGTAGGTGGGCGGCATGTACCGTTGTAGCGTTGGCAACGCAACAGAAACTAATGAAAGGCAAAGGCTGCACACGGACAACGTGCCAAGGTACGGGCAAATGAGCACGAGAAGAGCTACAGTGGGGAGAGTGAGTGTGTAGGTGGAGGAGGAGGAGGAGGAGGGCACAGAAAACCGTGGAAAGCAAATCAATGGCTATAATTAATCAAGTTTTAGTCGCCGCTCCGCCATTGCCGTCGCGACGTCGCTGGAGCCACGTGTGACTGATTGCCCAGAGGGCAGCGGTGTAGACAGTCGGGAGACGGGTTGGGGTGCGGCTGACGGAGAGGGGAGTGGGCGAGGACAGGACAAAAGCGAAAAAGTGAAAATCAATCTTATTACCTACTCGACGAATTAGTCTCGCGCTACCCTACGCCAAGAAGGTCGGGGGGGTTGGCAATCCCCTCTCTGCTGCCAGGGGCTGCTGTTGCGGGCAGTCTGCGCTATGTGCGCGCATTAATCAAGTGCGCGCGGGTGTGCGAGTGTGTCTGTGTGTATGAGAGAGAGTGTGTGTGTGTGTGCAGACAAGACATACAGAAATTGACATGGGTGTAAGGTGTTTGGTTTTAGAAGGGGCGGAGCAAGCGGGCACTTTTGCAACACTGAAACGTAAATAAGCTTCATTAAAAGCTTACGGTTCAAGTGTCAATACGTGGGTGTGTGTGTGTCGGTGTGTGAAAAATTGTTGCGTTAATTGCGAGTGCCACAAATAGACAGAAGAAAGGGAAGAGAGAGAGAGAGAGAGGTACCGAACGAGAGGGTAGCAAAGGTTGACAGGCGGCAGGAATTAGGGCAATGACAAAAAAGCTCGTTAATATTGACAAAAGGTCAATCCGAAGCAGCGGAGCCGGAGGCTTCTACTGCGGTGTAATTACCGTAAAGAGGGCAGCGGGTATTGCTCCTCACTTTTGGTATTACCCGCCCTGATAAACAGGAATCTCCAATCACCACATTCACACACGCATATAGTGAAAGAAGAAAGTATAGTTAAGCAAGCCGTAAGTGTTTGTTGTTCATCTCGAACCATTCTTCTACTTCTTCTCTTTTGTCTTCTCTTTTCTATTGTCTTGTCTGGCTTGTGCTTGTTTTTCTTTTATTTGCAGCTCTTTGCGGTATAACATAATATCAGTTACTTCTTTGTATTTGTTATTTCTGCTTTATTCCTTGTGATTTCTTTTCGATCAACAGTTTCGATTACATTCGCTTTCTATGCTTTGATTTCTTTCTCTTTCTTAGCTTTGATTTCTGTTTCCTGCTTTTTTTGCTCGTTTCTATTCTTTCCAAACAGTATAGGAAAAGGACTCCAGACTGTTAGACACTTCAAAGACCTGAAAGACCTATCCTGATTTCCCACAGTCATAATTTTATCAAAAAATCATCAAAGTCTCGTTTAGAATGGCATTTTGTTTATGGTATGGTCTCTAGATTGTTTGGAATTTTGGATCCACCATGCTTCAAAAACCTGAGAGACCCAGGGTCCTGAATGACCTAGCTAGACTTCGTACAGCCATAACTTTGACAATAATTGTCCGATTCGTTTGGACTGTCAGTTTGTGCATGGATTAACCTCTGTATTAGCTTGACATCAAAAAGCAAAGACTCTAACGTTTTGAATTTTAGTTCTACGCTGCTACGAGTTCTAAAATATCTGAGATCTCTCTTCCCCTACATGGGATTATGTTCCTTTTTTACTACACTCACCTTGATCGGCCACATTGATAACGCCGTCCTGGGCCACTGCAATCGCAGAGATGGCCTGGAAACGCGCATTCGAGGAGAGCAGTGTCTCCGCATTGCTCAGCGTGCCATCGTCATTTAGGGTTGCCGCCTGTCCCAGTCCCAGCGTGGAACCGCCTGCACCGCCCGCTGTGGTCTTGGCGCCCAGCAGTACCGTTGTTGTGGTAGTGGGTCCGGTGGACATCAGATTGCCGCCGGCCACAATGCCGGCCAGTGTGCCCGAGTTGGCGCCGTTGCCATTGCCGCTGCCAGCGCAAATGCAGGCACCACCAGTATTACCAGAGCCGGCGCCGCCAACGCCTCCGCCGCTGCTGCTGCCGCCGTTTGCTGCGCTGCCATTGTTTCCGTTTCCGCCAGCTGGTGTCGTTGGCGTCGTGCCGCCATTATTGCGTGTCGGATTCACGGTCGTTGAGTAGGCGCCTCCATTGCCCCCCGTCGACGACAAACCGCCAGAGCTGGAGCCGTTGCTGCCGTTTCCAATTGCACAGTCGCACGTTTGTGAGCTAGAGAGAGAGAGAGAGAGGGAGAGAGGAAAAGAGAGTGCGTTAGTAAAGCAACAGGAAATGCTTAGAGCGTTTAACCACCCCAGAGGCAGCCATCCCCCCTCCATCCACCCGAGGCACACTACTCTACACCGTTTGTAGCTGCGTTATCTGTGACGCAGGCAGCGCGTTTACATGTCGCGGCCACGCCCTAGACTTGTGTCTCCCCCGGCTCCCCTGACAACGGAACACAGTCGCTGTGTCAGTGGCGTAGCTACGAGATGGAAAGGGAGAGGGATGAGGGGAAAGAAGAGGGGCAGCTGGACGGGGTCGACAAAAGGCGAGTTGGACGCGTATTTATGATGACATTGTTTGTTCGATAAACATGCTCAAAAAGTAAAGTGCAGACTCGTTCGCTTATCGCCAGCCAGCCACGCCTCCTTGCTAGGTCCTTACCCGCCCTCCTACCCCCCGACGCCATATAAAAAGGTTGATTTATAGTTTCTGGCATTTGCGGTGTCTGATAATTACTTTGCCACGTCTGCCAGCCACGCCCCACCAGCAGCAGCAGCAGCAGTGGCACCTGCGCCATTCCCATGTCAGTACCCTCCCTCCGTCTCTCCGTCTCTCTCTTTAAAAACGAATATCCTTAACCCGCCCGTCGACACGCCCCGTTCTGGACTACCTCTTTTTGGTGCGTTCCATCAAACTATGCGCCATAGAAATTCTATTAGATAAAATAAACTGCCACTGCATAAAGTAGCAAACATTTGTTGTGCCACTGTGTGTGTGTGTGTGTGAACTGTAAGTGTGTGCGAGTATATGCACTGTGTGTGTGTGTGCGAGTATATCCAGCTTGGGGCTGGCTCAGACACAACTAGCGAACCAAATTAATTGCTTTAGTTTTGTTCAATTTTAGTTTTCCTCACTAATCGAAAGAGAAAGAACAGGAAATAGAGCGAGAGAGCGGGAGAGCGGGAGGGGCAGTTGGAGAGCGAGATAGGTGTAGCGGTCAGTGGGTGAAGAGGTATGTAAACCGTAAAAATAGTGTTAATTCAAAGTTTCAAACGAGAGAGAGAGAGAGAGAGAGAGAGAAGCCTAAACTATTTCACACCGGTTTCCATTTCAGTTTATAACCGATGCCCAGTTAATCAGTTTCTTTCTTCGAGTTTTACAACACTGCTAGTGTATGGATTTGTAATGCTTTTAGTTAGGTGTTGGCATTATGGTATTTACTAGTTCACTATTCACACTGCCTAACAACATTCTGCAGAAATTGCCAATTAATTCTTTGAATAACACTTTAATAGCACACACTTGTAACGGGTTTTCTTAGTATTTTCGCATACTTTGCAGTCTATAACCCTGTCAATCTGTATGTACATATTTTACATACTTTCCAACACTCTTCTTGCCCCTTTTATCCATTTGATTATCCCACTCAAATTGCTTTATTGCTGAATCGCATTCATTTCCCAACGATTTATAAACAATTGTTTTACTTAGAGCTCGACTCTCGGGCTTGTTGCTTTTTCATTACACGACGCTTTACAACACTGTTTTAACGGATATTGATTCGTTGTTTGTATTCACTGGCATTTTCATCATTCCCATTTCCCAGTTATATCTAAGAATTGTGTGTTTTTTGTTATATAAACAGCAACTGCAGCAGAAAATGCTAACACACACACGCACACTGGCACGGCTACACCTTTGTATACACACACACACGGACACACACACAAATACACAATGTGCGAGTCCCAAATGTCCGAAATTCCAATTAATTTTTTGGTCAACGTTTTTGAGGGCGAAGCTTTAAAAAGCGTTTTAATCAAGTCAAATAGAGTAAACTATGCGGCATATCGATTGGCTCTCCTAAAACACACACACACGCACACACACACACACAAATACCCATACATGCACAGGGCACACGTAAATACACAAGAGCGGCGCCTATGCCTAGTTGCAAGTGGCATTTATTGCCGACTTTTGGTGCATTTGCGAACATTTTGTGCAACAGCAGCTGAATTTTTATTATTTATGTTGCAACCCAACACACAGTACCTCCCACCCTGCTGCAACCCCCCTGCACCCTCCCTGCATCCCTGTACACCTTCTTGTGTACTACTGCACTGCATGCCATGCCATAGCTGCTGCTATCGCTTGCCCAAATGCAAATATCGAATATAACCCCCTAGTTACTGCGCTACCCGCTCTCTCTCCCTATCGATGTCGAGTTCCTCCTCTCACATAATTGGGTCAAATATGCGCATAAACAAGTTCTTCTTCCATGTTGACCCAGGCAATGGCATCCATCAATGGGTCAAAGGGTCACTGGGAGTAGGAGGAGGCGCTGGATTAAATGGCATGGCTTGGGATGGGGTAGTATGCTATGGCAGATGGTATGTGCTGCTATGTGTGTGCTATGTTTCGTACAGCATAGCCCAGTTGGACTTTGTTTCATTATATTTTCTCCGGCACAAGCACAACAATTATGTAAAGCTTGTGCTACTTTTACAAGGGTCCTTGGATGCTCTACTACCACCACTACTACCACTATTAAATAGGTTAGCCGCCTGGGACTTGTTGAGGTTAATAATGCATGTAATGTATGTATTTATTTATGGAGTTTCTCTTTAAGGAAATAAGGAATGAAGTATTATTTAAGAACTATTACTTATTTCTTTCGTAAGAGCTAGAGTAAGCTCCACTCTTTGCTAATCTCTCAAACATACTTACGTTTATGTATCAAATGGAAGGATTAATCGAAGAAATACTTCGTTGAACTTGTAGCTTGAAAAATACTAGTGCATACTGAGTATTATTTATGCAGTTTCTGTTTGGATTTCATAGCTTTATAAGTGTAGCTACCCCTGCGTTACTCTCTTTAATTACCATCAGTTCCTTCCTCAAAGCTCAGAAAACCCACTGCTTCGTCTGTTCCTGCTTAGGTTTCCTACCTATAGGCTGCACCCGCTTTAATCCAACTTCAACCCCAACCCCATCAAAAACCATTCCTAGTGAATTCAGCAAATAATTCATTAAATCACTTACCCAGTTCCCTCCTGTTTGCCTGCAAAGTACCGCATGTTGCCGGCTGTGTTGACCACACGAATCGAGTTAATGCGCCTCGAATCGCTGTCCGCAATGTACAAATCGCCAAAGGGTGAGAAGGCCATGGCCAGCACAGTACCCAGTACATTATCCGTTGCGGTCTTATTGACGCGACTGTCCTGCGCGTTGTTGCTGCAGTGCAGCGGAGTGCCGGCAACGACGCGTATCTTCATGTCCGAGGTGAGACGCAGCACAAGGCGATCGTCGATAAAATGCAGCGAGCCGTCGAGTGGACTCAATGCCAGCCCGGTGGGCCATTGCAGCTGAGCCTGATTGGCCATGAGCGTGCCCGAACAGGGTGCTGGACTCCAGTGATTATGATGTCCATGATGACCGATAAGCGTATGAATGATGCCTTTGGGATCCACAGCGCGTATATTTGTGCCATCAGCAATGTACATGGTGCGATCTGCTGCAATGGCCAGGCCCTTGGGATGAGAGAGACGTGCTTGTAAGGCGGCACCGCCATCACCGCAATTGCCCTCGTCACCGGGTATGCAACGCTGTCCGCTACCCACAACCGGTTCACTGTTGATGCTCGGATCCTTGACCTTCTCCAGGCGCAGCAAACGCAAAATTTGGTGCCTCTCCGGATCGGATATGTAGAGATGACCATCGGCAGGAGATACGGCCAGATAATATTGATACGAGACCTGTGTTGCGCTCAATTGGAGTATGGTAAAGACCTTTCCATCGGGTGTAATACGTCGCACCAGATTGAAATCACCCACATAGAGACTACCATCGGGTCCAGTGGCCAGCGCGATGGGAGTGAGCAGCTTAGCATCCTTGGCAACGCCATTGCAATAATCGGGACAGTTGAGAGGTCGCTGTAGTCCCGTACCCATGACAACCTTCACCGTTCTGGGGTATTCCTTCATGTGCAGCGTGCTGCCGTCTCCCTTCTGCAGTATACCCTCGTGGAAGTTATAATGATGATGTATATCCAGTCCCCAGCCTCCAATATCGGATATATCCACATCGTAGCCCTGCAGCTTGGCAGTCTGTGTAATCCAGACAGGGGTTTGGCATGTGGTGTGCTGGTAGCCCACCG
The DNA here is from genome assembly GCA_018151445.1 of Zaprionus inermis. Lineage (NCBI taxonomy): Eukaryota > Metazoa > Arthropoda > Insecta > Diptera > Drosophilidae > Zaprionus > Zaprionus inermis. Next base: position 332,064 of record JAECXD010001052.1, read on the forward strand.
AAATACGTGCGATGGTCACTCCATAAACCTTCTGACGGTAAACGTTGCGCTTGTTCCAGGCGAATGTGTGTATCAGATTCGGGTCGGCCTCGTAGGTTTTGACGTGCAGTGCACCCTCGATCTCGACGCCAACATGCACATGGGTTAGGGTCTTCGGTATGGTCTCTGAGGTAAGACGCATGCGTACGATGCTCAGATAGCCCGAAGCCTGCGACGATTGGTAGGTGAGATGCAGATCCGAGCCGGGAATTTGAATGGACTCTTGCACAATCTGTGTGAGAGAGAAAGAAAATTATGTTTAGTGTTGTAAAGTGACAAAGATATTGTATATCTGAAAGGAAGAAAGCGGAGACAGCAATCACTTCCGGATGAAATTCAATCTTAAACTCTCTCATCATTCACTTTTAAAGCGATTCAAGATGCAGAGTCGCCTGGATACAGAAGAAATCACAAGGGAAAAGTGCAACAAAAGAGAGGGCACTAAGATTGTTTATCTGACTAACAAAAGATTAAGGAATAAAGCACGACAAGAGGTTAAAAAAAAGGAAGAAAGTGAAGCTTAAGTGCAGTCAAAGATTTACAACCTGCAGCAGCACAGATGGAGAAAAAAGGGAAAGCACAGCAAAAAGGAAATTCAAATTCAGGCAGAAAAGAAGATAACACGGCAAGGAGAAGGAGATGGCTGAGAATCCGGGGCTCGGATGAGAATGAGAATGAGCATTACAATTGTCGCTGCCACTAAGTGAGTTGGTTATTCAGCCACAGGCCACAGCTGGCACGGGTCGAATGCAGCAATTAAATGTAATGCGCGCACGCTCGCTCCATCTCCAGCTCTATCTCTATCTCTATCTCTATCTCGGTCTCTGTCTAGCAGATGCAAAGTTATAATGTCATTAGTGCGAACTTTAAATTAATTAAAACTGCGCCGAGTCCAGCTGCTGCCAGGACCGCTAATTAGGAGTGGCATTAGGGGCAGAGCCGAAGGGCTAATAGTGAATGAAAGTGAGAGGGAGAAGGAGGAGAGAGCGGGTACTCACCTGTGTCTCGGCAAAGATGACGCGCTTGCCAGGCATGGCGCCCACGCCGTTGGGCATCCAAGTGCTAATCAGCTGCGGCTTGAGTTTCTCATGATCGTGATCCATGCACACCTTGCTCGCATCGTTTGCCTCGTCTGCCGTGTGATAGTGTATCGAGTTGAGGAATGTAAGTGCTGGATTCAGTGGAGCCACCCTGTGAAAGATAGATAGAGATGCGTGTGGTCAGTTAGGGATGAGAGGCGAGTGCCAGTGTGTAGCGCAAAAAGTTGTGAGAGAACTTGCCACGCCTGTGATGGCAGCTCATCGATAACGACTATCGATACTCACTTGATATTGCGACTAGTTGTCTCATCGTCATCGCTTAGCTGCATCTGTACCGGAGGCAAGACAACAATGCGATTCCAGGGCACAAATACGGTGCGTGTGAGTGGACGGAAAGGCGAACGTTGGAATTGCAGGGTAACTGCACCGCCGCCGTTAACCAGAACATCGAACCTGGAAAGGAAAGAGAAGAACACAATGAGTAAGTATGAAGGCAGAAGAGTTCGGAATCGACTTATTTTTAAACTAAATTAGCAAAATTGTAAGGGAAGACTAATTAATTTAATAAAATGTATCGATAACATATCGAAACCTATTTGTTTAAATGTGAAATGGAAAATTAACTGTATCTAAAACTGAAACTGTTTTGATACTGGAAAAATACGTATACTAATAACAAATTAAGAACAATACGAACAAGTACCTCATCTACATAAACTCTTCGTGTCACGACACGCGCTCATCCCTAATGCACACACATACATACCTGACAAATTAGTTGAAAAAGTTGTGCATCAAATTTCACAGCGCAAAACATGCAAATTAATATTTTAATGAACTCACTGTGCAGCACACCCCTCCCCCCATGTCATCTATTCTGCAGGTAGTTAGCTTTAGCTACGGCACTGGCCATAGTTAGACGATGGAGGGGAGTGGAGGGTACCGGGTTTGCCTCTGCAGATAATACCTCAATTGTTTGTTGAAATTGAAAAACTTTGGGATTTTTGCCTCAACAACAACAACAAGAACAAGAACAATTGCTGGCACGACGGGGGCATAAGTTGAGACGTCGAAGAGCGATGAACCCCCCCCCCCACAATCTCTCGTTCTCTCGCACTCTACGCTCATGCATTGGCCGCATTAAATATAATGATGGGCGATTGCGAGGGCCGCCTTCATTATTACCGAGTATTTTTCGCATTGGCGTAAGAAAAGTTGCGAAAAACTTTTGCGACGCGAATGAAGAAGAGGAAGACGAAGATGCAGCAGCAGCAGCAGGATGTTGGAAAACAAAGTAAAGGGAAATGGGTAAGAGGGGGAGGTTGGAACAATCATCTAGCTGAAAGCGGAGCATTCAGTCGGGCAGAAAGCTTAAGAAGAAATGGCAAAAGTTTTTTTTCTGCTTTGGAAATATTTAATTAATGTGATTTTTAATTGTGTTTGTGAGCGAGGGAAAGGGACAGAGTAGGGCAGGGTAGGGGAGTCAGTCAGTCGGCAAGATGCCACAAATTGTTACAGGGCGCCGCACGAAGCAATCAACGTGGCCGATTGCATTCGACACCTGCACGGCAATTTAGCGAAATTGCGGCAACAGCTATCGATGCGGCCAAGGCCACGCCCATGGCAGAAAGGTGTGTTGCCTTCCCGCCGCGCACACTACTGATTGTGTGGGCGTGGCAAACAAAAAAGGGAAAAATGCTAGCGCGCTTGTGCTGTAAAAATAATTAAATGAAAAATAATTACATTTAATTTTGCAATAAACAAACGCAAAGCCTTTTTTGCGCTCAGTGTGTGTGTGCGTAAACATTTCAATAAATAAACACACAAACATACACACACACGCGCGCGCAAACAATAAAACGAAATTTGTTGCAATTTTTGCTAATTTAATTTAAATGTTGTCACGCTTCGCCGAGTCGCAGTTGCTGCTTTGTTATTGTTATTGTTATTGTAACTGTAATTGTTGTTGCATAAGCACGGCCGGCAAAGCGACACAGCGCGCGCATTTCGTTGCATAGTTTTGGGCGCGCGTTTTATTTAGCTGCAAATTAAAAGGTTCACAACGTGCGGGGTGGGGAGAGGCTACAGTTTAGACAGTGGTGGCGTGAGTAAAAGGCACAGTTGGTAATAGTCGTCATACACACACACACACAGCTGCACTTGTTTATCTCTACAAAATATGTATGCATGTGTCGCCAGCCATAATCCTACTTGCAGCGCGGTTTAATGACTTTTATTACCTGTATTACAGCACAAACACACCTGGCAGGCGGCAACAAGCGAACCCAACAATCAACAATGCATGTCAAAGTTCAACAACAGCAGCAGCAGCAACAACAGCAACAACATCGGCCAAAACGAGTGAAAAAACAGCTAAATTTAGTTGTAAAAATGAAAAACATGAAATAAAGCACAAGAGTCAAGTTGAAAAGCGACTAAAGTGACCAATTCAGAAATACTCTGTAGCAAATTAGAAGAATGAAAAATAAAAGAAAGAGCAAAAAATAAAGGAAAACGAAGGAAAGGAAAGAGAGAGGGAGAGAATGAAGCTACTCAAGCCGTGGTTCAGCCTGTTGCTGCGCACTCAAGATTGCACCCTATACAACCAGCACACGCACGCCACAGGGTGTTGCGCTGTGTTGCGTATGAAAAGCTACTATAAACGACCGCAACCGCAATGAGCACAGCAGGTTCTGTTGTTGTTGCTGTGTGTGTGTGTGTGTGCGAGAGTGTTTGTCAAGCTTAATAAGCGCATAGAATCGAAATAAACATTATAAATACGAAAAACCATAAAAACAAACTCGACACAAACATTAAGAGCAGCAAAAGCAATGGCAGCGAGCGCGCAAAAGTATGCTACAGAAACGCACACACAGAGAGAACGAGTGGGGGGGGGGTGAGAGGAAGTAAATTTAATTTAGCCAACTTCGGGCAGAGCAAGCAAATTTATTGAGCGTATTTTCAGAGGCGAATAAAGTCAAAATACTGAATAATGGCAACACTGAGCAACGAAATTATGCGCGTATCAGCATAAAGAATTGAATTGATAATTGCGAATTAAGAAGTGGAAGAAAGGCATAGCAAGCGGAAAATAAAAAGCAAATAACTATGGAGAATATGAAAAATACAATTGATGTATCTATTCTACTTCGATAAGATCAAGAGACGGTCGAGAAGAAATCGACTGGCAACCACAACGTCTAGATTCCGTCTAAAGAGGCAAATACCGAAGGATCTCACACCTCAATTTTCAAAGATGTGTTAGTTTTTGAATCTCCCCCTTTTCTTACGCTAATTTTAGCACAATTCAATTTTGAAGCTTATCTCTATGATTCGATTCATCTAGCATCACCCTTGTCTCTCTCTTCGACTTCCGATCTATTTATCCTACTACCCAGTCCCATACTGACCCCATTAAGCAACGCAACCAAGCAAGTTTTATCGACTTAATTTCAATGTAACTCGAGCTAAATGAGAATACAAATGAAAATGGAAATGGAGGAGGAGGAACCAGAAATGGGGGAGCAGAAATTCATTTGGTTTATGGCATACAAGTGTGCAATATTTTCATTGCTCACTGTGCGCAAGGCAGGCTTTGAAGGCTGCACATTTAATTTTATAGAGCACTGCAGCAGCAAGGGGAGGAGCGCCGTTTGGCCTTCTACTGGTGGCCCCTTTCGCACACACACACACTCGCACACACCCTTGCATGGGTAAAAATAATGTGAACATAAACAGGAATTATTGCCAGCTAAAAGTAAGAATGTAGCCAAAGATAAGGCGAAAGTAAGTCGCAGCACAAAAGAAGAAAACAATACATAAAAAAAAACAGAGAAGCAAAGAGAAAACTTTAAAACCCTTCAAAAAGGGCGACACACGAGAGCGAAAGAGAGAGTAAGATAAACAACAACAATGTAGTCATAATAAAAATAAATAAAAAAAAATGAAGAATTTATGCTCCGACTAAGCAGCTGACAACGAAGAAGGCAGGACACACACACGCACACACACACACACAAAGACTGTGAGTGAGCGGGGAAGGTTAGAGGGAAGTGGTAGGGAGAGCAAATAAGGACATGTTTGTGATTTTATGTTTTCAGCGAGTGAAACAGAGCGAGTGGGCGGGAGAATGGGAGTGAGCGTGAAGAAGACATCTTGCCCGGCTTGCTTTATAATTGTTTGCGTAGCTGTTGCTATTGTTGTTGTTGCTGATTGCCAAAAACAAGGAAAGGAAAAATGGAATTGCAACAAAGTGAAGGGCGACAGACACGCAGTAGATCAGCTGACAAGAGATAGAGTAGATAAGGCAGGCACAAAGAGAAAGAGAGAGGGAGAGATGCAATCTGCAGTTACTTGTTTGTGCTGCTTAGCTGTCTGTAAATCAATTTAAAAACAATTGAATAATTCTAAAAATATATAAATTAAAAAATAATGTAATTTATTTACACTGCAAGCTGCCGGCCCGGTCGCACATACCCTACACACGCATGACCGACAGGCTAATGTGAAAAATGGTCAACGTTGGCGCTGGCATTTAACGGCCAACTGAGCTAATGAGAAATTATGGCGCAGAGTAGGTAAAAATGTAATCACCGAGCGAGCAGCCCTACGTACTGCAGTCTAAAAACTCCCCCCTTCATCAGCACCCTCCTCCATACATACACACACGTTCTAAGCAGGGTGTTGTCCATATAAGTATGCTATATTTTTTCGCTTGTATGGCTGTGCGAGTTTGTGTATGTGAAAAGTAAATACAAATAATCATCAGACAGTTAGTTTATTCGTCTGTCTGTCTGCCGAGCACAGATTTTATTTGTGTGGCATTTGTTGTTGCTGCTGTTGCCGGACATAATAAAATCAGCAGCGCAAAGCGTCAGGCAAAGGCGGCGGGTGCGAAATGTTTATTTAAATTGGCCAGCAAAGAAAGAGACACACACACACTCACACCTGGCTAGGCAAAAGAAAATGTCAAAATAACAACAGTAGCTACAGAAATGTTGATGATGTTGTTGCTGCCTGATGATTTTCTCTCTCTTCCTCTCTCTTCCACTCTCTTTCTCTCTCTCTCTCTCTCTCTCTCCCGCTCTCTCTCTGTGAACAACGGAAATCCTTTTTGACCAAAAACAACTGCAAAAATATTTATATAAGATATATTGGATTGTTGTGGATTGGATTGGTTGGCTGCCTGTCTGTGGACTGTTCTAACTCATTGTTTCTTACTTCCCCCTCCCCCTTTTGCAGCTACTTTAGCAACACATTTGAATTTTCTATTTTCATTTTCTTGCATGTGTTTTCACTGGATTTTACATTTTAGCAAGGAAAATGTCCAAAAATGCGTTTAGCATTACACAATTTTATGCTGAATAAATATTTTGTTAAGCATTCGCTTTGTGTGCGTGCGTTAAATGTAAATCGAGAGTGGTTGCAACTATCGATAACTAAATAAATATCGTGGACTGTAGAGCAAAGTAAATAAATATTACAAACGCCGCAATATGCAGTAAATATCATATGCAGTTTTTTTTTTGAAAATTTAATAAGAAAATAGCAATAATTCCCTAAGTTTGTCAAGATGTTTCCCTAATTTTAGTTTGTCTAGAATATTTCGATAATTCCTAAGCTCTTGTCTTTGCCAAATCTCGGAGCCAATTAGTGTTTATCGATATTCCATTGTTTTGTACATTTATGCAAACTTTTGCCAAAATGCCACTTGTTTAGCTGTGTTTAATAAAGACTTTTTGTGTTGTTTCATAACTTTTTCTCCCCTGGGTCAGCTGTCAGTTTTGCGAAAATAGAAAACCACATTCGTTTCTCTACTCAACTCAGCACAACTCTCATCTCTAACTTTTCGACAAGAAGCGCGGCGAAGTTGGGCCGGAGAGCGGGTTTCACATCAAAGCAAGAGATTTAATTAAAAAGTGATAACTTATTTTATCTCGGCCTGTGCGTGCACTTGGCCCCGGTCCAACAGAATTCTATTAACAAAATGTAATCAAGAGAAAGCCGAAGCCGAAGCCGAATTCAGTTGCAGGCCAAGTGGGTAGAGGGACAAGACAGACTGGACGAAGAGATAGAGGGACGGACAGAGCGGCAGACAAATTATAAAAAATTACTCATACGTAAGTAATTTGCATTTGGAGCGCCAAAAGATTAAAACGGCCGTCAGGCACTCACTAAGACAGCAGCAGCAGCAGCAAAGCATACAAAGAAAAACGATGAAAATGAAATAAAATAAAAACGAAATCGCCACGCCAAAAATTAATTAAAAATGCGAGGCCAAGATTCAGGAATATTAAATAGTAGGATTACGATGGCTTTATAGTTATTATAAGCGTCTCAGGGCTCCAGATTAAATTTACAAAATTAGGAAGGAAAAGCGATGAAAATTGTGCACTTAAAATTGATTTAAAAGCTTGAAAAAAAGGTTCGCTTTCGTTGAAGAGTTCTTTATCAACCTAATTCCTAGGGGTTTTATATGGATTTCGTACTTTTAAGTAAGGGCAAAGTAATTATCAAATTATTTTTATTATTAAACAATTTTAAACTTACCAGCCACCCTGTCGTGTCAGTGTGAATCCAAAACGTGAGTCACGATCCACGGATACGCGTATACCAACAATTCCAAGACCCTGGGGAGTTATAACCTGTCCGCGCATAACCGATACACGACTGTAGTTTGGAAACGACGTCGAGGAAAGGTTTTTGTAAAAGAGAAATTCATTTTATTAGTTACATGTTGCAAATTTGTTGTTTTCTTTGTTGATTTTCTTTTTTTTTCTTCTGTTTGGGTTTTGGTTTTATTTTTTTTTTTTTTGTAAATAATAAAATAAAAGTTGAAGAAAAAACATCAAGAATATATATGTATATATAGTATATATATATGGTTTTTTATATTTATATTGAACTGGTTACTAAATATCAATAATTTCTTTTTTGGTTTTTAATCTCTAGTTAAGAAGAGAAATAAATAAACGTATGCAATAAATCGAGAATCGAGGAAATATATTCATAAATATTATCATATACAAGTATATGTTATGTATGGTATGCAGAGGGTTATAGAGTGAGAGCGAAATGGATGATACAAAATATGTAAATATATAACATGACTCGGTGTCTATCTCTGTCTGGCTGCTTGTCTGTCTGTGTGTGTGTTATAGCTGTGTGTATGTGTGTGTGCATTGTGGAGTTTTTAATTTGTTTGGAAATGTTTTTGCTTGGATAATTCAATTATTGAAAACAGCTTGGCAAATAAATGTATTCAATTCATCTATTTTCACAGTCTGTTTGTTTGCTCACATGTGTCTGTGCGAGTGTACGTGTGTGTTTATGTGTGTGTGTGTGTGTGTGTACAGGTGTGTGTCTGTGGGTGTGTGTGCTTGTATTGGCTACAATAAAAAAAGCTAAATGTTCAAGTGTTTGGCTTGTTTGACATTTTATTCTCTGTACAGGTGCAAAAGGCATTTGACTCGCAGCAATGGAATCGATTAAATATTGCCAAAGGCTAGGGAACTTCGGATTTGCTATCGATGGAACGGATGGGAGAGTCGTCGCTGGATGACAATCGGAATCTATGTGCGGGATGTGTGGTGATGGAGAAGAAGGATGAGGGACAGGCAGAGCTGCCTGCGGGTTTATTTTCATTGCATTTCGCATGGGAAAACTCATTGAACTGCGGCCAAATCGACTACGGGTTGAAAAGTACATGAAGGATACATGTGTGCATGTGGTTTGTCGATTACTGAGCCGTGCGATAGTATCGATATCTTGCCAATAATATTGCGTCAATTGATAGCGATTATTTCGCATAATACTTTCATTCGATTCAGTCGATTACCCGCCCTCTATCGCAGTGCTCTGCAAAAGAAATTCTAAATATGCTCGGAAATTTATTTTAAAAATCATGCAAAATATATATTTGTATTTATATTTAGAAATTGATCATATTCATATGGAAACAACTATGAGAATTAAGCAAGAAAATACATAAGTATGTTTAAAGGTATATATATAACGTTTGTACGATTATAATATATTGTAAAAATTTTAAAATTAATTTAATTCGATATTTCTTGATATTCTTTGGCAAATCTGTCGGTAGAAATGGTAATAAAAAAAATGAAAATACTAATCGAAACGTAAATGAAATCACTGTTTTCGTATGCCTCTCGATAAGGCATAATCATCAATAAGGGAGTTGATAATAAAAATCGAAAATTTAAAAAAAAAACTTGAAACCTCTGAAAAATGTGACATTTTGCACAGCTGAAAGGCAATTTGATACAGTTCTGTTAAATTTATCGATAAATAGCAAAGAATGGGCATTAGAAGAGTCAGTTATTTTTTATATTAGAAATGTGCTAGATAGAATATGCTATATATATACATATAATATTGATAACTTATAGGAAAATTTTGGAATAGTTTCACTAGAGTTACAGTTTGGGATAGATATAACAGAGTTTATTTTGAGACATGGATGAGTTCTATGGAGACTTTAACCTAATATATCTCAACACAATTCTCAAGAAAGCGTATACAAAATTTCAGCAACAATTAAGCTTTTTCTGCTCAATGTTTTAGCTTTTTTCTCTGCACAGAACCTTCTTCCAACCTTCATAGAAATGTAATAACAAACACGAGGTTAAGATGGATAAAAAAACGAGCATCCATTCCACAAAGTTAAAGATGATACGCGAGAGATAATGAGGCGCAGCATGCGCTACTATGGCAACCCTGGCGAAGCGAACAACCGTTAGCCGATTTGGAAGTTGCCAATTTGGTTAGGAAAAAAAAAGAGAAGAAAGAAAATACACACGCACACAGGCGCAGGCAGGCAGGCTGGTTGAGCCGGGCCAAATGGGCTGGGGTGGCAACTCTGGCACTCGGGCGGGCTAAAGAAACCTTGAGAGTGAAATTTGTGGCGCAGAGTTACCAAATGGCAAATGGCTTCAATTGTTTGCACTAATTATTGCTGCAAAAGGGAGTTGCAAAGTTTCGTAAAAGGGGTGCGGGGCGTGGCAACGTCATCTTCAGGTATGGTCATGTGCGGCAATTTTGCAGCTGCTTCTGCTGCTGTTGTTGCCACTTGCCACTTGCCACACGCTGCTGCTGCGAAAAGTTCTTACAAACATTTTCAACTTTTCAAGTGTTGCAATTTCTCAGCAGAACAACCCCCCCCCCCACACACCATTTGGCATCCTGCGCACATAAACACATAGTATTTGGGTCAGCCTGTGCGAGTGTGCGAGCGTGAGTGTGTATGAGTGTGCCTCTTCACTGACTTCTAATTGCAATTGACCAAATGCCAAGGCAGCTCGTCGACTCGACTTTAACTGCAGAGGCAGCTGCTCAGTGCAGCACACTCCCTCTCTTTCTCTCTCTCTGTGTGTATGTGTGTGTGAATGCCTGTGTGTGCTAAGTGTGTGCGCAAACTGACTGTGCCTCATCTCTCGTTCATTTTTGCTGCTTCAATTCGATTCAATGAAGCACAATTTTATTTGAAATCAAACCGAAAAGCAAATTGCAGCGAGTGTGTGTGTGCTGTGGGTGTGTGTGTGCTCTCTGCGTATGTGTATATATTCCAATTCATTGAAGTGCTGAGTGCCATTGATTTTTATGTCGCATTTGATTCGTTTCGTTTCATTTATTATTTATTTGATTTATTTATTTTTATTTTTTTTTCTGCATATGCCACGCCCACATTGCTACTGCGCGCCTCTAAGCCGGCAAGCCAAGGCGTCGTCCTGCCCTTTTTTTCGGAGAGCAACGCCGGGCAGGTCGCCTGGCCTTTTGCCACACACAAGCAAATTACTCAAACGCCACGTTGGACGCCGTTGCGCGCTGCTGCTGACACAAGCTGTGTGTGTGTGTGTGTGCCTGGTTGTGAGTGTGTATGCTGTGCTTGTTGGGTCGCGGCTTGATCAGTTGCTGCTCCTTTCAAATTTGGACGTCAGCGAGCCAAAGGTGAAGCACAGAGAAGAAGCTAAAACCGAAAAAAGTAATCTCGGTTATTGCCACAGCCATTGCCATTGGCCTTGCTGTGTGCGTGTGTGTGTGTTGCACAATGAAGTGAAAGCAATGCCACAAAATTTCTAATCTCATTCATGAGGCAAGCTAACCCCACTTCCCCTGCTGCTCCTGCAACGCACGCTCCTTTCCATTTTGCGGGCGCACTCTGAACTAATCGTCGTTGCAGCGAATGAGCAATAAAGCAGTCAAGATGCTGCACGGCGCGGGCGGCAGGGCTGCAGCGTAAAGAGCGCAACAGCGAGCGGGGTGGAAGCAGCTGGGGTGCGGGGAATTGGGGCCACAGCGCCACCTTTTGTGTCAAAAGTGCACTTCCATTATTAGCGCATTGTATGCTGAGAGAAAAAAGCACGTTGAAGTAGGCAAAGGGGGAGAGGGAGAGAGAGAGAGGGAGGCAGAGTGGAAGATAGAGAAAGAGAGAGAGAGCGAGAGGCAGAGACAGTGGAGCACTAAGCGTGGGTGCTGAGGGGCGCGAGGGGCTGCAGAAATATGAGCCGAGTTCGCGCATAAAGGAAGTGCATTTAATTTCTTTTCTTTGCCCACGCTGCTGCTGGGACTGTGGGTGTCGGGGGCGTGGCAAGTAGGGCGTCTCTGCTTTGTGGCCATTCATAAAGCGCGCTAGAGGGCGCTGCTGTTGCTGTCGTTTGGCTTACCGCGACACACAAAGTGCCAGCAGACGAGGCGAAGGAGGAGAGGGAGAAGGAGAAGAACGAGCGAGAGGCGCCTCGTCTCATCATAAAAATTGAGCACGAGACTTAGTTGACTTTTGCACATACTACAAAAGGGCATTGCCACGCCCCCGCCGTGCCGCCCTGCAGCAACAACAAGTATATAATTTTAATTTGGCTTTATATTTTCACGACGCGCAGCAAAGATGCAGAGGGGAGGCAAGCGGAAGGCAGCAGGAGAAGCCTCAACCGCAGCCGCAGCTCGCCACGTTAGAAACAAAGCCCAAGCCTGCAGGCCATGGGCGTAGCGTGTGTAAAGAGTGGAAGTGCGAGTGGTGGGGGGGGGGGGGGGGGAGGCTACGCTGCAACGTCGCTTTATGTTCATTTAGCCTGAAACAGTTTTCGAAACATTTTTCAACACTGCAACGTCGCAGTCGGCGTTGCCGTCTCGACGCAGCTCTGGCTGCGCCACACTTTTCTTTTACGCTTTTGTAACCACGATAAATGTGCTTTATGTACCGTTAGCCGGCAGTCTTTACGGCCTCAGAGAGAGAGAGAGAGAAAGAGAGAGGGTTGCCACCTAACCTCGCCTGATGAAATGTTTCCTGCACTTTCGCCTCAGTTTTTTTTTTTGCATCTCTGGCGAAAAGAAAGCGATGGCGTAAGGGGGAGGGCGAAACGTGGCTGGAAAATAGCTTAAAATAAAGGTATGAAAAAATATTAAAGAGCCACAAGCCGAAAAAATATGCACACGGCAGCGCACAGTGGTACGAAAACAGTTTCAAGTGCCTCGAGATGAATTGAGAGCGACAGGGTGAGCTAGACTAGTTTATGGCTCAATTAGTTGAGCTCTTAGACTGGAGAAGACTTACAAGACAATAGCTTAGAAGGAGAGAAAGTGAGAGAGGGGGGAATGAGCGCGAATGAGAGCGAGAGAAGGCCAGAGTTATGACAGACTTAGTTGAAGAATAACGAGCTTGTAGGAGCGGGATAGAGATGCCTGGAGACGACGTCATAACTTGAGCAGGAAAAAATTAGTGAGCTTGGAGAGGGAGGTAGAAGAAGGGCAGGGGCACACATAGCAGGCAGAAATTTGAAATAGACAGGAGAATGAGTGAGAGAGAGTAGAAAGGAGACTTCAACTGGGCAGCGCAGACAATAAGAGAGAAAGAGAGCCAAGACGAGTGCGTTAGGCCCTTAAAAGTATCGATAGACTAAGCAACGATCGTGTAGCTTAAGATAGCTCAAAAAATGTATCGATACTTATCGTACAAGTCTAAGGGCTATCGATAAGCTTATAACAAAGAGACCCCAGAAAAGTAACCAAGGTCCCTGAAAGCAATAATAGGCAAGGCGACAATCATGTAGCTAATGCAAGTTGAAAAGCTCTATCGATAACTATCGCACAGCTTAATCGAATGGGTATCGATAGACGGCTATCATTACACACATGTTTTTTTTTACTCCTTTGCTCACTTTCCTCCCCGTTATCGATACCCTCTTCATTTGCACAACCATTGATCGGGACGTTGCTCTCCGATTTCCACTCGAATTGCAACGTGAACCAAGTGTGTTTATCGCAAATGAATGAAGCAACTTGGCAAATGCTTTGCAAACTGCATTCAAATTTAACGTTTGCTCCCGCTCTCTCTACCCCTGTCTCTCCCACTCTTCTTCTCCTTCATTCAGCAGGTGCATACAGAAGACGTTTACACATTTCCCTCCGGCTACGACGACACGCAGCTCGTCAGAGATTCTTCTTTGCCCATTGTGCCATGGCGGGGTGTACGATGGGCGAGAAAGGGAGTAAAGGAGATGAAAGTAGATGAGCAAAATGAAAGAGAGAAGAAAAAAACACACATAATAAATAAATAGCTGTTGGTTTAGGGCGGCTGAGCGCATAAGGGGGCGTGGCTTAAGAGCTGCAACGTCGAGTATAGAAAACTTTGAATAGAATTTTTAAGTTTGCCATTTACCAACACTCACACACACACACGCACCTACGACGTCCGATAAAGAGAGTGAGAGAGCGATGAAAAAGCTTTAGTAGCGTGTAATTTGCACTTTGTAAATTTGCATAAAAGCTGCAAACAGGGTGCTCCGCGCCAACAACAAGGTGTTTCCAGAGATAGAGTGAGAGAGCTGGAGGATTTGGGGGAGATTTGGATTGGAAAGACTGGCATAAGTCCAAGATGGAGACGATATGTAAATGCCAGACACACACACCCACGCACACCTGCATCATGTGTCGTCACTTTGTTCAGGTGAGAGGGGGAAGTGGGGGAGGGGAGTACTTAAAAGCCAACCAGACAGACAGACAGAAGCAAAGACATTCATTTTGGCCGAGATTAGGGCAACATTGCCACCTGGCTATGCCACAATTTGGCTGTCCAATTTGACGCACACAAAGCAAATTGAGTCAAGTGGCGTGAGAGAGGAAGAGACAGAAAGAGAGCGAGACAGGGATAGTGAAAGAGAGAGCGAGAGAGAGGGGTGCAGCTGACAGATTCGATTGCTTGCCAGCTGCCAGCAAAGATGTCATTTTGTTTGCCCACAAGAAGATTACACATGTTACACAAAGCAAGCGTGACAGAGAGAGAGAGAGAGAGGGAGAGCGAGGCAAAGACAGAGATAGCACGAAGCATGCTCAATTGAATGCAGCAGGCAGCCAAGTGTTGTCGCCAAGCTTAAATGATCAATGCAAAGATTGAAATAATGTTTGCAAATGGTCTGGCTCAAACTTCTCAAGCTGAAAGCTTTACAAAATGAGCTTGGCAAGCAGCTTTTGAAGCGAACAAGAGTAACAGCAGCTTTTAGCTGAAAGTTAAACAAGACTAAGTCGAGTCTGGGCCTTGTGGAGACTACTAAGTGCAATTTGCAGCTTCTAACTAAGCAAAGCAATCAATAGGAGCTTGATATTTCTCCCAGTAATTCTTAGATTAATCCGAAAGCTTTAAAATTGCTTTGCTTTTGTATGATAACTTGGATAAAGCCCCTGAACAAAGCTCAAAGTTGCTGGTAAAAGCTACGCTTTTCAATCTCAGTTGACTTTGCAGTCTTATAAGCGTATTAACTATAGTAATTACAGCTTTTCTATTATTTTAGTTGCTTTTAAAAACTTCAGCTTTTAAATGCTAGAAATAGTGACCGCAAAGACTTTCAAAATCTTGCTCAAACCAAGCTTTGTTTTAAAATCAGACTACTAATTAAGCTAACCCACGCTAAAGCTCTTTCAACTGTTCTGGCTTGTGATTCCCAACTGACTCAAGTCTCATTACGATCGTATTAGCTTGCAGATGCTTTTGCCTATGGGGCCGGGACGGGAGAGGGTAATAAAAGCACCATTTCATCAAAATTTGCCGCAATGGCCGACGAACGGATACGAATACGAATACACGAACGACACAACAATAGCGCCACAGCTTATACATTTTATAGTTACAGTTACATGAAGCCATTATAGAGAACCCCCTCTTTCTCTCCCTCTTCCAGCCCTGGTCACAGTTCACAGTGCACGGAATCGTTTTTAGTTTGTGCAGTTTGCACTTCACTTAAATGCGACGCGAAAGGAATAACAACAATAACAACAACAACAGCAACAAGAGAGGCAGCAACAGCAGCGGCGACAATAATAATAAAAAAGCGTAAAGCCAAGTAAAACTTATGGGCCCTGGTCGCCACAACAGGACAACGATCCTCCAGTTAGCTCTTTCCCGCTCTCCCCTCGCTCTCTCCCGTTCTCTCGTGGCGCCATTAAAAATTTCTGCTGATGTCGAATTAGCGCCAGGGCACGTTGCACAGTGGTTCTGCTTATGGTCATAAGCAGTGCTGCCTAGAGCGTTTTTTTTCACGCCAAAAACTGGCTTTTAAGTAAATCGAATAGCTAGGGAAATTTATGTAAAGCAGCAATTTGGTAATTTATTTTAGCCTTTTTTCGTTATCTCAGCTTTTTCTTTAGCCATTTTTATATTTTGCGCTTTATTTTTTTTAATTATTTAGCTTATTTTTGCTTAATAATTATTTGGGTTTTTTGTTTTGCCTAGCTGCCCTTCAAAATAGTCTCTTTTCTGCATTTTATGCTAGCCTTTTTCGAAATTTTAAACCTTTTTCTTTGAAATGTAGCTAAAATTCAAATTTTTATCTTATCGATAAATAATTGCAAAAAATTTGATACATTTGCATATTAAAGCATTGTTATTTTAGCTTTTTTTCTTGGCTTTTTTTGTATTAGCTTAAGTTAAATTACTATTTTATAATTTTAGATTTTTCTTAAGCCTTTTTTGTATTTGCTTTTGCTATTTTAGGCTCTGCTTTATCATTATCTTCTTCTTGCTTAAACATTTTTTTGGATTATTGCTTTGTCTAGCTACCTTACCTTTCAAAATAGCCTTTTTGTGCCCTTAAAAGTAGGCAACACTATTTAGAAGCACTCAGCATGTTGTCCCTTTCCTGCACACACACACACATAAATATATCTAATCTCACATAAAAGTAATTACTTTCAGCTGCTGTTGCTATCGAAAAATATTAAATTATATTGAGTGCACACACTCGCACACACACTCGCACACACCTCTGCTGCAACTGTACTCTGTGTGTGCTACGTCCGTAAGTCCCTGCAACCGCACAGGCCATAACTATAGCGCCGCAGGACACACAAACACAGCAACAACAACAGCGGCAGTTATCCCTTTACCTTTTTGCCTCTCTCTCTTTCAGGCACTCATTCCTTCTCTCTCTCTCTCCCTTCTCCTGCTCTCTTTTTCTGCCTTCCCTTTGGCCCGTCGACATTTTTTCGCTGGCTGCGTTTTTCGTTCGCTTCGCTTTTTCTGCGACTGCAGCACAAAATTCCGCGAATTTCTCTTTGGCTTTCGCCTGCTTCTTTCTGCTCTCACCCTTCGCTTCTTCTCGCCTTCTCTGCTGCCCTTTTCTCCTGCTGCTGCTGCTCCTCAGTTTGTTGCCATTTCTATTGGGTGCCCCCTTTTGCCAGGCAGGCTATTTAAGGCTCTGCCTGCCTACCTAACCTCAACGCTTGAGTTTTTTCGCCGCTGTCTGTTCGCCTCCTGTTGGCTCCCTCTCTTTCCCGCCAGCTGTCTGTCTGTGTCTCTTTCTCCCTCTCTCTGTGTGTGTGTAACTTATACGGGTATTAATTTTGGTTTATGTGCAACTTGTACGCTGTAATTTTTGCGCTTTTGCGCTTTTTTCTTTACACCCAGCGACGGCGACTCCTGATTCTGAGAGGGGGTCAGAGAACGAGAGAGGTACACCGGAAGCGAGCTTGGTCACACTGATAACAACAATGGACGACGGTGCAAAGCGACTTGCATATATGTTTATGGTACTCTCTCTCTCTTTCTCTCTCTCGCTCTGTTTCTGTGGACTATACATATATAGTATTTATGGTATATATAGTCTCATATATATGTCTGATATTGTCTCTATATAAATCTGCTGTCGTATATTCTCAACATTCATTTGCATGTGGCTACGACTGAGACAAAGAGGCAGCCAAAGAGTTATGACTGAGGGAAGAGCGAGAAAAAGAGGAAAAAGAGACAAATCGAGAGAAAGAATCGAGTAAGAAAAGTAAGGTTAAGTGGTTAAGTTTACTTAACAGGATTTTGTAGAGAAGAGCGAGAACAGGCTTTTGAAGAAAATCTTCAGAAATCTTTAAGCCCAAGGATAAGAGAAGATTCTTAGCTGTAGTTAATGAAAGAGAGCGAAGATTTGTGTAAGAAAAGTGCTCAAGACTTCAGAAGTCTCCAACAAATTGAAAGGAAACAAAGCGAGAATAAAAGGCAGAATTTTTAAGGCATATCGGACTCCTCTTAGAGAATAGAACTGTGAACAGTTAACAAAGATATATCTTGAAATCTTCAAACCAATAATAATCTTACTTTCGGAACAGCTTAAGAAAAGCTTATGGCAAGCTAGAGTAATAAAAGTCTTCAAACTAACTACCAGAAGTATCTACCAGAGATAGAAAACAGCGAGGCTTAAAGTGAATATTTGTTATGTTAGAGAAGAGGAATGAACGCTAAATTCATAGAGCTTCAGAAGCAATAAAAGAGAAAGATTTGCCAGAGAATACAACGGTTTGCTTGTCTTACTTTAGTCTAAAGTTTTCCCAAGAAAGCTAGGAAACTGTAGACTTTCTTCTTTCAGCTCGCTAAACCAATTTAGCTTAGACCGATTTCGTAGCAATTCTCTTGCAAAGTTTCTATCATAATTTCTCAAGAACCCTCAACTCGTTCCCATCCATCACGAGGACCACAGACAGGAGCAGAGTCAAGAGCGAGTCGAGTAGTATTTAGTGGAGTTCTTTTGCAGGAGATTTGACTCAGCCGCCATCTCCCTCTCCCACTCTCTCTCTCTCTCTGTCTTGCTCTCCCACTTTGCCTGCCTGGCGACTAGTTAATCAGTTGAACTCGAAAACAAAGGACAACTGCTGCCAAGTGCTGACAGCTGAGGACGCGAGCGAGGCGAAGCACTGCTTTGCGGATTGAGTGCCATGGCAAGTGCCAAGGACAAACCCCTGTCTGTCCGCCCCCGCTCCAACCGACAAACAAAAGAAGAAACTAACCGAACAAATATGAGAATTGGAGACGTGCATTAGCCGGGACAAAAACCACTTAGCGGGTAACTAGCCACAGCGAAAAAACCAAAGTACTTCAATCTGCGCACACAGAGACTCAGATACACATATACATATATATGTTATGTATGTATATATACTAGATATGTATTTAGCATATATATATATATATAGAGAGAGAGAGAGAGAGAGAGAGAGAGAGGGCTGATGTCGCTTGCTTATGGTTTCAGATGGCGCGACAAAAGGCAAAAGGAACAGGCGTGGAGCGAGAGAGAGAGAAAGAGTGCGGGAAAAAGAAGTCAAACCAAAATGGAAGCCAAAACAGGAAGTAATCTATAGTCGCCGCCATTGTTTATTGTTTAATTTTTAGTCAGCTTGTTGTTGTTTCTGCTTCTCTTTCGTACTCTTCTGCTTGTTGTCGTCGCCATTGTTGTTGTTGTCCCTTTTCTTGTTGCTGCTGCTGTGTGTGCCCATTTTTGCGTCTGCCTCGTTTTCTATTGTTAACAATTTTTGCATTTGCCGTTGCAAGTAGCAAAAACTTTTCAATGTTCCGCGCCGCCGCCATTGTTCCCTGTTTACGCCCCCCCTCACCATCCCCCACCCACTCGCCCCCTCGCATTCACTCCTCTTCCCCTCAGCCACTGCCTCACTCAGCTCAGCCCCCTTTGCATAACCGTGCCACTTGAACAGCACAAAAGGCAACGAGGTAAAAACAGACAAAAGCCAAACCCAAACGCCAAAGACGTTGACAAGGCGACATTCGTGGGGCATCTCTGGCAGTCCCCCTTCACCACCGCCTCACCCCCTGGCACCACCCAAGCCACTGGCCTTGCTCGACAAGACACGCCCGTATCGCATTTACTTGAATTTCGTTTTATCGGGAAAAGCGACAACAACTCGAGCGAAGCAAAAGAAGAAGTAGAAGAAGCAGTAGAAGAACAACAACAATAATAATAATAACAACAATGTCACCCAGTTTCCATGACATTCCCTTGTTCTACTCCCTACCCCGCTCTCTCTCTCTCTATCTGCCCTATAATTGCGTTGCGGTGTCCTGGGTTATAGCCGAGACCTGCAAACCAGATGCCACGTTGTCGCCAGCGATTATGGTTATACGCTGTCAGAGCCTTTATATAGTATATATATGCATATAGTGTATATATATAACCGGCTACTACAGCGGCAACAAGAAAGCAAGCTGCAATATACTTATCTAGAAATAATACGAATATGCTGCAAGAGCGAATTATGAAATCGAAGTTATAGGGACAGAGAAGTGCTTCACTTACTATCTCAGGGAACTCAGCTTGTCGTCATCATAAATTTTTAGAGCTTCGTATAGACAGTACATATGACTGTATGTAGTGCATATATTAAAATCAGTTAAATAGGGCTTACTATACGACAAATAATTGCATAAAACTAAATTCAAAACACTGTATGGAAAGATTGAATAAAGTTATTATGTATACATATAGAATAAAGTATAAACTAAATGTCTACGGTATATTTATTGCACTACTTAATTCAGAGAGCAATAAAACAAACCCGCACAGTCTTTTTAATGCAATATGCGCTCTAGTTTAATCAGTATTTAATGCGCTTATCAATTAGCTAATTACTTGAGTTCATTAGTCAGCCTCGAAGTACGGGGCCATGCGGGGTAGCCCGAGTAATTTGTGAAACTATTCAAGATATCAATTACCTCAGCATCATGGAAAATATCACGTTTTTTTTTAGATAATTAAAAATCAGACGAGTGAAAAGAATAAATCGAGAGAACGTATACAATAAAAAACCATCAATTAGAGAGACAAAATTGTGAAATAAAAAAGTATTACGAAACAAAAAACGATTTGCATTCTGAATTGTTATAAAGTATTAAGAAAAAAAAAAATTAAACATTTTTCTGAATTTATTCATTTTTTTTTTCGTTTTCGTTTGTTTTTTTTTTTGTTTGTTTTCTTTGTGCACCTTTAATAGAGCGCGTTAGGTGAGTGTGTGTGAGTGTAAGATCGAGTGTGTGTTTGCGTGTGTAGGCGCGTGTGTTTGTTTGTATGTGTGTGTGTGTATATGTGAGAATTGGTATTTTATTTTTGTTGTATTTGGAAAACATATAAACAAATGGCTTAGACGCAGACAATTAGGACAATTGGGATAACGTTGGGAAGGGATTGTTTGGGTTTTCTTTTATTTATTTATTTCTCTTTTTTTTTCTTTCTTTCATTTGGGGGAATTCAACATATAAGGACATATATTTATCTATATATATATATATATAAATGTGTATATAAATATATATATATATATATAGTTTTTCTTTTCTTTATAATTATTATTATTATTAGATGGTTTTGGCATTTGCTTTTTTTCTGTTTTTTAGTAACATATAGTACTAGATAAATATACAGATACAACTGCCTGTCTCGTATGCGACGATATACAGAAAACCTACTTGTTTTTGCTTGTTTTTTCTTTTTTTCATTGTTGTTTTCACTGCTGTGCAAGTCTCGACTTGAACACTGATTGATTAATTTGTTGTTTGGTTTTTGTACTCTTAGTTATTAAAGTTAAGTTACAAAAAAAAAGAATACAGGAAAAAGAAAACATTCTTTTTCAGTTTTTGGTGACAAATGAAAAGCGTTTTTCTAGAGTCGAGATGAATTTCAATTATCTTTTTACCATAAAAAGCATTGATCAAAAACTGAATGAAAAGCAATATGAATGAAAATAGACAGACATTGAGAGAGAGACAGAGAGAGAAAGCGATAAAAATAATATAGAGTGGAGCGAGAGAAAATGGGAGAAAAACTTGGTCCGATGTCGATGAGAAACGAAAAACCAAAACGTTGAAAACGAGAACCAAAGAGAATCATACAAGATTTTTTTTTTTGTTGGATTTGGTGAATGAGATAGAAAATCTCGTTGGGTTTATTTTTTTTTCTCTTTAGGTGGGTGAACTTTTTTGTTGTTGCGAGAGAATGAGCGAGACAGAGTATGTGTGTGAGAGAGAGATAGACAGATTGTTTGGAGATTGTAATTGTGTATAACGAGCGAATGACTGAGAGAGGAATCTTTTTT
Source organism: Zaprionus inermis (assembly GCA_018151445.1). NCBI lineage: Eukaryota > Metazoa > Arthropoda > Insecta > Diptera > Drosophilidae > Zaprionus > Zaprionus inermis. Next base: position 353,516 of record JAECXD010001052.1, read on the forward strand.
GTTTTTGTTGATCATGAAATGATAAGACAAAAGGAAGAAACAACATGCCAAAAACAAAACTGAAAACAAAATGTGACTTTCATTTCATGGGGGAAGAAACAGAAAGAGAGAGAGAGAGAGAGAGAGAGAGAGCGACAGTGATTGTGTGTGTTGCTGCTTTGTATTTGTTGTAGCTGTAGATTGTTACTGTTGTTATTGTTGTTATGTTTTCTTGGTTGTTGTTGTTGTAGTTGTTGGGTTAGTTTTGCATAAGTGTTAATATTGGTTAATCAGAAAGGGGAACAAAGAACTGAAGAAGTCTGAATAATCAACTAAATACACATAGACACGTACACATAACACAAATACATACAAATACGTTATATACTTGATTATTATTTTTGCAGTTTCAGTATTTTTTCGTTTTGCTTTTTTTTCTTTCTTGTTTCTTTGGTATTTTTAAAATACTCTTTGCACGACCCTAAACAGTAAGCCTTGTGTGTGTTTTTGTATCGAAAACAAAAAATAAAACAATTCTATGAGATGAGAACTGTGGAAATACGTGTCTGTGTGTGTGTGTGTGTGTTGAACATGGAAATTACATATTTTTCCAATTTTTTCAGTATTTATTTTTTATTTTAAATTTATTTACACATGGGAATTAAAAATCATAAAAAAATATATAGCAAATTTGTATATTTAAATACTGAAGTGGATTCGAGTCGAGTAGCAATTACAGCAGAAAAATACTTTTAGTAGTTTTTGAGTGGGCTCTAAAAAGCTGAAGTGTTTACGGCGACCTCTAGCGGCGACAGGGCTCAGTAGTTGCTTGTGTAAGCCGTTTCGGTATTTAAAGCTGTATTTGCTTTGGTATTTTTTATTTGCAAACAGCAGACAAATCAATTGATTTAGTATTTATTATATTTCTCAGTTTCTTGTTTGTCACTTTTGCTGTAACTTCGATTCGAACCAGCCGATCGCTTTTGGTATTTTATTTTTTGGGAAGGAAACTAATAAGATTTGCTTGTGTATTGAAACTTTTGATGCAAAATGCTGCTTAGGTTAGAACATTATGGAATAAAAACACAAAATCGATGCAGAAATGTCAAAGAAGAAACGAAAAAAACTGAAGATAGCGACTATTATGAGGCCTAAGCCAAAAATTACAAATTGTATATTTTTTTTTTGGTACCAAATACGCCTGTGTTTCCTTTCAGTATTTTGATTGTTTGTGTTTTTTTTTTTGGTTTTTTTTTTTGACTTACCAAGGTGTGAACGAGCTCCAGAAGAGACTACAAGTTCACGGAGGTCGAAACGTAGTAGTATTTTTTATGGTATTTTTTTTGTCATTTGATTATTTTGATTTGTTTGTTTTGCAATTTTCACATGGGGAAATGCAATTTTTGATTTTGTGTTGAAATTTGATTTCGATTATTTGGATTTGGTTTAGCACACAACATGAAGGTATCGAGCCACAGCAACAGAGTAGGACAGTACACAATTAATTGACAGGACAATAAAAAAGAAATTAAAAGACAAAAATGCTTTTCGTTAACGAATTAATCAAGTTGAGAGAGATTCAGTATACAATTTGTATTTTTTCTAAATTTGTTTTTTTTTTTAATATTTTTTTTTAAATGATCGCCAAGCGATACAAATATAGACCTAAAGGATTTCTTAGCTTGAAACTGAAGCTAAATTGTGTAATCGAAATGAAAATTACATTAAACGCCACTTGGTAAACGAAATGATAAATCACATTTGACAAACACACTTAATTCGGTTGGTATTTTCTGGGTCGTTACGATGAGAGAGATACTTGTTTTTGCTTTTGGGATACATCTCAGAGCAGGCGTCAGGCTTCTTTTGGGTATCGTTTCGTTTCGTTTTTAGTATTGGTTAGTTGGTTAATTGTTTTGAATGAAACTAAGGATCGCATGTAGTAATTATATATATATTATACGTACGTAGAGTATTACTTACAAATAAATATATGTAATCGAACTTGAAAACGATAAAAGACAATTCGCTTTGGACACGCACACACAGTTACGAAATAATAGATAATACTTAAGGTACTTAAGATAGTTAATCAAACAAGAGTCGAGAAAATTACACACAACCAAGTCAGATTTCTCTATTGATTTTCATCGAGGTTTTTTCGAGATTTTCTACTTCGAAAATGGTTTTAAGTCCTTGTTTACTTTCGCTTTTCGTTAGTTTAGTTTTTCTGGATTGATTTATTTTCTTTCGCGTAACACAAATCGAAAATTGACAAATCAAAACCAACAACAAAAAAGTACACTTTCGACTAGTTGACCATGGAGATTTGTATGGTTCTTTTTTATATTGCTTATCGAGTAATCAAAATCGAAATCGAAAATACAATACCAAACGAACTGAACCTAAGCAAATCAGATATAAATTCAACTCACATTCGGCAAGGTGAGCGCATTGAGAATTCGTACAAAAGAAATGGAAAATAAACAGAAAGTGAAACTATAAAAAAGAAACGAAAAAACTTGAGTGCATTGTGAGGTTATGTTAGCTTGCAGTTCGCTCACAGAATGCACTCGAAGAAATCGCAACATAACTCTAGTTTACAGATTAAAGACTATGTTTAGCTCGCTGTAGTATATATTTGGGGTCGGGGAACTGGCACCTAATTACAATATAATTATATTATCTCACAACTTTATTGTGATTTCGCAGTTTACGACTAACATTTGGTATTTTTTAATAATTAATAGTTGATTTTTTTTTGTTTTTTTTTTTAGGGTTAGACGAACACAAGGAGGTAAAACACTAGACAACACACATACTCAATGAAGTGCTATCATTATTTTCGCTTTGGATTTTTGAAACAGTTTTTGATGAACCATTTTTTGTTTTTTTTTTTCGTATTATAATAGACAAAACGTAGAGTTCGAAAATGGGAAATGAAATTGAAATCAAGGTCTACAAAACAAAATGAAAATATTAAAAATTACGGAAAATTTTTATTTGCGCTAAGTATTTTTTTTTTTCATTTTACCCTTTTCTTTTTTGAGGCAGACAAGAAAAGAAAAAGCTCAAACTAAGAGAAAATTTTGCGCACTAAGCGAAGTTTATTATTTTTTTAGTAATAAATTTTTTTCATTTTGAAGTTGGGCCAGAAAGAGATTCGTGAAACTGAAAATTTTCTAGAACAAATTACGTACAAACTGAAATCAAACCGAAATTAGAGAGGGTGGGAAGGAAAAATACGACAGAACGAAATACATCAAAAATTCAACATTTTGTTTGTTTCTGTTTTCTTTAAGAGATCGTTCAATATATTTTGAGGTTAGTTTGCAGCACGTCCAACGCATAAATGATAGACTCATTGAGGGGAGAGAGGCGTAAGGGATTGTGGGAATGTGATTGCGGGTATTTTGATTTACATATTTTTTTTCAGAGAATTGGATTCGATTTTTTTTTTGTTCAGACTAGTTGAATGTGTTCAGTTGAAGTTTGAAAACATATATAAACAAGTTTCGATAACAATTTCATTTAGAGGTAAAAACAACGGTACTTTTTTTTTTTTTTAAAGCATGAAACAAAAAATAATATACTTTCTTTTTGATTGAATATGTTTAAATCTATATATATATGTAGGTATATAATGTATATACATATGTATATATATGGTAGAACGAAAGAGACGAACGACAACGGAAAACAAAAAATGGAAAACAATAAGAAACCGATAAATCATTTGATAGTCAAAATTTGAGCTTTTTCTCTTCGTTGATGCAGTACCACAAAACGTAAGATTAGGCAACGATTCGGTATCGGAATCGCAAATACGATTCTGGTGCATACATGAATGTATATATAAAATATATATATAGAAATATTAAATAATGGTTTGACAGTACGCATTATACATCTGCTTTTTGTGCTTTTGTTTCCATCAGTCTCGCAAATTGTAAAATAAAAACAACTCAAAAAAAACATTCAATCGATAGATCGATAAATTTCATAAACTGACATGGAATTGCCCCCCGCCCCTGGGGGCCTTCCACATTGTACCTGAATTGCGCACTAAGAATTCAACATAGCATATACGGTATAATGTTTTCTGTATTCTCCTCCCATAGCTCTAATATTGTATGCAAATGAATATTACTAATCGACTAATCGATTAATTGGCATTGTACTTACTTCTCGCTGTACTCGTCCATGTGGGCATATGACTGAACCGAGTTCTCCTCGATGAGGAACTTGACGCGCTGATAAAAGGAGGCGGTCACCGAAGGGGGTTGCTTGCGCAGCAGTACCTCGACAGGGTCGTTCGATGAGAGGCACATGATGTGCTCCGAGCAGGCCGGATGCGAGCAGCACTCGCTATCGGAACAGTCCGTCATCCCATCTATATAGACGATGTTAGCAATGTGTGTGTGTGTGTGATTTTGTTGTATATTTAGTTTGTAGATTCTTGTCGTTTCTCTAGCGTTTCTCTTGCTCAAGTTGCGCGCGAGTTAAGTTACAAATGATCTGCTCACTCTGTGTGTTTACTTTGTACTTACCACCATCGTTATCGATATTATCCTTGCAGTTCATCTCTAGCGCAATCGAACAATCGCTGCCTGCCCAACCCTCGATACAATCGCAGCGATACTCTCCGTTCTCCAGCGTGCACTGTCCGTGGCGTGAGCAGCCGTTCTCGCAACCAGCTGTAGCGAAGAGATCGGTAGAAAGAGAGTGAGTATGGAAGAAAGCTGATAAAGAAAGCTGCAGTTTCAAAATGGGCAGAAAGAAAAGCAAATCAAGGCAGCAGGACTTATAGAGAGCAGTAGAAAAAAGACGCATATACAACGCGAAGAGAAACAGAGCTTGAGCGAGTGGGAGACGCTAAAAAAAGGTAATCCTTACCGGCAACAACCTCTCAAGGAGCCCACTGCCGCTTTCCAACATTACCCCTTAACCCCTTTTGCCCATTTCCCTGGCAAATGCATTCGCTGACGATTAAAATCGAATGATGACATTCAAGTGAAGCTTCCCCTTCGCCGAGCGTGTGTCGGGCGAGTAGTTTGAGGCTCGATTCATGTGACATTTTCCTGCTGTTGTTGTTGTTGTTATTATTTTTTATTTTATACCTCGAAAAGGCCCCCAACACAGGCGAAGCTACAACGTGGGTACCCGCCAAGGCTGCAAGCGCATTAATATAAAAATAATGTTAATGTTTGCTCGAGGCGAGTCGAGGCGCGCTCAAGAGCGTCCAGGGATGGGATGGCACAAGTAGGCAGGCAGGCACAAGCACTCAAGGTTGGCTTCTGGGTATGGGTATGGGGCGATCCCTTGGCACGCACATCTCGAACATCGTAAACGAAATGTGGAGAAATCTACAAAACAGTAAACATAAAAAGCCAACGAAACGTAACGATAGATGCCATCGTTGATGGTGGCGGCGTTCCTCGTCGTCTCTTCTGTTCTTCGTTTGGGTTCGAGCAAATGTGGGGATATACTAGCCAAGTGGGTGATATCGAGGGTTGGGTTTATTTGTTTGTTCCACGTTTGACGCAAAGTTAATGTCACTTGACATGTGTCATTTGCAAAATGGGTAACCTCGACGCTAACTCAACTTCCGGTATGTTAAAAAGTTTGCGGCGCATAAAATGACTTCCTTGTCGTAACTGCCTTCCTGTTTACGACTCTCCAGCACACACATACACAGATGTAGAGTGTGTGTGTGAGTGTGTGCGTGTGTGCACTACACACATATTGGCAATAACGTCAAGTGTTGCTGCCAATATTTGAACGATGTCTGCTGACGCTGCCTGCGCACAAACAACTCGCCTAAGTACCCGACTCCCTTTCCCCCCTCTCTCTCTCACTCACTCTGCTCTTATCCTCACTCTCTCTCTCTTCTCTAGGATTATGCTAAGTTTTGGGCGCAGCAGAAATCTGTCAAAAGTTGCATAGCTTAAGCCAACGCGAAACTTTGCAATCCACTGCAAATAACTAACTCGTTTAAGTCGAAACTTTTGCAAGGCACCTAGGCGCATGTAAATCTATAGATTTACCAAATATATGACGCAACTAGTCTGATATAACTCGTCTATCTTGAACGTGAGTGAGTTGAAGTTTTGTGCAACACAATATACCACTTGAAATTCCCAAAATATCATAGGAATCGATGTACAACCTCAAGTAACTCGGCTATTTAACACTCGATTATTCGGGAAAATGCTTTAAAATTCAAACTACAAGTAGGGTGTGCATATTTTGTGAATTTTCAGAAAATTCCCTCACAACAATCCCTAGCAAAACCAAGTAACTTAGCTATTCGATGTAGTATCAAACCGAAACAATCGTATAATAACAAATTTGACCAAAAGGCTACATAACTAACTATGTAAAACGTTTTGCCACAGTCGTAAACCTCGTAAGTCCCAAGTAACTCGGCTGCCCTACACCAGAACTCGCCGAGTGCGATACGACACTGATTTGCAGCTATTTTTACTCATAATTTTATTAGTTTCATTCGCATGGCACGAGGAATCATAACTAAAATGTTTAGAATGATAGTAAAATCTCGGCGCCGCCTTTTAATAAAAATAAATAAAGTGCGGAGAGGAGAGGAGGGGAGATGCGCGGCGACATAACTAAACGTAAGTGCGGCATAAAAAGTCAACGACTCTACGGTATACCACCCCGGGAGGCAGGGAGGCGATAGATCGAGGAGGGGTAACTGAAATTGAGAGATATAAAAATGTATCTACACTGGAGGATTGCAGTCGTGTAATTTGTTACAAATCTCAGCTCAAATTCAATAAACTTTACCGCATTGTGAGAGTCGCGAGAGCGAAGGAGAAGGAGAGGAGAGACAGAGAGAGTGGGTAGACAGGGGCAGGACAGGGGCTGCATAGATGTAAAACTCTCTGTCGTTGCAAAGTCGTTAAGTACTTTCTAAAAATACATCCCAAACATGCATGTATTAGTTAATGTCTGTGTGTTTGTGTGTGTGTGTGTGCCAGGATATTGGGTGGCACTTTGTGCTTGTGCAAGCGTGACTCGCACGTCTAAGCCACCACTCCAGCCAATGACTACTCCCCCTCCCCCTACCCCTACCATCAACCCCGCCAGGCTCCACTCAACGCGCCGCTGCTGCAACACTTGAATCGATTCAAAACGTTTTTGGCCGTATGTTGTCAGAAGGAACTTCCCACTGGGAATGCCGAATGGCGTTCGACATTGCCAGTGACGGAGCGTCTAAGGGGAATGGGGGGAGGGGTGGTTATAGGGGGAAAAGCCGGGTCGGTCGGTTTTGGCTTGGTAAGTGTCTTTCGGCTGGGCCTGAGTGAAATGACGTCGGAAGTTTTATTGGTTTTGCTCACGTCAACGAAATGTAATACACACACACAGATAGAGAGAGGGGAGAGACAGAGAGAGAGAGAGAAAGAGAGGGAGCGTAGGTAACAGGCAACACATACCATACATATAGCATGCATTACCCAGTTGGACTTGTAGTGTGCCGAAATGCGCGTAGACAGCGAGCATATGTGGGAAAAGACTAAGTGCATTTGCCACCAGTGTTGGCAAGCGAAAGCTAGGCAGCTACTGCGACTAAATAAATGTAGAAGAGGCAGAAGAGTGCCCCGTCTCTCCCCAGAGGAGGAGAGAGATAGAGAGGACCGAGTGAGCGCATACAAAGAGCAAAGAAATAACTTATTCCTATCAAGACAACTTTGTAGTTTTATAAATGAGTTCATATCATAAGTATAATATGCTATACCCTAAAACCCTCGAGAGAATTTTAGCCAGCTGTTGGAACTATTCGAAAATGTGCTTAAAATGCTGGAATTATCAAATTTCCCGTCTACTAAAGGTAATCTCAAAAAAATATATATTTCTTTTAACTGGTGTATACGAGAAAGAGAGAGAACTGTATGCATAGAGGGAGTGTACAATATTGTATAGTAAGCAATTGTAAACAGTGTTGCATAGTTGCTTTAGGCTTAGAGCTACTGTCTATAGCACATTGCTTACCAACCCTAGCTTGATTTTCTCCTCCTCTATAACTCTATTCTTAAGTCTCGGCATTGAGTTGAGGCAACCCTGGCAATGCTTATCTGCACTACGGCCAGTGCAACTAGGCTATATCGACTTGTGCATGTGCCTTCTGTTCCTTCTGCTCTCTACTTCTCTCACTTCCGCATACCCAGTTGGGCTCCTGCTGTGTGTAATGCCATTACATGCATGCCTGAGCCGTCGCTCTTGCCGCCAGGGGGCGTCACAAACACACACAAACACACACTCGCACACACACACACGCTCTCGCTCACACACTCGCACACGTACGTGTACGATACACGGTAAGGTCTGTTCGTTTTTGTAACATGACTGTTTGTTTTTAAAGTTTTAATCACTGTCAATCGATAGCTACTTATCATGCTGCACTGGCTGTCTACTGCCTGGGATGCCACGCCCCCTGCGCAACCCAACCGACTGATGGCAACTCCCCAGTCAATAGCCCAAATTCGCAGCTTGCACTGCCAATTGACAGTTGGCAAAAATAAAGCCCGAAAAAAGAGAGAGAAAGGTGAGGAGGGGGAGAGCGGGAGCGAGAGAGCTCTTGGTTAAGTCATGGCGGCGGCAAAACTGTCAAGCTCACGACGCGCAGGGGCGGATCAAGAGGTAGAGGGGGGTGGGAGGGGGTGTTGGCTGAAGGGGGTTGCCAGGACGCTTTGCAGTGCGCGCTTGGCCAAATGGCGTAAACATGTACAAAATACTTTGGCGCAACAGCAAAAAATATTGATAAAAAAGCATGACAACAACGGCAACAACAGTTGCTGCTGCTGCAAAATATTTGACAGCAGCGGCAGCACCCGACCCTCTCCCTTGGCAAAAGTGGGCGTGGCACTGAGATAGCAACTGCAACGTCGCAATGTTTTTGGTTCGCTTGGCGCGTTGCGACACGACGCGACCAACGTTGCTGCTGTTGTTGCTGCAGCTGCTGCTGTTGTTGTTGTAGATGCGAGTGTCAGCTGCGGTTGCTCGCTTTTCGAATTGGCGCAACGCTAATCGATTGAGCGTCAGTTGTAAATGGTCAACAGCAGCAACAATTGCCACCACAGCAACAACTGATTGCAATTGCATTTTGCGTGCTCGAGAAGTCAAGGCAACTCATCGGCAACATTGCAAATTTCATCATTAAAACACGGCAACATTGCAAATTTCACCTATACCGGAGCAACGCCGCAAATTTCATCATAACGTTCAGGCATAACGCAAGCTCGAACTCGAGCAAAACTTATGCCAGCTGCACGACGGGAAACCTCTTGGCAAACCACTTTCGCAGCACTTTGAGGCAATTTAGCAGAAGCTTCTCTATCAACTTTCTCGAAGGTCGCACATGGCAACCAATTTGGCCAGACTTGTAGCGCGAATGTGAACCAACCCGACAGTTGGTTACTTTATTTAACCCACTTTTGAAACATTTATTAAGTAGTTGCACTTTAGCAATTTAGATGAGGGAAACAACATGATTGACTAAATTGCAGTAGTAGTATGACATAAGAACTTACGGAACTGGCACATCAAGTTATTAGAAGCAATTTCCATAACACTTTTAAGTAGTTCACTGAACCCAGTAGTGGTTCATTTTGGAACCCTTCATCATAACTTTGCTAATATCATGCGAAGTTTCAATTTGTTTATGTCTTGATGCACTTACTACATTTAAATATATTAAATTATTAAAAAAAACTATGCATTTCTTTGTAATGTTGGTAAACCTTGTCGGTTTTTCAGAAAATTTGTTTTCTTCAAAATTTAAAAAAGCCAGATTGCATTTCGATTGCAGAAGTCAGAATTAATACTAAACAAATGTTTAAAATCGCTCTGGGCGATACTTAGTTTTTGGCCGATTCTATATTTAAATAATTACAATATAGCTTCAAAATTTTTGAGCTTTTGCGAACTGTAGGTAAGGGTCTCCCCTAATCATTTTTTTAGAAATTTTCAAAATCGTATTTAAATAATAAATATTTTGTATCGACTTTAAATCAGGTTGACGCATGGTACAAAACTTGATCGAAACAGTGTTGTAAAGCACCGTGAACAGCTTCATTTAGTAAGGTTTCTTCTGCTTCTTAAAGCATTCATAAATAAGCATAAAATGGCTACGGTTTCTACTTACGCAACGTGCAATGTCGCCCATTCCAGCCCTGTGAGCAAACGCAGGTTCCGTTCTTGCATTGTCCATGCTCCGAGCAGCGTGCATCGCAGGGCAGCTGATCACATAGATTGCCGGTCCAGCCAGGGTTACAACGGCACTTGCCAGACTCGCAGACTCCATTGCGACCGCAGTCCAGGCTACAAACAGCTGCAAGATGGAGAAGAAGAAAACGGGAAAAATGGCGTCAAGTAAATACGATATAAATAAATAAAAGTTAATGGCGAAAATGGGATGGGGAAGGGGAAAAGGCAGCATGGATAGTTATGATATTTGTACATATGTGCATTTAAATTCATTAAGGCTCCCGGCTTTTACTTTCTTCGCAGCGCTCTTTGTTGCGTTCTTCTCCCCGCTTCCTGTCGGCTCTGCTCTTCTCTCACACTCTCTGCTCCACGGGCTGCACAAAATGTGGCCCCGCCGAGTGAACCATAAAAACAACATTATAAATGTAACATTTACGTGGCAGTTGTATAACCCCCCATCCTCCTCCTCCTCATTCTCCTACTCGTACTCCGCCCTTGGCCAACATGATTGTAGCCCGGCAAATGTGGCCCACGTTGTCGTTGACTTTTGTTCTCTGTGCGTCGCAGGCGTAAATTTATTTTATTTGCTTTCTGTGTGCAGGGTAGCTGGGTAGAAGGGGGGAGGGGGAGGGGAAGGTAGCAGGGGTAGCGACCTGCGTATTAAATAAATAATGAATTTTTATGAAGCTCTGCTTCATTACGTTTCGGCCAAAGTGCCTGCGACTTGGAGCAGGAGCAGGAACGAGGAATGCTGCTGCGGGTGTGTCGCGGCTCCTATCGGTGCTAAAAAGTTAAGCAAATTAGGCGTGCGTGCCCCACTGTGTTGCCCTGTGTTCTTTGGCCCTCTCGGAGTCTGCTACCCGCTCCAAGGTACAACTCGTAAGCTGCATGTTTTATTGGACTCCAACGTCCTCGAAATGATTATGGGGAACCAGGTACAGTTTTTGTTGTCCCTGTAGTTGTTTACTCGCCTCGCCTCTCTCTCTCGTTCTCTCGCTTTCGCATTCCATGTTTCTGGTAATCGGCAAATTTGTTTCTGGCTTTGCCTTTTGGCCTAATTGAAGGCTCCAGTTTTATGGGCATCATCTAATTTGGATTCGCTGCTGCACGCGATAAAGCATCATTTTCCTTAGCCTTATGCTCATATAATAACTGCATTAGTTATGGTTCTGTAGGAATCCTCTATACGCACCCCCGCTAGAACACCCCCCTCCTACTGTCATACCACAAGCTCATTTACGCATTTTACAGCCAGCGTAGAGTGTGAAGCATCGTAAAAACCCGAAACAAACTTTGCATTTGATTGAGCTGGAACGGAACTCGTAACTTACATACTGAATACTGAATGAGCAGCATATGTTTGTCATATAAAAATACCAAAAAATATACTAAAATGTAAAAAATTAACAATAAAATACTTTTTATTCTTGCGTTTTTGGTTTGAAAAAACCGAGAGTAATGTGTGCATACTCAAGAAAAGATATGACTCTTTGCCTTTTAGCTAAACTACTATACCGCATAAGTGGTCTCTATTGCTTAGCCATATGATTAGGAAGATTTATATGTACAATATACATATATATATACATATGAGCATTCATAAATGAAGCGCAATTTATACCACCGCCTAAACACATCAGAAAATTGTGCGGTGAAAATCGAATCGAATCATTTGTTGATGCATTTTTTTACTCGTTGCAAATATGATACGATGATTAAAAAGGAATGTAGAATACTGTACTCTTGTTTATATACTTCTTGTAACACTCCATTATAGTTATACAATAATTATACCATTTACCTAATTTCCTTTTTTCATACACTTCAATCGCCCTTGCCCAGGTTTAAAGAGTCTTTAAAATCCTGCAACTATTCAGACGATTTACCCACACCTTCCACCACTCTATCTCCCCCCTCCACCCTCTCAATCCCTTTCAAATTGTTGTTAAAATTTGCAGCAGCTTTTCGCCAGCTTTTTCAGTTTTCCAGTTTTCCGCTTTTCCACACACCCTTCGTTTGGTTTGTTGTGTTCGCTTCTCATTTGAATTCAATGCTCGAACTGAAGAATCATTTGTAAGCAGCTTGTTGTGCGCAACGACACCGGAACACAACACTCGCATACACACAGCCCAACAAAACAAAATACACAACACAACACAAGAAAACAAAACAGAACACAAAACACAACACAACAAAACAAATAAACACAACGTAGAGTGCAATTGTTATGCTGGTTATTTGTATGAGGTGTGTGCGGGCGGGGGGAGTTGGTTATGGGAGGCTGGAGGCTGGGTGGGGGGGGAGTAGAGTAAGACCTTCCATAGGTGTTTTGAAAAAGTGATGAAGCAGGTAACTGAAAACTGAAAACTGGAACTGCAACTTACCTTGCGAACAATCCGGTCCCGTCCAGTGGCGCTCGCAAACGCATTGTCCCGTCTCCAGGTCATAGGTGCCATGCTCGGAACAACCAGGCAGGCATTGGTATACCTGCTGATCAATCGTTCCGCAATCCTCGCCCTGCCAGCCGGCCTTGCAGTAACATTGTCCGGCCACACAGGTGCCGTGTCCGGAGCACAATGGATCAAGGCAATCATCTGCAGTAAGCGGAACAAGTATACAAAATGTTTGTTAGTCAAACTCAACATATACAAATGGGGGGGTACAATAGAGAGGGACAGCGAGAGAGACTAAGTTTACAAAATACCCTAGAAACATATGCACATGCACAAACACAAGCAGACAGGATGACAGCTTGCTAAACCTATCGATAACTCAACTGTTTCTCAGACGATTCTTTTAAAATTAATAGATTCTTTTAAAATTTATAGACATAATGCCTATCTACATATATACCCAAGCATGTAGCAATAGTTTTTTCGTGGTACTCTCTATAAGCCCGTAACTGTTGCTGCTCAAACCGAAATCTAATCGAATCTACCCAATTGCAATGCACTCGCTTTAGGGTATATAAAAATACAATATGTACAGTTCGTGTGGGCGGCAAAAGGGAGCTATGGGCGCGAGGGCGTGGCAACAACAAATGGGCAGCTGAAGGGGCGTGGGGCGAGCAGGCGTGGCCTGTGATGGCATAGAGGGCGTTACAGCCTTGGCAAAACAAAAGCCCGTCACGAACCGTTGGGCGATACATGCCGGCAGCAGGTTCCGGCTAGCTTGAAGCTCGTCTGCTACCGTATTCGGGGTCAGGCCACACTCGCACACACACACACACACATGACACACACACACACACACACACACATGCATGACATGATTAGTATGTTAGACACGTACGAAAGTGGTCATTAAAATGAAATTCCAGTTTAGTTCAACTTGGTAATTTTGCGCAGTTGTTGCAATTTTTTTCTCTCTCGCTCTCTCTGGCTCCTACTGCTGCTGCTTCTTTTGGCTTTTCTTTTCTTCTTGTACTTGTATTTTGTTTTCTTCTACTTCTACGTGTTTTTTTCTCTCCCTTGGATTGTTGAGTGTTTTGTATGAGAAATATGCTTTCGACATATAAATTCGATTTTATACGTTTTATGTTTGCACAACGTTTCAAGTTCCGCTTTGTTCTTGTTCGCTGCCGCTGTTGTTGTTGTTGTTCTTGTTTGCTTGTTTTGTATGCCAAGGGTCCAGTTCCGAGTGAGAGAGAGTTGGGGCGAAGAAACAGAAATCACATGTGAGACACAAGCAACAAACAACTCTGTGCGTGTCTATGTATAGTAGGTGTGCGAGTGTGTGTCTGCCTGTGTGTGTTGCATATTTTATACACTTTTTCTTATACACTACATGCCCTTATTGGCTTTAGTAGAGGGTATCAGCCTGTTATGAGTGCTCGAAATGCGTGAAAAGTTGAACAGAAGTTGAGGAATTTTTAAAGAGAGACAGCTAAAGTCGGTGGGTATTCTCTAATGGCATATATTATAATCGATATATAAGTAAATTATACCATACACAAAATAGTTTATTATATATATTTTGAAGCTGCTTAAATTAATATTTATTTAGACTTTTTCTAATTAGGAAACGCTTCGAAAAGAAATGTAAAAGTCTGAGGTTATTTTTGTCTTTGAGGCAAGGTCTGCTACAGCTCGAAAAGTGCTGTAAATTTACCGCTTAACGCAAGTGGCAGCAAATTCACCCTTTTCGTGTTTTTTTTTGTATATTCTCTTCTTCGAAAACTTTGCAAACAGACGGCCAGTTGACCAGTTGTGCTGGCGCGCTTTCTTACTTAGGATACCCAAAAAAGTATGCTATGTTTTTTTCAGCCACCTCTTTGTTTGCCTCAATTTAAAGCTAAGAAAACACACACAAATACACGCACACACACAAAGACTTTAACACACAAACACACATTAACACATACACACACACACACCCTCCCACACAGTAACACACTCATACCGAGCGCTTGTTATAACTAAACGCTGGGGCGGCATAATAACTGAAATATTTTGGCGTCACCATGACACGCCCCAAAGCCTCTTCAGCGAATGGACCGCAGCCCACGCTGCCTCCTGCTTCGCATAGTGTGTGTGTGTGTGCCTTATCGGGGCAGTGTCAACATGGCGTCGTGGAGTGAAAACAGCCCGAAATTGCAAACAAGGCAAATAAATAATTTTAGCATTTTTATGCCAAGTCAGCATAGCACACAGAGAATGCGAGAAAGGGGGTGGTGGGGGGGGGGGCGTGGTAACGCGACGGGGACAGTCTGACACAGACAGCACGGGGCTGAGGATGTGGCTGAGGCCGATGCAGGCTAGCAATCCCAGCCCGCCCTGCCTTGACACTTACGTTGATCGCAGTAGGGTCCCTTCCAGCCGCGCTCGCAGCGGCACTCGCCCTCGATGCAGCGTCCGTGGCTGGAGCAATTGGGCACCTCGCACTCCCCAACCGGTATGTCGCACTCGGCACCCTTCCAGCCGTCCTCGCAGTGGCAAACGCCGCCGCCGTAGTGTCCATGCGCCGAGCACAGAACCGGACAAACGCCTGCAAAAGAGAAAAGAAGAAGAGAAGTCAAAGCCAAACGGAATTAGAGTACGATGTGTGACAGAGTGTGGCAAAGCGATAGAGAGAGAGAGAAGTGTAAAAAAGAGGAAGAGCATGCGAAAAAGGAAAATTGGTATTGAAAAGTGTCAGACAAAGGCGAAGAAGCAGAAAGCGGCAAATAAATAAAAATACTTGCGGGCACAGTGGGCCGGAGTCGATGAAAATGCGTTAGATTTGAGTGTAAAGTGGCAGAGTTGCCATATGGATGTGGTACATATTTTTGCAAACAGTTATCGATAAAGCAGTACATTTTGAACTAATTATCGATTTATTGCACATATTCAACAGAAATATCGCTGCATATGTAACGTTTCTTTAACTTATTCAAAAGTATCGATAAATAAATCGATATATGGAATATAGTTTACTTGAGTTCCTACTGCTGAAAGTCATGAAAGAAATTTTATGAATTGCGCTCACTGTGCACAGACCACGCAAGAATTACGAGTGACTGAGGGTCGTCGGGCCCGGCACGGCACGGACAGAATTGCGAGTAGATTTAGATTCGGTTTTTTTTGGCTGCTTCGCCCCTTTTTTGGGGAGGGGTTGAGGATGACGGAGGATAGGAAGCTCGGACTGGAAATGGAACTCAGAGTCAGGAATGGGGTGCCAAAACAAACAAAAGCAGGTGATGTTGACAGCTCAACTTGGCGTAAGTTTTTAATTTAAATTGCAGCTCGAGTGGGCAGCGAAAGAGAAGAAGGTGGAGAAGGAGAAGGGGAAAGAGGAAAAGCAGAAGGAGGAAAATGGAAAGGAGAAGGAGAAGGAGGAGCAGGAGAGCTTTGAGAAGAGCAAGAGCAGCTATACTCGTGTCTACTTACTCTTGGAACAATCCACTCCCTGATAGCCATCGATGCAATCGCATTTGCCGAGATAACAACTGCCACGCCCCGAACAATCGTTGGGGCAGGTTGTGCTGACGCCCTCGGCTTCCTCGGCAAGCAACGATACGGAATGTGCAACCAGTTCGTCATTGTACACAGATATAAACCACAGTCCAGTGTCCAGATACTGCAGTAACGACACATTCACCGTCATTGCATCCATATCGAGTGCAGGCAAACCACCGACACCGGCACCGCCATCGGCTGCAGATCGTTTGTTCACAGGATGCGCCAAGTAACTCTGATGTACGCCAGCCTTGCGCTGCTGCATGTGCTGTTTGACCAGATCCAGAGGTGTCTCCACATCGAAATATTCCATAGAATCGCTGGTGGTGTTCTCTTCCTCCTCCTGCTGGGCAGCAGCATCATCATCGGCCGCTTCAGCATCAGCATCATCGTCGTCGTCGTCGTCGTCGGGATCGAGATCCCAGGGCTGTGCCAAGCGTCGTTCCATTTGCGGTAATTGTTGTTCGTGTTCCAGTTGTTGCTCCATTTGCAGTTCCTGTTCCTCGAAGCTCGCGCTGCGACGTCGTCGCACCTGATGATGCTGAATCAGACCCTTCTCGCTGGCATTGGTGCTGCGACGATGCCGCAAATGACTGTCGAGTCGGCCGCCCTTGATGAACTCCACGAAATCGTGTTGCGTTACCGACGGTGCCACGTTGCGTCGCGAATAAACGGCAAAGTGAGCGCCCCACGGTAGCGTAAAGTTGAATCGAATGAAGGCGGGATGTTTATTACGGAATTCCAGAGTCCAGAACTGATAGGCCGGTATTGTGGCGTGATACAGCTCATTGAACTCCTTCAGCTCGACCACCTGTGGCCACTGACCGTTGCTCAGACCCACCATGCCCTGTTGCGGCTGCAGTTGAGCATGATGTTGCATCAACGGATTATGTCCCACCATGCCGCCCATGCCGCCCATGCCCTGCTGCTGTCCTACGCCACCCATGCCAGACATGGCACCACCTATAATGGCACCACCTCCGTAGGTCAACTGATGCTGATGATGATCCTGCAATTGGGTATTGGTTGCGTCCAGCGGGGTTAGCGGTTGGTTTATCGCATGTGGCTGCTGTTGTTGCAGTAGCAACTGTTGCTGTATTCCAGTTGCTCCGCCAGCCATGCCTGCGCCGCCTGCTCCATTGCCATTGCTGCCATGATCCGATGTGCTTGTCTGTATCGATTCCTCAGTGGGGTATGCTGTGGCGCCACCTAGCGCCTTGTTGTCGCCTCCCTTGCCACCAACTCCGCCTCGCAGATCGTGCGGTTGCGATTTGACGTCTTGGACTAGGATGCAATTGGAGCTGTCCATGTTCGGTTTCATTGAACTGACTGCTGCAAAGAGAGCGAGAGAGAGAGAGAGAGAAAGAGAGAGCACACAAATTGAGTTAGTATTTTATTTGGTATTTTTATTGATATTTTGTAAATATTTTATGGCCTGAAAGCGCTTGCAACAAGCGTAGGTTTTTATTTGCTTGTTGCACTATTGTTTTTAGTTATACCCTGTAGCAGTGTGTTGTGTGGGGTAGCAGCGGCAGTAGAGTCTTTAAAGCCCTGCAATACTTTTGAACAAGTATTTATTGAAATTTTTCAAATGAACTAAAAATATCGTTGAAACAAATTTCTGATAAATTTTCAAAAAATCTAAATTTGTTTTTGTAATGTATTTTAACAGTATTTCAACTGTTTATAAGTATGTTACGTATTTTTGGTATTTAACAGTATTTTGATTGAGTTTTTTGATATGCAGGGAATCTGCGCCACTTTCTACCTCTCGCACTAACCAAAACGCATTCTATTCTCACAACGCTTTTAGCTTTATTTTTAGTGCTTTCAGCGGGATTTCTGTGTTTTTTTTCTGGCCAGCGATTTGGCGAAAGCGTCGCTGCAAATGCGGCGCACATAAATCGCGTGCCTGCTAAATTTCACGCCATAAATCTGATGCTTCTTTTTTGGCGAGCGAGAGAGAGAGGGACGGCAATAATGTTTAGTGTGTGTGTGTGGTGCTGTCCTTGTGGCTCACCGAACAGCTGCACTTCCCGCTCTTCTATCTTCTTCGCCGTTCCCCTTTCCCTTCTTGGCTCAGTTTTTTCACACATAAATTTTTGGCATCATATTTTAACGCCATATTAATATGCACTGCGCCATAAATCAAATGTCTGTGCGTCTCACTCGCACACACTTTGTGTTCAATCCTTTACTCGGACCTCGACCACATGTGCCACACAGACACACAAGAGAGAGAGAGAGAGAGAGAGAAAGAGGGAGAGAGTGAGCGAGCACGAGAGAGCGAGAGAGAGAGAAGGAGACACCAAGTACGCGTTGTTAACACGTTTGCATTTTGCTTGGCATCGATGCACGCAGCAGCCCTGCTGGCTGCCTGCCTGCCCGTGGTTATCGTTTATCGATAACTGATCAAATTTATGAGCTTTGCCAGTTGGTGCCAGCTGCAGCCAAGGCAGCGCATATATGGGTTACAAAAGCGCCATTTGAGCCTCACTTTATGCGCATAAAGGGGCAGGACAAGGGCAATTTAAAGTGGCAAACCGAAGCTCAGATTGCAGCAATCGTGATTGAAGCAGAAGTCGTCAAAGTTGCAGTTGAATAACTTATTGAAAGTATGCTTAGCTCTGCTAGCAACAAGTCTGCAGCTTCAAGCAGCAATCAATCAATCAGTTTTCCAACCAATTGCAGTCTTAATCAACAGCCGAAGCAGTTAAGATGCAACCAAGCAATCTCGCTCTCATCTAATGAAGCAAATCACATATGCAACACACTTCACAGTCAATTCTAAAGCCATTTTTGCCGATACTCTGCCATCATCAATCATCTTGCCTGCTCAATCAAACACTAAACAAATCTGGCAGCCTTCAATCGCCCATTGTAGGCGCAGGAAGTAATTACGCTTAGCGCTTTCAATCAGTTAACAATGCCTGCTCAATCAGTCAATAAATTGTAAGCCAATCAATCAAAATATTATAAATATGCTCGCTCTTTCTCTTCACTCCGCCCATCTCGCTGTCTCGCTCGCTCCCGCTGACTTTTCACAAAGCAATTAGACAGAACGAGTTTTTCGGAGAATTGAAATTATGTTAATGGGAGCCGAAAGAAGGCGGAAAGCAAAGGCCCCCACAGCATGTACGAATAGACATGGCAGTAGGCAGGCAACGGGGAATATGGTAGAGGAAGAGCGAAAGAAAAATGGCGCCGTAGCCACTCAAAAAAAAAAGAAAAGAAGCAGAGAGAAACATGTGAACTAATGCGACCTAATGATGTCGATGCCGACGTCGCTGTCGATGTCCTTGTTGATGTCTTGGCTGAGCGATGGGACGAGCGCACAAACAAAGCTGCAGACAGACGTAAGGCACACACACATAGGCACACCCACATAGGCACACCCACACATAATCACACACACACGCAAACACTCATATAAGGCACGACAAATTAACGTCAGCGAACGTGCCTCAATTTGGTTGTTGAGCTTTTAATTTAAGCACTCCGCACACACACACACACACACACAAACACAGGTAGATAGACAGCACACACAGCCACAGCTGTTGTAGGCTGCCTACACTGCCTAAAAAAATGAGCTCACATTCAAAAAGTAAATATATTAGGTAGTTTAAAAAGGTTTTGGTGTTTAGTGTAGTCTACTTTTTAGCGTGAATTTTAATACAACAAGTGCTGCCAGTGTTGCCAGATCTATGCTGCCTTAAAGCAGGCTGACAACTCTATACAAAGCAGAAACTAGACCCAGTCTTAAGTGTAGTTTGTGATCTTTCCATTGAGTTACATTTTGAAAAGTCTAAGACTCGATCATTTAGTAGACTGTAACTTTTTACAGCCTGAAGTTTCAGCGGGAGAGAAAGAGATCAGGGATAGTGCTCGAGCGAGAGAGTCAAGTAAAGTTCTCTTCATTCCCTGCGACTTACAGAACATTCACCCCAACCTACAGTCCAATAACTTGCATAGATATGAAAATGAAACACAGTCTTTGTAATTTTGCTGCTACCTTGCGCCTCTTTTCTTTCTCTGCCTTTCTCCCACAGCCACACACACACTTAGAAAAGCACACAAAGAGCATACGAAAATATACAGTTTATGTTTATTTCCTGTGAGGAGCGCAACATCATTCATAAATAAATGAAATGAAGCCAAAACGAAGCAAAGAAGAAGACAGGGAAAGGGTAGTTCTATTAAGTTAACAAGCTTTTCATTTAAGTGGCTCGCACAACAACCAACTGGTCAACCAACTGGAACTGGAACTGGAAGCGGTAATGGAAGTGGGCGGAAGTGGGATGAGGGAGACAAAGAGACACAAAGAAAGGCGCGCTTTGAAGGAGAGAAAGGACAACACACAAGTTGGCATAGTTTTTCCGCGCCTTTCTTTGAGTGGGGCAAACACTGCGGGTACGGGGCAAGGGGCAAGGGGTGGCACACCAATTAAATTTGATGACAATTTGTGGCAGGCAACAGCGAATCCGAAGCCGGAGCAATCCTATCCGGCGACAGGGTCGATATGTATCGATATGTGTCTGTGTGGAAAATGACAACGACTCAATTGAACGCGGCAGGACACACACAGTGGACACACCCAAGCAAGTCGCATCGTTATTTATATTTAGACAGTGGGCAAGCGAGGGGGGAGACATGAGCTGGGGATACCTCCCCCCAACTTTACCCAACCCTTAAAGGGTGTGTGAATTCGATTAGTTAATTTTAGTACGTTTCGCCTGCTGCAGAAGTGCCTGCACTTTAGATCAACTAATTGAATCTACGTGCCCGCTGTGTGCGCCACCTCATACTCTAAGCGAGAGAGAGAGAGAGAGGGGAAAGAGTGGTAGAGAGAGAGAGAGAGCAGGCGAGTGTGGGGCAGCCTGGCACAAAGTTGGGAAAATTTATGAAGCATTTTCTTAATTGCTCTTTCCTCGAGGAAAATAATTTATTTAAACGACAAAAGGCTTCGTACACCTCCAACTTCTACTTCTACAACTGGACCTTGTGCGAGTGAGAGAGGCAGAGCTGCTTGAAAGAGAGAGCGAGAGAATGCTAGCAAGTATATTTGCTAAGGTCTCACGTACTTCTCGGTGGAGTAACTGTCTAGCAACAGAACTTTATATGTCTGATTTAATTCGAATTCTATTAAAAATCTTCAATTCATATTCAAAATCTGATTTGAATCTTCTATGCATCTTAAATTAACTACGAATTAAGCCATAAAACTATTAGAAAACTTCTCCAACTCGTACTAAGCCGTCTTTCTCCAATTAGATTTACTTGTTTAGTGTTGTAAAAGCTGTGAAATGTTTTCAAAATTTTTTTCTATACAAGAATCAATTTTTATCAATCTATCATATATCATACACATTTCCCCCTTCAAAACTTTTGCACACTCGAATGCAAAACTATTTGCCAAACTGATTGCAATCTTGCCGCCTCTCTCTTTCTCTCGCCCTCTCGCTCTTTGTCAGCTCTGTTTCTTATTGCGGTCGCTTTGAGCTAGCACTAAGTACTCACAATTCGATAGGAAATGCTCGACGCAAGTCGATACAGTGTTGAGTAACTTTTGCTAATTGACTTTCTTTGTTGCGGTTATGAGTTGGAATTTCCGTGCGATTGGACAGGGTTGCCAAGCTCCGGCAGTGAGAGTGGGTAACCACAGAAAAAGTGAACAAACCAAAGCGCCTAATTGAGAAAGGGAGAGGCAGAGAAAAAGAGATGCAGAGCGGGAGAGCGAGATATGAAAAGACTTGGCCCTTTTTCTTTAATTGAAGTGCAAGTTGTGAAGTAGTTCAAGTTTGGCACACAAAACACAATCAATTTCGGTTAGCCAAGGGAGAAGAAGAGAGAGCAGAGTGTGCGAGGGATAAGAAGAGACGGAGATAGGGAGGTAGAGAGTGCCAGGCAGTGCTGCCAGACTGTCAGCGCAATTGACAAGGCATGCGGTGCGTATCTAATTTTTGGGCAAGCCACAGAGACAGAGATAGAAAAGCGAGACAGCTAGAGAGCAGGAAAGATAGAGAGAGTGAGAGAAATAGTGAGAGAGAGTGAGACAGGAAGACAGAGTCAAAGGCGAAACAACTGAAGCAATTTAAATTTAGCTGCAACCGCAACGTGAAGTTAAAATGCAAAATAAAATCGCATAAGCAACGCAGCTGCTGTTGCTGTTGCTGCTGCTGCTGTTGTATATGACAACTTGAGGGGCGAGGGCTGGGTGGGGGAGGGGTGTAGACAGTGGGTGTGGCAACGTAACAGTGACCAGTTTACGAGTGTGCAAGGGGAGAGTGTGCAGGCGTGAAGGAGGCACTTGGAAAATTGTGAAACAGTGCATATCGAATGAGTTTCCGATAGTTATCCGCTTAAAAATCGATTAACCTATTTCCGATAACTACTGCAATGCGCATCCGTTGAGCAACAGCAACAGCAACAACAACAACCTGGACATCACCATCACCATCTACCCCGCTACCACTCTCTTCACCTCTTCCCCGTATTCCATATGCTGCTGCTGCTGTTGCGTGTGCGACTCTGGTTATGCTGCGGCTCCATCCGTTCTCTCCCCCTCTCTGGGCAACAACTGCCAGTCAAACATGTTAACTGTCCCCAGCATCCCTCCATTCCCTCTTCTCTCCCTCTCTACGCTCTCTCTCTCTCGCTTGCACTCCCTAACGCAGTTGTTGTTGTGATAGAAAGTGGCACAGGCTGTTGCTGGCTGCGTTGCCTGCGGTGTTGGCCGCAACATTTCACGTTCTTGTCCTGTTGATACTGCGGTCGATTATCACACAAAGATATGACAGACAAACAGACAGAGAGACAGGCGGACAGACAGACAGAGAGAGAGACAGAGGGACAAAGAGACAGCGACAGCTAGAGAGACAGCTGGGCAGCCACGTAGAGTGCGCCATGCTGTGCAGGAATAATGCCAATAATATTGTATATATTGGAAAACAAATTATGACAGTCATTTGCACACACACACACACACACTCACACACACACAGACAGACGGGCAGACAGAGAGAGAGAGAGAGAGACACAGACAGACAGCGAGAGTAAGCGAGACAGCGCACACATGCAGAGATGCATGCATGCAGTAAAACGTTGTCAAATTATGAAAATCAACGGTAATTTGCTAAGAACTCTCTCCCACACTACCTCCCGCTCTCGCTCTATCAATCGTTATAAATCAGCAACAAGATTGACATGTTTGATTTTACAGTTATATCCAATTACATTAACTGTGCGAGAAGGCACGACGGCAGTTTGTAAATTTCATACAAAATAAATACATGAATAAAACGTATTTTGATTTATTACTGTGTACTCAATATTTTCAATATCTCTTCACGCTCTCCCCGCTCCCTCTCTCACACCTATTTCCTATTGAATTAATTTTAAATTGCATGTTAAAGGCTTATTAAACCAAGCAAATTTGCTCGACTTGTCTTTCCATCTCCTATTTGTCCTTCGGCTACACTTCATACTCACTTGCATTGTTCTAAAATTCCGCAAATAAATTCAATTATTTCAATTTGGAATTTATTATTTCATTTGCATTTTCAAGTCAATTACAAATACTATGACACTATGCACACTATTTGCGACCGCAAGTGTAATTAAATATGGCGTCAGGGCGGGCAGCAGGAAGCACCTTTTAATTATGCGCTTGAAAGCAGGCAACATTTTTTTTGACAGCTACTCGGACAGATCCAGTTGCAGGTTCAGTCCACATGTGTCTGTGTTCGTCAGCATGTGTGTGTGTGTGTTTTCGGGTGGGAGAGTGTCGCTTACCCTTTGTCAGCTGTTGACACTCGATTACCCCCTGCAGCCCTGCCCACGCCTACACGCAACACTTTTAGATTCGCTCAGCTTATTTGCAGGTCTTTTTAAGCAGCCGCACGAAAGTAGGCAACACTTTTTGCACTGGCCGAATAAGTAAGCAAAACACACGCACACTTGGCCGGCTTTTTCATCAATTTAGCAAATTATCTAGGTGTGGCCACGCCCAATGCAAACGCAAATCGAATAAAACGCACAACCCACACCGACACACACACACACACTGACATATACACACACACTGACATACACACACATTGCAAACAAACAAACGCTCCTTTCGCGCTTGTTAATTAACTGACAATGCTGCGTACGCGCGTCTCTCCCGCTCTCTCGCTCGCTCTCTCTGGCTATATGTGTGTGCGTGAGCTTTGTCTGTTTGCTTGTGTATTTTTTAATGTCTAGCGCACACGGCACACACACTTGCACACACACTCGCGCAGAGGCAGACAGACAGCAGCTGCGGCCCCCGCAAGTGTTTGCTAATTTTATTAAACCCTCTTGCGCTTAATTAATAGAAAATTATTGTGCAAACAGACGTGCCACACACCGATACGCACACACGCATACACACAGAGTGAGAGAGAGAGAGAGAGACACAGAGAGAGAGAGGGGAGAGCTACACAGCACAGCAGCTGCAAAAATATTAGCCCCACTATTAAAAGCTAAAGCAGCGCGCCTAATGCCGCCTGCCGCCTGCCGCGCTTCGTTTTCATCACCTGCTGCTGTTGCTGCCGTCTTAACCCCCGCAGCTCTAAAACTATTCAACCATAAAACGACCCACACACACACACACACAGACGCAGAGCGAAAACGTAAATTCATTTACCGCAGCCCAAAACAACAACACGAAAAGCTTTTTACACAAATGAGTTTATGTAGAGCCCTAGCCCGTACACACACACACACACACACAGCAGACACACACACACACACACCAGACACAGACATAGCACACACACACAGCACACAGTCTGATCTATTGTTTGGCTGTGCGAGGGCAGCCACAGAAATTAATACATTATTTTTAAAAGATAAATTTCCTCTCGCCTTTCTCTCTCGCTCTGCCTTTAGCTAGCTGCCAAACAATTAAATCAGTGAAATCCACACGCAGCTTTTGGCCAACTTCGACCCCCTCCAACTCCAGTCCTTCCTCTCCCCACTTCCGCAACGCTTTCCCCCCGTTTGCGCGCCACAAAATGTTCACAACTTTTCAACTTAAATTCATTTTGTGCGCCAAAGCGCTAAAGCAAAGTGCCTGCCCACCCGTGCCCTCAAGAGTGTGTGGCTCAAGGGGTGTAGGGTAGAGTAGAGGGGGCTGCAGGGCGGGGTAGCGCGCAGCCAAGTGGCATCACACATTTTTCTCGTGGTTTGTTGTAAATTTGTTTTCGTTCACTTGCAACGTTGTGACACCGCAGCCAGGAAGCCGCAACTTTTCGACGCTGCCTGCCACAGCCACTCCCCATTACCGCCCCCCCACCCCCTCCCATCATCCATTTCTTGTTGTTGTTATTGTTGTTTCCACTGTGAATCAGTGCCTCCGACTCTCAGGCAGCAGCTGCCGCTTGCTGCCTCTGCTGTTGCTAAAAGCGTAGATAATAAATTAAACGCAGCACGCTTCAAGTCGTTGCTGAACCCACGCCGCTTCCCTCCTTCTTCCCCCCCCCCACGCCACCCCCTCTCTTTTCGCACGCAATGAGCAAGCATTTAAGTTCAGAACGGGTGGGGGGAGGGGGGGTCGCCTTAATCTCTCCTGCTCAAACCAGCGTCATGTGTGAAAAGCAACGCTTGTCAAACTCTTCAAGATGATATTTTTGTTATTATCTCATCATATATTGCTAAGTAATACCTACATAACTCTGTTTACCTAGTAGCTAGCTTATTAAAACTTAAGCCTATATTTAAAGCTTGCTCTTTAAACTATCTGCACACTGAATTTCATTTAAATCGCAACTCAACTAGTTGAGTTTTAGTCAATTGTTTCATCTCAAAGGCTTGTCAAATTTCTTATTGTGCCTCAGGCTGCCTAAATCAAAGATATTCTTCAATTTTATGCATTATATTTTATTTATAACAGCTATATACACAAAAATGATGCTATATAAGGCTTAATTCCTTTCTTAACTATACGCGAAATTTCATCAACGATTGAGTTCAGGAAAGGTTTAGAAAACCATGTTAAGTTTGTTTTCTTTGCGGCGTATTTTGCTGCTATGCATGCTGCCATTGATATGCTGTCTTCTCAGAGGCTTGACAACCCTGCCTAGCATATCTGTTTCACTCGAATAGGGTTGCCTGGCTGCTTTGACAATGCAGTGGCCTGAGAGCTAGGCTACTCGATATGTGTCTCAGCCTTTTCTAGTCTTAGCTTCCCTTGCTCTTCCTTTTCTTTCTAACTCTTTTTTTTATATCCCTTCTGCTTACTCTTCCTTTCTCTCTCTCTCATCGCTTTCTCTACTTAGTTTATCGATAGATTCACAGTGGATTTGCGCTTCACACTGCTTTCAATTTCGATTTCTCTCGCCTTAATCTTAACGCATTTTCTTTTATTTTTCTCCTACGCTTAGCACATTTCACAGACAGACAGAGGAAGAGAGCGGAACAATTTCGGGACGCATAAATTAAATGCGTGTGCGGAAAATTTATCAAGCAAGTTGGCAACTCTGGCTGTGCGCTGCGCTGTGCTGCGAGCGAAACCGTTCAAAGTGTCCGAAAGCAGCAGCACGAAAGTTGTGCCAATGTTTCAGATAAAGCAGCGTGAAGGGAGTGGGGTAGTGGGGAGTGGAGAGTGAAGAGCAGGGGCTTAGAGCGTAGGGGGTGGGCGAAGTGGAGCCGAGGGAAGCACCACGTCAACCCTTTTGTTTCAAATTAAAATTTACATATTTTAATGTGCAAAGTTTTGTCGAGCGACGACGACGAGGAGCGCAAACACAGACAGAGCAGAGCAGGCAGAGCGAGTAGAGAGGGAAGCGAGTGAGAAAGAGGTATAGAAAGAGAGAGGTTGCTGGCTGGCAAAGTTGCCACACGCTGCTTGCTGCCCTCCCAAAAAGGTTGGCAGTAAAAAATCAAATTGACCTGTAAATATAATTTAAAAGGTGGCAGCAAAAACAGCAACAGCAGCAGCAGCGACAGCAACAGCAGCGCCAACAACAACAAAAACAACACGCAACGTGTTTAATTATCAAGTTGTAAACAACAAAAACAACAACAACAGCAGGCAAGTGGACGAGAATACACTGTGAAAAAAGCAACAGCAGTAACTGAAAAAGCGTGCTTGCTTTTTGTGCTGCCTTTTTCGCCCCATTCAATTTGAACGAATCATTTTGTCTGCGAGAGCGCTGTCGCCATTTTTGTTTGCGCAACTGTCTGCGTGTGTGTGTGTGTGTAAAGGTGTTGCATACCACAAGGCGCTGGCGTTTACAACATTTTGTTAATTTGCCATTGTCAGCTAATGACAGAGGGGAGCAAGAGTAAGTTGGCTATGGCTTGAAAACTGCTGAAGCATGAATAGTTTTAGACTTTGTGCAGGGGTTCATAATGTCAAACTGAGCTAAGGTTATAATACAATTTACACATGAAAAAGACAAAAGAGCTACCCCTTGAATTATATAACATTTTATAAAAACTTATACAGACTTCTAAATTTCCTAGCCGATTTTAAACAAGTTTGCCGTAAAAAATAAATAAATACTTAAGCCCTTAAATTAAGCTTGCCAAGCGATTTTATTCGATTTATGTGGGCGTATGGAGGCGTGGCCAAATTCTAAAAATTAGCTTGAGCTGCGTTCATTGATAAGACATATTGTCTACAAATTTGCTAGCTGTAGCTCTACTAGTTTCTGAGCTATAGATGTTCATACGGACAAATATGGCTATATAGCAGCTGATTCACAATTTATGCGGTTTATGCAGTCGCAGTTGTCTACTACAGTTGCGTGCAGACTCTCTGCAGCCTATTGATCTTTCTGGTAGCATACTCCTGGATATTTTTTCGTTTAAACCTGACATAGATTTCTCAAGGTCTCAGATATCTGCTAAAATACAATCTGTTTCAGTTTGTGGCTTTCGTTTTCCCTATATTCCCTTTTCCAGTCGAATTTCTCAAGTGCCGCGCCACACTTACAAATGTAGGATAAACTGCCTAAAATGGAGAGTGGGCGTGGCCTGGCAGTAGAGGCTACAAAATTAGCTGTTATGGTTTCTAATTGCGTGTCAATTGGACAGATGCGATGCCTTGCTGCAGCTGAGGAAGCTACTGCTTGGGGTGGGGCCGTAGGCGGCAGCGGGACGCGTTTGTTGTGTTTGCGTACGCAAAGTTTCTTTGCCTCGGCACGCGAGTGTATGTGGGTGTATGGGTGTGTGTGTGTGCGTGTGTAAGGTAACACCATTTAACGCTAATGTAAAGCAAACACTTTGATGTATTTGCCTTGTAACGTGTGTGAGTGAGTGTGCGAGTGAGTGTCTCAGTGTGTGTATGAGTGTGTGTCTCCGTCTATGTATGAGTGTGTGTCTCAGTGAGTGTATGTGTGCGTCTCAATGTGTGTGTGTGTGCCATATTTGCTCTTGCATGTGTATTTTTCATTAACTGCGCTCGCCGTTATGACAACGCAGCGCTGTCCACACACACACACACACACAGAAAGGCATAGAAAGAGATGCAGAGAGACAGGCACAGGCACATGTCCATAAGTTGTACCCCCCCCCCCCCATCATCCCCTTGTGCTTACCTGCAAAGTATGCCACCATGGCGGTTAGGACGACGGATATGAATATTAAGGCGATGCTCAAGCATTTCCAGGAACATCGGTGCTGACAGCGCTTATCTATGTGAAACCTGTAAAGAGAGCGAGACAGACAGAGAAAGAGCGAGAGTTAGTAAAATACGCTAGAAAGAGACAGCAGCAGAATGGCCATTAAACAAACTTTGCTCTGCATCTGCAATTAACAACGAGCAAACAGCAGCAGCAACAGCAACAGCAACGGAATCGGGTAGCATAATAAGACTAAGAAATTGCTCCTGTTCCAGCGCCGTTCCCGGTCTTACCAGCAACTCCCCCCCCCACACACCTTTTTTTTTGCTTATACACAGCATATTCCTTTGCATAACTGTAATTTGCGTAGCACTCTATGCAATTAGATACAAAGCAGCAGCAGCAGCCGCTCTAATCCTCTTCCAGCGCAGTTGTCTGCATTGTTTTGCCTTTTCGAATCATTTGCACATTCAAATCATTTGCAAGCACACAACAATTCATAGCGTATACTGAGGTACATAAAATATCTTTAGTTACACCCAAAACACCATTATCTATATTACTGAGTACTTTGAATTATTAACTTTAGCTTGAGTAACTCACTGCATTATTTGCACTTGCAAATTACTTGTAAGTGTCAATTACATGCTTCTTACTGTTTTAATATGTTCGACTCTTAGTTATTAATTCAGTGAAATCAGACAGTAAAGTAAGAGTGCTTACCCAGCTGCTTTTGACTCTTTTGCACTTGCAAATGACTCGCAACTTGCAAATCACTTACAAGTTATTATCACTCGTTTCGCTTTAAATTTCACTGATTTCTTCTCGAATCGATTTGTTTGTTCTAAAGCCCTTGTGGAAATTAAAAATGCGACAGCAGGCACAAAGAAACCACAAGGCATAGCACGATATATATACAACTATATATGTGTATATAGAGTGAGAGAAAGGGAGTAAGGGAGAGGGAGAGAGCGGGTGCTAGTTGCCTGATATATCACAAGGACCACAAAAACCAACGAATGGTAAACTGCACACACACAGAGAAAGAGAGAGACAGGCAGGCAAATACACACGCACAGCCAGCAGAGAAATGAAAATAGAATAAGAGTGAAAGAGAGGGAGAGCGAGAGAGGGAAGAGCGAGCGAGTGAGGTAAAGCATCACCAATGAGTTTGTCAACTGTCAACTTTTTTAATAAGCCCAACGCAAAATGATACACAACCTGAGAGACGGGGAAAAAGGGAGTTAGGAAAAGAGTTGGGTATACTAAAGCATAGACCCTTTTTCTCTCAACTTAGTTCCCGAGTTGCCACACTAATTGCATAAAACTTGACGCTGTTTACAGACTGCACTGCAGTAGAATATGCCGCCTGTCTAAGCAAACTCATAAATAGTCGAAATTAAAAACCATGTTGCCTCGACTAGCCAGGCAAATGTCATGCCAGATGAAAGAGCGATCCTCTCGAGAAAAGGTAAAAAGACAAGTCCAAAGAAATTGCGTATGATATGGGAGTAGCTGGCTGAAAAAGTAACGGGAAATTGAGAAGAAAACATACATACGAGTAGTTTCTTAAAGATTCTTTTCAAGAAAAGCAAAACATGATGAAGAATGACTATAAGAAGAAAACCCGCAAGGATATGCTAGTCAAAAATAAATGGAATAAAAAGAAAAGCCACAAAACAGATAAAGAAATGTGCGGTTGATAAAGAAAGACTGCAGTAAAGAGCAGAAAGCAAACAACAAAACGAGAGAGATGAGCTGAGAAAAGCTAAGCCAAGCTGAGTGCATTAGAAAATTGAGGTGAATCTAAGAGGTGTGGGAAAGAGAAAGAAAGGAAAGACAGAGAGAGAGAGAGAGAGAGAGAGATAGAGATAGAGAGAAGGAAAGAGAAACAGAGACAGAGGAAGGGAGTGCAGAAAAGCAGTAGCTGGTAATGCGATGAGCGCAGATTGACTGAAAGAGGTCAAAGATGAAGTGGAGAGTGCAGCTTAAAAGTGTAAAAAGAGTTACACGAGTCCAGAGCGAGAGAGAAGGAGGCAGCCAGGCAGCCCTGGGTGGGAAAAAAGGAGAAAGGGAGAGAGAAAGAGAGATGGCAAGCAGCGAAATAATTCCACTGAAGCGACAACTTTTTTCCACCGGTTTTTTTTGCTGCCGGTTCACATGTCGCTGTTTTACAGCTGACCCCCTTATGACCCTACACACCTCCCTTCCCACACCATAGCTATCCGCCCATGACTTACCTGGATGGCGAATATGGCGAATAATGCGGTGCGTGCGCCGAATGCGAATTACGCAACGGGAATCCGGGCATGACCAATGGCTGTGAGCCGCTTATCTGGCAATGCGGTCCGGCGCCTCCGCCTACGCCACCGCTGCCCGGTGGCCCAACCGACACTTGCGGTCCAACGCCTACGCCCGGACCACCGACGCCGCCAGGCATTGTGCCAGCGCCCATGGGCATGCCGCTGCCGAGGCCGACGCCAACGCCGCGATCGATGCCGCCATGGCCGATTGTGTTGCTGCCAGTTGACATACTTTGTGGCATCTGTTGTGGGTGGCCGCCGAGTCTGCAAGGGAGAGAGAGAGATGGTCAGTAAATGCATAAGCGAGAGAGAGAGAGAGAGGCAGTGCCTTGTAATGCGGAAATTAAAACATGTTCAAAGTTTTTCGCAATTTTTGCAATATTTAAATCTCGTGTGCTTCTTCTTTCGTATATAGACACATTATTTTATTTTATTTTATTTGATTCGCCTTTTTGCTCTTGTTGTGGGCGTGGCGTTTCACACAATGCGCAGTGCGATTGTTGTTGTTTGTTGTAATATTATTATTTTTAACGGTTAAGTGATGCGGAAATTTTAAATTAAAAAACATAAATCAATGCAGGAGTGTTGCTGCTTGTATGTGTGTGTCTGTGTGCTTCTGTGTGTTGTTGTTGTTGCACATTCTTTCATTATCGTGTGTGCAACAGCCGGCTGCTGCCTGCCTGCCTGCCTGTTATTATTGTTGTTTGTTTTTATTATCGCTCAACATTAAGCGGAAATGCAGCTACAGGCAGCGACGCCGACTGCGCTGCCACCGAACACGTGCTGTTGTTGTTGTTGCTGCCAAGAAGAGCAGCAGCAGTTGCCCATTAAAATATGCAACACATTTTATTTGGCGCTGCGCTCGAAAGAAGGCAACACTTTTTTGCATGCTCTTGCTTGACACTTGTTTACAGACAGCACATACTCTGCACACTGCTGGCCCGAAATATGTGGTATACCCCTTTAAATTAGTGTATAGCCCCGTTCGAACAGCCAATCAAATTGTTGTGACACAATTTGCGCTGCGATTTACAAGACAAAAGCGTGAAAAAGAAAAATTAACGCACTCAACACGCAGCGTGTGACTTGATAACGCCCGCGCGGGCGATGCTATAAATATATATACATTATATGCGAGACATTTATGTAGATATATAGATGCTGCATGCAGCCTGCTGCACAAAAGTTACAATTAAAAATGTTGCCCCGAAAATTGCAGAAATTGTTTCAAACTGTTAAAAATGTAAAAAAAAGAGAGAGAGAGCTCTTTTCATTTATAAGAACAGCTTAAAAAAATTGACATAAATGTTATGGCAAAAAACAGTGGGCATGAGAGTGTTAAATGGGGATATGTGGACCAAGCGCTAAAAAATTGCACTCGTTCTCGCACATAACTCAATCAAAACTGCTGGCATAAAATTCAATTTGCAATTGACTTATATCAACAAAATAATTTACAATTTATAAGAAATATTTGAAAAGACTTTATTGCTGAGAGAACTTCATTAAGAGATCTTCAAGATATATTTAAAGCTTCAATGTCAAGATGATGAGAAAGAAGAAAAACAAGATATCTTGATATATTGTGGTATATACAAATTTTTAATATTTCTGCACATAGTTCTAGCTGTCTTTTCAGCTGCCTTTCGACCTCAGAACTTATTTTTATGCTGCTTAAATATTTATATCTCTATTGACATATCATTTTAAATTTCATAAATTATCATTATTTAGAATCAACTTCTGAGCAGTTCTTCAGCAACGCGTTTTCCAACTACTCTATCAGTTTCTAGCTTTTGCTCTTTCTACTGCCTTTTTCGTTTCCTTTCTCTCCCCATCACTTTTTTCCTTAGAGAACTGACTTTAAATTAGACAACTTTGGCAATTTTTATGAACTGAGCTGGTATTTTATGATTATTATATTTTTTTTATTTATTTGGCATCGTTTTATTACGCGACTTCTCTCGCTGCAATTGGGGAATGCACTTTCTATTTATTTATTTCAAAGCAACTTTAATGGACTTTCCTGGCCAAAACTCTAGACACTTCAGTCGGGCTGGGGAGGGGAGGGGGTGGGGGTGTGTGCTAGGGTTGTGCAAGGGGTGTCGCTTGGGTTTTGTCGAGTGCATTTGACACATCACATTTGGTTCGCTCTTGTCAAATTTTTGTGTGTGCTTTGGACGGCATTTTGGCTTTGTTATTTATGGCCATGTCAAGCGGTCGCGCAGCTGGTCAAGAGCTGTTATCCCTCTCGGTTGACCCCCCTTCGGCGCACGCCTCTGTGGGCCAATGCTTTCTATGGTCAGCGGAATGGGAGCTTCTGCATTTGACATGCGGTCGGGCGATGCGGGCCAAAAAGTATTCGCTTTAATTTCTTTTTCTTCTTTTTTTTCGCATTTCTCTTTTCATTTTTCAGTTTTCATTTTTCGGCTTTTCGAGGTTTTCTTTTTGGATTTTTTTTTTGGTTTTTTTTTTTTTTTTGATTTTTTTCGCTTTGCTTTTGCTGTCCAATTGGCAATTGCTAAGCCGGAAAACGGGTCGCGATTGGGCGGGTGCGTGGGTGCGCGGTGTCGGTGGTCAAAAGTGAACTTGAAGTGACCCCAAAAACAAATCTGAATTTTCGCAAATCAAGCTGCAAATTTACGAGGCAAGGGAGGGGTGGCTGGAGGGGTCGCCCAGAGTTGCCAACGTTGGCTTTGGGCGGCTAAAGCAACCAGATCAGCGTAATTTATAACTCACACATGTAGCACAAGCGCAACAAAGAGAAAGAAAGCGTGGCTAGAGCGGGTGTAGAAGGGCAGCGGGAAGAAGGCACCAACTGAAACTGTAGAAGGGCAGGCAGGGGTGGGGAGGAGGTAGCTGGCCAAATGAGTGCGAAAGCCGCTTACAACAAAATCAACGACAACAGCAGCAGGCGGCCACCTCTGGCGCTGCCTCTCGCTCACATCGGCTCTCCCTTCTCCTACTCTCTCTCTCTTTCTGTGCATAAGATAAATGTGCTTGTGCCTGTGTGTGTGTGTGTGTGTGTGTGTGTGTGTGTGTTGTGTGGGGCAGCTTAGCAAACGCTAAGCCAGCGAGCGAACAGCGCAAGCTGTGCCTGTGATTTATTAGCAACAATAATAGAATTAAACAATTTAAATTAAGTTGTAGCCAAAAACCATAAACAGTCTGCCAAGTGGCGCAACAGAGAGCGAGACAGAAAGAGAGAAAGAGAGAGAGAGAGAGGCAGCTCACACGCAATGGGGCGCACCACAGAAAACAGTTTTGCCGTAGATTATCGTCGAGTATATTCGCAATGAAGGCAAACTTATTGAGCTCATCTGGCGAAACTTTTTCCGCACACAACAACACAGTACAAATGAATATAGAATAGTGTTAGTGTAATTAGAGATACGATATGGTTTGAATGCAGTTGAAATTTCTACATTTTCTCTTGCATAACCTTACGTAACTCTGCCTGGCGCAGAGTTCTGGCTCTGAAATTTTGTATAGAGCCGCTTTAGTACTAAGGAATGACAAATGACTAAAATTCTCAGCAGTTATTCTTTCCATTAGCCTGAAAACCGCAACTAACTGTATAAAACCTCACGTAACTCAGCCTAGAGCAGAGTTATCTTGCTGCAGTAGTTTACGCTTTGATTATTAACACACCTTTAGTGTATTCACCTATTTTGCGTTGTTGACCTCAAAGAACTTGGCTTAGCATAGAGCTATGACTCTGAAATTTTTGAGAATCATGCATATATGTAAAGTAAAGAATACAGCCCATTTTATCCAGGTTACCTCAAGTAATTCAGTTTCTATAGCATATCTTAAGCTGAAATTGGCTTTAAGAGCAAAGTATATTCGATTAGACTCTACTGGAGCAGCTGGAGCTGAATAGAAGCACAGTAGCAAGAGAGAGGCAGAGAGGAGTATATGCGGTGGAGCAGGCCACATGTGTGGCGTCTCGCCTCGCCAGGGGGAATTACAAATGCTTCCTGTGCATAAATGTGGCAACAGTGGTGAGTCGTATATCTCACTCGCTTCCTCTCTTTCTCTTTCTCTCTCGCTCTCTCTCTCTCTCTCTCGCTTACTGTGTGTGTGTATGAGTGTGTGTGCTTTGTTGTTGACCAGCCCCAACGCAGTTTGACCCCGAATCAGTCAACCCTTGTGCGCTGCGCTGCGTTCTCATTTCCGGCGCACTCGAGCTCAGGCAGCAGGCAGAGCTGGGAAAAAAGTGTTGCATACTTTCGAGTGCCACGCATTTTGCAACTTCAAAATGGCAGCTTGTAGTTGAGCGAGCGTGAGTGCGTGCGAGCGAGAGAACGAATGCCTACTGCTGCTGCTGTTGCCAATGCAAATTGTTTTTGCCAGCGTTGTTGTTCCTGTTGCCGTTCTAAGTGTGCGTTTAATTTAATTTTTATTTAAATGCAACGTATAAAAAATTAAAACATTCTGTAACAATTCCCCCATCTGTGCACTCTGCGAATATGTGTGTGAGTGTGTGTGCAGCAACAATAGCAAAAATAATTGCTTACTGTGACACACATTGCCAGCTCTACTCAGAAATCACTCCAAGTGCAGCAGCAGCACGCTCGTTATGCTGCTTCTCTCCCACATTACTACTTCCTCTCTCCCACTCTCGCTCTTCCTCTCTCTCTCCCTCTCTTTGTTTTATTTCCACAATTGCCTGAAATTTCATAAGGTACAGGCTCAGTCCTAACTGCAGTATTCCTCACGCATAATACCCAAGAATTGCTCTATTAAATTTGATAAATTGTACCCATTTTTTTTGATCTGTGATGTATATAAAATAAAATATATATTATTTTCATTATTTCTCATTATTTTTTTCTTTTCAATTTTTATTATATCCTTATGATATGATCATCTTATCTTTGTCTTCTTTTGGTTCATCTAAGTTTTCCTTTTAGTTATATTATCTTAACTTATCTTTATTTCTTTGACTTTTCTCTTTGGTATTTTCCGGCTATTTAGGAACTGCTTTTTCTTGATCTCCCTGCACTTGAATTTTAGCAATATATGCTACTTTTATTTGCTCTACAACTGCAGACTTAACACATGCCTCTCTCCCCGCAGTCTTCCAAAACTAATCCTCCTTAAATTGCATATCATAATTTCAGCTAATCTCTGCATTAAATCGCATATCTCTTATGCAACTTTAATCCATGTCGTATATGATTAAATCGTATATTATTTCATGCCCGTCCAGGGTAAATTCACAACTCTCGACTGTGTGGGTTGATCTAGGCGTGCCAAGAGACGAGCCGAACAGAACCTGAGACAGAGACAACGATAGAGCCAGAGAGAGAGAGTGGGACAGAGCGAGAGGTAGACTGAGGTTGCCCTTCGTAGTGAAACTGATCAATTAGTTGCGCTGATTTGTTTGACAAGTTGCAGTTGGTTTTCTTGTGTGTTTCTACGTCAATTTCGCTTGTAATTCTTCTCTCTGCACCGACGAGATGCTTTCCCTGTCTCTCTCTCTCTCTCTCTCTCTCTCTCTCTCGTTGTGTACGTGTATGTGTGCGGATTATTATTGATTTCGCGCTTCATTTTTCTAGCACGTTTCCGCACAACGTGTAATTTTGTTTGACTTTATCTACGCCGCGCACAAGCGGCACGAGAGAGGGAGAGAGAAAGATGTTGAAAAAGGGAGAGAGACGAGAAGAGCGAGAAGAGACCGCGAGAGCCCAAATCGACCTGTGGGAGCACTCAGTACAAGTGTGTGTGTGTGTGAATTTAGCGAAAATCACGTTTTGGGCGTTGTTAGTTTTGGCCGCACTGTGCGAGCTGCGGCACGACTTGACCCAAACCGAGTATGGGCAGCACTGGTACAGCAGCTCGAACAATGCTGAATTTATTCAACAAAACTAACTTATAGTTTGTTCCACTTGTTTGAGTGTGTGTGAGTGTGTTTCTGCCTTGTACACTTGCCACGCCTCATTCAGCAAAACTTTACAAAATGCAGCAGCAGTATGACCAGAGGCGACCCCCGGCACAAATCACTTAAGGGGGATCGGTGTGTGTGTGGGAAGCAGAGATACGCCCACATCCCCCCCCCACACATACACAATTGAGAACTAAGCGAATTCATCATCACATCGATTTTGTTATTGTTGTTGTTGTTTCTGTTCAGGCGCAATCAGCGAAATTTGACTAAAGTATCCGAGACTTTCGTCAAGTTTCGTTAAGTTGTGCCAGCATTAAGTTGGCAGCTGCAGTTGAAAACCGACAAAAACAGCATAAAATATCTTCAAAATACTAAACAAAATAATACTGCAAGCATTTAATAAGCATTTTGCGCTAAATTCATATAAAAACTGCAGTATTTTCCTAAATGTTGCTGTTTTCTCAACAAGTGTACCTTAACTTTCCAACAAATATACCTAGAACAAAAACTAAATAAAATAATATTAACTTTTTGACTTTGATATACCTCAAGAAATGCTAAATAAAATGAGTTTAAATTTGTTTGTTTAATATACCAACAAAAATACCAAAATAACTTTAAAATGTGTCTTAACTTGAAAACGCAAACTTTACCAAAAACACCTTAAAATACCAAATTAAATACTGCTATAATAATGCAGAGCGTATTTTGCAAACATTGAAATAAATACTGCACAAGCAAAATACTGCATAAATGTAATTAAAAATGTACGTTAAAGTTGCTAAAGTTTAACCCATTCGCGCAGCTCATTAAAAATGACAAACGCGCTTCTTTCGGGGGGTTTAGCGCGCACTTAAGCGCCCCTCACAGAGTTGCCCCATAGAGAATAGTAAAGTAGTCGGGCGTGGCCACTCCCCTCCCCTTCCCAGCTTTCTTTCACTTTCTGTAGGGGCTGCCTGCCTGCGCCCACTGTCCACACAGAAGTTTTCTTTCGGTTGAGATTTTCACGTCGCCTCGAAACAAAAGACGCCGAATCAGCAGAAAAAAAATACCAAACTTGGACAGACAATAAGAGCAGGAGAGAGGGAGAGCAAGGGAGAGAAGGGAAGGTAGGAGAGTAGTAGAGAAGGGGAACAGACGCAGGCAGGCAGGCAAATCAATTTAATTAGTTTCTGACTTTCATTTACAAATTATGCATAAATCTGTAGACAGGGCCCCAGAGACCATAAATTAAGCGTGAGAGCACAGAGAGAGAGCAAGAGAGAGAGAGAGATACAAGAGAGAGGCGAGTGAGCAGCGGCGATGAGAGCAGCGCCAAACTTTGCCCCAAAACAACAACAACAACACGAACAAGAACAAACTTGTAACTAACTACAGGACAACTGGAAAGAAGAGGAAGAAGAACACAAGTAGAGAAGAAGTAGGCGAAGCCGAAAGTGAGATAGGGGGAAAAAATCGACGAGGGTTGGACGCAAAATTAATTTGCGCTTTTATTAAATTTTCTGGTTTTTTTCGAGTTGTGCAAGGGCGTAGAGCCAGCGGGGGCGAGAGTGAGTGGCCTGTGGCCATAGTTAAGGGCGTAAGGAAGACAGGAAGGGGAGGAGGTAGGTAATCACGCCCGGCAACAGCATGTGGTAGGAGAGGGGCGTGCCCAAGAGGGCGGGGGACACGTGAGCAATTTTTATCGAGCGTAAAAGCAACAAGCGAAAGAACTGAAAACAGAAAAACGAAAATTTACGCAGCGCTGTCAAACGAATTGCAACCCCTTGAAACAATTTTTTATACTCGATTTATTTCTGCAGTATTTTCTTCACTTCTCTCTCTCTCTCACTCTCTCCGTCGCCTTGCTTTACACGCATCGTCATCGTCAACGTGTGTGTGTGTGTATAATTTTCATCTTTTTTTTTATTTTTGCACAATTTTCTTTTTGGGAACGTGCAGCGCGCCCCGATTTGCACTTTGCTTATGCTTCAGTGCACGCAACCAGCGAGGGAAATAGAGGGGGTATGGAGAGCGAGAGAGAGAAAGAGGAAGAGGGAGAGGTTAAGCAAGAAAGAGGCGAGCAGAGAGCTCTGATGATTGGGTCACACACACACGCATTTTTTTAGCAGGCTATCAAAAAATTGAAACAATAGAAACAAAATACCAAAATTATCGACTGGAAAAAATGTGTGCAAGGGCAGATAAAAGAGGGTAGAGAGGAAGAGAGAAGCACCGAAAAATAAAGGAAATTATGATTTATTTTAATAAAAAAACATATAGAAAATAATAAAATAAAATAAAATATTTAAGGAATACATATAAATGTTTTTCTAATTTAATACACAATATTCCCATCTCGCATAGTATATACGTATAAAACAAATTATATCTGCAAATAAAGCTATGCCAAGCTAGCTGAAACTCGACTTTCAGCTTCAGAAGACCCTCAAGAGTAGTTCTCCCTTAATTAGCTGTAGCTGCTCAAAGGAAACCCTACAATAAACATATATCATTATTTTCTATGCTCAGAAATCCCAAACACAATTTGTGCATGATTTTATTTCGAGGGTGTCTTTCTTGCTGTCTATAATTGTGCGGTATCAGCTCATATATACTACTATATGCCCAATCAGTTCAGTCAAGCATTATCACATTAGAAATACACCCCCCCAGCCCCGCCACCCTATATTCATCTTTCCCCATCCTTTCCTTATCCTTATCGAATTCCCTGCTGTGCCATATCTCTTACATCTTTTTGAAGCTCGACGAAATTTCATATCTTATTATGGCATATTTTGTGCTATAATTTGCCCAGGCATAGAGGGCAGCATTCTATTAATTTTCAATGTGCCCCATGCCATGCTCGGCGGCAACCCTGTGACGTCAGAACGTAGCCCACAGGCGTGCAGCCAGACGTTAATGATCCAAGTAAAAAAACGCAACAGTCCGTTCGACTTTAAATTAGGGAGACAGAGAGGGAGAGAGAGAGACCGTAGGCCCCCCTCTGGAAAGGATGGCAACTCTGCTATCAGTTACGCCAGCGCGCTCGCTTTTCGCATGGTAGATGATTTTGCAAAATGCTAAAAAAAAAAAAAAAAAAAAAAACGAAACCGTAGCAAGCGAAGCGAACTAGCAACCCTCGTGGCAACCTGCCCCCCTCTGCACTACGCCACTGTGCCATGTGACTAATAACACCCCCAGGGAGCAGCAGCAGCAGCAAAAAGGGGGGCGTGAGCGTCGAAGTAGGCGGGTGCGTCGCTGCCAATGATCAAAGCTGTTTTTTTTTTTTCAGTTTTCCAGCTTTGGTTCATCCTTTCGACAGCAGCGTCGCCGTCGCCGCTAAATTTTGTTATGACGGCGGAATTAATATTATTAAGGGGCGACCTGGGCTGCGCACCCCTGTCCCCCATCCTATTGTCCTTTTTATACCTCGTCTGCTTCGTTTTTGCTTTCTTTTTTTTTTCTTTTTGCCTCTTCTGTTGAGTTGATAATTTTGCAGCAGCGCCGCCTGTAACGTTGCTGCTTTTGTTTGAAAAGCTACGGGACTTTCCCGCACACCCCCACTCCTTTTTTTGGCTGCCACACCCCCTACCTCTTGCCTCTTTCCCATTTTATGGCTCTTATTAAATATTTACAGGCCGCGCGCGGTGAGTTTGAAAAGCGGCTTTAATTGTTGTCACTTGCAAATTAATTATTTACACAACAAAAGCAAACACAGCGTAGGCGGAAGAGGCAGCATCGAAGTTTGCCTATAGCATGGAGTAGGGTTATCATCCCACACACACACACGCACACCCCTTTCGGTGCCACCTTCCTTGTTGTTTGCGCCACAAAAACGTGTTTTATCTGCACTGAGGTTGCTGCTGCTGCTTCTATTTTTGCTACTCCTACGCAAGTTATTTGCCTGCAAAATGGTCACCCTAAACGTATTTTAAGTAGAGCGAAGGCTTCGGTGTGTCGCTGCTTCTTGGATGAAAGTTTTTTAATATTGTATTCTTAACTTCTACGTTTTTACAGGTATTTTATTGGTATTTTTTAAGTATTTTTAGTATTTTAGTGGTATTTTTGGAATTTTTTTGGTATTTTAGTGGTGTTTTAGATATTTTTGTATTGTTGTATTTTTTTGTTTTAGTGGTACAATACCACTGAAATTTTAGTAATATTTTTTGGTATTTTAGTGGTATTTTGTTGGTATTAAATTAGTATTTTTAAAATTTGTACTACTATGCAAATGTTGTAGTACTTTTTGTAGTACTTAAAATAATTTGCAGTGTTATAAATGCCTGCTTATGATAAGTTCTTCATCTCTCATAAAATCTAGTCAAGTATTTGCCACCGACTCTTTCATTCACACTTAAAGCTTTCTATCTCTCTCTCTCTCTGTCTGACTCCCTAGCTCTTACTCATTCGCAGTATAAGCGTGTAACCGTCGCGATAAG
Organism: Zaprionus inermis; assembly: GCA_018151445.1. NCBI lineage: Eukaryota > Metazoa > Arthropoda > Insecta > Diptera > Drosophilidae > Zaprionus > Zaprionus inermis. The sequence goes on from JAECXD010001052.1 coordinate 394,868, forward strand.
CGCCTCAAACATTTCTCAAGCGTTTATTAATTGTTTGTCGAGTGACAAGTGCCAAGTGGCCGTGTTTGCCTATGTCAGAGAGAAAAGGGGCGTGGCTGGGGTGGCGTTGGATTTGCCAGTGGATAAGGCAGAGCAAAAATGCAGGGTGGTTCAGCCACCTGCTGTGGAAGTGTTGACTATAAATCGAAATATGCCCACAGTGCTGCAATAAAATCAATCGAGCTAATAAAGGAAAAATCAAAGACTTAAAGCAATTTCCACGCAGCACCAACACCCCTCGGAAAAAATAAAAAAAAAAATGTACGAGACGGCGGCCAAAAAAATGGCCGAAAAGTGAAAATGAAAGCGTAGCTAAAATGTGTAGCCAGGAGAAGCAGAGCAGGACAACGACGCAGCGGGTCGTCGCACTTAGCACGTGGCCGTGGGTCGTGGTCGTGGTCGCAGCAGCTTAGCAACCCTGTTCGAGTCACTCTCCAACACTAAACATCAATAAGCATATAAAATATGAATAAATATTGAATTAAGGCACGGCGAAGCGCGAATACTCTTTGAGTACATTTTCAAAACAGTATTTTTCTATGGTCTGCGGTTTCTATATTTCCAATGATCACAACTTTCTTAATACAGTTCACGTTTTCATACATGTAGGCTTTAATTTCATGTTTTGATCTATAGATTGTTTCTGAATCAAAAAGTAAGTAGAATTTAGAATTTTGGGTGCCTCATGTTCGCTGAGCCAGACCTAACCTCAAGATCTGACACACATATCTAGAATTTGAGTAGTCATAACTTGGTCAAAAATGATGCGATTTTCCTTCGGAATGTCATTTTGTTCATGTTTTGATCACTAGGATATACATATAAACAAAATATAATGTTTCTAAAAATTTCGTATTTTTGAGCATTTTTCCATGCCACCCCCTTACAAAAATTTCAAAATTTTTTGAAAATTTAAAATCTTCGTATTTTGTCTTTAATAGCATGGCCAAGTTAAAATTTGTATAAAAAACATGTTAAAGTATTTTTCCAGTGCAATTTTCGCATTTTCACAGTCATTACACAAATCTCAGCGCAGAGGCTACATACCCTACCGGCGGTTAGGGCAGTTGCAAATACGAAAAGGGCATTTTCCATTTTCCACCGGACATAAATTGAATTAGACGAGAGGCAAAAGGCACAAGGAGACGCAGCTGCTGTGGCTGTTGCAAGTGCAAGGGCAACCACCCGCACCACCGCCGTTCGACCTGGCAAAATCTCTTCTAATAATACCCAGAAGGGGCGAGGGCGTGGCACATACGTATGCGTGTGTGTGTGTAAAGGTTGTCGAGCCTGCCCCCGAGTTAATTTGCAACATAATCTTTTAATTTGGTTTTTGTGTCAACTGCAGCGAGAACGAGACGCAAGCGAGGGAACAAACTCTGAAAGCAACCACCGCAGCAGCAGCACTCAGCCACAACTGCACCCTGGCAACTCTGGCAAACGCAACGCGACGCGACGCGGTGGTTGGCAATTTATGAAAAATTCATTAGTTTCGCACTGCGCGGGCAGCGCGGTCAGCGTTGCCAACCGGGATGACATATGATCCTAATGATGCCCCGAGCTACCATTCGCAGCATTTTTTATGTCTGTGGTCAGAGCGACAACAACAACAACACGACAATACCGAACCGGAAATTGTAGTCATGCATTAGTCAAAATGATTCACAAAACATTCACAACGCACTCACAAAGCATTTGCGCCAAATGGCAGCAAAATGCGTTGACTTCTCCCACTCACTCTCTTTCTCTGCTCTTGCTGTTTGCGTTCTTTTCGTTTATTGCCTGAAATTCTCCCCCTGAGATTTACTAAAAAATTATTAAATAAATCTTTTTCCCACTAATGGAATTATTGCACATAAAACTCAACTATAAACTGCATGAAGCAAGCAAACATGTTGAATTGTAGTGCTATAACCCAGTGTAACTCAGTAAGTATGGGGTATTTTGTTAGGAAATTTTCTAGTTAGTTTGATATAATCGAATATATCATATTGGCAGTTAAGTTACACTCATTATACACGTCAAACCGACGGTATTTCTTAGTTCCTTGCTTGAACCCATCATAACTCAGCTGCTATAGCAAATATACTTTTTAAATTTTGCATAAAGTTAGTCTACCTTATATACATTCATATTACAATCTGAATAAATGCATTCGATAAGCATATTTTTGGGTACGACTCAATAACCAAGCATAACTCGGTTCGTATAGAGTTTATTGTAAGCAAACTGGGCGAACAGCTTCGTTAGATCAAATGAATCACTGCGAAGCACAGTGTGAATACATTCATTCGATAAGCCTCAACGGAAATCGAATAATTTTGTTTGCAGCATTTCCATTGTCTGATTCAGGGCCATGAAGAGGGGCAGAGAAAAAGCGAGAAAAGCGAATTCACAAAATGTGCGATTATTTTCCACAGATACGCAAAGCTCTCGCTCAAAAATAAAACAGTTGGGCTTATAGGTGTATTCATTGTGATTGGAAAAGTGAATATTAGCTTCTCTCTCCCTCTTTATCCCTCTGTCTCCTTCTCTGACTCTGTTCACTTGCAGCACAGTGCAGCAGCCAAAGAAATTTCCGCTCAGAGAAATGAAAAGTGCAAAAAAAAGTTGATTTGCTTTGATTTACTTTGCTTTAATCTGAGTCCCCGAAAAAAAGGCGATCATTGTGTGCGTATATGTATAGGTGTATGCGTGTGAGTGGAGTGTATGTGAGTGTGTGCGAGTGTAGTCGAAATTCATCAAAATCCAATCAATCTTTCATTTAAACATTTTCATTTCGGCTCGTTGCGCGAGATAGACGCAGTGTAGAGAGAGAAAGAGAGGAAGAGCGAGCGAGAGACCAAGGCTGGTAGGCAAAAATGGCAAAACAAAACAGAAACGAGAAGAATCGAGGGGAAATACGCAGTAAAGCGCAAATATTTGCGCGCATAAATGGGGATGATGATGAGGATGATGAGAGCCAGGGCTCAGTGTGAGCCGCAAAATCAGCAGTATAGGGGGAAGTAGAGAGGACGAGGGGGGAAGACAGCAGTGCGGGCCACGTGGCATATGAAAATAGAACGCAAAAACAACAGAAACAACAACAAAACGAGCAAGAAAAAGAGAAAGAGAAGAGGAAAAAACTGCTGGAGGAAAATTTCGTTGCAACCAGTTGGAAAAATGTTTGTGGCCTTTCGCAGGGTATTTGCTTAGTTTCGCGAAGGCAGGCATTGCCACGCCCACAGCAAGCGCAAATAGTTTCAATAACAGCCCGACGAAGAGGAGGAGAACGAAGATGTAGAAGAAGCAGCAGAGGCAGCAGTAGAAGGCTATGAAACTTGATTGAAAGTGAAATTTGAAATTTGAAATTAATTCGCAGCGCAACGAAGAAGCGAAGTTTTAAGAACCCCCCTCGACGCTACGCCTCTGTGCACTGAGCTCACAGAATGTGAGCCTATATAAACAGAAAAAGGCTGTATTTGTTGGCTTGTGGGCGGGGCCGGGGCCCCGTCATGAATCATGTGACCGATAGAATTTCATGGCGTCGCATCCCAAAACAATTTTTCGAAATGCCAAAACAAACACTGAGAAAACAGATAAAACCCAGCAAAGTGGCGTAAAAGATTGGGGAGGGGCAAGGGGGGAGCTGCCGGCAGCTCATCAGCTTGGGCCTGTGTTTACCGTTATTTAAAGCTTAATCCTCCCCCATCCCTTCCCTCATCCGTTCAATGAAGAAAAGCATGAATTTATAATTAAAAGTAAATTAAAAGTAAATAAAACCAGCGCCAAAAGATGCGCAGCAACAAAAAGGGACAACGCATTGAGCCGAAGGGAGAGCGAGTGAAAGAGGAGGGCTGTAGGGTAAGGGGAAGTCCCTAGCGTGTCTACGGAAAACCCATCAAAGTGGACAAGCGCGTAACTTTTCCAAATTGTTCTTGTTGTGGATTATAATGAGTTGTGCGAGGTGCCGCACAGGCGACAAAATTGCCCGAAGCGTTCTCTCTATCTCTCTCTCTCATTCGCTCCCAGAACAACAACCAAAGCTACAACTACACTTTAGTACAGCAATATCAACTACTTTGGATACTTGCAGCAATTTATATCAATTTCTCAAGGTTTTTATAGGTAATTCCAATATAAATCGAGCCTTAAGCAAACTGGCTTTATACTCTATAAATGCGTATCTATCTATTTGCCGATTACTGCAAGTACAGGTTTATTTTGTTTTTAACTTAATTGAGTCATTGTGCTACCCTGTATATTTGATTAGAAGGCCATATTTCCTTTAGAACTTTTCTAACTTTCAAAGCTGCTAAGTATACCCTGTAAATTGTCTATAAGATATCTCATTCACTTCTTTTTCAACTTTCACTCATTTTTTTAGCTTTACTCAAGCAAAATACCCTGTACAGTTTAAAAAACTTATGCAATTCCCTCTATATAAACGTATAGGGTATCTTTCCGTAAGCTCCAATGTTTTTCAATACGTTCTTTTAGTATTTTCTATCATTGCCCTCGCATTAAACTGTAAGACAAAGTGCAAAGCTGTCTAGGACACAGCTCACTCCCTCTCACGCGTCTATTCTCACTCACTCTTTGCTCTCTCTCTCGCACTCACACAGTGCCCGCACGCAGCGTAAAAATACTAAAAATTTGAATATCTAACAAGGATAAGGAGCAACATTAGCACAAAGAGGGCAGAGAGAGAGAGAGAAAGGAGCGAGCAAAGATGGCGCCCAACGTAAGTAGGTTAATGTGCGATGCGCCCAACGTGGTCGATAAAAATAGAATTCCACACACACACACACGCGTATTGGCAGCAGTCTGACGAGTGTGTGTGTGTGTGAGACAAAAACAAATGGCGACCGTGCGAGAAGCTACGAAAAAAAAATTTAAAATTCTAATTGCCACAGCTGGGGGAGTGTGTGTCAGTGAACTGTGTCGGTGTGTGCGAGTAGTACAGGTAGTCCTCACTAGCTCTCCCTCTCGCTCTCTGTCTCCCTTTTCGCTGCACACACACACACACACACACTCGCATGCTCATCGCCTTTGTGCAAAATGAATAAAACATTAAATCGGATTATAGAATTTTGCATTTTTCGAAATTAACATGTTTATCCTGGCAAGCGAGAGAGTGATGGCGGGGGGAGGGGGTAGAGTGCAGCTACAAGGAGGGATGGGGGGTCGGTTGCCAACCAAGGCGTGGCAAAAGAAGCTGTAGCAATCATTGAATTTGAATTTCAGTTTGAATTTGAAGCATTGCAGACAGTCGACAATGCTGCTACCTCATGCTCTCCCTTTCTCTTTATAGCTCTGCCCCTCTCTCTTTCTCTCTCCCCTATCTAACGCACACATACGTATGCAAATTGCAATTAAGATAGCCAAAAGTTGCCCAAACTTACGTCTTAATAACCTCAGAGATTGGCCTAACATCTGGTTAGCACAGACAGTTGCGCTGGCTCTCACGCTATCCTCCTCCTTCAGCCTCACACGGCTGTCAATCAGTCAGTCAATCAGTTCACATGATGATAATGATAGCAGTCGTCGACAGAGCAGACGCGTAATAAGATTAAAACGAGAGAGACAGAGGGAGAGCGAGAGAGAGAGAGGGTGCCGCAGAGGGTGCTCGAGTTTCGGCTTCGATTTTACATCTATTGTTTTCAACATGGAGTAGGAGGAGGAGACATAGAGGACGTTGTGGGCGTGGCTGATTCCACTGCAGCTGCTCTAGCTCACTAATTATGGGTTTGCAGTGACATAAGGGGGAGAAGGTGTATGGGTGCGGGGGGTACGGTCTACGGGGTACCCGGAAAACCGTCAATCGCCTTTCCGCCGATCATCATTGCGATTAGATTGTAAAGTTTATGACAAAGTCCGAATAGAAAAGCCGACACCAATAGCCAGACGAGTCCCCCTACTTCTCCCCCCCTCCACCCTCACCAACCCTATTCATTTCTACGCCTCTGTGTGACTGGCATTCGTAATTAGTTTGTTCACGTAAGCTTGCCCGGCTGGCAGAGCCAGACAGTCATGTAGGCCCGGCTGACAGGCAGGAAGAACGCTGCATTTCGATTGCGCAAATTCCCGCTAAATTGTAAGCGTCACTAATGACGATTGGGTCACACTTATTGCAAGTTTTATAACCTGAAAATGTGGGAACAATTTGTAGCAGATACTTGGAAATGCAAAAGACTTTGAGTAGGGTTTAAAGGTTCGAAATTCGAATTCGAAAATGAAAGCAGTGTGCTGGAAAAGAAGCTTATCATTGATAAATTTAATTTATCAGGTTTTTAATTAGATTAAACAGCATTATATCATTAGTTGGCTAGACGCTCCCCTTCTATCCTCCTCTTCTCTATCTATCCGACACATTTTCCTTTTCATATGATCTCTGGCATAAAAGTATCTTATATAGTAAAGCAGCTAAAGCACTTCAGCAGCTTTTTCTAACAGCTCTCTAGCTATTTTCTCTGTAGCTCTCCCATCACACTCCTCCTTATACCCTACAACATCATCTATCTAAGCGTTGAGTCTATTTTTCCAGACACAGCCTGATCCTGTGAATCCGTTGAAGTGACATTATCTTTGGGGCATATCTTTTGCGTATTTGTTACGATCTTATCGCATTTCCGAGCTTGTTCTGTCACCTAATTATATCTTTTTTCGCGCAACATTGAGGCGTGCATATAAATACGAAATCAACTTCTTCCGCCCTAGATGGCTACAACCCTGGACCAGAAACCAGGACAGCATCAAAGGCGTTGTGCGTGTGCATGAAAAAGTCATTAAAATGTAATAAATTAGGGCAAGAAAAGAAGCCAAGTGAGCAGAGAAGGAAAGAGAGTGACGGGGGAAAGAAGAGAGAGAAAGAGAGAGAGAGAGAGGGTGAGAGGGGGAACAAGACAGAGAACTCATCCCCCGCCACACACACACGCGACTTGCACAATTTTCACAAATTTCATTCTTCATTCTTTTTCCCCTCTCGGCAGATGAAAAGTGTATTAAATTGATTTCACTTGATACAGTTAGAGTGAGACGGTGCACAGAGCGAGATAGACAGAGAGAGAGAGAGAGAGAGAGCGAGAGTGAGACAGATAGAGGGTGCGTGCGTGCGGCATATTCATTTCGCATTTCGCACTTGGCATATTGCAAAATCTAAACAGATCCCAAATACATTTTGGTAATGAAAATCACGCGCTGTGCTTATTAAACCCAAACACAACGCATGAGCGTCTCACAAAGCCCGTGTGCATGGGCGCAGAGTGTGTGTGTGTGTGTTAGTGGGAGAGGGGGTTTTTAGTATTACGTGCCTTTGAGGTAATTTAGAACGCAAAATTTTAATACGCACATGGCAAAATGAGAAGAAGAAAAACAAAAACACATATCGAAGAGGCCCCTCGCCTCATATCGAGAGTTAAAGAGAAGAGCATGAACAACTAGCAGATACCCTGCGCAACTACTTAAGCTATTATCTAGGATAGGTTGTTTTAGCCCAGCTGTTTTGCAGCCAACAATTTTAGCCGAGAAACAAGCTAAAACAAAAATATAAAGCTGCAATCTTAACCCTGAACAACGTCAACGCAAGAGTGTCTTAACCATCAAGCTAGTGGCTGTTTTGGTAGCTAGAAATTTAGCGGGAAAACACACCTGGGAGAGAAAGAAGTTGAAAGAGTTGTAACGACTAGTAGATACCCTGTGAAAGTGCTTAAACTAGTATGACAAAATCCATGATGTCTTAATGTCTTAGCTCTAATGAAAAGCAGCTGCTTTACAGCTATATATTTTAGCGTGAAAACACGCCAAAAACAACGCTCTAAATTGCAGTCTCTTTCTGTTTCAGTTTCACTTGGTTTCCTCACTCTTTCTCTGGCTATGCTCATGTTGTTTTTTTGCGTGAATTTGCTTCCTGTTTTTGCCATGCAAAAGTGTATGCAAAAGCGGGAAAAGAGGAATATTCGTGTGCAGCTGTGTGTGCGTGCGTGTGTGCGAGAGAGGAAGCATGTGTGCGTGTGTGCGACTCAAAGTTGTTTTGGGGCAAATATTACAAAACACAAACGCCTGTTTCCGTTTTACTAATTCGTATGCTGTTTGCATTTGCATTTTGTAGGCAGTGCCGAAAGACAGTGGCGTAGACTACAGGAAGGGGGGGCTGGGGTTGTGCGTGCGTGCGACACATATGAAAAATATCCTTGAGCCCAGCGAGCAGCAGAGAGAGAGAGAGAGAGAGGGGGCAGACATGTAGCAAAGGCAACGCGAAATCGAAAATGCGCTGCGCCTCCCTCCTTCGCCCTCTCCGCCCGTCCACACACGCACACCCATGCAAATTGCTGCCAAATGGGCGAACTGGGAATGGAGAAGTTTGTGCCAAGTGCAAAAGGAAATTCATGCATATGTGAGGCAGGATGGCAGGGGCGCCGTGTTGAAGGGGGGAGGCGAGGGAAGGCCTACTGCCTGCTTGGGGGTGATTGTGCGCGCTTTTGGCGCTAGCGGAAAGCGTTGAAATGTGCTACAAATTGAATTTTATTGAAACGTGTTTGAAATTTTTCGTCAGAGGTTTCATTCACTTCCTCAAAAAGGAGGCACAGGTGTAGGGAGGGGACAGGCCGGGGGAAGGGGAAGTGGGTGCTGCATGTGTGTGTGTGTGTGTGTTTGTTAAGGATATTTGGATATTGTTTGGCTTGTTTTTGGAACCCCTCGCCCCTCAAACAGGCAGCAGAACCAGGCGCAGTCGTTGCCCATAGCCAATTTGGTGTGCGAAAGAGACAGTCGATCGGCGTGTGTCCATTATGCAGTTCTACAAAGCGAGAAAACCAAACAAAGTTTTCAATTTGATGACTAATTCGTTAAAGCGCTGTCAGCAACAGAGTTGTCAACGCGCGCCTGCATAGCCTGCAGGGGGAGCAGCGAAAAATAGAGAGCGAGAGAGAGATTAAGCAGAGTTGCCACAGGGCAGCACACACACTTCTGCAGGGTTGTATACAGTCTTTTGTAGAGTTGTCAACATGCAGAAAGTATCAGGGATTTAATCAAATGCAGCGCAGTCGGAGCAGAGCTGCCACAGGGCCGAGCAGTGTAGGCTAAACTGGGTTGACAATGCGCACAGAGTTACCACACAATAGGGAAATGTTTTTTTCTAAAAACCAGTTTATATGAATTGCCTTTGGTTTAATGCAAAGCAGAGTTGTCAAGCACATATCTATACTAATTACGGGTTTAATAGCTCCATCTAGCGCAGTCCGAGCTACCGCTTCAATTAATCTATAAAGTGCGGCACCTTCTAGGGTTGCCGCTAGTCACGCAGTTGCTTATCTAATTGCTTACTTTCTCTGAGCGTATCCACTCTACGCTAATGCAAATTCAGGCGATATCAAGCTATGATTCATGCGTGCTAATCAAGGGTCAGCGAAGAGGAACAGCAGCAGAAAAGAGAGAGGGTGAGAGAAGGAAGGAGAGCGCAGGTACAACAACACCTGAGGTTAGTCAATAGGCAGGTAGACAGCCTCCGCCTCCGCCTCCGCCTCCGCCTACTTCTACTTCTCCTTCTCTTTCATTAGCCAGAGTGCCCGCTCGAGTCCCATGACAAATGACGCTCAGGGAGTAGGAGAATACCCAGAAAAAGGAGAACGAGAGAGGGGATAGGGAAAAGCAAACAGTGCAAACGGTAGCCAAAGAATAAGAATTATTCGCTGCTATCTACGGGTTCTGTTCCTTTTTATTTCTCCCACTACTCGAACTTCTGCTCCTTCTTCTCCTTCTTCTTTTCTGCTTTTTTCATTAAAGTATCGACAAGTTGGAAATTAGTTGATTTGTATACGGCCAAGTCAGGTAGCACTGCAGGGGGAGGAGTAGCAATGCTTGACTGGCTTTGGGGCTCTCTCTCTCTCTCTCTCTCTCTCTGGGTATGGTCTGGCGTCTCTCTGCGCCTCCTCTTTGCTTGTGCCTTGTCAATCGGTGACTAATGTTCAGCAATTTGGCTAAGCGACAGACACCGGAGACAAAAACAACAACAACAACAACAACCGAGAGCAAGAAGAAGAAAAAGGTGAAGGTACGAGCAGCAGAGGACGAAGCAGCCCAGAGAAGGGAGACAAGACCAAAACGCAAGACAAAATCGTTAAAATGTTAACAACAAACTGACTGAAATAAATCAATGCGCTTTTTTCTTTTTCTACTTTATTTTTTTCTGTTCTTCTGGCGTCTTTCTTTGCGTTCGTTATTTATTCGCTTTCAACTTTCATTCCGTTTCGTATGCGAAACTCCCCGGGGGGCAACGCCATCTCTGTCCTGCCCGCTCCTTGGCGCTCTACGTGGGCAAAAGGTATCCAAATCCACATTCAATTTGTTTATCAGCAAAGAAATTGAGTGAGTGTCGCCGAATGAATCAGGCAATGGGCAGAAAAGAGACAGAGAAGCGGGGAGACACAGCGCGCGAGAGGGAGAGGTATGAGGAATAGGGGAGGGTAGCAGGGTAGCCAGATGGGCCAATGAGCTGCCCTACCTTGGCAAAAGGTGACGACAAACGAATGAGTATGGCAAACTGCAGATACAGCAAGTGCGGCAGAAAGAGAGAGAGAGAGTGAGAAGGGGGGAGTAGAGGAGTAGAGGGAAAGCGAGAGGAGTGTAGGTAGACACTGCCAATGAGACACGCCGTTGCTGTCATTAGTTGCATTAACTTTCCCCATTGACAGTCAATTTTTTAGTGCCTTACGCGACCAGGAGACGCCTCGCCTCGGCTCGCCCCGTCTCGCCTTGTCTTGTTATCAACGTTGTTTCAGGTTACTGTTGTCGTTGTTGTCTTTGTTGCTGCTGTTTTTGTGTGTTTACTGTATGCTAATTTTGTGCAGCTTATCATTGTCAAAGTTGTTGCCAATTCGCCGAAACACTACACTCTCCTTGGTAGCATATGACAGCATATTGCATGCCCACATTGGGCGCCCACGCAGGAGTTGAACTTTCTATAGGGATCTTCCTAGAATTTGTTTATGGTTAAGGGAGATGGCGAAGCGGAGCGAGATTGGGTTGAAGTAATTTTGTTTTTTACAATATTTTACGCTCTTCCACTTAATTTGGAATAGGTTTTTTTATGATTTAGTTTCATTAACTTTTCACTCACCTCTGTGAGAGATTCCATATTAGTCCTAGTATATTATAGTCTATATGACGATCTTGGAGATGCGAATTCGTTGCTTGGTTTGTAATTTCGATACGAAATTTATAAACGTTCTCAAACTGAAACTGAATATACTCAACGAGCGAAATGAGTGATAAATCAAAACGCGTTGCCGGAGACGTTTAAAGCAAATGATTCATGTTAAAGTCGAGACAAATAAATCATCACGATACAACATGGAAATGTATCGGGCCGTAGAGAGGCGCTCATACATTCCTCGCTGCCCACATATATACGTATCGGGACGGGGCTATCGGGCCAGGTTAAGTGCGTTAAGGCCGCCTTCGCCTGCGTTTATCATTGTCGCCATGTTTCGCGTGCAACCGCGTTGATAAATCGATGCCGATGCGCCATTAAATCAAATCCGACGAAATTTTCCTGCAGAATGCCAGAGTTGACAATGGCGATTCTTGGAATTTTGATAGAGTTGCCAAACAGAACAGCAGGGAGTCGGGGGGAGGGGAGTGGGGAGCGTATACAGGAAACAGCACTCAGCACAGAAATATGCGCGGTTTAATAATTAGCAAGCAACACACACACATTGCTGCAAAGATAACTGTAGCTTTAGCTGCGGGCTATAACTGTACTGTCGACTAAGGCCTGAGTTCAAGAGACGTTTACGAATAACAGCACAAAGCAGAGAGGGCAAAACAAATGTTTCTTGGAGATTCACAGTTGAATTTCATGTAAAATACCACAAAACTCTTAAAGCATCAAGGAACTGGCTTATCTCGCAACGTTTAAGAATGACAGTACAAAGAGAAATCACAAAGAACTGGCAAAATTCCACGAAACTCCACAATTTAAATATTTCATGTTGGGAAAACAGAAAAGAGGTGAAAGAAACAATACTCAACTCACTCATTACCACTTATGGACAGCTACTCGATAAACGTTTAAGAATAGGCAGCACAAAGAGGAGGAATGGCTACAACAGCCACACACACACACACACAGGAATACTTGGGCTCATTGTGTGGGCAAATCCCAAAACGTACGATGTAGCCCACTTGAGTATTCAATGAATATTCACAAATGCATTCATATGCTTATTAAGTGCTGCTTAACAGAGGTGTCGAGATAGAGGGCAGCAGAGAGAGAGAGTGTGTGTGTGAGAGAGAGAGTGTGAGAGAGAGACTTTGGAAGAGGTGCGAGAGAGGCAGGGAGTTTTCCCCGCACCACACAAGTTTTTCGCGTCTTGAACTTTTCGCGCACTTCTGATGCCATTTGCAGCTGCTACGCTTGGGCGCAAATTACCCAAAATGTTACCCAAGGCGCACAGGACTTTAACACCCACACGCACACGTACACACACACACTTATACCACACACGCACACACAAACAATGCAAAATGTTGGTTACACATAGTTTTCGGTTAGTTTTGCTCGAGTTTTTGGAAAATGTAAACTGAGACCGCAAAATGTGCGTCTTGTAAGCGTATTTAACTTTATTATTTATGCAGTGTACGAGTGTGCGTGTGTGGGAGTGTGTGTGTGCTTATTAATTTATAATACACTGCGGCCCGACTTGGCGCTGGGAAAACTTTGCATATTCAATAAAATGTTTTTCAACGCAAAACTTCGCCATTTAGTCGACGATAGTTACGTGAATATATACGCACATACATATATATAGTAATACATGTGTGTATGTGTATGTGTCTGTGTAGTAAATCATTTGCATAAAATGCTACTTAAACATTTATATCCATTCAGAGAGAGAGAGAGAGCCTTAAGGCAACAGCTCAGCTTGTCTCTCTTGCTCTCTACCCACTTGAGATAATTCTAATTAATGTTTCGTTTTGCCAAAACTGAAGCCTGGCCAAAGTGTTAGCTTGTCCTCTCTCGCTCTTCCTCTTTCTATTTCCCTCCCTCTCTCGCTGCTCTTTTTGGCTCTCTGCTTTCTGGTGTCGCATATCCGCATAATTTATCGAACATGCCACAAGCTGCGTCACTTGCAACATCAATTTATCTCGTCTCGGCTTCAGTGTCCAGTGCTGCTCATAGCGTTTCTTTTTCACGCTAAAACTGGCTTTAAATTGCAGGCAAACAGCGGGAAAAATGCATGTAAGATTTCTAGCCTTTTAGCCTTTTTTCTATTAAATTTAATTAAAATTCGATTTTTTATCGATAATTTTCAGATAAATTGCTGCAGTTCCATTTTCAGGATTGCTAATTTTGGCTTTTCTTACGTTTATATTTTTTTACTTTCTTATGCTCAACTGCCTGTCAAAAGCAGCTTCTTTTTTTGCTCAAAACTTGGCAACACTGTTCCTTGCTTTTCTCCTTTTTCTCTCTTCCTCTTGCACTCTTAGCCACTACTGACTGCCGTCTCTTTCGCTCTGCTACAATGTTTTTTTATTTCTTTGCATAGATTTTCTCAAGCATTCACAGAGCCCTTTTGCATAATTTGTTTAGAAAATTTGCGCACTGTGCCACAAGTTGAGCCTGGCAGAAGGAGAAAGAAAGAAGCGAGCGAGGAAGAGCGAGCGGGAGAGCGAGAGGCTAAGAGAGAGCCTCTTGGGCAGGCATTGAACCAGTTTATCGAAATGTAATGAGGCGGCTATAAGAACAAACAAGACGCACACACACACTCAAGCACAGTCAAACAAGACTTACAGTTGGGTCAACAAAATGGCTGACAGGCAGAGGCGTCGCAGTGGGAGAGCGAGAGCGTGGGGGGGAAGCAGGCAGGCGGCTTTAAGGCAGAGTACGAGGGTTGCCTGTTATGTTATTAAAGCCATAAATTCGACTAAAAACAAATGAACAAAAGAGACAGAGCGAGAGTGGGAGACAGAGCGAGAGAGGAAGTGTGGAAGAAAGAGAGGGCTTTATGCTATGCGGCCACGAGCACAACATGAGGCATAAAGCGTTGATAACAAATTTGCGCATTTCAACATGAATGAATTCTCTAGCGGCATGCAACAGAGACGGACACCGAGAGGCAGACACAGAGAGAGAGAGACTGAGAGGGCGGAAAGAGGAGCAGAGCGACAGAGGCTGAGGCTAAGGCTTCCGGCCGTGTCTGATGTGTCCTTTGCCTCTGCCTTTCTGCCTTTGCCTTTGCCCTTCTGCCTTAAGTGCCTCAGTGTCCAAAATGGCAAACATACGCCCAGGCGCTACGTGTCTCTGTGTGTGTGTGTGTGAGAGTGCGCTCTATGTGCGTGTCTGTGTGTGTCCGTTCTGGGGCCAAAATGTAACTCTTGGGCCAAACGGACACGGCATGTCCGGCGCCTTGAGACGCAGCTGCCTCAGGACACACACAGGGACACACACACACTCAACTGATTTTCCGGCCAGCAGGAGACGCTGTGATTTGTCACCCGTGCAAGCGAGACAGAGCGTAAAGAGAGCGAGAGCGAGTGCCCCTTGATGAAAAGTCGACAAAAGAAATCAGTACAAGGCACGACACAACAAGGAGAAGGAAAAAAAAGCAGGACGCATTGGGCCTAGGCACGCTGCACGTACTGTCTTGCCCCTCTCTTACTACCTCGCACTCTCTCTTTTCCGCTCCCACTCTCTTTCTGCAGCTTGCCTCGTCAAGTCTCCTCTTGTTGACGTTTCATTTATCGTAATCAAGTGCGCAATCAATGCGACGAGAATTGCACTTAAAGGTTTTGTTTTGCCCTCTCTTTTTTGCCCCTCTCTAATTTAGTTTGATTTCGGGTTTCTTACCCCCCCCCACCACTCAGCATGCCACACAAATTGGCCTATGAATGAAATGAGTGCATTCAATTGCATTCGATTGCAATCCAAGTGAATCACATTTGTTGTTACGCTTCACTGGATGCGCCGCCATAAGTGGATCGACTCCTCGCTCCCTCACTCTCTCTCTCTCTCGCTCGTTCGCTTGCCCTTTGCAACACGCAGACATGTCCAGCTTGGCAGCACTGGCAGCTCACAAAGTGAGCACAAATACGCGAAAGGCTTTTACAACGTTTGCGAATACGACAGCAAATCAGAAAGACAGAAAACTAATGCACGCGAAAGTGTAGACCAGAGAGAGACAAAGAGCAAGAGATTGGTGAAAGAGAGGGAGAGCTAAATATATGAGAGAGAAAGCGTAATAAGCGCATAGTATAACTTGAATATCATTAAAACTGGCTATAACTGGGCCACTTCTCAATTTGTACAGTATCTGGTTTATTTTTGGTATTTTATATGGAAAACGTAATTGATGCAATATTGTTTTTAGTATTTTTATATAAATTAATTTTAGAGCTATCTTTTAACCATATTTTTGGTGTTTTATATTAGAAACTACTGAAATTGACAGTATTATTTACTATTATTTTCAGGTATTTTTGCTATATTTGCAGCTTTTTCAATTCTTTTTCCCTTACGTTCTTTTAAAATGTAGCTTTATTAAGCTGCACTCCTACCCCAGCTTGCATGCAATTTATCGATAACTCATAAATAACGCTGCTACTCTGCCTCGTTGGCTCGTTGACTCGTTGCATGCTACGGCACAAAAAGCGTCATCTAATGCGATGAGGTCGACGACGACCTGGCAACTCTGTCAACCTGCCAGACATTCCATTCCGATAATGAGTGTGGAAAATGGGGGCGTTGAAGGAGGAAGGGCGGGTAGACTCGGCACGGATTATGCCAACTTTGCATTGGGAACATTGGCGAAACAGAAGCAACGGCAGCGTCGCGACGCGAGTGCAGCAAAGATTGCGCTCAGCACATTTTTAAATTAGTCGGACAAGCTGACAGGGCAGACAGAGAGGGAGAGGGAGAGAGAGAGAGAAAGAAAAAGAGAGAACGAGAGAGGAGAGTGAGCTGGGCAGCTGACTGACTGTTGATGAACTGATATGCACAGTGCTGCCAAGTTGAGATAACTTAAGCTGTTTGTGACGGAAAGTTATGCCAAAAATGAAAGCCAAGGCGTTAGTTGCCAAAAGAATTGCTAGCATTTATAAATTTAGCTTTAAAAATGCTAAATAACAGAGAGGTAGAAATGCATCTGTATTTATTTGAATGCAAATTATCGAAATAAAATCGAATTTTAGTTAAATTTTATAGAAAAAGAAAAAAAAAAAAAAGGCAAACTAGACTTTAAAAAAAGTCAGAATTTCCTCAGAAAATTTTTACGGCTATTTCCCCTTTTACATTTAGCCAGTTTTTACGGGAAATATGGCTACGCTTCTGGCTGCACTGGCTCCAAGAACTTTTCGCGTAACCCGTGCAGAAAAAAGTGTTTCGTTAACCAAAAATCGTGGCCCACAAAAAAAAAAACTTTGCGGCCACCGCGCGTCGCTTGACTGTTGCAAGAGGCGTGGCGTGGCGAGAGGGGATCGGGCGTTGGGGGACGTCAAGGGGGTGGTTTGGCATAACGTTTTCGGCAACTTGTTTTTTGGCTATTTGAAATTTTGCTGCCTTCTCTGTATTATTTTTTAGTTTTTGTTGAACAATAGAAACGCGACGACTTTGCGCGATGTTGTCAACGTGCAGGGGCGTACGGTAGAAGTGTGGGAGGGGGAGGGGGGGATGGGAGCTTACACAGGCTGGAAAATGCAATTTTTGCAAAGCGCAACGAGAAAATTCGCAGGGGGAGCGAATTGGGATGAGGCAGCGGCGGCATCGTCACCACCGCAGCCTGCTGATTCCAAATCACAGTGAAAAGCGGCACATGCCACATGATGATGGGGCATGTGCTGCACTGGCAGCGCCAGCGTTGCCAGACTGAGTGCCAGAGCGACCGACCGAAGCATACAAAATAACCGCAAGCCCAAGCTGCACATTATCTATGAATGTGGTTTCTGTGTTGTGCGAACGAGTGTGTGTGTGTGTGTGTGTGTGTGTTGCCAACTGGCGCTACAAAAAACAAGTCGGAAAGGCTACAGTCGAGCTGACTCGACTGTGATATACCCGCTACAATTCTTCGGAAAAACACGTGCCAAATGTGAACAATGCGTTCTTGCTTTTTATTTCTTTCCGTCTCTAATTTGTTTTGCCTATGCAAGTTCCACTCGATTCTTATTGGATGTTGCCCTTTGCTTTTATTACTCTGCAGTTATAAATTATGCATGTGTGATAGAGACGCCTATACATACATACATATATGCTGCCTCACAATACATCTCAACATATCTAATTAGATTTGTCGTTTGTATTTTGTGTTGCTGCTCAATGTCTCTTTCGATTTTAAGTGGCTTTAAATATACTAAAAATTTATTTTGAATTTTGCAACACACTATAAAAAAAAAAAAAAAATATAAGATACAAAAAAATAAATTTAAGTCGCCCAGGCACACCCAGGAGTTGAACTCCGGACGTCTCGCTGAACAGTCAACTACCATCACCACTGACCACTGCACTTCTTTCGCAATAACCGATAAAATTGCACCATGAATATTTTCGGTGCACATAATTAAAAAAAAAGTTGCCACATAATTTAAAAAAAAAGTTGCCACATAATTAAAAAAAGTTGTCTGCTGCTGGTGTTGAACTCGGGTACTAACATTAGGAAAACCGACACAGGCACATGGCCACAAGGCAATACTATTTCTTGAATATCTTCCTTATTTATCGGCCGATCTTATTGAAACTTTCGCAACACGCCCGGATGGTGGTTTTTATCACATGGATAAAAAATGAATGCTGTAGAGCTATATTTGCAGCTATTATCGATTTATTATCGATTTTTGGGGGCGGATGGAGGCGTGGCAAAAATCCAAAATAAACTTGATCTGCGGGCATAATTAACACATATTGTCTCCAAATTTGGTAGCTCTAGCTCTTATAATAGCTGAGATCTAGGTTTTCATACGGACAGACAGACGGACAGACGGACAGACGGACAGACGGACAGACGGACAGACGGACATGGCTATATCGACTCGGCTGTTCATGCTGATTCAGAATATATATACTTTATGGGGTCGGAGATGTCTCCTTCTGCCTGTTACAAACATTTTCGGTTGGCACAAAGTTATAATACCCTTATACTCTTCGAGTAGCGGGTATAAAAATCAGCAAGGCAGCTGGCAACGTGCTAAGGGGTCTGTGGCAGGGCCATGGGCATGGGCGTGGGCGTTGGGGGGGGCGGGGTTGTCGCCAGAACGGAAATTGTTCAACAGAACTTAAATCTCAGCGAAATTGTTTTTGGCGACAGTTTGCAGCACCCTCCTGCCCCCGCCTCCCTTGCGACTACCCGCCCATGCTGCCAACCCCCTTTGGGCTACGCGCCTGCCCTGCGCGCGCGCTTCGGACCTTGTTAGGCTACCACAGAAGCAGCGGCAGCAGCTGGCTGAATGTGCAAGTTACAAGCTGCAAGTGTGTTGTGTGCTATCCCCCCCTCCCTGAAACTCACCCCCCCCTCGACAAACCTATCTACGCCCCTGTAACTTGCACTAGCTGAGTGCTTCCACGATTTGCTGTTAACTGACTAAGCAGAACGAAAGGCAGAGAGAGAGAGAGAGAGAGAGTGGGCACTGCAAGGCGGAAGCATTAAAGTTAAGTACAAACTATCGATAAGTTATCGATAACACTCTCACTGTGCAGCATTAATGTGTTTAACTGGCCAACTTTAAGTTTTTCTTGTACACATGCATTAGGTATTAATTTATCGATAAATCGATAACTTATCGATATACATTTCAGCTTATCGATAATTTATGGATATTAATTTTAGCTATCAAATCAATATAACAAAGCCTATTCTCACGTTTTTTAAGCTCAATAATAATATCTAACTATCGCTTAAGCTCAGCTTATCGATTAATCGACAACTCATCGATATTAATTTTTAGCTATAGCAACACCTATTAAAACAGATTTGTTATTGCTGCCTTAACCCTCTCTGCACACAGCTTAACCCATTGAGGCCATAGCGCACTGCAGTTGTCTTTCTAACCGGTTGTGCTGCTAGGCTGGATTTTTTTCGCAAGGCAGCGAGGGAGGCGGCAAGGCGCGGGAGGAGGTCTCCTGGCTGCTGGGGGTGATGCAGTGCGGCAGCTTTGCAGAGATTTGTTGGCTTGGAAATTGCCCAACAAATTTCTGTTGGCGGGCCACAAACAACAACCACACATGAGTGCGACAGAGAGAGCGAGAGAGAGAGAGCTGAGCTGATGCCAGCCATATGAGCACGTATCTATGCATATATCTAGAGTCACGGTGTGTGTGTAGATTACTTACTTTTGCAGCGTTAGTCGTTAGTGCGCCCCGCCACCCCTCGACCACGACGCCACTGTGTTTCGCCTACCGCCCCCTCCTTCCCACCTTCCCTCCTACTACCCCTCAGGCTGCTGCTACTTAGGCAAGCGCGCCGCACAAAAGCGCAAAGAGCGCAAAAGCCTCTCATTGATAATGTAAACTCAGCACAAAAATATCTGCTAGGTGAGCGGGCAGGGCTGGGGCGATGGGTCATGGGCGTGGCCAGGCGCCATACATTTATGAAGCCAGTCCAAAACTTTTGCCCGTGCTGGGGCTTTGCCTGTGCTCTCCCCCTCTCACTCTCGCTCGTTGTGTGTTGCGAGTTTCAAGTCATGACCAAAAAATTATGTGGTTCTATTTAAAGTTGCGCTAAGCTTGGGCAGGATACGGCTAAGCTTTGCCTGGACACAGACAGACTACGGATATGCGGAGACCACATAAGCCACTATATCTCTATCTCTCTCTCTCTCTCTCTCGCTCTACAATCCCCAACCCTTTTGACTCCCTTCTCTGACTGCGTAATACTTTTTCAGTTAACTCGCGCGTTGATTTCAAGTTGACTTTTGGGCAATGAAACTTTTTTTGGTTTTACCCTCAACTGTATGTGTGTGAGTGTGTGTGTCTCTCTGTGTGTGTGCATATATGAGATATGTGGTTTGTACTTAAATTGGACAGCGCTGACCACGCATTGCAGTCGTTAGCAGCCAAAGTTGAGTAAGGATTCGGTTTGGGACTCCACTCACATGATGCGTGTGTGTGTCTATCTGTGTGTACATACCTGAAAAGAGTAGAAAAGAGAAGAAGAGAGTAGATGGATAAATTAGTGAGTGCAAACACTTTAAAGTTTGATAATAAAGTAGATATAAATAGGGAAATTATATTAAGCGAAACAATTGAAGTTTCGTTTCGCAGAAATACTTGGATTATACGTATTATTATTTGTTTAGATTAGCTTAAGCTGGCTTAAAGGTCTAAATATTTTTCAAGCCAAAAATTCAGCTTAATTATAAATAAAATATCCTTGACCTTCTTTCATTCCAATCTAATTACTTCTTCTTTTATTCCTTCAAGTTCTGCAGAGGATCAATTTGCTTAATACGATCATAAGCTTTCCCTCATTCTCTCAGTCTCTCTCTTTAGCTTCTACCTCCCCCTCCCACCCATATCCATTAGGTTTTACAACCCGCTCGTTACCATCATAAGGCGCATTAGTTATTCTCTCCCTCTCTCTCTCGCCTTTGAGTGGGGAGGAACCTGCTAATTTCGTAAGTGGCAGCCCAACTCTAATGGCAACGCTGGTAACAACTGTGTGAGTCTGACTCACAGTCATGGGCGTAGGGCCGCAGGGGGCGGGCGACGACGAAAACAAGCAAATACTCAACTCATTTAACACATTGTCCAGATACGCAGCGACATAATCTCAATGTGGAAATTAACAAAACAGAAGTATCAAAGAAATAAACCAAGCAAACCAACAACAAAAAAAGGGAACGCCTAACAAGCTAAGCTACTCCTAGGGGTACGGCTACCGGGTACTCGGTTCGATGGGGACCTTGTGGCAAAGGTTCGCTTAAAGTGTTTCTGCATAAATTAAGCATCGGTCGAGGCAGTGAGAGTGAGAGAGAGAGAGAGAGAGGTTGTTCCACACATAACGGTATTGCTAATTACGCCATAATGTCCGAGTTTACAAGCAACCCCGAGAGAAGGTGCCGTGCGGGATAGACTAGTCGACTAAGAAGGGATCTAGCTGGGCTGGGCTAAAGAATTAGCATAATAACCTTTAATAATACAAACGAAAAATTAAATAACAACAAGAAGGAGACCGACAAAAAAAAAACAACACACTGCATATTAAATGCGGAGGGGTTCACCCTAACCTCACAAAAAAAAAACTATTCACTACGAAAAAAAGAAAAGGCGCAAAACAATTTTTGAAAAGCGAAACTACAAGCCATTAGCGTACATTAGCAGAACTTATAAATTTATTGCCTGTGCCATGATGAGATGTTTCCTAAAAAAAAAAAGAGTAGGAAAGGGAGAGAGAGAGAGAGAGGGTACCACGCGTGCTTAGGGTAGTACGTGCAGGGGGTTAGCCAAGGGAACAATGAAGCGCCTACCCAAAAGGGGTGGTTCGTTCAGCCTCAAAGTGAGCGTGAATAAGAGCCTCGGGCAATACGCATAGTTATGGGTCGGACGAAAGGAAGGGAGAGTTCCCTCTAGTTCGGTGAATGAGAAAATGACCCGCGTCTGTACGCGGAATCCGTTTCGGGTTTTGCCTTCGGTACGGTTCATATTTTTCTATAGCGTAGGTTGGGGGGGTTGAATTTCGCAATGTGTAGAAGGGACTTATAAGCGAAGGTCAATCGGTGGACGAACAGAGTAAAGTGGTAGTAAAAGGAGAGTAGAGAGGGTAGTCTGAAGAGATGCAGGGATTCAAGTAGGGTAGTCTGGCTAAACAATGCCATTAAATTTAAATATAAGCCATTTTTTAATTATCGATAAATCGATATTTTTGTAAAAAACAACATTACATTTATGATTTGTATTTGCTTAGTTTCTGTCGAAAAACCCGAAGCTTAAGGCGTAACTTTAGAAATCTTAAACACAAATGCCAAATGTCAGTTGCACGCAAATTGCTTTTGCACCACTGTGGAGGACAGGCTACGCTGCTGTAGTTGCTATTGCTTCTTGCGGGATTGCGCAAGGATTGTGCTAATTTGTTTTCCAATTTGGCTGCTTGTAACACGAATGTGTGTGAGGAAGTGTTGTCTAGGTGTATGTATAAGTAGTGGGCGGGCAGACTGAGAGAGAGAGAGAGATAGAGAGAACTACTGACAGGCAGAAAGAGAGGCAGACAAACAGACAGGCAGGCAGGCTCGTTATCCTGGTCTTACAACGCAGCCAGCTGCACTACAACAACCACAACAACAGCAACGCGAACAGCAGCAACAACTTAAGTAACAACAACAACAGCAGAGGCAACAACAACAACAACAACAACAGCAGCAGCAACTGTGCCACTTAGTTAAATGCACACGTGCGAAATCTCTCGAGCTAAATGCAGCCAAGTTTCTCACTCTCCCCTTCGCCAGCTAGCTGCTCCTCTCCCTTCTTCCAAGCACTCTCGACCCTGCTGCCCAACCCTACACAACCAGCCAACCCTGGTCGTGTTGTTGTTGTTGTTGGTGCACTCCTTATGGCACAAGAAAATGCAATACAAAATGAATATTTAATTCGGCTTGAGCGCAGCAGCAGGCGTAGGCTACGCAGCGGGAAAGAACGGAAGAGAGAGAGAGAGAGAGCAAAGGTACAGAGGGAGGCTAGTCGGTACGCCGTGATCCGTGACGCGTAGAGCAAAAATCAACGCTCTGCCAAAAGAAGAAAATTGCATTTCACTGTTATCGTCAGAGACGGCAACGACGCGAAGTTTGTCAGTGTGTGTGTGTACGGCTTGTATACCCTGTAGTAGGCAGTGGGTTACTTAAGCAAGGCAAGTTAAACTTTTGAAAATCGCAAATTCTTTATATTTTAATCGAAACTCAATCTATAAGTCAATTCATAGAGTTAGAGTCATTTCCCAGCAGATTCCGATGATTTTTGACGAAGTTATGAACATGGGAAGTGCTGGTAGGAGTCTTACAAGAAGGCAGCATAGCAAATCGCGAGCATGGAAGGTCCAAATTTTATAAAATTTTAGATGGTTTAAATTTGAATACAAATTCATTGTAGGGCTCAAACCATGAAGTAAGCGCCATCTCCCAGAAGAAACCGATGATTGTTGCCGAAGTTATGAGTACTCGAAGTCCTGGTAGGGTTGCAACAAAAGCATAGTATGGTACGGCAGTAGTTTGGGAGGTCCGAAATTTTTAAAAATTTAAGACTCACAATATTGGCATGAAAAATCCATTTAGAGGTCAAGTCATGAAGAAAATGCCTATCTTTCAGCAGAATCTGATGATTTTTAAGGCAGATATGAGAGTTGGAAGTCCAGAGAAGGATCTTACAAGATAGTATCATGCCAAGACTAAAGCATGATTGGTCCAATATTTTCGGTATATTATTTTTTAATGCAGAATCAATAAAGGGATCAAAACACGAAGAAAGAGCCAACTCCCAGGAGAACCCACGAAGTTATGAGAGTTGGTAGGAGCTTTAGGGTTCTTACAAGGAGAGGAGTAAAGAGGTAACATATGTAGAAGGTCCTAATTTTTTGAAACTTGTAAGCTCGCTATATTTTGATGCAGAATAGATTTAGGCGACAAACCATAAAGAAAATGCCATATCCCAGAAGGAATTCGATGCTTTTCATAAAAGTTATGGGTTTTCGGAAAGGGGCATCTGCTAGCTGTGCATACCCCGTACGCACGACTGTGTGCTCAGTTTGGGACCCTGTTGTTTTTGCGACTGGTTTGTTTGCGTCTTTGTTTATTTATTTGCCGCATAGCGGTACAACTGTTTTGGGCAGCAAAAGAATAGGGAGAGAGGATGCGAGACTGAGCACAGTCGGAGGGAGGTTGGGCCTAGGGTAGAGTCGGTGTTAGGGTAAGGGTTAACAGTAGTAGTTGTAGTTGAAGTTGAGCAACGGTAACTCGCACAGAAACCAATATGCCAATAACAACAGCTGACAGGCAACGCGGCATGCGGCATGAGGCATGTGGCAAGCGGCGTGTGGCATGCGAATCGGGAATAAACGATAAACGACAACGGAAAACAGAAGGCACAGTGCATTTTTATTTCGGTTTCTGCTTCTGTTTCTGTACTTTCGACAAGCTAATATATTTGGAAAGGTACCCGTCGCCCCCCTTCCGACCAACCTATATACCCCCATGGCATCCTCTACACCCTGCGCCACTGACAGGCCAAGAGGCACCTGTCACAGTGTACAAGGCGAAGCAGTGTGCTCCATTTCGATGACAAAACACAAGTTGGAAAAGAGGGAATGACCCGGGTTGTAATAGATCACCTTGTGCGTAGTTTTTTCGACTTACGAACCGGTTCAAATTGTGGTTCAGCGCGGCATTTCGACATGCAGCTTTAAGGGCGACTCTCTGACATCCTCATAAGCCTTAAGTTTTATTTGATGGAATATTTCCCCGCTGAACCGGTTCAAAAAGTGGTTCAGCTGCAGCTCTTAGCAAATACTTAGTCTATTTGCCGAATTTCACTACATTTAATCCGTTGCAAGTTTCTGTCAGTTTTCTTAGCCTGAACCTGTTCAAAAACTGGTTCAGCTGCAGCTCTTAGCAAATACTTTGTTTTTTACACTTGTTCAATCCACATTTATTAGATGTTTTAAGACTGTGAGCATTTTGCCTGCTTTTTGTGCATATTACTCCTACTGAACCGGTTCAGAAAGTGGTTCAGGCTCATAAGTTGCTTAGTTTGCGGTCGATTCTGCCGAAATTTGGCAGAATACTCTGTGGCATACGATTCGACAATCTTGTGGGCTTTAAATTATGACAGTGTTGTTAAACGTAATTTCTTGAGATTGCCCCCACACGGCTCCGATACTTTTATATTATTTTTTTTTATGCAGCTGCCATTTACCATTTACCGTATTCATTACCCGTTTTCTTTGTTTTACAAACAATTGCATGCCGTGTGTGTTCCGCTCCCTCTCTTCCTCACCCTCTCCATCTCTCTCTCTCTCCCCCTTTCTCACCCTCTCTCTTTAGTATTTTTGCTAAACTCAGCATTTAAGTTTAGTTGGCCAAAGGGTTGCCCGGCGCGTTCATTCGCTTCGTCTTTGAGTTGCTTTCTCTCGCTCTATTTCTCTCTCACTGTCTTGCTCTCTCTTTGTGCTCCGACTCCTTCGTGTGTGGATAAATGTTTTGCATTTTATTTTATTTCTCGTTTTCGTTTCGTTTTGTTGTTTGCCACAATAAAAAGGGTGAATTTTTATATTTTGCCATAAGTTTTTATGGCTTCCGTGTGTGGCGGCTGTCTGTGTGTTCTTTCTCCCCCGCTCTCCCGCTCCCCACCCCTCGCACTCCCTCGCACACTATACTAGTTTAACTGTCTGCCTCTCTCCCTCTTTAGCTGGCTAAATTCTATTATATTTTTGGCTTTTTTCTCGTTTTTTATTTTTTGCTTGCCAACGTTTTGTCAAAAGTTAGTCCAGTCAACCAAGTGTTGGTCCCCTAAAAAGGGGCGTGGCACAGCGCAGCGTCGCTTGTGGTGTGTCTAACATGACGCGCCTTTACACTTAATTGTTTTGGAAAAAAGCGAGCAAGCTGTACAGTGTATGCGACTAGCAAGGACTCTGTTGGCAGCTCAAAAGCTGAATATTCTTAATGTTTCTCATCGGATCATCATGAAATTTGTCATATGGATTATAAACTGCCTAAGCTAGCTACAAACCCAAGGTCTATGCTCTATCTTTTAAAACCTATGAAATAAGCACATAAGTATTTAGAATTAAACTTACTTTAAGTTCTACTGCTACCAACTCAGCTCTACTCGCTTTTCAAGCTACCCCATGTGCCCTCGCCTACAAGGTATGCGTTAAAAGTCTCTTTTTTTTATTTTTTGCCGCTGTCGCTATTTGTATTTTATTGTTGGTCGCCTTGTTTTGCACTTTTAATTCGGTTTATTTGGCAAAATTTATGCTGTCTGCGTGTGTGTGGGTATGCGAGTATTTAGATTTTAATCTACTTTGCCGCTGCAGCTGCCAAAAACTTCTGACAACGCACCCCAAAAATTTATGCAACAAAAAAAACGAACAAACAGAACTTTAAAAAATAAAAGAAGAGTCGAACGAGAGAAGAAGAGAGAATGTTGTTATTTATAATACAGTTATAGCAAAGGGCAGCACTATCGCTCACCATCTCCTTCTCCATTTCTCTCCATGTCTCTCTCTATCTCTCCCTCCATCACCCCTCTATCTCACCCTCCATCTCCCCATCCCCTTTTGTGCAGTCACTCAGACTAAACTTGTTTTTTTTTGCGATATTATATCATGCGCAATACTGGATTTTGCTTAATACTAACCACGATATGGCAGACTTTGTATGGCTATGGTATAAACCATACCATCTGGCACTGCCTCTGCAAATTTCAGCACAATTACAACGATTTGTATTGAGATTTTCTCTCTTGACCTCAACCTTCCTTCCTTCCATACTTCTTTATATAGACTTTCTCGCGTAATACGAGTCTCTGTTGGTCGTGCACGATCGTCTACTGCAATATCGGCTGGCATTTAATAGGCACCGCTCTCACACAACCTCCTCAAGCCCCCAGCTCCCCTCTGAGCCCCACACTAGGCAAATGAAATGTGCGCACTTGATTGCATCCATAAATTTTCAACGGGCTGAGCCACACACAGTGTCCAGTGGGAGGGAGAGCGCGAGTGAGAGAGAGGAAAGAGCGAAGAGAGATTGGGAAGAACAGAGAGTGAGAGAAAGAGATAGGCGGGCAAGGGGAGGGGCAAGTGAAACGTGCCTGGCAAATGAAAGCATTGCCCAGTGTTAAGTTTCAATGCCAATTGCAATCAGACAGTGAGTGGAGGAAGGGGGGAGGGGGATTGCTTGCAGTTCAGTTGAGGTTCAGTTTTTATGGTATGCACACACACACACACACACACACACACACACACACGCGCGCGCGCAATGGGTCGTACAGGGTCTTTTGCGGCGCTTTTGTTGCGCCGTCGTCTTCCAATAAATGCGGGCGTCCTCTCCGTGATTCATCAACAGTTTCTGCGTTCTGCCTCCTCTCTCCCCACACTCTCTCTCGCGCTCTCTCTTCCACTGCTTCCCCTGCTCTGCCGCTTATTTAAATTTGCCTTTCGGTGTAAGTAATTAAGGAGAAATATTGCAAAGAATTGCCTGATAAGGCTGCTTAAGCATGGACAGCAAAGACTCGGGACTGGGCGTGGGCGGTGGGGATACAGGAGGGTTGACCCATTGCAGCGGTACTTAAACAGTTCGCTCAATTAGCATGCGAAACATTTTTCACATCCTTATTAAAAAAACGCTACTTCGATTGCGACTTCCTTTTCTTTATTTTCTCATATATATTTTCTGTTATTTTTTCTGCTTTTTTTTTTGCATTTTCCGTTTTAAATTAATGAGAAACCGTTTGATAAGCGGCCTCCTTCCCCTTGCCCATTCCACCGCGACCCCGCATCACATGCTGTGCTTGTCAAGCGTTTTATTGCTGCCTCTTTTGTTGCAGCAGAAACAACGAAATCGAACAACAACAACAGTCGAAATGGAACGACATGAAGCCAATAAGACGCCACACCAGAGACACACACACACACAGAGAGAAAGAGAGTGAGAGAGAGGGGGCGAGAGGAAGAAGGAGAGGGAGCTTCAGACCCGCATATGACACATCATAAACGCTTTTTTATATAAAAATTTTTCTCCTCGATTTAATTTCGTTTCGTTTTTCATGTTTTTCTTGCCCCTCTCTTCCCTCTCTTGCCTCATCCCTCCCTCTTTGCTCCTCTCGTTCGTTATCGCTTCCAATTTGGGTAAAATATCGTAAAAAAATTGTTATTTAAATCGTATGCAAATTGGGCTGCGCTTTAATTTTTTCTAATAACCGTAAAAATGCTCGCATCGAATCGCTTGTCCCAACAAAAGGGAAAACCCTCTCCTCTCCCCTGCCCCCGCGTGGCACCTGTTTCTCTGCCACCTGCGGCGCTCGTCGTATTTGTTGTTGATAAACACCTTTCTGAGGCTGCCCGCCATTAGGCGCTTCTTCCAATAGGAAATGATGTAGCATAGAGCGTGCTAAAGAGAGAGAGAGGGGGGAATGGGTTGGTATGGATATGTGATACTATGAAAATGAGGCAGGGGCAGGGGCAAGGTGCTTAGCACGTGTGGCAATGAAACAGTTTAGCTGCAACTAAACGTTTGTTTAGACAGGCGGCCTGAGGACGCTTAGCTGGGCAATTGAGAAACATTGGAACAAATGGCAATGAAACGCAAAAATAAAACAAATAATAATTTATGAAATTCTGTGAAGTACCAAGTAAATCCAAAATGAGTGAAACAATCGAATGAAATGCATAAAATATGCAAACTAAGAGTCTAAGAGAGAAGTAAATACAACGTTTTCAGTGTTGCAAAATCAAATATTGAATTAACTTAAGAGCGGGCTATATTAATTTGAGGCTAAAGCGGAAACAATGAAATGGAACGCAAATTGAAGCAAATACCTTACTAGCTGAGTGTTGTTTCAATGAACTCAACGCACCATACCGCTAGAGTAGCTTGCTTTCTTCTCTACTCCTTGTAGCGTTCTCCCCGTCCCTTCCCCGCTCTTGCCATTGCTCTATCCTACCCTACCTGTAGAGCGAACAAGCTGAATGACAGAAAGTGACATGTTGCAAGTACAAACATGCATTGCCTGTAAGTGTATCGGAGTCTAAAGGATTCAAATCCTTCATGGATTTCATCTAATACGGGCACCTCGTGCACCTCGTGTAGTGTTGTGCTGGGGTGGGGGGAGGGGGGTTGGAGTTGTGTGTGCTTAACGGGGAGCGCAACATGGCAGCGTGCTGTAAATCAAATGTCATGTCAATTTTAATTGCATTTTAATGATAAACGATGCGAGGCAAAGGTGCAAGTTCAAAGGGTTAACTTGCTGCAGTTCAAATGCAATGTGTAGTGTTGGGTGCTGGGAAAATCAATAAAAGCGAACTCGTCACTTTCATTCGGTTTGATTCGCATACCCTCAGCACACAAGCACAGATGGCCAATTAAACCGTCAGACATAATAATCGCGTGTTGTATTTATACTACGTAGAACCCATCATAATTCATCGACACTCGTTGCTGCTGTCTCTCACTCTCTCACTCTCCCTCTTTCTCTCTGTCTCTCTCTCTCTCTATGATTGCAGTTCATTTGCAGCTGCCACACTCACGCCGCTGTATTTATTCATCCATCTATTCGAGCCATCCATCTATGCAATTTATGATTGCATCTGCAGCTGTAGCTGTATCTATATCTCTGGCTGTATCCGTATCTGTTCACGCACATAAAGCACGACACGTTAATTAAATTACACTCCTTCAATTCCAATACAAATAAAAAACAAGTAAACGCAGCATGCAGGGAGTGCTCGGACTAGCAAATACCCTAGGACTATACAAATCAGCAGCTTGTGAAGTAGTTCGAAAAGAAAGGATTGGGAATAGCTTTGGAAACCGTGAAAAATCTCTTATAGTATCGATAGTCTAACGTAGACGTAGCAAGTTAGCATTGTAGCTAATACTATCGATAGTAGACCCAACACGCTATTATTATCGCTTGTAATATCGATAGTCTAACCTAACACGCTTTAACTATCGCCTATCGTCACCGCTATCCTCAAACGTAGCCCAGGCAGTAATACGTTTCTCTTCATTTATTTTACAGTTTCCAATAGTTCGGTCCCACAATAGCACTACCCGCCCACAGGGTAGCGAAAAATATGTATATATATGAACTGATAGCGCAAATCGAAATGCGGCAAAAATGAACTCGCATTTGATGCCGCCATGAGTTATGAACAGACACCGATAGATAGATAGACAGATGTGTGCGTTCAGAATACATATATATATATATATATAAATGTATTGCTGCTAGTGTATGTGTAGGTGGCTGCCTTTATTTGCTCAGTTCTTTTTTTTGTTTTTTGTTTTTTTTTTTCGTTTTTCGCAATTGCAAAAATACGTTTTTAATTGATTTTTAATTAAATGTTTAATTGTCAGTTGCAGGCGCGTGTTTTGTGTGGTTTCGCGTGCTGCTGGTAACCCTGGCAACGCAACGCACTTTGGCACCTCTGCCACGCAGCCACCCACCCCTCCTTCTCGATGCCGATGTGGGGCAATTCCCTTTCGAGTTCCTCTTCAGAGCGCGTATATTGCGCCACAATTGAACTTTGTTTTTTTTTTTTGCCATTTTATGATTTTTCTTCCACGCCATAGTGTGTGGGGGGAGGGTGGAAGGAGAAAAAGAAAATACTCGTAACTGTAAAATTATTTTGCTATTGGAAAAGTCGTAATAGTCGTAGAGCACAGCGAGCGGATATATCACATGATATATGAGCCACAAAAGTGAAACCTAATTAAACTTTTGCTCAACAAATGAGTCAGCATTGCAGGAAGCGGAAGAGGGCGAAAGGGTAGAAAGGAGAGGGAGCGGGAGAGGAGGGTTTAAGCAAGAAACTGATTGAAATGGAAGTTCATTAACTATGCTCTCTTTGGTGTATTGCAGAGAAAGGGAGAGAGAGAGATGGAGAAGGAACGAGAGAGATGCAGCAGCGTATTAGGGTCAGAAAAGGGGAGATTCAAGCTGTCTTTGATAAACCGCAAAACTTAAAGAAAACTACAAGAGAATGCGCCATTTTTATAGACCTTAATGTGGTCAAAGTGAAAGACAAGAATGTAAGTAAGATCCCCAAAAGGTTTATAAGCTACACATCTTGCTTAGGCTGAAAAACTTCTTGAAGCACTTGAGAATTTTATGAAAAATCCAAAAAACTTTAAGATACAGTTCCTTGAGGTGTTGCCAATAGAGACAGTAAGAGATAAAGGAGAACAGAGTATAGAAAGAGCTAGCTATAGCTTTAGTCTAAACAGTCTAAAAAGCTAAGAAGCTGATTAAAGAATGGTCCTAGCGCAAAGGCTCCTCAGGTCAAGACTTAAGCAGGAGGTAGACCTAGGCAGAGAGGCAGGAGCCGAGGGAGATAGGGTCAGCGAGAGAGAGAGAGAGAGAGAGAGAAAGAGGGAAAGAGATAGAGAGAGAGAGAGAGAGAGAGAGAGAGAGATAGAGAGCGAGGGAAATGGGGCACAATCGCATTAGGCATCATAAATAGCATCACCTTGCCTCTCACTCTATTTCTCTAGCTGTCTACCTACCTCTCTCATTCATCTACACACTTTTTGTCTAAACTGTTTACTCGCCGCTTTTGAGTTTAAGCTAAGTACAGCCACGTCGCCAGCTATATGCATATATAGTAGTATATATATATATATCCACATCAAGAGGAATAGAGAGAGACAGAGAGAGAGAGAGAGAGAGTGAGGTAGACGATTGTATTGGCAGGCGCTTTGTTTGACAACTTAAAAGCGTTTCGCTTACCCAAAGCCTGGCTAAACTTTTTACAAACAATGCCGCGACATAGGGAGGGAGGGAGAGAGGAAATGGATGGTAGAGAGAGAGAGAGGGAGATGGACAGATAGATAGATAGAGCGAGATGGGCTGCTGCAGAAAAGTTTGTAATGCGCTTAAATTTCTTTAGTCGTCGTCCGGCTTGGCGCACAGGTGGGCTCGATTGTTGTTGAAAGCTGTTGTCGTCGGCAGGCAGGCAGGAAGGAAAAGAAGCGGAGAGAGATACAGAGTGGGGTGTGGTGGAGAGGTAGCAAATGATACGATACGATACGATAATGATGATGAAGCTGATCATCATCAGGAACAGCGGCAGCTCACGTTGTGAGCCTATCACGTACATTCGCCATCAATAACGCAACGATTTAACTTGTCTCTCGTTCGCCCGGCCACGTAGTCGCTCGAGAGTCGCCCCCCGCGGCCCCTGCCCGCTGCCCACTGCCCCGCCCACCTCTAACTTGGCGCTCTCAGGCTCTCTCTCTCCTCGGGTTTTGGCCTCGCACGTACACGCATGCCACGTAGATTAGGCCCGTAAGCCTCGACTGGCTGCCAGGGCGCAGATAACGCCATAGTCCATGCCGGCCACGCCTCTCTGCCTTTTATATATTTTGTTTATCGATATAAATATTGCTACGAGTTTTGACTTGGCACGTAGCGCCGCGCCGGCAGCACATGGCAGGACATCAGAGCAGTTAGAGTGGGGGGTGGGGGGAGGTGGCAGGCAGCAGGTGACGGCTGGGGAGAGTGAGGGGAAATGCAAATGGAAATGGCTTTTGGTAAACAAATCCACTTAGCTGCTAATTGGCGGCAAATCAGCCAAGACCAAGCTGTTGCTCTCTCTCGCACACACTCTTTGTCTTTCTCTCTCTCTCCATCTTTCTCTTCCTTTACCTCCTTTATCTTGTTGTGGTGGGCGTCAAGTGCAGCTTCAGTAAAAGCGCATCACGTGCGCCATCATCTTGTTACTTAGTTTATCGGGGTTATCTTCTGCTTTAGCTACTCTATCCCCTTCCCCCATCCACCTATCTCTCTTTCCCTCTTTCCCACTCTCTTCCTCTTTTCCCTCACCCTTCACGCTGCTTGACCAAATCCATTTAAAGCGGAAACCAAATTTTCTTCTTTCCTTTTTTTGGCTTTAAAACTTGCCCAGCGCGCACAGTGTGGCAAAGGCGTGCCAAATGTGCTACGCTTGCAGTTTCCTGCGGCTTGGCAACACTGTAAGCCCGAGCAGCAGGTAGGGCAACATTGCAACAGCGTCGTCTCTTTAGTTCGTGTCGTCTGCGGTCAGTGGACAAACAGCAAAAATGGTTTGAGAAACGCGAGAAAAGGGAGCTCCTGCAGCATATGTGGGCAGCAAAGCGCAGAAAGGGAGAGAACTAAAGAGAGAGAGGAAGAGACAAACAGTCGCTTGAACGGGTTTTTTGGCTGAGGGGGGAGGGGTTGAATCCTCCTGCCGCTGACCACTGTGATAGTCGTAGAAATACCCATGAGATGTCGAAGGCATGTTGCAAAATTTCAAGCTCAAGCTCTCCAAATGGCAGTCAGGCACACACACACACACACACACATACACACACACACATACTCACACACACATACACACACACACTGACAGAGAACGCACGTCAGTGGCATAAAAGTTGCCTGTTTGGATTTCAAATGTTCGAATTGTGGACATTTGCTTAAAAAGAAATAGAAGCATGAAACAAAACCCAGGCAAAGAGGGAGAGGAGAACAGAGAGTGGGAGAGGGAGAGGAGAAGCAGCAGTCGCAGTCGCTGCACTCCTCTCAGGAATCTCCACACTTCGCCTGAAACTGAGAAGTCGCTGACCAAAAAGGGTTTCCAACAATGAACTTGCCCTGCCCAGGCAGATGTTCCTTTCGCGCCGGAGAAGAAGAGGAAGTGAGAGAGATGGAGAACAAAAGACAAAGCGCAGTTAGAGAAAGTGAAAGCGATAGGTTTTATAAAAGTTGCAGCAAATAAGTGTAGGGAAATGGAGTCAAGGAGAGAAGCTAACTACAGTTTATGCAACTTCTTAGACTGTCTACGGAAAGCGAAGGATGTGCAAGTTATGGTCTAGGTTTGAGTAGAGGGAATACTTAGGTTTAGCAAAGAAAATACCATATCAAAAAGATAAATCAAGCTTTCAACTACCTTTCATCTACTCATCTACTAGCTAAGAAAGCAAAAACTATTAAAAACAGTTGCCTTTCATCTCTCTCTCTATTTCCTTCGTCAAGGTATGCCTAGTACTCGTACCCTTCCTCAACCCGCAACCTCTTCAGCTTGCCCGTACCCTCTTTGATCTAACAGAACTTTAGGCACATCGTCTATGCTGTATCCCAATAAACTCGTCTCGTATTGGTGGCTTGGGTTACTTCGCACGACTCGACCTCAAGCTCGATGACCAAGTTGTCCCAGCTGCCCAGTCCCAGTCCCAGCCCACTCCTGCAAGCAACTCACAATCAGCCAGGGGCAATGGTCTATCACTTGCACGCACTCACCGAGCAAGAGAGAGAGGGAGAATTTTTATTCTCTTTTTTTTCAAGCTAAAAGTTTGCGTTTTAGCTTTAGCCAGATTTATGTTTTCCTGCTTGCGTTTGCAGAATTGTTGTCGGAAGTTTTTTGTGCAGCATCATGGCGCACACACATACGCAGAGACAAAGAGAGAGAGAGAGCGAGAGAGTGGGAGAGAAGGAGAAAAAAGTTCGAAAAAGATGTTTGAAATAAAAAGTGCGACCGAAAGTTCAGACCAGAAGGCAACTGAGAATGAAACATGAAGGAACGAGCGAACCCAAAAATATGTTAAGAGCTGAAGCAACAGTGCGAGGCAGACAGGGAAAGAGAGAGAGAGCGAGAGAGAGCGAGAGCAAGGGAGCGGGATGCAACTCTCGAGTCTTTGCATTGATGCCACCGCCTTTTGACTTTTGTCTCTGACTTGGCGACGCTGTTGCTTATCTCCTTCTCTCCGAAAAAAGATACAGCTCCCGCTCCCGCTCCCCGCTCTCCGCGTGCCTGCCTTGGCTCGACTTAAGCATTAGCCGTGGCTTGGCGTGTGCCTGATTAGCCGCGTGTCTTATGTTGCTCATGTTTTTTGGGTTTTCGCATTTTTTGTGGCTTTCCGGAGAATTTTCTTCATTCTTGGTTTTGTTTTTTTTTTTTTGCTTTGGTTTGCGGCGCTTTTCTAACACGCTGCTCTCGCCAGCCACCCTCTACTTCTCGATCTCTTCACCGCACATCACTTTCACTTGCCAAACAACATGGTGTGTTGTCCAATTAGCCTGAACAGGCTTCGGGGCCCAACTTGGACAGAGACAGCCAACACACACTCGCCCTCGTACTCTCTCTCACTCCATCTCTCTCTCTCTCTTGTCCTGGGAAAAGCTAACAAGTGAATTGAATACTTCAAGTGGACGACGACGACGACGACGACGACGACTCATTAGGCAACTTCAAAAAGCTGACCCTGCCACAAGACACTGTGGCAGCCGCCCTCGGGCCTGGCAAGCTTCAATTACAGACAACAACTTGAAAGAGATACCCCGCAGAAGGGGCAATCGAAGGCAAAGAACATAAAGAGAGAGAGTGTGTGTGTCTCTTACACATACGTCTTCAGTTATGCTAAGGAAGTAAGGGGCGGGCTTCTTTTCTTTTGCAGCTGCTTCACAAAACTTGAGAAAGTACTTCGTACAAATCACTCGAAACTACATAAAGGTTTCCTTTTCGAGTATCCTTCGATGCTTGAGGTCTTTTCGCAGCACAAGATTAGATCTAGTCGCGATACTCCTTGAGCAGATCTTAAAGGTTTCGTCAAGCTAAGACAGCTACGAGAACGTTTCAGCTCTACTACTCGTTCAAACTATGCCCTTACTTTCGTTCTTCTGTTTCTTCTTCGACTTTGTTTCCTTTTCGAGTACTTTTTGATGGTTCAGCTTGAGAATCTTACAATTTGCGGTCTTTTCGCCTTCTAGACATTCCCTTAATCACTTTATTTAGTTACGTATCTCTCTTTGTCTCTATTCGCTACCTCCTACTCTTTTCCTAACCCATCTTTCTTTTCTTCCTTGCACCTAATCAAAGCCCTACTTAGTCCGACACTATCTAACGATTTCATTGCCTGATCTTTTGTATCTGCTTTTGTGCCTAGACTTAATCAATCTTTATAGGGTTTCCAGCCTTCCAGCCTATCCATTACCTGTCATCAATCTGGCCTACAATCTTTTAGGTTCAAACTCTACTCCTCCTCTCGAAATCAAAGCCTCAACTGGGCGCTTTTGGTAAGGCGCCTGGGCCATCAGTCAAGCCGTGTAACCGCAGAGAGCTTAACCCACATTCGACTTGAGAGAGAGAGAGAGAGAGAGAGAAAGAGAGAGGTGGAGGCTCGTTAAGCGGCCTGTTAATGACGCAATTTCCGTGCACTGACCACATTGCGACCTTTGGGGTCAACGCAGTGACTCCAACTTCCCCGTTTACCCGCTCACATTTACTCTCCCTTTCGGTCTCATCAGTCTCAGTTCTTCGCGCTACTCGGGCTAATTAGCTTAGCGGAGTTAAATCGCCTGCTTATTGAACTACACGTCGCGCATTTCTACGGCATCGTTTGCCCACTTCTTCTTCCGTTTTCACCCACTCTAACTCCCTTTCGACCTCCTCTCATTCTCCCAATCTCTCTCTGGCTCTGCCCTTTTCCGGGCAACGATTTTGCTGGCTTGCCAAAATGGCAGACAATAAATAAGAAAAGGCTAAGGGATTGCTGTGTCCAAAACATGCCACAAGAACAAGCACAAGGCTGGACAGACAGACATACAGACAGGCAGTGGGACAGACAGACAGACAGACAAACAGACAGACAGTGGAACGGGCAGACATACAGACAGTTAGACAAACCCTACGACACATTCTTATACGATTCCGGGCCATTACACTGAGAAATGTGACACAATTTGAATAACATTTAAAATATAAAATTGAGCATCAATTCGACATAGTAGCGGGGGCTGTATTGTATTTGGTGCTGTGCCGTACGGAAGTGGTTGTTAACCCTTGAGCAAAAGGGTTAAGCCATCCACCCATAAACCCAATCCCAGTTCTGTCTCAGTCGCAGTCGCAGTCGCAGTCTTGGCCTCAGTCTCTCTTGCTCTCCTAGTTCAGCCCCACTCATTGCCCAGTCAAGGCGCCTACACAAATTCTGTTCGCACTGAAGTTGCCTCTCACCAGTCTCCCCCTTCTCCCACTCTCCCACTCTCTCTCTCTTTCTCCCTGCTCGACTAAATTGCGTAAATTATTGGCATATGTTGTCTTCGGCAAGGCAATGAAACATTTTAACCCTTTTCGCCGGCGCAACGTCGTGAATGTCGCTGAAATTGACAGTCGCACATTGTTGGGGCGCGGCTGTGAGAGGGGAAGGGAGTGAAAGAGAGAGAGAGGAGTGTGGAAAGAGTTAGCTAGAGGAAGCAGCGTGCCAAGCTAAGATACTTTGGCATGGCATTTCATTCCAATTTTGAACCCCCTTCTCTTTGCACTGCCAGTTGCCTGTCAGTTTTGCGCGCTTCGTTTCGTTTCGTTTGCGTTTCTTTATCTCTGCTTCTCCTACTCCTACTTTGCCTGCGTCTCCTTCGCCTTTTTTTTTGTTTTTTTTTTTTTTTTTTATCATTTATACCCATTCTTTGGCTTTTTATGTGCGCTATTTCGCGATGTAGAACAATAGCCCCGACATCGTCGTCGGCGTTCTCGTAGCTGGAGGACCTGCTTGGCCCATTCATTCATGCCGTCTCTGCCTTTGTTGCAACCGAAGACGTAGCGCGTACTTTATCTGCTAGAGAACTTTCCTCGCACCCCTCGTTACCCCGTTCTAACCCCTACTCTCCGCTCTCTCTGTCTCTCGCTCTCCCTCTGGCAACTGGCCGGCTAGAGCAAGTTTATTGTCTTGCCAAAGAAATAGACTTTTAATATAGTCGGGAGAGTCTCTCGCACAATGCACAGCGACTACACCAACACACCAACACACACACACACACATGAGGCAAGTGTTAAGTGTGTGTGTGTGTGAATATTAGGCGCTTTTGCCAGTTCATTGACTTGGGACAACAATAGTTTGAAGTTTGTCTGCCAAAATATGAAGCAAACATCGTAGAGCAACCCCTCTATCCTCAACCCTCCTCCCACGCTACCCAACAAACATTTAATGGGCGTATCGAAACATGAGAGCGAGCGAACCAGTTGAGAGTGCAGTAAATAAAGATAAAAGTGAAGCGACTTGTACTTGAAACGGGGAATCGTAAAAAAGGCTAAGGCGTCATTACAGGTAGAACCGTTGAAGGGACGTATCAAGAGAGAGAGAGAGAGAGAGGGAGAGAGAAATGTCAAGATAAGAAAGAGCATGGAGAGGAGATAAGGTATAGAGAAGCAGGTGAAATGCGGGAAAACAATTGTTGCAGTTCATAAAAACCGAGCAAAGTTGCAAAGAAAAGAGATCGCAACTGGGTCGACGGGTCTAAGGACCCTTCTTAGCTCCTCAAATCTTACTTCAGGACCTTCGATTGATCACCAAAGAGTAATTGCGAATTGGTGGAAAGAAACAACAAAACAGTGTTGTGTAGAGTAAAAAGGAGCCGCAATTGTGTCTAATAAACTAAGGACCCTTCTTCATCCTCCTCATCTTAGTTTAGAACCTTAGAATAAGCACTGAAAAGTAAATGAGAAATGGGTGAAAGAAAGAGAGATAGCAGAAGCCTTGTCACAGTAAGAAAGAAAAAGAAAAAGTAACACAGTGTTGCGAAGTGAGAAAAGAAACTAAAGTGCAATGTCAAGAATTGATTAGTTCTGCGAGAGCTTCTGAAAAAAAATCTCTCTTGATCCTCGACCTTGTTGCCCGATGTTGGGCGTACCCACCCCCTCCCCACCGCCGACCAAGCAGGCGCTGGCAAGTTAATCCAACCTGCCAAATCACACCTAATATTAAAAAACATTGAAATATAGTCCGTATCAGACTTGGACTAAACAATTTTGGATTAGTTTTCCAAATTCCTGAACAAAAAATTTTCTCTTCCATTCTGCAGACGCCCATCCCAATACATATGCCGTGTTAAGTGTGCCCAGAGTAAGCGAAACGCAGCTGATATGGAACGTGTAAGCTCGAGGCAGCATCCGCGTTCGAAGCAGCAGCAGCAGCAGCAGCCAAGTCTAAATGCGCTGGCCAAACAGATACTGAACTCCAATTTAAATACACACCAGAAATCAAATCTAAAATCAAGTCTGAAACTAAATTTGAAACCTCCGCAAAATGCGCGAAACTCGAATAGTCGAAGGATGGCATCGACTGGCGTGTCCAGCATGAACTCGTTAACGAATGTCTTTCAAAAGCTATTCATAACGCTCGAAGCGGAGCATCAGAAGCTACAGGAATTGGAGTTGCGTCGCATTCGACTGACCGAAGAGATGCGTGTTCTCCACGATATGCTAAAGAGACAGAATCAACAGCTACGTATCGCAGCCGATAGCCGAGAGCCGACAGAGAGCACGAGGGGCGACAAGAACCGAGTGAACATAGCACAGAAACCACAGCGTATGACGGCAGCAGTGTCGCGTAGCTCGAGCAGGGCAAGCACCTTACGGGGACGCCGGGGAAGTGCTACGAGATCTGTTAGTTCAGCAAAACCGGTGAATATAGCGAACACCGTTAAGAATGCTGGCACTGCGGGCATACTGAGTAAATCGGGTAGCAAAATTCCCAAGACCTTCTCGCTGAACTCGCCGCCTTCGAAAACTACCACATTTACAGTGGGTCCGTCGCCATCGAAACCCGCCAGCGTGTTGCGCATGAAAATGCCGGCGGGAGTGAAGACAGCTCGAGCCAGATCGAGTATCGTCATGTCGGGCAGTAAAGTTACTAATTTTATACCGAAATCGATAACACAGAAAGCATCTAGCAAGATTCAAGCGGTCAGCGGCAAGCCATTCACAATGGTCAAATCGAATAAACTTACAGAAGCAACAAGCAAGACCAGTGCAATCGCGGTAAAACCCAACGTAATGCCCAAGCCGGTCTTAAAAATACTGCCAAAGCCTGGACTCAAGAACGTATTTAATATTAAAAAATCAGGTAAGCGCAATGGCCTAAACGTGACATACGTGCTGTGATAGATGCACAAAATAAAATGTCGATTAAATTTAAACAATTCAGGCTAATGAAATTTATTCAGTTCTCAAAAGGAGTTAGGATAGGATAACAAAGAAATTTCAATAACTTTAGTCTATCGATATTGAATTAATATGCAGCTTATCGTTAATGCCAATCATCGTTTTCCAGGCGAAAACATTGCAATGGCGGGTGCCCGTATGCTGGGATTGAACAAGCTGGTAAAGAGCATAATTGCTATACCGCACTCATCGCCACCGCCACCGCCACCACCACCACCATTCACAAGATTAGCCGGATTGGCGTTGCCACCGTTTGCTACTCCTATTGCCCCGAATCGTAAATCCACTACGCTACCATCTCGAGCTGTTGCTGCTGCTCCGGCTTCAACTGCCCAATCTACGGAAGTTACTGCAGCAAATGATCAAATCTCCGAAAATGGAGAAGCTGATTTAACTTCTCCAACGTCTACGGCAAGTGATATTCAATCGGCAGGAACTGCTCTAAAACGTACGGCGCATAGCGAGAACTTTTCTGGACAGCAAGATGGAAAGTCGAACGATACGCCAGTGAATGATTCCTCTGCCGAAAACTCAAGGCAAAGTTCGGTGCATATTATCGAAAAACCGAGAAAGCTGCCCGCGACAAGCAGCATGCAATTGGTGGTGCCGAAGCCAGAGAAACAACAGCCACAAAATTCAGAGCCCAAAGTGTTACTGCTCAAGGAGTCGAAGAATAAGATGCCGCCTCAGCTAGACGCTACGCAGACACAGCCGGTGCCGCAGCCACCACCACCAGAGGAGGAGGCACCACAATCGAAAGTACCACAGTCGAAGGACCCAGAGCAGAAAGATCCAAGAACAGAAGAATCGTAAATCAGAGCAAGTGCAACAGATACTGTTTTTGGGATAGTCGGCAGTATGGAAGAACCATCTTTGAATCAAATCTAAATTTGTTTCTTATATTTTAGTAAAACCCATTTTTTTTTTTTTAATGCAATTCAAATAGTATAAACTGATACTATTTTTACTTGATTTCTATAACTTTTCTTACTTAACTTGGGAGCTGCTTTTGCTGGATCAAACGGTATCCATATAGAATTATTCTAAAGTTGATCATATTGTTTGCTTTACTCTTACATTCTGTTATCTGTTACTTTACTCGCATATTATTAACCTCATACCAGACCCATGTCTTTTGTTTTCTACAGCTTCTGGAATATCGGTTCAAATAACTTTCTTTGCTGTCTGAAAAGTGTGTGCGAGTCAGTCCAGGAACTTTTTCTGTTTTCCCCCCTTACTCACTCTCATTCTCTCTCTCTCTCTCTCTCTGTCTTTCACTTCTATCTGACTTGTAATTCCTATTCAATTTGTTGACCTTTATGCCGCACTGGGAGCCGGGCAGTTGGTGTCCATTTCAAAACAAATTAGTTGCCAACTGTCCGAAACAAATGTTGTTTCTGCCCTCTGCCTCTTGCCTCCTGCCTCCTTCCTCTCGGTCTCTCTGGAGTTTTCCAGCTCTTTATACACGAAGAAATCATATCAAGCTCAGCATTTCAATCATAATGTAACGTGGGACAGGGTAGGCGGCTGTGCGCCTGATGCAATGACTAGTGCGATGGGCGTAGAGAGGAAGGCGTGGCCCTGGCTATGTCTGTTGTCATTCATTCATATGGGGCGACATACTTACGAGCTTGAGCATGTGCTGGGCATATTGATTGGTAGCCAAAAGCAGGAGTCGTTTCGCCATCTACCTCGGCTGTTCTCTTTCTCTCCCTCCCCTCCCACGAGGGATAGCCTCTCTCTGTCTCCCTTTCATAACCGTGTACTACGTGCAGTACCCCACGGGGCCGGCGCTGTACACATTGTCCGTTTGTTGCCTGTTTTTCTGCGCATTTTGGTTTCTCTTTTCTTCCGCCCTCCCCCTGGGGCCAACTGCGACTCGACGAGTCGACTCCGAGCGTAGCGACTAGGTCAAGAGGTCATGCACATGTCCGGATCGTTGGGCGTACGCCGGAAAATTTGTCAGTGGCGAAATGCGGCGACGGCAACCGCCAGGGCAGGCGGGCAGCATTCCTTCATGTTGCATGCAAATTTTCCTTGCACACAGCAAAACTTTGTTGCCAATAACCGCCGTCCATCTCCCCCATCTCTTTTACCCCCCTCAATCTGCTTGTACCGAGCTACGCCACTGCTTGAGCTCGCTTCTAGCATATTTCGCATATTTTGCAATACAATTTTTATTTTTTATTTGCACATTTTTTCAGCCTTTTCTGCATCTCTCTCTCTCGCTCACACGCTTTTCTCTTTCTCTCTCTCGCTGCACTTCAAGTTTTGTCGTTTCTGTTGTTGTTGCAGCAGGAAACCGGAAGCCGTAGCCGAAGCAAACAGAACTGGGAACTTCTTGCAAGTAGTAAGCCAAACCCCAAGCCAAGCCCCGAATCTGAAACCCCGAAAAACAAGTTTCACCTGCATCCTGAGTGAAGAAACCTACAATGCGCCCTGGAAATTACTTATGTATAATAGGTGCTCTACTTGTAGTTCATATACCCTGTAGTTATGAATTTATCGAGATGATCTATATGCAACCGAAAAGTGTTAGATCTCTGAAACCTGTATGTCTAGAGTTATGACATTCGGTATGCAGCTTACTGTATGTGGTGTAGGTTCAAATATATTTCTATAAATATTGTAATACTTAGATCTGCTAATATAAAGCAGATCTCTGAAACTACTATGTTTTGAGTTATGAAGTTCGGTATAAGCATAAAACTATTTCTATTAAGAATGTATAATTGGTAGATAACTTTTTATAGAACAGATCTGCTTCTATAGGCAGATCTTTGCACTTACTTTACTGAATATTTACTGAATATGCTACACATACAAATTGTATTTCTACCAAGCTCATATTATGTAGTTAGGCTGCTGATTTTAAATCAATAGTAGGTATCCATGCAGCCTAGCACTCCCCACTGCTGTTGCTGGGCCTGGGCAAATGGGTGAAGTAGGTCATTAGGGGCGTTCGGTGTTCGCCCACGCCCGGCACTGGGCTACTTGAATTATTAAATGTTAGTTCAGCTCATACAAATACAAACAAACACACACACACATATACATTCATATCGTTTATAGTACACACTGAATATTTCTGGCCATGGCAGGTTGCAAGTTGCCCCGGCAGTTGCAACTTGCCACCGTTGAAAGTTTGCGACGAGCATCAAAACTCCCACAGGACTCTTAAATTCAGTTTCTGTTTAAATTGTTGCTATTTAAAGGCAAGGGAAATTGGGAATAGAGCTCTTTCTCTCTCTCTCTCGCTCTCTGTCTTTCCGACTATCGTATCTTACCCGTCTGTAGCCCGAGACAAAACTTTTCATAACTCATCAAGAAACTTACCTGTAAGAAAGAGACAGAAGATGGGAGAAAACAAGATTGAAATGTGATTAATAATTTAATTAGTTAAATGCGTGTTGTTACTCAAGTTACTCGGCAGAAAGTGATGCTAATTGATAAGACAGAAACTTAACTAGTTCTAGTTCTAGTTCTAGTCGCAATCGCAATAATTATTGTTATGCGAACTTATTTGAGTAACTTAGCTTAGTTTAAAGTTGAATTATAATTAGTTTTTCTATTTTAATAGGTGACTTCTTAAAGTGTATTATCTACAAACATACAGCATATACAAAAATACATTAGTGTTTCTTACGAATTTTCCGAAAATCCAACTACTTGCACAAAGATTTCAATTGAACTACCTACAAACATTTTTGCTACAGCCTCCCTTCATCACCCCCCCTGTACATGCTTAAAGAACCTCTCAACCAAACCTTCCAGTCGAAACCCTCTTCAAGTTCTATTTCTATGCAAATTGTTTGCCCAAAACGCATCGATACACAACTTAAGCTCGTAGCTTAGACCCCAAAAGGTTGCCACATACATCGTGTAAGGATGGTGGTGGAACCGGAGGGTAGGGGGTGTCTTTCCACTATTCTGCTCCGACTTCATATCATTTGAAGTAGTCCAATAAAAAGTAATTGGA
The DNA here is from genome assembly GCA_018151445.1 of Zaprionus inermis. Taxonomy (NCBI): domain Eukaryota; kingdom Metazoa; phylum Arthropoda; class Insecta; order Diptera; family Drosophilidae; genus Zaprionus; species Zaprionus inermis. Next base: position 438,506 of record JAECXD010001052.1, read on the forward strand.
GTTTTCATTTAATATAACAAGCAGCAAAGAAAAAAATGAAAAAAACCGAAAGAAAACAAAAATAATTTTTCCACATTTTTTTTCTAAGCTCCCGAAGAGCAACAACAGCAGCAGCGGCGGCGGCTCGGGAAAAAATGCTAACCCAGTTCGTTGTAGTTCTAGCAAGCCCTCCCCCCACCACCCACACCCATGTTCCCCTCAGGCTGTCCAGCCGCTCGTCGAAAAACTATGCATACAAACGGGGCCAGTGATGCGTCCGTCCATCCGTTCGACTGTCTTTCTCTCTCGTTGCCTCGTACAATGTATACACTGGAGCATCATCATGGATGTATCCACTCAGTCGTTGTTATTGTTGTCCCCCCCACCACACTCTTGTCGAACTACACCAGTGTATCCAGGCTCAGCTGTTGGCTCGTTGCTCATAAAACTCACTCAAGTAAAAGTACGAATGGTTTTCGATATGAAATGCATGAAACTGACAGGCAAACATATTGCGCCGCATTTTTACCACACAGAGTCAGTAGTATCGCCGGCTCCCCTCTACCCTCCCATCTAACCACGCCTCTGAGCCACCTACATACACGCTGCTAGCACAACCAGTTGGCCATATTCTTGCTTGCTCGCTCGCTTCTTGCCTCCTGTTTGCTATCTCTGTCGCTCGTTGTGATATGCGATATGAGCAGCAGCAGCAGCTCGAAATGCTGTTTCTATCAAACCCCTCTCTCCCCCCTCCCTCCTTTGCTTCTGCGCCACTGCGGACTGAGGCTATTTGGCATTGTTGAAGCTCGTTTTATGAATAGGATATACACAATATCCATATGCGACACACGAACTCTTCGCTTCGCGTCTCTCACCCAATTCATACTTCATGCAGATATACTCTACGTATGCTACGCCCCCTTCGTACCACCTACCGCCCAACTTAGTCGAATACCCCCCGCCCCTCCCCCCTTTTCGTTAGCATATCAAAATGCATATTGTACACTCGACAAGATACTCGCGCGACATTTCTCTTTTAATATGCAACTTGGCAACTCAGCATCCAAGCCGAAGTTGCACGAGAAAGGAGAACAAGCAGGCTGAAGGGTGCCGGGTTGCCAGTTGCCCGTTGCCACTTGGCTGGTTGTAGGTAATCTCCTTTGCCGTTCATGTTCGCTCAAGACGTAAATGTAACTGTAACCATGTTGCTTTAACCGCAAAGTGTTCGCAGAAAGAGTTTTTCAACGAAATCACCAACTCCTCGCCGAAACAGATTTACAGTCTTACGGCGTACTTAACGTTTCAGTTTATAATTCCCAAATGGTTCTAGCGGTGTAGATGCTTAATATGCTTAAATGTTTTCCTTTTTTGTTTGTGATGGGCGTTGTAAGACAGTTGTCTGACTCGAAAGAAGATAACTAAGTACAGCCTAATTATAATCTATTTTAGCACATACGTAACTTAACTGCATAGACTTAAACTTAAACTTAAATAATATATTCAGTTTTCAGACTCTGTTTATAGGGAGGGTATCTCTCCTCTAAGCCAACGCCCACTCCCAGCAACTTATTCAATAAAAATCGCAATATTTTACACTTCACTGAAATTGAGTTATCGCTTTCGTCAGCGCTATCGATTACACATATTTACCTGCTCGAATGATTCGGCTCGTGGGCAAAGGGTTCGGCATAAATGTTGCGCACCTGCGGCACACGTCGCGGCAATGGCGGCGGTACCGGGTTATATCCATCCATAATGGTATCACAATCGGAGTACTTCATCGATTTCATAGTCATTTTGGTATCTCGCTGGGTTCACAAATTATGCACTGCACCAAAAAATCAAGTGGGTTTGTTGTCTCTTTCCCGCTCACTGTATTTTCTTACTTCCTCCTCTTTTTTTTTTATCGTTAGTTTGTTTTCTTTTTTTTTGCCCTTTTAACATGTATTTATGCGGAATATATTTTAATTTATTTGCATTTGCAGTTGCATTTAATATGTAGTTACTGCGGCGTTTCGTTTTTTTATTTTCTCGATTTTTTTGTGTATGATTTTTGTAATTATTATTAATTATTATTGGCCACTTTTGCGATGCGTTTGCATTTCATTAATCAGCTGCAAATTATGCGTTATCAGTTTCTCAGTAAGCGCTGCAGTTGCTGTTGCTGCCCCACTGTAGGCGTTGCTGGGCGTGGTTCTGGGCCCATAGGCACAGTGGGGTGATGGGTGGTGGCATCGCTGCCGCCGAAAGCACTTTTTAATTGAATGCAAATATTCATTCACCTGCTGCTGCACTCACTTACTCATTCACCGACGGACTCGCTTACTTTCTTTACTCTCCGCTCTATCGCTCACTTGCTGCCGTCTCTTTTGCACACATACACTTGTGTTTTCACTCCTTTCTCCTGTTGCCCGACTGCTTCACATTATTTTCGAGATGAGTCTCGCCCTCTCTCTCTTCCTCTTTCTGTGTCTTTCAGTTTGCTGTTATTGACCTAAATTGAAAAGAAGAATGTGTAGAGTTGTATTAAATGACAGATTTTCATAGTGACAGGGTGGCAACCCTTGTGTGCTCACAATTTCCATTCGCCTTTCGTTACGCTTTGTGTTACGACGGTTCGTTGAATTATATGATATTTATTTTATTATTATTATTATTTTTTTTTTTTTTTATTCTTGAGTTATTCAGTGCAGTTTAGAGCAGTTTTTGCGCATATTAATCTTCATTTATGTCTTCATAAGGCATATACCCAATTTCAGCTATGCCCAATCAATCAATCAAACTCAATTTGTGTATAGAAAACACTAAAATGAATCTACTAATGAACCGCTTCGCAAATCAACAGAAATCTCAAGTTATAAAAATAGTTTTCAAATTCTACACACAAAAATTGAGGGCTCAGATTAGTGTACACACACATACAAACACACACACACACTTTGTGTGCTGGCAATGTGAAATAATTTTGTGTATCGATTTTTATTTTTGTGAATTTTTGGAAGCTCAACGTGGCTCAAGTTGGCATCCCTGCCTGCCTGCCTAACGCCTCCCCCCCCCACAGACAACTGAAATGAAATTGGTAAGGCAAGTGTTTCAAATACCACACTCCTTCCTCCCCTTCCTCCCTCACTTCAGCCTGCCTGCTTGTGTATTCGGCAAACAATCAAAATAAGTGTGGCTCTGTATCTTGCACAGCAGTATATGTTTCTGTATCTATCGCTGCAGCAAATGTTTTTCAAATGCCTCATAGTTGCTCTGTTTTTCTAGTATCTATTGCATCTAATTTTTCTATCCTCAAATGTATCTACAGCTGGCGCAGCTATGGGTATCTATAGATACAGCATAGCGTCGTATCTTGTATATCTATGGGCGGATCTAGAGCTGGCATAAGCTGAAGACACTCTGTCTCTCTCTCTCTCAGTACAGCATATTTGTTAGCACTTGCTTTCTAACCTAACCAATTGTTCTTCGCATTGTAGAATGACTGTATCTGTATCGGCTTCTTGTATCACTCTAATCACAAAATCCCACCCATGATGTACTACAACAATAACAGGCAACAAAAATATTCAAAGTCATCGTGTAATATTGAAAAAGCAAAGACAGGCGAGCGGGTTAAGGGAAGAGGCATGCACAGAAGGGATAGATAAGGGGGCAGTGGTATGAGGGGGGCATAGCCAAGTGCTTGTGGCCCAGACGGCAGCGATGGCAAACAATTTCGAATTCGTAATCCGTTATTGTGGTCGAAAAAGTAAAGTGCCCTCTCTCTCTCCACATCTCTCCCTCTCTCTCTTTTTTTGGGCTATAATGTGGCATATCTTGAGGATTTTCATTTCAAATTAAATTTATGATATGGCAGAAAAATTGAATTATTACGCCAGTCTCGATAGACCAGACGAATGTAGATGGATCGAAGCGACACCTCAAACCTCGAACCGCAAACAGGCAGGCAGAGGCAGATTTGTATCTACAGAGTTGCCTACTGCAATTTGACCACAAGAGAGAGAGAGAGAGCGAGATAGTGGGCTAAGAGGTCTCTGCGAGTAAGCGAGATGCAGCAATTGGCAATCGTATCTAATGCAGCTATGCAACTAATTTTCCATTAATCAAACCACAGAAGCAATGTACAACGTTGGGGAGGAGGCATCAGCACACTGGCCAGTGGGCGTGGCACATTAATTAACACATACACACACACACACTCAGGCACACGAAGGCACACACAGGCGATGAGCTTGCACATTGCGATTGCGATCGAAGCAAACTACTTGCCACACTTTCAATAGCGAGCTATAAGATACATTTGTATCTTTCGCTCAGCGTGTCGCTTCATCAGCGTCCATCAGCGACAGCTAATGAAACATTTGCTCATAAGCGAAAACAATTTCACGTTCATTAAAAGCGACAACAAACAAAAAACACACACACAGATACACACACACACGCATAGCACGAGCTCAGCGCGAAATCTACTCTCAATAAAAAAAAAAATAAAAAAATAAAACAGAACATGACACCCAAAAATACAAGTGAACTAAGTTAGAATTGTGCGACTGTTGTATACCCTGCACCCTATATGTTACCTCATCACAAAATACCCTTCACCAAATAGGTTACATTTTCAATATTTTTGAGAGTTTGCTGTAGAAATAGTTTTAAAATTCTTTTTTAAGCTATTTTTGGCTTGCCTTATGCAATTTAAGACAAAAACTGAGAAATAAATTTTTTTTTAATTTTTATAAGGGGGTAGCATGGAAAAATATTAAAAAAATTCCAATTTTTAAAATCATTATATTTTGTTTTTATATTAATCTAGAGACCAAATCATGAACAAATTGCTATACCCAACGAAAATCGAATCATGTTTGGCAAAGTTATGTCCGATGAAAGTCTAGATCTAGATGTGTTTGATATTGAGAATAGACTTTGCTGACCAAGCTTACGGTATCCAAAAATTTAAAATTTTCGTACCCTTATATTAGCTAGAGTTTAAAATGTGAACAAAATGCTGTATTCCAAACGAAAATATCGAGGTTTTTAAGAGATTTTAGAGTACTGATAGACTAAAGATGCTTATAGAGCTCATCTTCATAGTTAATACATTTTTATTTTTATTACTGCAAATTGAGTATACCCTTTTTTGCGACAGTGTGTGAAAATAACGAAAATATTTTCAACACAAGCCAAACGAACGAAATGTACAAAAAAAGAGGAGACGCGCTGCCTGTCGGCAATCATACAATTTTTCGGTTTCTGCTTACATTTATCATTTTTCCCCGCTCCTGACTGTCTCTTTCCGAAATTATGAAATTATGACAAGTGTAAAAAGGAATTACATGAATTGCTTTTCGCATTTTCGACATTCGGCAGCCAATTTATAATTGAGAAATACTTGAGTAAATGTACAGCATACTGAAATATTAAGATCGTTTTGTGGGGTTTATTGCGGAAGCGGCTTGCTTGAGAGAAATGCGCTTTTGAAGACTTTTCTTTATATTGCATTTCTGCACATATTTATAAAATTTCAGCTTAATCGAACAGTTGCCTTTGAAGATATAGCTCAAGATATAGCCTAGACTTAAGCTGGGTTACGCTGTTATTTGCTTGTTGCCTTTACTCATCCTCTGCCTGGCCATATGTCTCTATTCATATTCATTCATTCTGCTACCATTTGTGGCAAGACTCGCTTGTCTACCTCTTCTTCTTCATTCCATCCGCCTCCCTCTCTTTTTCCTGTCTTCTTACTCGTCTACTTCTTACTTTTTCGGGCCGAGTTCAAGATTTACTTGCAACAGACACGAAACCTTGTCTTGGCCTTAACTGCCCAGCTAAGCTCAGCCATCATTCCCTCGCCCCGCCATACTCTCCCCTCTCTCCGTGGCAATTGTAGCCACATTAATCTCTGCCTGTTGGCTACCAGTTCGCTGCACTCGCTCCACAGCGCTGCCTACGCAAAAAATGCAGCGCGAAAAAAAGGTTTGCTCCATTGGGAGGGGAACAGGCCGGCGGTCTGGGCAGGGACTGACTGGCAATGATGCTGTGTAGCTGCTCCTTAAATTTTGTTTTGTAGTGCAAATCATGTTGACGCCCCCCGCCTTCAAAAAAAAAAGTCTAAAAGAAGCGCGTTGCGGCTGCGGCAAGCAAAAAACAAAACCCGCCAAATGCTACCAAACGAGTTCAGAGCAGGTTTTCTGGTCTCTGCTGCTTCCTTCTTCGGCGTCTTCGACAACAATTTTGGCCAAGCGAGTTTTGCGAAACGAGTTTGTCTGTTTGTTGTCTGTTGCAAGTGCCCCGCCTACCCCAAGTGCCCCTACACGCTCCTGCCTCCAGCCTTCTCCATCTGCAGCGGCAGCATTTGAAATGTCAGCAAGAAAATGCAATTAAAATTGATTTCATTTGGCATATGAAACAATTAAAGGGCGACAATTTTGATTGTTTATAAATAAATTGCAGGAGTGGTGGAAGGGGAAGGGTACGGTGGGGTTGCAGGCAGTCAGGCAGGCACAACACAAGAACACACACTTACACACACATTTCGTTTGCCGCACATTTGCCACAAATGTCAGAAATAATCATCATGGGCAACACGAAGCATTTCATTTGACAACATAAGCGGGTGTAGCCTCCTTTCCATCCAATACTCCCCCTCTTACCTAGATCAGCTGCTTGTATGAACACCCCCTCCCCCACAATTCCGCTACACTTCTTCGTTCATGCTCCATGCCGCGCCCCTACCAGACCCCAAGAACCAAAGGGTTACCCAAAACATTTTTATGTGTGGATTTTATTTCTCGACGTCTGCTTGTTATTGCCTTAGCCCCTTCCCCATTTTTCCCCTTCTACTTATCCCATACCCATTTCTCTTCCCAGTTCTCATTCTTGTTCTGGTGCTGCCAGTGCTGCCAAGAACAAGAAAAAAACCGCTTTTGCTGGAAACTATGCAGGAAAAAGCCAGATAATTATTTCTTTATACAAATTAAAAAAGCAAAAGCATTTGTAAAACAAAATCATACAAAAGACTAAAATTGCAAAATTAAAATATGCAACTTTTTTAAAAATTATCGATAAAAAATCGAATTTCAGATACATTTAATCCATGATTTTCGCTTTGAGTAATGCCACTCTTTGCCCTTAAAAAAGCCAGATTTGACTGAAAAAATGCGGAAACGGCATCACTGGCCGCTGCTGCTTCCAAGCTCCTACACAGCGCAGGGTCTTGGGCATTTTTCGGAAAAATGTTTCCAGTTTTTACGAGTGGGAAGTGCGGGCGCAGCAAGATCTCCCTCTCTTTCTCTCTCTATCTCGCCTCGACTCAGTTCATATAAAATATGTTTTTCCAATTAGCGTTTATTTGGTTTTTCATTTTCTGTTTTATGTTTGCCAGATAAACAACAACTATAACACAGCAACAACAATTAAGCACAGCAGCAGCAGCAGCCACAGCGCGACCCCAAAACCAACGCCATGTGCCACAGCTGTGAAATGCTCCATTGAAAGTATCATAGAAGTGCAGCCAGAGGGGAAGTGGGAGTGGGAGAGAGTATGTGTGTGTGGGGGAAAGGGAGGGACACATTGCGTTGGGGTGCATTGATTTCAGTTTGGGGGGAGCAGCTAATTGCCAGCATTTGCCTCGGTTAAAAGAACCTGTTGAAATATGACTCAAGCGATTCAACTTAATTTACAAGTTATCGAGACTATCGATAACAGGCAATAGTAATGTGAATTGTGTGCAAAACGATGGTTATGCGAGCAGATCGTGTGCGGTGAAGACTAACGATAACATTTTGATGGTAAGGTTGATTAGCTGCATTGATATCGATATATCGAAAAGATTAAAATCTTTTGGAAGTAACTAAATATGTTAAACGAACTAGTGACTGCCAAAGCACTCGATACTTTGCCTATCGATACATATTATAAAATATTTCAATGCACGAACCTAAAAAAAAAATGGTGAGAGCGAGCGATGGAGTACAACGAATCCATTCAGGTTGTGAAGACCAAGTGGCACAATCGACCGGCCTAAACCGGGAGAATCAAATTGATATCTTAAGATAACAATCAACCGGCTGAATGCATCGCAGCGCACAGAAAATGCAGAAAAAGATACACACCAAAGATTCAAGAGATACACGGTATATGTACGAAGGGATCATTACAACTGGCCCGGGTTCTCGCTCTCTGCCTCCCTCTCTCTCCAAGTCTCTTTCCCTCTCTTTCTGTCTCTGGAAACTTCACATAAATTAACGCCCCTGTCATATGCAAGCACATTTCAAGGTCTTGCCACAGCGGAAAGATAAACAACCTTAGCGCAGAGACTGTAGGAGGAATGGAGGAGCAGCCGGGAAGGGGGAAGTAGGGGAAGCAAGTAGGGGAGTAGGGGCTTAAGCACAACCGCAAGCCTCTCTCCACGCACGCACGCGTTCATGAAGAATGAAGAATCTGAATTGGAATGAAGTGCGGGTTGTGGTGGGTTGTACCATATTCCTCATGCAACTCGTTTCATTAATTTTTTTTGTTTCTTTTTAAATATTTTGCGTGCCTTGAGATTTATGCGACCTTTATTATCGCTGCTGCAGTACATTCTCTTGCTGCAATTCTGATTCCTCCGAGTTCGTAGTCCTCCCCGAAATATGCCTTGGCATTTATTTGTCTTGAAAGTTTTATTGCTTTTAAATTTATGAGTTTCTGTCGCATGTTCCCGCTCTCTCTCCCTCTCGCACTCTCTTTCTCACTGCTGGCTGTGATCTTCGGCCAGATCGTTGTGCGCACATGTCACTGCAAGAAGTGTTCACACCTCCAAAATTATAAAGAGACAAAAGGGGGAAGTCTGCCACATGTGGCAAAGTCACATCGACTCGTTGATTGACTGCCACCACAACAGAGACAAAAAGGGGAAGAAAGATCTTTCTATTCTGCTTCTCCCTTCTACCAAAACATAATTTAGTACACTTTGTGCATTAACCAACACTTTCGGCCATCACTTTGCATTAGACGAAATTTCAGTTGAATTCCGTGAGGTTTTAAGTGAAATATGCTCGATAAATTGCTGCATAGCAGTTTATTTCGTTATTCTATCAGTTCTGAATAGATCTGTTTACATTAATTGATTGTTTCAGCTGACTGTTAGCATTATACTAAATTTCAGATAGTTTCCATGTCGTGTTTCGTTTATAAGGTGAGTTTCTGCTGTTACTTGTGCTATGAGGCATATATTTTGTGTTTTTTTTTTTTTTTTTGCTTTTCTTTTTGATTTTTCTATGACTGTGCTTCGCCTATAATTTCATGCAAATCTATTGTCATTTTCAACTAAAGTTTTTCACTTTTTATATTTCTGTGGTCTGTAACTAAGCCGAAAATTAATTAAGTTTTGGCTTAGCCTCACTAAGCTTGACTAATGTAATTCTCAGCTTTGTCTATTTCAGGAAATACCAAAATGGTATCCGCTTTAGGTCGAAAAAAGTGTAGGTTTGAAGTGGTACTTGGGGAAAATTTTGCAGTTCCTATAGAGAGGATTGAAGCGCTACAATAACTTATCATTTCACTCTGATATAAAAACTTAAAACTGCTTACAAAGATCGCCCGCAAGTTTCAGATATTTGTTTTGGCAGTGGGTAATTTGCTCAAAACGTTGGAGAGGGCCAAAAACATTACGTACCTCCACTACTCTCTCTTCTCTCCTGCTTCTCTATGAGATTAAAATCTTTGAAGGCATTTCGTAAATATGAAAAATTGTGACAACCAACTAAAAATACAACAAGAAACAGGGGAAAAAACTTGATAAGGAGCGCCCAAGACAAAGATGTATCCGTGGGCAGGAGGCGGCGAAGAGCTATGAGTTGAGTCTTTGTGTTGGAGGGGGGAGGGCTCGAAGTTGAAGAAATGTTAATATTTATTAAAAACATAAAACTTTAAGGGCAGACTGCGAGTAGAGACAGACAGAGTCAGATAGAGTGAGACAGGCAAAAGTTGCGAGTTAAGTTTGGTTTAAGTTGACTTTTCAGTTACTTTATAGTATTTTTTTACACTGCGCAAATTTTCAAAAAAAAATTAAACAAGTTTTTTGAGTTTTTTCTCGCAAAAGTTGCAAGAATTTACTTTTAATTTATTGCAGAATTGTTATAAATTTTAATTTAAATTTCTTTTCATCTCTTGACTTTAATATTTTTTTTTGTAGCTCTCGTTTTTTTTTTTTTTGTTTATTATTATTGCCAGACAACAAAGCCGAAATTTAATAAAAAGCCAAATAAGCAGAGTAGTATATATTAAAAAAACAAAAAAGCTAAGCTAAGCTGAGGCACACACAAGACAAAAGCGCAATTTGTTATTTAATGAAACTGAAAATGAAATAAGTCGACAATGCTGCAGGAATTGTGCGAGGACCAAGGTACACACACTAACAGCACACTCACACAGCACACACACACAGCAAACACAGCAAGCTAACACACACATGTGTAGCTAAAGATACATAGATACGCAGCTACAGATACATCGTGCTGTAGCAAGAGATGAAAGCATTAACACAGCGCATGCTAATAGCATGTGCAGACAAAAAAAAACTCACACGCACACACTTAGAAGAGCGTAAAAGCAACTGCCAAAAAAAAGCTACATAGTCCCCGCATAGTCCATATATTACGTCGAGTCCTGTCGAGCTTCAGCTACTCTCTCGCTGCCTTTGATTGCTATCAGACAACAACAACAACAGCAGCAGCTCAGCTCGTAAAAATCTACAACAACTACGGGTGTGAGTACAAAAAATATGTGTCTTTAGACAGCTAGAGAAAAAAACAACAACAAGAGCTAATAAAGCAAAGCGTAGCCCGATAATATTTTCACCTACCATATATAGCTTTCTCTCTCTCTCTCTCTGTCAGCTCCCACTCCAACTTCTGCAATTTTCTTATTGTTGTTTAAGTAGCGCTAAGTGAAAAAAGTTGTATTTCATCTGAGCTGAGACAATTTTCAGACATGCTTTGATACTCTCCGAAAATTATTCGAGTTTTTCTCGAGCGCAAAACTTTAAGAAAAAGTTCAATTTTTTTATTTTTGTTTTATAATATTTTCAACAACCGTTCAATTTTAGAAGTTTTATTGGATTATTGGCTTTGCATTAGTTGGGTCTAATCTAATGGATTATTTTTTTAAGTCATTTCGAAAACTTTTCCACAAGTTTTCAGCAGTTTTTAGCCATTTTCTTGGCTTTAAAGCCAATAAAAGTAGCAAATTTTTTAATCAAATTTGAGTTAAAGCTGCACTTTCTATATATATTAAATTTCTTTTCGATTTATAGTCGTTTTAGGGTTGTGGCGATTAAGTCATGAAATCAAATAGCTAATTTGATCACTTTGATTGGGTTTGATTTGGCTACAAAGTGTTGTATAGCTTCGATTTTAATGGTAAAATTTATTTCAAACTCAATTTCAGCTTAAATCTTTAGACGTGTTTCCCCTCGAAACTAACACGAATTCCCAGAGGAAGGTGGCGGCACGGGACGGGACGGGCCTCGAGTCGAGTCGGCTCGGTTCGGTTCGCGGCTCATGTAATCGATAGGGCGCATTTGATGGGTTGATTGCTTTGATTGCTCGACTCGTAACGTAATTAAACTCAACTCGAGCCCATCAAATCGTCTGACAGCTTGTTAAAATATCAGAAATAGAGGGAGAAGAGAGAGAAAGAGAGGGAGTGGAAACATGTAACATGGTTGCAATGCGGCCCACACCAAATGAGGCAGCAACGGGTTGGGATCGTGTTGAAAAACCTTTTCTTCCCAACCAACTCTTTCGTTGTAGAAGCAGCTACAAAACGTGGAAGAAGCAGAGACACCAAATGACAATGACAAGAGAATTCGCCCCCACACAAATCGCATACACATTTGTCGCTTCAACAGGCACAAAATTTGAGGGAGGGAGGGAGTGAGAGAGGGAGAGAGAGAAGCATGCAAAGAAAGAGAGGCGGGTAGAACGGGTAGACGACGGGTAGAAAGTTTAAATTTCGTTGCGCTTCAGTGGAACAGTTAGGCTTGAGAACACGAAAAGAGATCAACCGATCCGAGTCTAGACCCGCCACACACATGCAACCTCATGTTGTGAGATGGGTGAGGGCGAAGAGATGGGGGAGGGGGGATCTCGCACTGTCGCCGGGGTTAGGCTCGTTAACGTTTACCCGAATTTTCAAGAGGTGTTAAAAACTGAGAAAAACAACAACTGTAGAGAGCTTTGATCAGCTTATCTCGTCGACTGCTGCCGCTGCCGCTGCCGTCGCTGCTGCGGTGAAGATTGTAAAAGGTTTTGCATTTCAAATGAGGCAACGTAGGTAGCCACCGGGGCATGCCCCACAGAGCGATAAAGCCGCAGCGATAAACCCCCTCTCTCTCTCTCACGCGCTTTAGTGGAGGCATTTGCATGCCAAATGAGCGAGACGAGTCGCTCTTGCAACACGATGACAGCTCGCTAACTATATGTGCACTGAGAGAAAAAGCCGAGTAGACTGTGGCCTGCTCTTTTTTTTACTGATCTTTCTTCATATATTTTATCGATAGCTAAGCATATTATCGATATGCTCAATATTCGCATATTTATCTATTGCCCTCACTTTTCTACCACAACAATTTTGCTCAGCTGGGTTCCCTCGCCCACTTTGCACTCTCTTCCAGAATCTCTGCACTCTCTGTGGTCTCCTGGTCTTCTGGCAGACTTCTTTTATTGTCATATCCATCAGCATGGCGCTGGCTGTGCAACGTTTTACACATAATAAAGGCGTCAAGAGCGCCATTATAATTATCAGTCGCATGCGTTGTACCCACTAAAGTTACCCCCTTTCCCTATCCCGCTCTCTCACTCCCTCTCCCTGGCCACCATTAAGAAGTGAAACAAAAACACTAAATATGAAAATAAGCAGTGGCGTGGGCAGGGGGGTTGCGTTGGGTTTGTGGTCTGCAAAAGTTGCAGAGCTCATAAAACGAGCTGCAACTTTCCGAAAACCAAAAAAAAATGAGAAGTACGAAGAACCAGTAAAACCGAAACGAAAAACTATTACAAACAAAGTGCAGTACATGAAGAGGGCGCATTGCCCCACCCCCCTATCTCTCCATCACACTCACACTTCCCCTCTCTCACTCTCTCGCGCTCTCTACCATCTGGCACGGGTGTTGATTGGCATGTTCGGTTGCCCCTCGTGTGGCACTTGCCAGCGCAATTAGGCGGCCATTGCACTTGTCTAGGCTGCATGACTGCCACAGCTGCCTCTCTCACTCTCTCTCCCTCTCTCTCTCTGCCCCCACGACCATGCCCCAACCTTTCTCCCTCTCTCTCTCGCTTTCGAACATTTGCCGTTGAAATTTTGATGGCACGACATAAGCGCAGCAGCCGCACAGAACGTTGCGCTTCTTCATTAGCAAATGAATTCTAATAAGTGTGGCATCAACTTACCCCTGCCCACAACTGACCCTCCCTGTGTCGCAATTCATTCACACTTTTTTCTCGTTTTTTTTTTTATTTTTCACACCGTATTATATGTTACAGCCGCATTAGAAACCGTTGCTACTGAAGACAAACTGACTTCATTTCTTTTAAATTCGAATTTTCATTGAGATAATAAACAGTTTTTTGGGCTTACTCAACACAATTTCCAAGTGTTGTATACTTGTTTATGTTTTTTTTTTAACTTCGGCATTTTTCTTTGTTATTTTCACAAAGTACACTGCTTGGAAATATTTGCATCTAAACAAGCCCAGTAACACCCAATGTCAGCACTGCAATCTAAAATATGTACGGTGTATATCAAAAATACTTTAGTATTTTTACAGTATTTTTTGTTGTTGGTTTTTCAGCATTTTATTAATAATGCAAAAAGAGGAAACGCTCAGTCAAGTTATTGAACTCCGCTGACTGAGAAGAAATCATCGCATCGCACAAGCATCAAAGCGAAAAGTATCTTTTGCTCCATGCACATGCTAATGTCAATACGAGGCACACTCGAACACATACACACACACACACACACACACACACACGGGGAGTGTGAGAGCGAGATAGATATAAAAGTATTTGCTCGAGATTGGCGAACTGCAATTGAAATTTCTATTTGGCATTGCGCTTAAGTTTTATTTGCATTTCGCCTGGCAATGAATGAAAATTTGTACACACATGCAAATTGGCTGGAAAGGGAGGGCAACAGGAGACAGAGAGAGAGGAAGATAGAGTGAGAGCAAGAGCGAGAGCGGCAGACTGACAAGCCACATGACAAACTGGCTGCCGCTGCTGCTGCTGCCAACGTGACAACTGCAACAATAATTGGCACAGCGCCAGCTACTCAGCTCCATTGATGAAAAGCAGCCACAAAACAAGCCAACAAACAGCTACAGCTACAGATACAGCCATAGCTACAGCCAGAAAGATATAGCTATAGTTATAGCTGAGATATAGAGCTACAAATCCAGCTATAGCCGACAGGCAGCAGCAGCGCGCCTCTCCAACTCATTCGCCTCGATTTAAATTTAGCCACTTCAGTTTCCGCTGCAACTTTTGCGTCTCCCTCCTATCCCCTGCCCCTCTTCCAACAAACTCGCGCTCCCTTTTTTTATATGTTTATTTTGTTATACCCTGTAAAGATACACACAGTAGCTGTGGCATGTGTGCTGCAGTAATAAAGTTTATTTTCATCAAGCAAATCGATTGAAGTTCATCGAGTGTATGTGAGCGAACTGTGAGTCTATTAGGCGTAGAGTTCTTAAATTTGTTATACAGTATACCATATCACCGAAATGAGTTGTAGTTGATTGAAAAAAATATTAGAGAACGAAAGATTTTAATTGTTGCATATTTCACACTCTGTAAACAAACTCAGCATGCTGTCTACTTAAGCCAGTTTTTTATATTATCTACTTTAATTTTACCAAATTTACTCACTTTACAGGGTATCTAACGCATGAAATTCGCTTGCCAGCAACTTCTTTATGGTATCTACATTAATTCTATGCAATTTCTTCACATTACAGGGTATCTAACGCTTGTAACTTGTCCCCAAACTTGTTTGTATATAAATAAAAGCAAATGAAGTGAAATATTTTGTCGACTTCCGCTCGTAATCACCAATTAGTAATGCCACACTGACAAATATGCCAAAGACAAAAACGAAAATGCCGAAAACTTTGGAAACTGGAGGGAGTGTAGGGGTGAGAGGCAGAGGCAGGGGTCACTTTGATATATTATTTCTAATAAATTGCTAAAGTCAAAAGAATCTTGCAAATGGGCCAAGAGTTGGGTCACACTTTCGCTTGAAGACGATAGAGATAGCAAGAGGGAGTAGCAGGCAGCGAGCGAGATAGAGAAAGGATAGAGAGAGAGAGAGAGAGAGAGAGAGGGATAGCGAGAGAGCGAGAGAGAGAGAGAGGGATAGCGAGAGAGCGAGAGAGAGAGATAGGGTGGAGAGAGTGGGAGCTGGCGAGTGGGTGTCCCCGTTCATCATTAGTCAAAAAAGCAGATGCGCTACTAAATTCAAATGAAAATGCTCATCGCATTCAGTCGATACGCAGATACACGCACACAGATACAGCTACAAAGATACACAGATACATTGTCAAATCTAGCAAATCGAAGTCTATCCATTGGAACGCGCCAGCGAAAATTCCCTAGGGAGCAATTTTCTGTGAGCGACAAAACGCAATAAAATTCACGCTGTATCTGTATCTATTACTCGTGTATCTTCAGCGTCGCGTGTATCTTTAGCCCAAAGAAAATGGTCAAAAAATTGAATAAAAATAGGCAAAAAACTGACTACGCCCCGTCATGCCTTTTGCTACTTCAATTCGAGATCGGCTTTTTTGTTTTTCTTTTTTGTTTTCCGTTTGCTTTACGTTTGGCTGCCTCTTTGGTTTCGCACTTTTGTTTTATTTTGTCTTGAGGTTTCGGATTGGTCAAAATGCCCAGTGCCAATCAATCGATTCTGCCTGCCTGCCCCCATACCCAACCCTAAGCGCATTCTTCTGTTTCGCTGTGCGAATTCTTAAGTAAAACACGACCTTTTCTCGCTTAGCTTTTCCGACTTTTCCGTTTCTTTTCACAACAGATCAAAGCGTTGCGCATGCAAAAGCGCTTGGGAAATGCGCTCAAGTGTTGCCCCTACGACCAAACCCCCCAGCCCCCCACCAGTCCCTTCACCATATGTTCCCTTTGATTTTCGAGTGGGTGTGCGACGGCGACAACGAGGTGAGGCGACAATTCCCCGAACTCTTGACAAGAACAACGTTGCCTTTTGGGGCCACCAAATTGGCTTTTCTCATGACATTTCATTGGTTTTTAATTTCGCGCCCCAGTTCTTTATTCTTTTTCTCTATCCTCCCCCATTCATTCTTTGGTTTAGCTGGGGGTTAAGCACTCGTGCTCTATTTGAGGGCGCTCTCAGTGTGGCTTCTTCCGCACCTTGATTTAATTTGTGATCATTAAAAACGCTTAAGAATTATAAAAAAAAAATAGCTACAATTTAATAGCGTGTTTTAGCCGGAAGAGCACGTCGAGTGTTTGGACAGTTTTAGTGTTTTTATGACTCCCCTAACATGTGTTTCAATCTCCATTCTCATTTTCATTCTTATGCTTTTTCTTAATTATAGCACACGTTTCCGATTATAATTGTGCTGCCCTGTGGTCTCTATGCATACAGTATCTTGAGTTTTTTTGATATTATAGTTTGTTTTATAGACACCTTTCTCTTTTCTCTTATTTTTCGCATAAATTTTTAGTCCATTTTGACATGAGTTTTGGCCAAAAATTAAATATTATCTAAAACAGTTTTATTAATATAAATAAAATGTTATTCCGCATGAAAATATCTCAATAATAAGAGATTATGGGAGGGGGTCACATGTAATTTTAGAAGACTTAGGGATGATTTTAAAAAATTAAATTGCTAAAATCGATTTAAATACTTATTTAGTGGACTAATTTTTATCCCCGCAATCGATTAAAATTGAAAACTCGCGAATTAACATTTTCAAAATAAATTTTTTCAAATAATGATAATGATACAAACAATTTTAAAATGCTATATATTAATTTTTTAAATGTAGAATTACTAAGGGTGTCTATACTTAAGCAAAATGTGCAATTCCGTGTGAAATTCGTTTGATTTTTAAGAAAGTTACGATGGGTGAAAAATGTAGCTAGGATGGTTAACTAGTACTGGGTATCGAACTCGACTTAAGTTTTGTTCTTCCCCCTGCCTTTCCTATTCAGTTGTTATACTTTTCCACTTGTTTTTTCTTGTATCTTCCTTTACCGATTGCTTGAAAATACTAATTCCACTTGCCACATTACAATTAGGCGTCTATTTCAACTTCTGCACTTATTCTCTGTGTCTCTCTATTCCTCTGACTCCCTCTCACACCAGACCCCTCTCGTTCACCACCACTTGCCTCTCTGTCTACCTTAATTTTCGTGTGCTTCATCCCGACACTTTCCACAGTAGCCGCAAATGCCAAAAACTGCACGCGAATTTCTTGTAATGTCTTTGCGGTTGTTCTACACCTTCTTCAGTGTTGCCACACTCTACTCGCACACTCTCACTCTCCCTCTCACGCATATTAATGAAAATCATTTAAGTGTTTTTATGGCGGAGTGGGTGTGGGTGGAGTGCGAGGAGGCTGGTGTAGTAGGCGCGGCACGCGTGCATAAATATCACGCAGAGAACACTCAATGGAAATTAAAGCAATTTCCTGTGCCAATTTAAAGATGCTAAATTAAAATGCGAACGCAGTGCGAGAGGGAGAGGGATTGGCAGCTATATAATGCTTGCTTGCTTTAAGTCAAACAGTTGCAGATACAGCTATAGATACAGCGCCAGTTGCAGTTGCAGTTGCAGATACAGATAAATATACCAAAAACCGCCATTCATAGATATTTAATTAGCAAACAGCAGCGAGCAAGGGAGACGGCAGCAAAAGAGAGAGAGAGAGATAGAGCCAGCTAGCAAGAGAGGGAGAAAGGCAGCTAGCGAGAGAGCGAGAGCGAGACAGGCAGATGGAGTAATGTAAATTGGCAGCGGTGAGCAGTGTCAACGTCTCCGTCTGGGGACGCGGCGGTGGCAACAAAGTCAATGAAGATGAGCACTTCCTGCAACAAAGCGACAACAACAGCAACAACAACAAGAGCGGCAGCAGCAGCATCCACAAGCAGCAGAGGTAGAGAGAAGCAGAGGAAGGAAGAGAGAAAGGCAGAGGCAGCAAAGGAAACCAATGCGAGCGAGTGAGGCAGAGGCAGACGAAAATTTTTAATCGAGTGCAACATCATGAATGGCAGAAGCCGCCGCTGCCGCTGTCAGTTTTCTGTTTGTTTGTGCCACTGTGCGAGTGTACGCCAGTGTGTGTGTGTGTGTTTGTATCTTTTATACGAATGAGTTAAATGCTACGCTCGAGTTGAGTGAGTGATGCATCCCAGGGCGCATCCGTAAGATAAACAGGCGCAGCACGCAACGTTTAACTTTTAATTTGCAGCTGCAAGCAGTCTGTATCTGTATCTGTATCTCTGTGTGTGTGTGTGCGTGTGTGTGTGTGGGTATTGTGGGTGCCTCTTGCTACACTCACCAACACCGCAAAGGTCATGGGCACGCAACGTTGAGCAAATTTAATGCTTAAAATCATTAAAAACATCTTTGCAGCTACGTGCAAAAATACCAAAACGCAAAACTACTAAAACGAAATCAAAAGCAGAAAATGAAGTGTGTAAATGGCTAAGACGAATTACCAATCCACTGAAATAGTTTAAGATCAAATGAAAACATTACATTCAGTCAAAGTTTAAAATTCCAAGCAAAAAAAAATATTACCATACAAAATTAAATTTATATTGAAAACAGCCTTTTAGTTTCCTGTCATTTCTTTATAGAAAGCATAGATAGATCCTAATTAAGTAGCATACCAAATTTCAACTTCCTAACTCCACAGCGAGTCGAGTTACTATATGTTAATTTAGCTAAAACTCATAGAAAAGCATCAAAAATGTCTACATCAATTGTTACATACTTTCATATCGATCGACATGCTCACAGCACCCTATAAAAAGATTTGTTATATACCACAGGAAGCAAAAAAAAAACAGAAAGGAGCCGCCAGTTTGTCTGGCAGCCGAGAGATATATGGGCAGATGAGATGCATTTAAGCGCAAAGAAAACAGTGTTGAAAGGCAGAGAGAGAGAGAGGAAGTGGAAAAGAGAAGCAAACTAGAGGTAAATCCGCAGGGACAACACATGCCGTTGATATTACAGTTTTCCAGGAACTATGAATATGCCGAAAATATTTCAGTAATATTCATAATCGCCTTAGCTTGCCGATCCCAAAAAATCGTAATTATGTTCTTTGTTCTTCCTTTTTATTTGCACTTAAGATCAAAGAGCGTAAAATAATTTTTCCCCTGAGATTAGCTAAAATTTGTCTAATTTAGCACAGAGAGCAAAAATTGTAAACAAATTGGAAAAACTTTTTGAAAATTTTCATAAATTCCAATCAAAAGTTGAGCTAAAAAGAGAGAGAATAAGTGCAGCCACTGCAGGCCTCTATTAATAGTAGAGACAGTAGACAGAGCGGTACAGTGGGCACTTGAAGATGTGGGCCAGAGAGAGACAGAGAGGATCGACTGTCTCTCAGTGTAAACTCAACACGCAGTTGTAGAATTTGCCTAGAGGGCGCACTTCAGCGAGGCTTGAGGCCAATTCAAATCAATGTAATTACGCACACAGTCTGGCACAAAAAAAAACAGTTCTAAATGATTCAACTTGCACAACACTTGAGGCGACCCTCGAAAAAGGCAACGCAAATGAATGTGCGTGCACGGCACCCGCACAGCAAAGCTAAGCGCGGGGCGGGGCCAAAGAGAGGAGGCTTTTTGGGAGGGGATGGCTCCAGAGTTCAAGAAATATTTTCATAATTTTTTTTCACATTTTCTTTTATTATTATTTATTTATTTTTTTTTTTTTTTTGAAAATATGGAAAAAGCAACCATCAATTTGGGCATTCATAAACTGCTCCACTCAATTGAAGCCAATTGAGCTAATCATTTGCTATTTAAATACGGGACAATAACACAGCTGCTGAGATATAGCTATAGATACAGTAGCTGTTGCAGTTGCAGATACAGATACAGATACTCATGGCAAGAGATACAGATACTCATGGCAAGAGATACAGATACAGATACAGATACAGATACGCAAAGAGGCATCAAAATGCAGTCAAGCACAACAAATGCTCGAAAAAAATGCAGCTTTGAAAGGGCGAGAAAGAGAGGCATGTAGAGAGCGGTGGTGAGGGCGAGGGGGAGGGAAAAACCAAGTCAGGTAAAGCTGAAGGGGGGAGGTGGCAGGGACAGGGCTAACCATATGAGTGCAACGTGCTCAACAATCACAAACGCGCCCGAGAGCTGCCGCTGCCACTTCAATTCGACCCACACACGGAAGTGAAAAGTGCGAGTCAGGCACCCTCACCTCCCCTCCCGACCTGAGCCCCTAAACCGCTCCTGTAGAGCATGAGTGCCAGATAGAAAGAGAGAGCAATACATTTAGAGCGAAAGAGACACGCTTAACTTTATTTGGCAGCAAAGTGTTGACACTAAACAGCAAACACTGATGAAGAGGCTGACAAAAAGGATTCACAGGCAATCGGAAGGTGTGCCAGACTGTGTGCGAGTGTGTGTGTGTGTGTGTGCGAGTAATGAGCAACAGGAAGTGCAAACGAGATGTAGAGAGAGAGAGACAGAGCGCAAAACTGGGATAAGC
Source organism: Zaprionus inermis (assembly GCA_018151445.1). Classification (NCBI taxonomy): domain Eukaryota; kingdom Metazoa; phylum Arthropoda; class Insecta; order Diptera; family Drosophilidae; genus Zaprionus; species Zaprionus inermis. The sequence continues at coordinate 459,251 of JAECXD010001052.1, forward strand.
TCTTTAGCAGCTGAGCGGATCAAGAGAAATACTAAACAAACTTGGTAAAGTGGGGCAAAAGGTGCAGAAAGATTAGAGAAAGGAATGAAAGAAATGGGATAAGACAGTAGGATATTAAGGAGAGTGCTGTAAGTGCGGAAGAGAGAGAAAAAAAGGAAAGAGCAAGCAGCAGTAGAAGGAATTTTTTTAGAGCTTTGAGCAGAGAAAGAAAGATAGTAAGAATGCTTAAGATAGAGAAGACAAACCGAGAGAGAGATAAAGAGATAGAGAGTTATACTGGTATAAGAAAATATCAAATAAAATACCATACATAGTTATAAGAAATAAGGTTGGTTGCTAACAACAAGAGAATCATCAATACTTTTAGTGTAATTAAAGAGTATCTTTCATTTGCCTTACCCTTTCTTAAAACTCACCCCGATTTAACTAAGCCCTTATTCCTGCATATATTAACTGCAATTCCTTTTGCCTATCGCCCCTCTCACTCTGCATTCGTAAAGTTCTGAGCCAAGTCTCAAACTGACTGCCAAAACGTTTCACAACATTCATAGTTGACCTCGTTTTGCAGAGCCCCCCAAAAACCTACAACTCATAACCCTTCCCACTATACCATTACCATTAGTGCTGAATGCCATTTGCGCTTTTTCCCGTCAAATTTGGCTTTTACGGAAGGCTAACAGCGTTTAAAATTTACGTAAATTAAGTTAGCTTTTTATTGTAAATTTTTTTTTATGAAATTTAACTAAAATTCTTTTATTTATCTATAATTTTAAAGTTTTTTTTTTATAAATACTTTAGCTATTTTATGCTTATTTTGTTGGCTTTTTCTCGTTTAAAATAGTCATTTTTGGCAGCACTGTTGCTGCATTCTCCTTTATGTGCGAGGGGTAACGACATTAAATTATATTTTATGAGTAAATTATTTAAGTTTGTGCACAAGTTTTGCAAAATAGGAACATTAGACGAGTTGTATATAGCAGCTGAATATATAGATATAGTAACTGTATATATATATAGTGCATATATCATATACAGTCGAGTGCAAGCTTAGCACAGTTTTTGGCCAGCGTCCATCGAGAATGGCAAACAAAGCCATTAACATAAAGCTGCGAGAAGACACAGTCAGCCAGGCTTTCGATGGGTGGGTTGGGGGCGTGGCAACAAAAGGATGTCATTTGGCAATTGGCATTTTGAACTCTTTCGCTTTGGCTTTGATTTTGTTCAACTGCCACGCCCACTCACACAGCTACAGCAGCAGCAGAGACAAGTGCATTGATGCGTTCGCATTTTCTATAATAATTTTGCTAGGGTTCTTTTTTGCCTTATCCATTCTATTTTTTTTTTGTCTGTTTTTCCCTCTGCAAGTCGATGCGAAAAGTTTTCAATTGCTCTGGCGTCACTTTTTGATTGCTTTGATATGTTTTTCTCGCACATTTTCCCCAGCCTCAATTCATGACAAAAGTTTTTCGGCGCACACACCCAGACAAAGAGACAGACAGACAAAAGTCGAGCCAACTTTCGCTTTGATTTTCTTTTTTTTTTTTTGCCTGAATTTGAGTGTGTTTTTTTGGTTTTTGAAATTTTGCAATCCACTTGCAGGCGACAACCCTACTCCATGCACCTTTCCCAGCGTGCAGTTATCCTTGACTTGACAGAAAAATGAAAGTTTAATGCGTTTGCCAAACACAATTTTTGCAAATTCCTGCTCATTTTTTGCTCATTCATAGTTCTTCATACTATATCTGCAATATATTTATAATTTGTATTATTTTAGAGATCCTGTCGAGGGTCATACATGTCGAATTTTTAGTACATATTGGCATGACTTTCAGTCGAAAAATATATACTGCCTAAAACCGATTTAAACATATGTGTAGTACTAATTTTGACGCTCGCCATTGAAAATTTTAAAGAAATAATTTTTTCTGAAAAATTATAAGGGGGGACCTTTACCTACAAATAAAAAAAAAAAAAAACAAATCAAAATTTTATATTTATTTTTAAATTTTATTTGTACTATTTTATTTATTTTTAGCTTGATTTTTAACAAAGTTATAGTCTGAGAAAGTAATGATAGATATAATCGGTTACAGTTGAAATCTACAGCCAGCCAAATCTATCTCTTGCTGTATGTAATTTCTATATATATAATTTATTATTTTTTTATATAAAAAAGTTGTTTTTTTTCCAGCCGCGCCGGAAAATGTGTGCGTCTGTGCGGAAATTGCATTCTCTTCTCTAGTTTTTTTTTTTTTTTTTTTTTTGAGTTTCCCTTTTGCTGTTGTTGTTGGCGAACTTTTCCCCTTTTTTCAGATATTTTCTTTTTCTATCGTCTATTTGCGCTTCCCACTTCTGTTCGGCACATTATCCCGGCCGCCTGCAGGGGCAAGTTTAAATGGTTTAAAGTGCTTATAATGTAAATATTAAAATGGCCAAAGGGACGCGTTGGCCCAAAGTTAAGCTGCCAAAGTATAAGAAAGTTAAATCGCACGAGTAAGCGAGAAGGGTATAGCAGAATGAGAGATAGAGAAGAGAGAGAGAAAGAGAGAGACAGAGAAAGACACTGGCAATAGTCGTTGCATATTAGTTGCAACTGACGCATAACGCAGGCGAGTTAACACAGCCGGAGCCCTTTAACTGACAATAAAATTTAAATATTTGCGATTATGTTTGCCTACAGCGAAGGAAGAGGCATAAGAGGAGAACAAAATGAAAAGAAACAGAAGAGAGAGAGAGAAATCCCTACATTGGAAGCAGGGAATATAGGAGAACGGATGTCCATCACATTGTTTGGCATTTTATACGAATTACTACGAACTATGCTAAAACCAATTGGGAATTTTAAGAAAAAACTGTGTGTACTGTTGTTTGATTTTTTTCTTTCTAATCTTTTGACAGATTACTATTGCAGCTCATAGTAGCTTCAATCTTTACATGTTGCTTCAATAAATACCGTGTAGTTGTTTTAGCTTAAAGTTCTCTAATCTGTAACTTCCCAAGTTAAGCAACCTTCTATGTCACTCCCAGTCAGTTCGTATTTCAGCTTTATAGCAATTTCAGCTTTTTCAGCAATATAATATAAGCTTGTACCTTTTTTCCACAATTGAAAACGGACACCTCAGGACAGGACGAGCACAGCCAAGCGCGCGTGGCAGGAGACTAGGGAAGGGGGAAAGGGACAGACACTGGCAGAGTGAGAGAGAGAGAGAGAGAGAGAAAAACAAATAGAGGAATCTTTAATCTACAAATTGAATTTCCCTACATGAAACACACACACACAACGAAACATTTCTTTTAATTGCCGCACAGCCTTGCGACTTTGTTTACATTGACCGGAGCTGGGCTAGGCGAGAGAACGGCGGAAAGGGAAAGAGAAAGGGGAAGGGGAGAAGGCAACAGGGATACAGAGAGCGCCGGGGACTATTATTTGTAGCCCCTGGGCGACGAATTTGTTTGGCTGTCAAATAAAACAAGACGCATCAAATTATTTCAAATTTATCGCGCTGCGCCCGGCAAAAGGTGAACGACGACGACGTAGTCAGATATCGAGGGTATATCCTGGTAGAGGCCTGTCTGCCCGCCTGCCTGGAGTCGAGTCCTGGCAGCTGCTGGCAGAGTGGAACAACCCCCGTATATGCTCAGTCCTACTCAGGTAGAGAGCGAGAGAGAAAGAAACGCTGTGTTGTGCACATTTGCCACAGATTCGTACCGCAAAATGACAGTCGAATGGGCAACAAAAACGATTAATGGCCCTGGGCAAATGTATCTACGTCTATCTATGTTTCTATGTATTTATGTACCAATGTATCTGCATGAATCTACTACCACTGGCTATGGCTGGCAAATCAAAATTATATTTTGACACGCAGCAAATGGGTAAAACTTGCAATTAGTTGGCCACACTGCACATGCCACAGTTACAGGCTACAGAAACACACACAGCCAAAGCCAGAGATACATTTGTAACTTGCACATACTTATTATGGACTGCTGCTTCGTTTTTTCTTTGTTTCCCTTCATTTTTGTGGGTTAATGGCACTTTAAACTCGACTAGCCGGCACAGGCAGGAAGCGGCGGCGCGTACATGAAAGTATCTCAGTGCCACATTTAATGTATCTTTTGCTCTCTTTTCAGGTATCTTTCGAAACGGCTTTGATTAATATTTGGCACGCAACAATGCAATTTGCCTGGGTTTTCAGCCAAATCATCTACAAAAAAAAATCCGAGATAGACAAACAATAAACTTACTATTCTCTCTGTCTCTCGCTCTCTTTCTGACGATGGGCGTGGCATCCAAACTTTTAAATAAAATAAAGGTGCTTATATGGAAGGTATATAGCAAGCTTCATGTTGGTAACTTTAGCTTTGATAATGGCTGATATACGTGTGTTTTACTAGACGAACAGACAGACAGACAGGCAGGCAGAGAGATAAGCAGACAGCAAACAGTCAGGCAAACGGACAGGCAAGCAGAAGTAGAGACTGGTAGGCAGATATATAGTTAGACTAACTCTTTATAAATTGTTAACCCTGCCAGATCTTCTTCTTTTAGATACACTTATACAAAGTTAGTATACCCTTCTTTAAGCATTGAGCAAAGTTGTAGGGTATGTTAATAAAGTGTCTTAAGCGGTCAAATGAATCGACATTTTGCAGCTCGACATTTATGACTCAGTTCAGCTTTTTTTTTTTGAGGCTCGAGTGGGGATCGCTTCGCATAAATCAAAACTGAAAATGAAAACGAGAATACGAATGCGAACGCAAATGTAGAAGGTGGATCGAAACGAAACGAAGCGCTTAAAATGCAATTTAGTCGATGCAATTAAGCCGCCGAACTATGGACAACAACAGTGTGGACCAACTGATGACTAGGCGTGCTACACCTCTGCCTCTGACTCACGGTCCCTGTCTCATTCCCTATCTCTTGGTCTTCCTGCTACTCTTGGAGCACACTCTGGCACACACAAAAGGCGAAACGAGCGCCGACTGATTTTTATCAACTAACCAAGCGTAACGCAGACAAACACTTCCTAAATCACTTGAGTCGTTCTAAACGTCGCTCCCCCATTCCCTTCCCCACCATACCAACCCACCTCCATCAATGGCTGAAGCAACCCTCCCTCGCTCTCTCGCTCTCTCTCTCTATCTCTCTGTGTCTGTGGCAAAGAAAAACGTTTCCTGCGCGCATAAAACATAAATTATTTAATTTTTTTCTCTCGCTTTCACTCTCTCTCTCTATCTTTCTTCTTCTTCTTCTTCTTCTTCTTGGTGTGCCTAGACAACGCGAAGGAGAGTTGGGAAACGGGGGAGGCTATTGGGAGACAGAGACCATATATTTTATATGGGGGTAGGGGGTGGCGTAAGAGGGCGTCCGTTATCGGTGCTCGCAATGAAAATTATGAAACACTTTCGCTCATTGACTTCATTAATTTATTTGGTATTTTGTTTGCTTTGTGCCACGGTGCGAGTGTGCGTATCTCATGGATACCATCGTGGGTACCTTCGACTGGGATTTGAAACACCTTTTCGCTTGCTCTTTTTGTCTCTCTGTGTCTATGCCCTTTACGTTCGTATACGTCGTATCTCTATCAATTCTGTTCTGCCGTTTTTTATGGCATTCGTGTTTTTTATGTGCCCCGCATCTCGGCCTTTTGTGTCTTACTTTACGCCGCTCACCTGGTAACTTTATTAGGACCCCGTTGCAGCTCACATTTCTTTCGGCTCTCAAATGGGCAAAAATATCAAATTTACACCCGAAACAATTAATTCGAGTGCGGGCTAAAGTTACTAAAAACAGCGTAATTATATGATTCCTGCAACATCTCCACCGAATATCGATTTAAGCCAGAAAAGACTTTTCACACGCACAATTCAATCAAACTTGGAAAAAGTTTACGACACACTCTCATCAGCAATTCTCTCTCTCTCTCTCTCACTCCCTCTAGCTCTAGGATATGAAAAACGTGAGGCATATGAAGAAGAAGTTGCGTAGAGCAGGCACTACAAAAAAATAAATTCAAGTAAGTAAGCAATAGACGAGTGTAGTTGACTGTAATATACCCGATTCTATGTTGTAAATTGGAAAAAATCATAATGAATACTTTAGTTTGAAAATAACGCTTTTAATTCGATTTATTTCGATTTACAGAGGCGGTTGGCCGAATTCCAAAACAAACTGCGTGTAATAAGACATATTGTTAGCAAATTTGGTAGCCCTAGCTCTACTTATGCCAAAGATATAGTTGATCATACAGACAAAAAAGGGATATGGCAATATCTACTCGTACTTTAAAGCTAGACAAGATTATATACACTTTGTGGAGGCGAGGACACATTTTTAATTGACACACATTTCGAATACCCTTCAAATGTATGAGAAGCGGGCATAAAAAGGCGGATAGAACGAGGCGCAGCAAACGTTTTGCATAGGAAATGGGAAAAAGTCAACGCACAGCGCGAGTAGACGCAGGTGGAGAGGGAGGGGTAGCGTGAGGGATGGCAGAGAGGGGGTTCATCGGGACCGACAGGAATAATAAATATTCAGTTTAAGTAAATGGGCTTTTATCGCGCATCTCTGGGGTGCCATAATTTGCCATTTTTGCCGGGTAGTCTGCGCTTTTTTTCCAGCTTTTCCTTTTCTTTTTTTTTGGCAGTTTCTTTGCAGGTTTCCTTCTTGCCTGCTGCTCCTCGCATGGTTTTTATACCCGCTACTCGAAGAGTATAAGGGTATTATAACTTTGTGCCAACCGAAAATGTTTGTAACAGGCAGAAGGAGACATCTCCGACCCCATAAAGTATATATATTCTGAATCAGCATGAACAGCCGAGTCGATATAGCCATGTCCGTCTGTCCGTCTGTCCGTCTGTCCGTCTGTCCGTCTGTCCGTCTGTCCGTCTGTCTGTCCGTATGAAAACCTAGATCTCAGCTATTATAAGAGCTAGAGCTACCAAATTTGGAGACAATATGTGTTAATTATGCCCGCAGATCAAGTTTATTTTGGATTTTTGCCACGCCTCCATCCGCCCCCAAAAATCGATAATAAATCGATAATAGCTGCAAATATAGCTCTACAGCATTCATTTTTTATCCATGTGATAAAAACCACCATCCGGGCGTGTTGCGAAAGTTTCAATAAGATCGGCCGATAAATAAGGAAGATATTCAAGAAATAGTATTGCCTTGTGGCCATGTGCCTGTGTCGGTTTTTCCTAATGTTAGTACCCGAGTTCAACACCAGCAGCAGACAACTTTTTTTTAATTATGTGGCAACTTTTTTTTTTAAATTATGTGGCAACTTTTTTTTTTTTAATTATGTGCACCGAAAATATTCATGGTGCAATTTTATCGGTTATTGCGAAAGAAGTGCAGTGGTCAGTGGTGATGGTAGTTGACTGTTAAGCGAGAGGTCCGGAGTTCAACTCCTGGGTGTGCCGCGGCGACTTAAATTTATTTTTTTTGTATCTTATATTTTTTTTATTTTATAGTGTGTTGCAAAATTCAAAATAAATTTTTAGTATATTTAAAGCCACTTAGAATCGAAAGAGACATTGAGCAGCAACACAAAATACAAACGACAAATCTAATTAGATATGTTGAGATGTATTGTGAGGCAGCATATATGTATGTATGTATAGGCGTCTCTATCACACATGCATAATTTATAACTGCAGAGTAATAAAAGCAAAGGGCAACATCCAATAAGAATCGAGTGGAACTTGCATAGGCAAAACAAATTAGAGACGGAAAGAAATAAAAAGCAAGAACGCATTGTTCACATTTGGCACGTGTTTTTCCGAAGAATTGTAGCGGGTATATCACAGTCGAGTCAGCTCGACTGTAGCCTTTCCAACTTGTTTTTTTTTGGGGTGCCACACATTCGCAATTTGGCCGTGAGGCAAATGTATGTAATTGATTCAACAAACGACGGCGCAAAGGTGCCAAGAAACAAAGCGAAAAACTTGGCGACGCCACAGGAGAAAAAACCTTAGGAGAAAAGCGGGAATGAGATGAAGAGAGAGAGAGAGAGAGAGACGGGCAGACAGACAGAGCAGTAGCAGTTGAAATGCTCTAAGAAAGTGTGTAGAAATAGTTGGATTTAAGATGGAAGACATTAAACTGCTTCTATTCCGTTTATTTAATTGATTTATTCTTTAATGTGATCTGATTGGGCTTGGATTGTTCTATATTATATTATATATATTATTATTAAATTTTGATATAAATATATATAGATCTATTAGAAATTTAAATGATTTTTATTATATTGAATTTCTACGTATACTATAATTAAGCTTAAATAAATTTCTAGTAATTGTTTGCCATTGTCTTTTCGTTCGTTTCTTAGAATACTTCGCTGATCTATTGCCATCGTTTCTGTAGCCAAAAAGCCAAGGAGGCAACATATCATTTTTTATGACTTCACACACACACACGCGCATCTGGCAACATGGCATAAGTGTAATACCCTTTGTTATAGGGTACAAATAATCATAAAAATCGTCAGCAACAACAATTATACGCATAATATATTTTGCAATAAATATGCATAGGTCTACGGGAAATTGTAAAAAAGCAAACGAAAAAAGAAACAAGAGAAGAAGAGGAAACACACAGGAGAGAAGAAGCAAAGTCACGCTCTCGAAGTCGACAACGACAACGACGACTTGGACTCCATTGCCGACTCCTCGTGGTCATAAAATGTGCAGAAAAGGCGAAGAGAAGGGAATGAGCAGAGGGAGTGGAAGGGGAATTGGGTGGAGGAAACGGCGGGGGGAATTGCGACGGCATTTTTGCGGCGGCAAATCACTTCAGCGCCTCGCAGCAACAATTTAGCTCATTTATTTTTATACATTTTAAGAAACAATAAACCGACGGCCCATAAAACACGCAGTTACAAAATGAAAATGATTTAAGACAATGACTACGAAAGCAGCGCCACTCCCAAACCGCCTTCAACCCCCCACCCCCTATAATAATTGCAACGTTTTATAATACCACGAGAAGCTTTTGGTTGTGATTTACGAGCGAAAATTTCAGATATCTTTCTTCCACTCTACATATTTTTTGGTTAGCACTTCCCCCTAGCAACCTCCCCAGCCACTTCCTTGATTAACAGCCAAAGCAATTAAAGAACCAATCAAAGCGAAATCAAAAAGCAAAAGACCTTGAGTTATAGAAATAGGTTTCGAATTTCCCAGTAAACCCTTAAATCTAAACTGGAAATAGGAGAAGTTCTAAGCCTACAGATGCCTGACCAGAAATAGGTCGAAGCAGATTATGTTATAACAAATATAAGATTTATAATATGCCAAAATACAGTGTGCAGGTTAAGATATGTTTTAACATGCATATGCAGGCAAGAATAAGGATAAGCACAAGTTGTTTAAGATGCTTGCTCTAGCTCTCCATCTCTCTCTGTCTCTCTCTCTCTCTCTCTCTCTACCTTGCAAGTAGCTGTCTAATTACAGCCGATTAGCGCCTGTACGAGACTGTGAGTGTGCGTATGTGTGTGTGCTTGTTTGTGTGTGTTTATGTAACTTGCAACTCATTAGTGACACTCGAATCGCCTGCAAGTTTGACACTCGACACGGCAAGCTGCAGCAAGCGCGCTCTCGGTAAGCCAACTAAGAAGTTTGGCAACAGCGCTGCCAACGTTTGCAACAATGCAATTTTCACAGGCATTTAAGCTGCAGCGTGTCAGTCAGTCAGACTTTAAATATATCGTGTACTGCGATGTTTCTTCAGCTCTCTCGCTCCCTCTCTCTCTCTCTCACTGTCGCAGTCTGCTCCAGTTTTCCTCGTAGCCGGCGCACTTTTGGTCCCGGGTCTTTAGGTCTTCGGGTCTGAGGCAACGTAAAATTTAATTAAGCTGCTTTTAGCTGTGCAACGTCTTAAGCTGCACAGCACCCACCTAGTGAGAGGGAGCGGGAGTAGAGGGAAATGGGAAGGAGCCGACTTGACGCCGTGCTGGAGCAAATATTTTTGCAACCACAGCCACTTGACTCCTGGAGTGGCACTTTCTTCCTTTCTGCCATCGTCAGCCTTCGGCGCCTGCCACATGCTGCCGCATGCCACCTGTGCAGCAGCAGTAACAGCCTCCTGACTTCCCCCACTTCTCTCTCTCTCCCTCTCTCTCTAATATTGGTCTTAAAAGCTGCACAAAATTAGCTAGGGTTTTTTCTGACTATTTGCAACAGGTTTAAGCTTAAATTTAACTTAAGACATCGCAAATACTATCGATCCTGCGATAGTTGGCAGCCACAATTCCCTAATGCCATGTAATGCTCTTAGCTATTGCTCTCGACTATCGCTTAACAGGCTTAACTATCGTCTAACTATCATTATTCTATCTATCTTTAATTCCTACATTTTTTCTTGACATTCTCAACAGCTTTAAACTCCAATTTAACACTTAACCATAGCAATTTCCAGCGATACCTAATCTTAACTGATTTCCATATCTTTTTCAGCCGATTATCGTTAAATCTGACTATCGTTAAATTATCGCTCTAGCTATCGACTGCATACAGCTTTGCTCTAATCTCTTCTTCACCCTGTTTGATAGCTTTGTTATACGTATTTCTTTTTCATTCTCCATTAATGAGATTTATGTGTCCCCACGACCAACCTCTTTCACAGCCCTTTCCAATGTTTCTTCACCCTTCCGCACGCTCCAATTCACTTTAATGTGCAACGCAATCGATTTTCATTTGAAAATTCGAATTTTTGAATTGTTGTTGCTCTTGCCATCCCTGCTCTTGTTGTAGTTGTAGTTTGTTATAGCTTTGGCTATTTGTTTACTTGACATATTAAAACAAAATAGAAAATTCCAAATAAATGGGAAAATCTGCTGCATATTTCGAATTCCCTCAGTGCGTGCGCAACTGCTTTCTGTGGCTTACAAAACGGGAGGGGGAGGATAGATGAGCAAGTGAGGTTAGAGAAAGGGAGCGAGAGCGAAAGAGAGCGAGTAATCGAATTATATCAATCGTTTGAATCGACATCTTGAGTATGAAAAATTCTTGAATAAAAAAAAGCTAAGAAAAGGAAAAGTGCAAAACAATTTCGAGTATGAAAATCAAATTTGGACTAAAACATTTCAGAGAATTTCGTTTAATACTAAAAACAAGAAAGTATTTTTAGTATTTTCTTGAAAATATTTACACTGATTTAAGGGGCAGCCCCTTAAACAAACTTTTCTTTTCCTCAAGATGTTTAAGGGGGTGGGAAATTCTGTTTTTCTTTTTGCAAGATTTGGAAAATTTGATAAACCACATTTGGCTTGAAAAATAAAACAGAAACAGAAGAAAGAAGGCGACGTAGCTGATGAAGAATGTAGCCTGCGGTAAACGCACATCTTTTACCTGCCTTGCCCGTCGGCCTTTTCGGGTAAAAGAGAGAGAGTGAGAGCGAAAAAAAACACAGAAAGAGAAACAGAAACAAAAACAAGATAGATGAAAAGAAGCAGCTTCAGTTTCTTTCAAGGCTCGCAAAACGCAAAATCAACAACAATAACGAACAGCGAATCTGTCGAGTGTTTGGAGGGGGATGTTGGTGTGCGGGAGGGTAGAGAGGCACGGACAGTGTACTGCCAGTTGTGCTGATTCACAGCCAGGCCAAAGAGGTGCCAAATGGGAAAAACTGGCCAACACTGAAGCGGGCAAGCAAGCTGTAGAGGAAAATAAACGATGTTGTCTATGACAAGGCATGACGGTAATGACGACGTTCCGACTCCCTTGGACCCCTGCTCGACCTGATGAAGTTGAAATTGCGGCAGGGAGAGCAGGGGAAGAAAGAGAAGAAAGAGGAGGAGAAGGTTTGTAGCAGCCAAGGATGTTGAGCTACAGTAAATACGCAATAGGCAATTAAAAAAATGCTAAATAGATAGCTAAATATTTTATTTAAGTTAGAGAAATATTCAGTAGAATTTTTAATAGCTTAGCTATGCCATAAACGCACTAACTCAATCAAACAGAAGCCTTAAAAGTATCGGCAACTTCCCAGCAACTTCCAGCTTAGCCGCAAAAAGACTAAGCATATGGCTAAATAAATACCTTAATATTTTTAATATATTTATAGTTATTTTTTCAACAGTTTAACTCTTCCATAATCCAACTAATTCTCGCGCCTCCAGCCCAACTCAAAAGTATCTACAACTTTCTAGTTGTATTTTTAGCTATAAAGCAACAGTTTAGCCTGCTTCAAGTGTTGCAATTATCTAGCAGCCACTGTACTTGCTTTACCTGCCACGACTGGACGCACGTTGCTCAACTTGTTGTTTTTGCTGTTTTTGTTGCTGTTTCTGTTGCTTCTTTTGCTTAGTGAAAATTTCGTTTTAGCCGCATCATTGTCGCTGTTGTTGTTGCCATCGCTCTGCTCTGGCTGTGTTGCACGCTTTGTTTTTGGAATTTTTCAATTCAAGGTTTTTTCCTACCTGCCCTGGCTACGGCCCAGGCCCCTGCCCTGGTCCGAGAGACTTCACACCTCTCTCTGGAGAGGCGCGCAGCGCACATTCCGCTGCCGTAGCCGTTGCGGCTGCTTCTGCACAATCATGCGAGGAGGCTGAGCCGCAGACGGAGACACGAGAAGAAGATGGGAGCAGGAAAGGGAGAGAGAGAGGCAGATGGAGGACGAAAGAGATACTCAAATCGCTGAGACCAGACCAGAGAAGAGCAGAACAGGCCGTGGCAGGCCGTGGCAGGCGCTGACTGCTGATATCAATGGCAGCCCCTTTTTAGGGTTTTGTTATTTTTCCTGCTGCCTGTCTGCACTTGTTACGTGTACGTGTATATGTGTGTGTATTAGTGTATGTGTGTGTGTGTGTTGTTGCTGCCTGACTGGCATCATAAATCATCTCAAGTGGCTGCCGCGCGAGCCGAGCTGCCTCTCTGTCTCTCTCTCTCTCTATGCTGCGCGAAATCCTGATATTTTCAGTTTTGTATCTATAACTTCAACAATTTGCAAGTGTAGCTCACGGATACACACACACTCGCACACTCGCTTGCACACTCTATCTGTCAGTCAGCACCTTGCTGCACTCGTCTTGACACTTTTCCTGCACTAATTTCAGTCAAAAGATACAAAGCGAACTCACAGATACATTTGCAGCTACAGCTAGAGAGTTACAGATACAGATACATTACAGATACATTTTAGCATCATTTCGGCATTGCCTTTTAATTTTTTTTGAGCCGTCAAATTTCCGCTAACAGGTACGCGCAACCTGCTGTTGCATCCAACAGATATAGATACGTAAAAGTATCTTTTACTTTCTTTTGCTCGGTTCAGACGACAACAGCTGCTGTTAATGATCATAATGATGTTCTCTCATGGATTTCGAGCAGCACAGCACAGCAGCTGACGATTGAAAATTTTTGATTTTTAGCCAATTTTTTTTTTCGGTTGGCTTTAAAAAGGCTGAACGCAGCGCCAGCTGTGCGAAATTCGAGCTCGTTTTGTTTTTTTAGAAATTGCGCCAGTTTATGCTGCACATAATAATCAATCATATTGGTATTGAATACGTGTCGGGATCATCATGAAAAGTTATGTATAAAATACGTTAACCTTTTTTTTGAGCTTTTAGCGGGTTGTCGTAGAGTTTGGCTTAAAGTTTCACTATAAAAGGGATAAATTTATAGGGAAAAGATATGCTCAATTAAACAGCGAATCTTAAAAGCTATCAAAGGAAAATAAGTAAAATTTACTATTTCATTTTTTTGCTAACTTATTGAGAAATAAAGAAACACATAAGCTGTGTATAATATTTCTCTATTATAGTAATGTTTAATCTTTTATAGCTTTTCATTCCAAGCATATTGACTATTTTTTTTCTAAAAATTGACAATTTTTTTTCTAACGTTTTCTATATTTCTGTAATTTATTTCTGCTTATCTATAAAGTTATATTTTACCAATCTATTTAATTAAACTATTTTTAGCTATTCTAGTATAATATAAGAAAAAAACTCTCTAAAATATTCCCCAAACTGTGCTCTAAAATACATAATTGAATATATGCGCAATATTTAATGGATTGTAAATACTTCTTAAATTGTACTTATCTACAGTATATCTATAAAGTAATCCTTCATCCAACCCATACTTGAAAACATTTCAGCTTTCATCTCTTTAGTTAATTTTAAATCTTCTGTTTTTATGCATCGATTCTTCTATGTCCACAATTCATTTACCAAAATTTGTTTAAGAACTTAAGAACCTTTACGAACGCACCCGTACATGTATTTAAATCTGCCCTTTTCACCACTTTCTTATCTATCGTTGGCATCTTTTCTTTGCACTAATTTTCATCGCATACACATGTGAAATTTACTCGCTTGGAAAAGTCTTTGATTTTCATACAGCCGACAGGCAGGCAGTCAGGCAGTTTCCACAAAATTTACCACGAGCCGCGTTAAACACGCGGGTAGCCTCAAATTTAATTTTCCCCGCCGTTATTCAATACGAAATTTAGAGGGGAAAAGTTTCCCAGACAGAGAGAGTGCGAGTTGGATTATAATTTAATAGAGCTGTAAGGTTTTCCCAACTTTCCGCAAAAATTATTATTCTAAATTTAGCAAACTTTACATTTTTCTTAGCATAAAAATCCTTTTGAAATTCTCAGGTTCGCTGACCCAGTAAGAAGTACTAGAACTATGGTATAACCCAAAGAGGCTGCTTGACTTCATTTTGCCGTCGGCTTAATTTACTAAGCTGCTCAAAAAAATAAAAACAAGTGTGGGGGAGAAGCACCAAAAAAAGGTAAATCAAACAAAGAAGAAGTAGAAGACACAGCTCATCACAAATATCATTATAATAACAGCGAAAAATAATAATACAACATAAGAACTATAATGTTTCTCATGTTTCTAGTTCTCGCTTCTCTTGTTTCTTGTTTCGCGTATCTTTTGTCTGTTTGCACTTTGCTTTTAATTAATGGAATCGTTGTCAGTTTTTAATTGAATTTTTGTTTACTTATTGTTTTTTTTACTTGTTTCTTTTTTTTCTCTATTTTGTAAGTTGGGCCTGGGTAGAACACTGAAGACACTTAATAGATCCAAAAACACTTTAAAGACCATCTATAGATTCCCAAAAAAAACTTTGAAGAAACAAAAACTTGCTAGAAAGCTCCCAAAACATTTTATAGACTTACTATATAGTTCCCCAAACTTGTATACTTTCTTTAGTGTACACTTCTTGCACTTTCCTATTGTGTTCCTTCATTTACAACAACTATACTCATTTGCTTTGCTGCATTTTTATTGTAAACTTCCTTTCTTCTGCTTCATTTAATTTTTCACCTAATTTTCTTATCTCAATTCTTCTCAATTCTTTTCTCTGCAAGCAAGCTTACATTGTTTCCCCGAAAACTTATCTTCATATATGGTACAAGTCTATACAAATTTACTCACGCACATGCATGCTATACGCTATCTTTTTCCTCGGAACTCGCAACGCTCCTTACTTGATTTATCTCTGCTTTATGCATTATGTGGAATTTTGATTTTATGTAGATCTGACATGGATTAACTTTGCCCAATGGGAATTGCGTCTGAAATTGTGCCTATACTTGCCTGTATTAATTTATATTTTTCGAAATATTTATATCTGCTCTAGAAACATATTAATTTCGCTTTTTATTTCCTGCATACGGGTTAAATGCACCGTTGCCTATTTTAACTCATTCCCCAAGTGCCTTTCCCCTTTTTATTTCACTCGAACATTCATTCACATGCTGCCAGCTGCTCTCCTCGCTCCAGCAAGTGTACTTGCAAATTTCGCTCATCTACTTTTCACTCAATCATAACGGTGCATTGCATGGGACAAGTGCAAACACGCCGTCAAACATTGTAACTGTAAACGCGGCGTAACGAAAGGCGCGTATAAAGGAAACAAACACACACTAGAAAAAACGCGTGCACCGAGTTTTTTTTCTCCCCCCTTTTTTGTAATATTTTTGTCATATATTATAAGAAACTTTGACCTACATTTGTTGTTGCTTCTGCTCCTTCTCTTTGCGCTCCTTTTTCCGCTCCGTTTGAACTCTTGTTAGACGCACCACGCTGCAGTCGACGCTGCCGCCGCCAAAGCGGCGCTGCTGCTGCTGCCGCGCTGCTGCACTTGCAAAAATGTATTTGCGCGGCGCTTTCGTTGTTGTTGTTTGCTTTGCTTTCCTATACGATAATATCCAATAAAATAAACTCCTTCACGTGCTTCTGATGTTGTTGTTGTTGTTGTTATCTTGCGACACTTTACACAAAAAATTCGCTCTCTCTCTCGCTCTTCTTTAATTTGCAAAATTCGTGTTCCTTTTTCTTCTGCTTCTTTGCTTTTCTCGCGTGCACTTGAAAAAAAAATATTGCAAAAAAAACCGACGACTACGACGACGACGGGGGGAACGAAGAGGAACACAATAACAATATTTGCAATAATATTTATGTGTGTTTGCTCACAGACACACACACTCGCTCGCTCGCGTACACGTTTTTTGCACGCACACGCACGTACGTACGCACGTAGAGGGAACGACGACGAAAACAAACGGTACAAACGGCGACGATATTAACGCACGCAACGATACGCAGCACCGTCCGTAACGTGTCCAAACGCTTCAATGAATCGCACAGAACTAACACGCGTGCCCGTCCAACGACAACGACAACCGTTGGCTGCTGCTGCTGCGCTGCCTGTGTGCTGCTGCTAGTGCTGCCTGCCTGCCTGCCTATCTGTTTTGCCTGCACGAAGAGTGCGCGCAGCTGACGAGAGCGTGCGAGCAGAGAGAGAGGGTGCCTGCTGGTTGCAGCGATGCCCATGTATGTGCGCTCTCTCGCGGCAGATGTAAGGCATGCGGGTGGCTCTCACAGCCTCTGTCAGCGTCGTCGCGACGTTACATCGAAGATGCTCTGTTAACTGCGGTCAGCGCTGTTAACTGCAGCTTAAATTACATTGCAGGCAGAAAAATGCAAGTAAAAGTGTAATAATTAAATAAAAAATACAAGAAAAATATATAGAAATAAACAAAAATGTTTAAAAATAATAAAAAATATTAAAGGATGATAATAATAATATATAATAATTTGTAAGCCCTATTTTAGCGCTTTAGAGAGCAAAGAAGGGCATACTGTAAATAATGTTAATGTTTTTAGATGTTAAAAAAGTTTAAGAAGCTATGCAAAATATTTATCTATTGCTTTTTAATAATTAAAGGCAATATTTCTAGTTATTTATGCATAAACAAATTTAATTTTATTTTTATTTTTCCTTTAATTCCTTGCTTTATTTATTATTAACTTAATACTACGCTCCCGCTGCAATGTTTAGTTAGTATTACTTGCGCCTCTGCTAGCTAACATTGTTTGGCTGCGCTCTGACCGCAAGTCCGCGCCGCTCTCTCCACTCTCTCTTGCTTGCAGTGCACTCTCTTACGCAGCGCGTTTCACCTACGCCAGCCAGTGTTATACGCGGCAATGAGAGCGCCCATGCTAGAGTTAACAGTAAGAGCAGGACACGCTGCTGCCGCTGTTAAACGAGGCTACGCTATTGCCGCTGCCACAGGTCTCTCTATGCTGCTAAACAGCTGTTCGCAGGCAGCGCCGTTGTTTACTACGACGCAGCGTATAACAGTGCAGCTTAATTAAGTGTGCGCGTTTAATTAGTCAGAGAAAATTGCGCAATTTGAAGGAGCAAAGAGTAAATGGAAAAAAAATTAAATAAATAAGTGAATTTAGTAAACTTTTATAAAAATTGATTTGCTTATTTATTTTATATTAGTTTATGAATTTTTATAATTTTTCATATTTTTATACCCTATATTTATTTATATTTTATTTTATTATTTATTTTCGTTTTATGTAACCGCGCGCTCTCTTTGGGCCACGCGTAAGAGCTCGACTGCTGCCTATAACAGTTTTATAGCGCGACTCTTATACAGTAGACTGTTCTACGGTTGCAAACTTGACTAGAGGTGCGCGAAATTCGGACACAGGCAGCAGCGCGTGAGAGAGAAGATGCAAGATCTGTAAATTTGCAGCTTCTTTTTCTACGCGTATTATAAATGCGCAGCAGCAGCCGTAGCCGCAGCTCAAGACGCAATTTGACACCTATGCCCCCTGCCCCTGCCCTCTTTGCCAGCATGATCGAACTGCCATGCGAACGTCATCGTTAACAGTTACAAAACACGCAGAGTCCCTCTCTCATGCACAAATAATAAGGTCAATCAACGGGCGCAGCGGGCGGCGACAGCGCAGCATTGTCAACAGCTGCGCTGGCGCAAAAGGCAACGGCGACGCTGCGCAGGCGGCCAGGCAGATTAATTGCGTCGACGTCGTCGTCGTCGTCTGCGGCGTGAATTTATGAATTTCACGATGAGCGATGGGCTCAGCTCGGCCGCTCTCTCACGCAGTGCCTGCCCATGCGTACGTGCGTGTGTATGCGTGTGTGTGTGCACTTGAGCGCCGGCTCTCAGCGCCACTTGAGAGAAAGACTGTGAGATGAGGAGAGCGAGGCGCGAGCAGCTTGGTCCGAAAAAGAAACTGTTCTTCTGCTGCTTGCGTGGGCATGCATGAGTGTTGTTGCTGCCAAGTCTGTTCCTCTTCTGCTGCTGCCGCTGCCGCTGCTGTTGTTGTTCTTATTTTTCTTGCTTGTTGTTAACAGTTGTTTTTGGGTAAAATGATATGATAATACATGCACATGATTTATGTGCACTGTGAGGGAGACAAAGAGAGTGTGTGCTGGCTGTGTGGCGACGCAATAAAAAATTAATTCAATTAATTGAAATTGAAATTGAGATTGAAAGCAGTGCAGCACGCACTGCTTGAAAGTGCATTTCAATTACAAAAGATAAATCAAACGTTTAATCTCTATTTCAATTTCAATATTGAAAAAATATTTATTTTCCAGTTTTTGCAATTTGTGAGTAAGGGTCCCCCCTTATCAAATCGCGAGTTTTTACTTTTAATCGATAGCGTAGTTCAAAATTAGTACTAAGCATGTTTTTAAATCGGTTTTATACGATATTTAATATTTGTACAAAAATCATATCTGAGTCTTCTAAAAATTTGACATGTAGGACCCTCCACAAGGCTTCTAACCTCACTTTTAGCAATCATAACTTTCATAAAAATCGAGATATTTTCATGCGGAATGACATTTTCTTTATGTTTCGATTCCCTTAGTGCTTCTACATATGAAATTCATTCATTAGGAAATTTTGAAAAACTTTGAAATTTTTGCAATATTGGTAATTATCATTATTTCAGATATTTTTTTTCTTAAACAAATTTTAATCGCGAGTTATTACTTTTAATCTATTGAGCAGGTCAAAATTAGTACTAAACAAACAATTAAAACTAAAACTATTTTAGGCTATAGTTAATTTTTCACTAAAGATCAGGTCGATCAGTCCCTTGCAGGAACTCCTGACCTCACTTTTTCTTGTCCATCCAAAAAATTTATATTTATATAATATTTTATAGCATATTTTACTTCAATTGCCAATTTCTGAGTAGCTTCTCTTTCAATATTTACAAGATGCATTCAATGAAAAAGTTGTCCTACTTTCTAGCACACTTCAATTGCATACATTTTAATAATTGAATACTTCATTCAATATAAAATTGCCTGACTTCAATTCGCTTTAAATTGCTAAACTATTTCAATTCTAATTCAATTGCTTCAGACTTACTTCAACCAGCAATTTACTTCGCTCTTCAACTAGCCACAGTTGTCTGATTAATTTCAATTGCGATTCAATCGAATTGTTGACTTCTTTTAACTAGCTTTCAATCGTTTAAATCGATCTTTCAATTACCTTAAATTAACTTGAATGCAATTTTAATATTTTTCTCATGCGTTCAGTCAATTAATTTGTTGATTGAACTGCGAACTATGCGAACTACTTCAATTTGCAATTATTTCAATCGAATATCAATTGAAAATAGTTGAACTTTACCGTGGTGTCGTTCAACCTTTTGGCAAATTCAATTTCAACTTGCCTGGCGGACTTATTCGACTGCAATTAAGCCAAATCAGTGGGCGATTAAACAATTGAAGATAATTGCGCGAAATTGATAATGTAAGAGGGGCGGCGGGGGCGTAGCAGGCAGATTGAAAGGGAGAAGACAAGCTAATTGCGAATACAAATGGACCGAGAGTCCGAGTCGAGACAATCAAAGACGAGGAGGGAATTATGCAAATGAGACGCGGCTGCGTCTTCGCATTGAAACCGAAGTTGAACGAGTTGAGTACACCCCCCTGTGTAAGAAAAGCTGAAAAAAAAACAATAATTAATAAAGAAATAAATAAAAGTGCGTAAAGGGAAAGGTTTCAAGACCCAACTCGATGGGACATCGGTTCAAGCTTTGTTCAACTTCTTTAATGAAGTGAAAAAAAAAAACAAAAAAAATGAAACGGTCAACAGCGCCGTCTCCCACTGTGAAAATCGCAGCAACCGTAGCCGCGGGTCCCGAACGGAGTTACGACTAGCCAGATATGTGTGTGTGTGTAAACTGTACAGTAATAATTAAGTGATAAACAAAGGAAGAGAGGGAGAGATAGGAAGAGAGAGAGAGAGGTTTAGCTGTTCCTAAGTATTTCAGTTTCTTTCGCGCTGTTCTTAATGATTGTTTTCAATTACTTTTTTCCCTCTTACTGCCTCAGAGTTCCCCCCCCGACCGCTCCCTGCGCTACCTCACCCTTTCAATGCATTGAAAGGTCGTCGAGGCGCTTCAATCGATTGAGTCACTCTCGCGCCGCACAGCGCCTTTTAAGTGTTTACGCTTGTTTTATTAATTTCCATCATACGTCTTCGCCTGTCAGCATGCATCTTCCCTCCATCCCCGCACACTCCGCTCTCCCAACCCCTCGCAACCCCTACCACTTCAACATCAACTTCAACTTTCGAAGAGTTAACGAGCTGCCAATGATATACCTTAGATATTTTTCAAGCCATTCCGCTGCGAGGGCGTGCTAAAAAAAAAAAATCAAACAAAACATAAATCAATTCAACTCGCACAATTGAAACAAAAACCTGTTCAACCACCACAGAAATAAACCTCTAGACCCCTAGAAAAATAAAGCCAAATTCACTTTTTCGTTGCTAACATAATTAATTAAAATATGCGATTGAAAAAGGCATTGAAATTGAAGCTGAAAATATTTGAAAACTTGAAAAATATTTAAAAACTTGTTTACAACATAAATAAATCAATTTTATTTGATTAAAAAATAACTTTTATTGAATGTTAGATTGAAACACTGATTGAAACAAAGGCAGTTCCTCATTAATTACATTTTTAATCAACTGTAGTTCGATTCAATTGAAAATCAGTTGACTAAAAAACGAAATGAATTGCAAATACGGTCTTACGAAATTGAAATGGAAAGCAAACAAGACTAGTTGACAGTTGTCGAGGTCTCGTTAATGCTGTTCAATTGCTGTTCAATCATAAATTGAAAAGGTTTCGCCCTGATCGTAGATGGACGAGTATATCCAGCGATTTGATGTGACAGATGCTGTCTCTGCGCTTAAACTAATCCGCAGGAATGTCCTATTAATGTGTAGCAACGCCCCAAGGCGGTAGTGCTTGAGAAGCGAAAGAGAGCAAGAGAGCGAGACAGCAACAATTGCAGTCGCTGTGTAGAAAAGTTTACAACTAAAACGTTTCGAATTGCCAATTTCATGCTTCGAGTGCAGAGCTTTCAATCAAACCAGGGCTGGGCAGACAGCATACGGGGGAGGGGGATTGGATTGAAAGCATCGCTGACATGTTCATATACACGTATGCTCTATATATATATAAATAGAATAGCGTATACAGTTAGACAGTCTGGCAAGTGTATTACGAACAGGACCTTCGTCTTGCCTCATCTCTTCGAGTGGCAATTGGAAATGCCAATAGCGACGTCACTTTCCATCGTCGCCGCCGCCGCAGCAGCAGCTGCTTCCCTCTCCCCATAACACGCCCACTCAAAAAGAAGCCGCCTTCGGCGTCGTCAATCCCTCAGACTAGTCTCTCCTTCTCTTCATCTCCGTCTGTTGAAGCACGCGATTTTTATGGCACATTCGTGAGCTTATTGTAATGAATTACTTTGGGATTCGTTTGGTATTTTCTTGGACTTCTTTCTTTTTATTTTTAGCTTGGTATACCCTGTAGACAGCCAGAGGAAGGCTAAAAATTATGATACTATTATATCTTACAGTTCAGTTTTAAACCTATCAAAATATTTAAGAACGTTTTGAAATGCAGAGTACTTCAGTTAGTGCATTGAAACTTGGTATGACCTCTTGTAAAGGTGTTAATTATGTTGTGCAGTAATTTCACTAAAAAACACTCAGAAATACTCGAGTTAGACATTCCCGTTGAAGATCAAACTAAGCGAACTTGGGCTGTTGTTGAGTTAGAACCTTAAGATTCGAATTGTAGTTAGTTTTTACTGAAACCCGGTTGTATGCATTATGATAAATCAAATTTATTGTTTCCACTGCACAAGAACAGCAAAAAACATTTAGAAGCCAGAGTTTTCCAGCTACGCCTATGAAACTCAGTTTATGCATAGCATAGTCTCTTACCTTGAAGTTTTCCAAATTTCAAAAGAATCGCATGCTGTTTATTTGAGATAAAGTTGATTTTAGTTGATATATAGCATATAATACGACTTTACACGGTAACTGCTAGTCGCGCTAGCACTAGCAAACTAGTTCACTTGCTTTATCTGCTCGTTGCTTTTTTATTTGCAGTGTAATCCCTGCCAATGGTCGTTAGTCTGAGGCTCGGTTATTGACTGCATGTGGTTTTGGCGGACAAGTGCGGCCTGAGCGACGTACAGATTCTGTGGGTTCGTTCACACACACACACACACACACACACACACACACACACACACACATACACACATGCGAGCATATTCAATCCCGCAACTGCCACCCCTCTAACAGGCGGCCAGAACAGGGATCCAAAACTGTCTTATAACTGTGTGACATGTGGCATTTGCTGTAATCATAATTTTATGTCCATCTAAGTAGCCGCGCCTGACGACTGTCAACGACATGGACTCTGGCTCGTTCTCTCTGCCTCTCCCTCTCTCTCTCCCTGCATGCCTCTCGCTCTCGCTGTCAATCGTCGTCTTAGGCTGTCGTTAACAGTTGCACCTAAAGTGGGGTCAGTCGGTCGCACCTGCTCCGAGCAGGGAGCAGGTCAAATTGAATGTTCTGCACACACTAAGAGAGTGTCGTCTTCGTGTCGTGACAGTTACTGCACTGAACTGAAGTGGAACTAATTGAACTAGTTCCACATGCAGTTCATTAGTAAATCATTGTGCAGCAAGTTTAATAAGTAGAGTAAAGTGAGCTGCAATTTGCAGAGGAATTTGATTGAAATTTGTGCTTGAAATGTGGTTTGATTCGCAGTGGATAAGCCATCCAAATGTCTAATAGATATACAGCTAGTTTTAGATGTTCTATCACTGGCAAATAGAGCCAGGGGTTCTTGATAAATGTTTGCCTAGGGGTTGGGGCTATAAGACTTAATAAAACCGAAATATGCTCATAAGTTAAGTTAATTCTTATATATCTCTAACATTCCATATCTAAGATTGTTTTATGGAAATCTTTTGAGGTTTATAGCATGCAAAATTTCTGAAATTTTTCAAGAAAAGACAATAGAGAAAATGTTAAATCTTTTAAATCTGCCTTGAAAGAAACAGTAAATCTAGGTTTTTCAGTTGGAAATTGCAAAATAAATGTTGAGTCGAAATTTGAGTTCTCAAATTGTTTCAAGTACTTCAAAAGTTTGTTTGTATATACTTTCTACGTTATTTTTACAGCGTTCCCAAGACGCAGATCTATCTATAAAACAGACACGTATTCACTTGAAAATCCGAGATTAATTAAACCTATTTCAGAGTTTCAGTTTTGTATAGAAAGTGTTTTCTGATTACAGATACCTTGCAGTCTCTTTGACTCTACTTCTACTTGACTCAAGTAACTCCTATGACAATCTTACGCTTACTCTACCTCTCAGCTTCTACCTGCCTCTCTCCCACCCCTCTTGCTTCCTCCCACCCCTAAGAAACAGAACGCAACAAGAAGTAAAAGCAGCAGCAGCAGAATCATTAGCTGTACATTAGCCGCGTTGACGTTGAAAATTTGCTACATGAAACGTTTACGGGGTAATCCTTTGAGTAAGCAAAGAACGAGTGTAGTCAGGGGCGCACAAGAAGGGGATGAGAGACGGGGGAAGGGGGGGGGGGCGTCTATAGCGCAGATACTTGCAGCAAAAACAAAAGCGAAACGAAACGAATGCGCAGATATTTCCGAGAACAACAAGCGAGTCGTACGTGCAAGCGGCCGCCAAAGACATATCCAAGCTGGGCACAGGCGTCAGGGGCGTAGGTCACAGCAACGGCATGGAAGGGAAGGAGGAGGGGGGGGCGGGGTGGATGCAGTGAGCGGGCGCTGCTATAGGTCGCCAGCTATAAAACCACGTAATCTGCAAGTGAGTTCTTTAATTATGCTGCAACGCAACACATGTATACGGCGCAGCAGGTGGCAGCCCAAGCAGATTGAGAGCAAACTAACAGGGGATGGGGGTAGGTGAGGGTGGTGGTATGGTACGAGTGGGCGTGGCGTGTGACCGATACGAAGCGCAAACAAAATGCGATGCGAAAGCCGCTTACAAAACCACAAAATGCTACGGACATCTTTTTGCACAGTGCAGCGAAGAGAGAGAGAGAGAGGGAGAGAGGCAGCAGGAGAGAGAGAGGGTAGCAGCGAGGCAGAACGTTGCCATATTCCCCCGTGGCAGCCATTTTGAAGTTTTTGGGCGCCGTTGCGGCTTTTCGGGGCTACGTCTCTGCCAGGGATTACAATGGAGTTGCATTTGTGGAGGAGATACGCAGCGCGCGGGGCTAGCGGGAACGAGGTAGCAAACGGGGCTTAAAGACAGAGAAGGAGAAAGAGAGAGCGAGGAGGAGGGAGAGCGGCAGAGGGAGGAAGTGGGGTAAGAAGAGTAGCTGCTGCTGCCAATTCGAAACCATTTGCGGATTTAATTGCCGTTAACATGAGGCTCGCTTTACTTTGTTATTGTAGTTGCAGCTCGGTTTCGTCTGCTGAAGGTTTCTCTGTTCCGCTGTTCCGCTGTTCCACTGTTCCCTCTCCCCCCTCCCCCGCCGCTCTTTAGCTGTGCCTTCTTCTGTTTGTTTTTGTTTGGCAGCATCAAACGGCGCCTCGATAGCGTGGCAGGACACTGCCTTCCAGAGAGAGAGAGAGAGCGAGAGAGAGGGTAGCAGGCAGGGCACGCAGATTAGAGACCAAGCGACAACATTCGACCCCGACTCTACATTCTGAATCTTTCATGCCCCCCTCTCCCCGCAGCAACTGGAGCTGCAACTGGCAGGCAGGCACAGCAGCTCCACTTGCCACCGTCTTTCCCTGCTCGTCGTTCCACCATTTTCTTTGTCTTTCGAGTTGCCACTGCTGCTACCCTCCTCCTCCCATCCACCTTGCACCTTGTGGTCAACTGGTAGCAACTGTGACCCGCGACTTTGGCAGCAACTTTACTTGCGGTCAGACGAAATCTTTCACTCGCCGACACGCTGTGCGTTCTTAGAGGGTATGCGGCTTAGTCGGCTAAGTCAGAACTTTGGTTAGAAGGAAAAAAATACTTTTCACAAGCTACGCAGTTTCGGAAGGTTTTTTTTATTTCAAGCTTCAGGAAAGACTACAGAACTGAAAAATTTCTCTAGAATTCAAAAGCTATACAGTAGAGATTGTTAGATCTGGCAGACTGTAAGGGCGGAAAACACTTGGGGAATCTAAATGCGCTCAGTTACTGTGGTTTTCTTTTCAGAAAAGAATTTACAGAAATGGAAATTCCTTTGGAGTTCGAAAGCTACACAGTTTTTGCGGGTTTTCCAGTAGAGATTGTTAGATCTGGCAGACTGTAAGGCTGGAAAACACTTGGCGAATCTAATTTCAAGTTTTTTCATTTGAAACTGCAGAAACGACTTTACAGAACTGAAGATCCTTCTCGGGGTTCTTTAAATTTAAAAAAAGTCAAATTTATGGATGAATGTTGAGTTAAGCTTGAAATTTGTAAGAATTTAGGAAGTTTGTACTTAGTTTATAAGATATTTTCACTTTAAATAGGGTACAAATTGATGTTAGCTACCTGTAGCTCAAATTTAATGCTGTAAATAAATTTTAAAGTCATTAAATTACAAGAATTAAGATAATTACTTTATATACTTTATTAGTATACATTATTCCTTAACGTATCATTAAATGCCATAAATAAATAGCATATAAATACCTTAACTAAGATTATAATAAATTTAAGAACTTAGCCCTGCTTAAATGCCGAGTATACTTGAAAGAAAGTCATACGAAGTCCTAGAACTTACCCCTGCGAATCGCCTGGTGAAATGGGCTTAAGTTGTTGTTCCACAGTGCGCAGATTATCGCTGAGCATGTAATCTGAAAAAGGAAATTGATAAGTTATATAACTATTTTCAACTATTTCAATCAATTCGTTTTCAACTAACTTTTGATGGAGGATTGAAAGAATTGCTGTAGACGCTGAGTGAGCTTTAAGCTCGATGTAAATGCTGCTAACAGCAACAACATAGTGTTAACATAGTAAAAAGTTATGTTTGGTTCTCAAATGCAAGTTAACAGTGTCAGTAGGCACTTAACAGCATGTGCATTGACTTAACAGTTACTTAACAGTGAGCGCACAACGTAAAGCTGTTAGTTAACAGAGTGTTAACGGAATAAGTTGTAATGTTAACACATTTAACAGCTTATTTTATGGATACAAAGCAATTTGACAGAGTTAGTAGAGGCTTAACAGCTTTAACAGTGGTATAACATGCTTAACATACATAACAGCAGCTTAACATACTTAAAAGCAGGTTGACACACTTTAACAGCGAGTTAGCCCACTCTGCAGCCATTTCACAGCCACATAACAGTCGGCTTTAGCTAAGTTTCAATCCCCCCAAAAACATCGCAAGCTTTTGCAGCGAATTTCCCGCTTACTTCCCTAAGGGAAATAACGGTAAATTGCAAGGAGTTTCCCTACGCTGACGGTACATACCCTTCTGCAGCTGACTGGTCGGAATGAATTCCTCATGTTTTTGGTCCCCCTTCTCCTCGTACTTGAGCTTGTAGTCGGAATGTTTGCGCAAAGACATGAGCAGCGACTGCGTGCGCGGCGGTATCTCTGGCGGCGCGGGCTCCGGTGGCGGTTCATCTGACTCAGCGCCGCTGCCAGCTGCTGCTGCTGCTGTTGCCGCGGCATATTCGGCATCGAGTGCGGCTGCCACTGCTGCTGCTGCGGCTGCTGCTGCCGCTTGAGCCGCTGCCAGCTGCGCCTTGTCGCGCAACGAGTCGCTGCGATTCACCGACAACGCCGATGCGCCGCTGCTGGAGCTGGTCATGCCGCTGAGGCGATTCAGTGTGTTGCGCTTGCGACTCGAGGACGACGCCGACGCGGGCAGCAAATACGATGGCGTGTCCAGTGTTGATGTCGCTGCAGCAGCGGCGACGACGGCGCCGGCATCCTCTGCTGCTGCGTATTTGGCGTTCAGAAACGGATTTGTACTGCGCGACGTCGCTGCCGTTGCTGCGGCTGCTGCAGTCAGCGTGCTGCCGCTTCCGCTGCCGCTGCCGCTGCTGCTGCTGTTGGGAAACAAACCCAAGTTAGCATTCGATTGGTATTTGCTGCTGCCCGACACCGTCGACAGCTTGAGCGGCGACTGCGCAGCTGTCAGAGTCGACGTCGTTGCTGTCGACGCGACGTTGCGGTGCGGCTGCGCGTAGGTCACCTCCAGCTGCGACTCCTCGTGGCGGCGATTGTTGCGCTGCCGCAGATACTCGGGCTCGCAGTCCGAGTTGTAGTGCTCCATGCCTGAGAGAGAGGGAGAGCGAGAAAAAGAATGGGTTAGACAAGGTGAAATGCAGCACGAATATACTTGTACATAAGCAATGCTGCCAATTCCGCTTTTTTTCTCGTCAAATCTGGCGGATTTTAAAAGCGGAAAAAATTTGAAAATTTATTTTATTTATATTAATTTAGTTTTTTTCCGCTTATTTTGAAATTGTCAATATTTTGTATACAATTTATGTCAAATTACATTTTGCATTTTGCAGCGATCATTTTCAAATTTGTTGCTTAGTTTTCACTTCAAAATATTATAATTATAATTATAATTCATTAGCTTTTTTTCGCTTTTTTTGTTCCCAAAGCGACCTTCGAAAGTATGCTACATATACTCTCTTTTTTAATTGTATTTTATTTTCTGTTGCATACTTTTGTATGCTGGCATTAAACCTATTTAAATAATAAATAAATAATATTAAATAACTTCTAATTTTATTATTCTATTGCCACCAACTTTACAGTATTGTTTGAGCTAATAATTATCTTTTTATACACCAAAAATGAATAATTTAGCCTTTAAATCACGCCTGCTGTTCGAAATTTTTGTTTTACTTGTGCGTATGGGGGCGTGGTCGAATTCAAAAACTAACTTGACCTGCGTGCAATAACCATACATATTGTCAGCAAATTTAATAGATCTAGTTCTTAAAATAGCCGAGAAATAGTTGTTCATACAAACGCAGCTGGCTATATTGACGCTGATCAAGCATATATAAACTTTGTGGGCTTGGAGCTGCTTTATAATGCCTGTTACATACATTTTTGCTTGGCACCATGCTATAATACCCTGTAACTCTATGAGCGGCTATATAAATCGCTTCATTATCTTTAAATTCTAACTGTAGCTGGCTCTTTCTTTTTAGCTCTCTTTCTTTCACGAATCGCGACTTCTCAACGTGCGAAAAATCAAATCAAGTTTTAACTAACCAAATTATACGCTATGTCTGTCAATTTGAGCTCTGTTTCTTTCTCGTTCGCTCTCCCTGTCTATTTCCTACGTATTTTGCAACATTCTGTCCTACTCTACCACTGTGAGGGGTCTTTACTAAGTGGAAATCCCAAAAGATTTTCAGGCCTACGCAAACGTCGAAGCTTTAATCAGAGAGTGACAGGAAGAGAGAGAGTGAGAGAGAGAGAAGCAAGGCAGACAAAGCGGTTAAGAGCGACAGAGAGCTAGCCAGAGAGAGAGAGAGAAAGAGATGGAGGGAAAGAGCGAGAGTTATGAGGTTGTAAAAAATGAATCGTAAATTGCATTAAATATTAACAGACAATAAAAGCAACACAAACACATAACAGACGCACACGCGCATAGACATACACACACTCATACACACAGATTCGTCTCATACACACCCATACACACCCACCCACACACACACAGCGCGGCAGCAAACGCAGTATGCAATGGAAAAACATAAAAATTGCGCAGCAGGCGGCGGCGATTTGCGTTTTATGCTTCGATTAGGCGCAGACTGCGAAGTGGCTACCCTGCACCCCCTCGCACCACCACCCCCCACCCGCCAACCAATACCCTGACTGACGATTTTCCATTTCCCTTTCCATTTCCATTCGATTTTCACTTTCAGCTGCGTTCGTAATTGAATTGAGACGGCAAAAAGTTGCTTAATCTGCGCTCCATCTCCGTTCGCTTCTTCCTGCCTCTCTCTCGCGCTCTCCCGCTCTCTCTCTCTCTCTCTCTCTTGCAGTCCATCTCCGTTTTGCACTTGTTTCGCCACTTCAATTAAATGATTTTTCATTGGAAAACAGATTTTGCGCTCCTTGTAAGTTGACCTAATTTTCGCGCAGTGTAAATATTTCAAAATGCTGCAATTATTTTCGCTCGGCCCGCCGCGACATTTGCCTTGTCTATTTGCCTTGTCTTTTCAATGTCCGAATCGGGAAGCAGGGCTAGTCGACTTGCCCATACCCTGTAAATATGAAATATGTGCCTGGTAGTGCCCATTAAGCCGCAATATTGACTCTTCTATTTTATTTGACTTTTAATTGGTAGAACTGCATAGCACACTTTGACAAGCTGTTATCGACCGGCAGATACCCTGCATAAAATAGTAAATGCTGCATAGCAAGCTTGCTGATGTGTGCTCATGTTGGGCCGCAGCTACTGTAATATTAAAACCTCTTTTCTACCTATAGATACCCGGTAAAAGTGCATCTATGCTGTGCGTTACAGCCATTGTTTGCCTTCTTTCTCTTTTTTTCAATTGAAAATTGTGAAACAAATGACAAGGCATAAAGGCAAACAAATGTTTGTTAAAAACTCAACCTGGTAGATACGTTGTAAGGTGCATTGTAGTACGTCGTTAGCATTGCGTGTCTGAGGTACACGCTGTTAATTAAATTTCGCGAAACAATGCAGCAGCCTCGACAGCAGGAGAAAGTATGACAAGTTTGACTAGCAGATACCCTGTAAAAAGCGGTAATTGCATACCTTTGCATACACTCTACTCTTACTGATGTTCGGCTTGTTTTGTTTTTTTTTTTTTTTATTTTACAGGGTATTCGCGTGTGTAATACAAACGCGGACTGCAATTTTGTTGATCCAACAAACGCCACGCGACGCGACTCGCAACAAAATGTCAAGTGGTTTTTGTGTTCAATGAAATGAGCCCGAAGCGGCCACAAAAGGAATCTGCCTGTCGCTACCCCCCAACCACCCACCCACCCAATACCTACCTACCTCTCTGCCTCTTGTCTTCCTCCCGCCTCCCCCGCACTACCGAAATATCCATCAATGCAATTCAATCCTGTCGCGCCGCAGCGAATCCAATCAGAACCAAAATCCAAATAAAATACGTAAAATTGTGCTCTAGTTTTTCTCGGTTTCCCAACTGCAGCATACCCTGTAAGCCGGTTGTGCATAGAGCACTAGTATATGCATAATACAGGGTATTGAACCATGCATTTATCGCACAGCAAGTGCCATGTCTTGCACTCATACTCTTTTGCTGTCGTGTCGTAACCGTAGCTCAGTTTATTGTATATCTTTACAGGGTATGGGTAAACCATGTACGGCCTTGACAGCCTCTCTAGGGTTATGTGTCCACTGTCGAAGCGTGGGCGGACAGATTGTGGGCGTGTCTGGCTTGCCATTGAGATCGAATCGAATGGAATGAATAATTCAATTTGTATAATACAATAAATATTTAGTGAACTCAACTTGACCCACATAGACGAGCGACCCCCTCGAGATACTTTGTATCTGCCGAGTGCTAGATACAATGTTTATCTTTAGATACAACGTGTATCTTAAATGTCAGCTGCAGCTATGCAACTTTCAGTGAATTTAACGAGAGTTGTAAACGGGGTTTCAAACAGTTTCAGTTAGGTAAATTTAGTGTATCTTTTATTAATATAGTGTATCTTTAGCCATGTATCTGTAACTATATGCCTTGTATCTATATTGATTTGCATAGTTAGATGTAACTGAGTAATAACTTATGCTGTGCTACGGCCTAAACTGTATCCTTAGCCCTCTAGAGCTTTCTACTTACTCTCCAATTTGTATCTTCTTCATCTTAACTGTATCTTCGGCACTTTATAGCATCCTAACTGCTTGAAAATTTATATCTTCTTGTCCTAAATCGTATCTTTAGTTACAGGGCATTATATCTGCTCAACAATTTGTATCTCTCTGCTCTAAAATGTATCTTTAGCCCCGCAAAGCACTTTAACTACTCCACAACTTGTATCTTTCATATCTAAACTGTATCTTTAACCCTCTAGAGCTTTCTACTTACTTTCCAATTTGTATCTTTCATCTTTAGCCGTCTATTGCACCTTACCTGCTCCACAATTTGTATCTTCCCGCTCCAGACTGTATCTTTAACCGTTTAGAGCATTCTATTTACTACCCAATTTGTATCTACAGCTTCGACATTATCTACAACTCGTATCTTCGACTCTAATTCCCATCTTTAGCAGTGCCAAGGCACCTCAAGCAACCCTTCGTAAGCCGTAGCTGTCTATCTTTAACGCTAAACCGTATCTTTCGCAATCGCTATCAGTATCGGTATCTGTATCTCACTTACTTGCCAATTGCTGACTCTGCAGCAGTAGCTGTGCCAGCAGCTGCGTATCGAATGCCGTGGCCTGGGCGCTATTCTGATATTCATCCTCGCTGCTGCTGCCATAGCCGTGTCCATGTCGATGGCTATGCCACTCGGCGGACCTTTGACGTCGCAACTGTTCGCCGCCAGACGCGCCAACTCCACCACCACCAACGCCTCCGCCCATCGAGCCACCGCTGGAACCGTAGTAAAATTCGCTGCCAACAGCGCTGCCGCTGCCGACGCGTTTACGGCCAATTGTGCCGGAATGACTGCTGGACATGCTGAGATACTGTTGCTGTTGCTTTTGCTATTGTTGTTGCTGCTGCTGCTCCTTGGGCTGTCCAGCGACTTTTTTAGCTGCCTGCTGTCTACTTTACGCTTTCCGCGCTCTCTCTGTCTCCCTGTCGTCTCCTTTGACTCTCCGATTTCACCTTCAATTGAACTATGCACGTAACTTTACTCGCAATTTGTTCTCGTTCTCGTTCTCGTTCACGTTGTTGTTGTTGTCTTCGTCAACGCATTGCTCTGGCATTGGCCCGTGTCTGGGCCATATGGGCATCTGGGGCTGTCAGCTGCCCAACCTGCAGGTGCCGAGGTGCGGGGGCGTGACTGTGTACCATAGAGAGAGAGAGCGGCGGGGACGGGGGCGGCGACGCTTTAAGTGCTTAACCGAATTAACGCTGAAACGATAAAAACGACAAAGTGTCAGCATGAGTCGAGAGTATAGCTCACAAATAGCTGGGTAGGCAGTGAGAGTGAGGCAGACAGAATGAGAGAGTGTGTATGTGTGTGTGTGTGTGTGTGTGAGGGGGCGGAGGGAGGCGGCGCTGTAGTGGCAGATAGAGCGATAAAACCATAAATGCACGAAAATGAAAATAAATAGCAGCTGGCGACCTTCTGACTTCACTGACTCAGCTACGGTTACTTCCCATGCGCCGCCTCTCTCCACCTTCTCGAGACTGCTCAAGGTTTGGGAAACGAGCTAGCGATGTGTGCGTGAGTAATATCCATATCCATAGCGGCTGCGATAGTTACTACTTGTAAAAAATATATAATACTTGGAGTAGCACTGCAGCTAGAACTAACAAACTTGCTAAGAATAAGTCTAACTATTGCACAGAAATCAAGTGAAATTTTGCCACGCCCACATAAAAAGAAAAAATATCGTATTACAAGCTTAGTATAAGGACTAAAGTATTAAATTTTGGTGTGCACAATAATTAGCAATTTCAGTAAATTTAAATGCAATCGGATCATAAACTTAGAAGTTATTAAGTATTTAATTTTAGCAGGTTGTTAGCAGCACTCTAAAGTATGCAACAGAACATTTTTAAAGCTGTAGCGGGTATGTTGCAGTCGGTTGCCTGCACGTACTTGAAAATTTATTAATTTCTAGCGATCGTTTTTAAATTTTAAGCTTAAAGGTGAATTTAACAAAGAGCAGCACTTGCATACAGTTAGTTCAAAGTCTTGACTACGGAATGAGAATATATATATTATATATATATTACATGCCCTTAGCTCAGTCAACCATCATTTGCCTTACGCAACTCCCATGCTGCTATAAACACGCGTTCATCTCCCTTTCTCTCTGCGAAACTGTTTCGGACTGTGGATTGTGGTGGCCTTTTTGATGTCCTCTCTCTCTCTCTCTCCCTCTTCCTCTTCGTCTTCCTCTTCAGCTCCTGCTTCTGGCGTCAAGTGAACTTAATAGCAATTGCATTAAATGGAAGCTCGACTCTTAAACGTTGTCTGTTATTAGTCGTTTTTGTCGACAGCAGAAGCTGAAGCTGAAGAAGATGAGCAAAGGAGCCCAGCTTTGCGTCAGCATTGAGGGTAAACCCATTGCCCCCGTTTACGACAATTCCCTTTACCCGAAAAAGGCAAGGCAGCAGGGGGGGGGGGGAGAGAGCCAGGCAGCGGTTAGCTGACAATTTGGCTTGTGATTTGATGAGTGCGCATTTGAATGCACTCAAAAGGGCACGACAAGCTGTCCATTACTTGCAGAGTTAACCTACCATAACTGGACCTACTTCAGTTTCTCTCTCACTCTCCATATATCTTTGTTTTTCTCTCTCTCTTCCTCTCGCTTGAGCGGCACTCATTTGCCTAAGCCCTGAGTAACTCTGGAGCAACGAACCCAGTTGAGCAAGCATATTCATTCCTAGTCTAAGGATCTTTTCAGATTTCAAGTTCCTGCTTGATTTGATGGTCCTTCTCCTCTAAGACCTATCTACCTGCTGAGAAACCTATCTAGATTACAGCAACGTTCATAACTTTATCGAAAATCAATAGATTTTTTTTGTTGTTTCCTGTTTCCTTCTTCCTTTCTAGTTTTCCATTTTATACCTCAACAAAATGGCTACAAATTTGTCTGTCTACTGTTTCCTTGTCATTTTCCTGTTGCTTCCATCTTAAGTTCTCTTCTAACAACAGTTTCCTGTCAATCTTTAGTTGTTCGCTCTACGAATTCTTCGCTTTGCTCCCTTCGTTTGCTTCATAAATGTTCTCGGCCTCGTCCATTCAGCACACACTGCAGATCCATTTCAATTTGGAAACTATTCGTCTCGCTCGCTCCTGGTGCATTTCACCTGTCACAGCTGGACAAGCTGCAATGACTGCCTTGACTCACTTGGAATGCCCATCCCCACCTTCCCACCCCGCCTCGTTGTGCCCGGCGAGGCCATGCTCCAGAAACATGTGTAATAAACATTCCCAAGCTCGACATAGCTCAGACACCTGCCCAACACACGCAACTGCATGTTCTACAAGCAAACGAGAGAGAGAGAGAGAGAGAAGAAAAGGAACAGAGAGGGCTAAGTGAGAGTGTGAGAAGGAGATGCAAACTAAGCCGCAATTGTTTGACTTGGCCCGAATACGAATTTAACTGCAAACAATGAACGGATTAATGCAACCTCAGACCCAGTGGGAGAGCGTGTGATACAGAGGGAGAGAGAGGGCGAGTAAGAGACAGACTGGGAATTCAAAATTCAACGAATTCAACTTTCTTTCCCATGTAACCCTTGTCATGCTCTATCGTGTCCAGTTTTATTGTCACTTTTAATAGATTTTCAATTGTATTCAGTTTGCTGTAATTTAGCATACCTAAGCTTCAACTGTTTGCGAATCAAGTTTGGATTATAATCATGAAAAATATGGATTGGGTTGAAAACGGTTTAAAGGTTAATCTATTGAAAACCTTTACAGCGCAGCTGCATGACGGCGCTTTTCATTGCTTAAGGGTTTGCCCTTAAAAACAACTATGAAATTCGATGAAGTCAGGTAAGAAGAACCTGTTCAATAACCTCAAATAACTTTTAATTTTTTATTGCATACTTTTGAGTGCTGTAACTGAAATTTAATTTTTTAAATAGCTTTTATGTCTATTGTTCAAACGTGATCAAACTTACAGTAAACTTCCATGTAGTGTTAATTTATATATACACCAAACATTAAAATTTTTTTTTTTTTTTCATTTTACAGAAAGGTGTGGAGGCGTGGTTGAATTCTGCAACTAAATTGCACGCAGTTCAATAATAAGGCATAAAGATACAAAATTTAATATTCCTAGCTCTAATAATAGCTGAGATTAAGATGTTCATACGAACAGATATGGCTATATCGAGTCGTCTGCTGTTCACTCTGTGGATTCGGAAAAGCCTGCTATTGTTTATAACATACCTTTTCAGTTTCGCACATAGCTCACATACCGTTCTTTTCCATGAGTAACGCGTATAAGAAGGACGAGAAACAGTCGAACTAAATGTATTTGTTTTGCCGCTAAACAAACTACGATTAAATCGATTAGAGCTGCGCCTGTCAACACGCGGATCATCATTTAATATACTCAGCCACATATATATAGTATACCATATTTACTGTCTACGCAAACTTGATTATTTTATGGGCAAGACGAACTCAACTTTCTGGAGGAAAGAGGCAAGGGCGCAAAATCAATTAACGAAATTTAATATAAACTCGTGTAAGTCGTGCCCCAGCACCTACTAGACGCAACTGTGACTAAATATATATATACACTCCCCGCTCTTCCGCTCTCTTTCTCTCTCTCTATCTCTCTCACTCACTCTCGTTCTAGACTCATTAATGAAGCCGCGTTATTTTTAGGTAGCACAACATGAAAATTAATTTTGCCATTTCACGTTTTGGCCACATGTGCGTGTGTTTGTAATAACACTTATTGTGGCTATATTTGCATTCATTAGATAGATGATAGACAGGTCTCGGAGGGCGGGCGAGAGAGCACACGAGGGGGACAATGACTCGACGACGACTGTGTCAACAATTTGAAAGGGGGCAGGACGTCGCACGACAACGACGTTGCACACACAGAATTATGTGGCCCACGAGCAGATAAGTGTAGCTGTGTATTTGTGTGTATGTGCGTGTGTGTGAAGGATATTTACAATACAGGACCCCCCTCACCACTTACCCCACTCTAACCTGCCTGTAACTTCTCTCTTCCCCCCATGTAATGAGGTTGTTTTGCATGTTTAGTCATAATACAAGCACAGTTTGCGCTTTATCTACAAAAAGCGCTAGCAGGTGGCAGGTAGAGGGTTGCAGGGCAGCAGGGCAACGGGTTCGGAGGGTAGCTGGCAGTGAAAGGGCCCATCGTACTGGGAACTGCCGCTTGATTTCTGTTGACATGTCGCACACATATCGGAACACACTTTTTGACATGTAATTAAATATTTTTGCGGTTTGCCAAACAAACAAGAAATCAAAACAGACCGATCGACCCTCGCATCAGGATGGCTGGCGGGCGGGCGGGTGTGCGGTAAGCCCCTCCCACTCCCCTGTGCCCCATAAATATGCATAACCATTGTGGGAAAAACAATGAAACGCTACGCTCTACGCAATGGAAGAACAACTCTCGTCCGATTGATGTCACAGGAAATGCGCACAATTTTCCAACGACGACGACAAATGAAAATGAAAACGAAACGAAAAACGATAAACAAAACAAAACAACACACACACACACACACACCCGAAATGAAACGAAACGAAACCAAATGAATCGCAGCCAAATGAAACGAATCGAATTGAATATCCACACTCAGCCACCCATACCGCCCCTTCCGGCAATTGTTGATGCTGATGCTTTTTGCCTTTTTGTATGGCAACTGGGAGAGCGGAGCAAGGGAGAGAGAGAGAGCGAGAGAGGGGGGGAGGTAGGTAGCAGGAAATGGCACGAATGATTCACTGGCCAATGCGGCGTATGAGTAATGCGACGCGTGCGTCGCTCACCACGAGCAACTTGTTCTTTGCCACCGCCATAATCGAAACAGGCGACACTCAATTAAGACACTATTCAATGCTTACAATATGAATGCGTGTACTATATATGAATATGAGTACGAGGAATGAATAAGTGATTAAGTGCAGCGTGAGTGTGGATCAATAAATTTAATGAATTGTATCGATTCATGCCGAGGTCACAGGCAGAGCGAATAGTTGCAGAGGAGAAGGGAAGGCCTAAAGGTGGCCACGCTATAGCTTTAACTCTAGCTCCGGCTCGACCTTGTGGCACTACCTTGCAGCTACTATCTTATAGCACTACCTTGTGGCACTGCCTTGTGGTACTACCTTGTGGCACTACCTTGTGGTACTACCTTGTGGCACTATCTTGTGGCACTACTTGGTAGCACATTTTAGCACTTTCTTATAGCACTACCTTACAGCTGTACCTTATAGCACTATCTTATTTTACTACCTTGTAGCAATACCTACTACTACCTTATTTCACTACCTTGAAGCAGTACGTTGTAGCACTACCTTACAGCGCTACCTTGTTGTTATTCCTTCGAGATCTTCCTTCTAGCTCTACCTTCTAGCACAACCTTCTAGCTCTACCTTCCAGCTTCATCTTCTATCTCCTCCTTCTAGTTCTGCCTTCCAGCTTTACATTCCAACCTTTCTACCTTCTCTATTTCTCGCTTTATTCCTAGTTAAACCTCCTTCTCTCTTATCTTACCGTCACTCTCTCTCTCTCTCTCTCTGGATTCTTAACTTAATTTTCTGCTTTAAGAAATCCAATAAGAAATATTCATAAGCGCCTCACACAAAGTTCAAGTGTTTCTCATCCTTCTTCAGTCCCCCCCTTACCAAACATCTAACCCCCCCACTTGCTGCTAATGAGAAAATAGCTGCTTCTGCTGCTATGCCGGAGATGTAGAAAAATTCAAAGAAGAAAGCAAAAAAGAAAACAAACACACAGACAGACGAAGAAGAAGGAGAAGTGGAGAAAAAGGAATAAAATGAACATTGCATACTTTTGCGAGCAGCGCTGCTTGGTTAACTTAATATTTTCTTGACTCTTTGCTACCTTCTCCTCTACGACTTCGCTCCTCTACTCTTTGGCACGCGTTGCTGTTGATTTTTCCACACTTGCGACGTACTTAACCGTGCATATGAAAGCGTACTCCACAGACACCCCTCACACACACACACACACTCACACTTTTGCATAGTGCATTCCACACACACACACACACAGTCGGCATCCTGCTGCATCCAGTGATTCTTGCATGCCCCACTTTAACATATATATATATATTTGTAAGGGGTGAGGAGGAAGGAGAGCGGAGCGTGGCTTGCATGAGCCGGGCAGTGTCGTTCCTCATTTATTCGTTCATTTTCACATTTCACTTGCCTACATTTTGTTTCTCGTCTTTTTTATATTCCAAATATCCTGTAGATTATTAATGAGCCGAGCATGCTGGTTCATAAAATTTTCTAGGGTAGAGTATTTTTTTTTTAGTTTACTGAGTGTTGCTTTCTTTTCTTTCAATTGTCTTTCAGCCATCACTCTTCAACTCTTCAAAGCTTCAGCTTGTTAACTTCCCCTGATTTTTTCTCAGTTCCTACCTTCGTGAAGTTCCACTTTTAATTTCCCACTTCCCTACACGGTATCTGCTAGTCACATCGCATCAAACTACACCGCTTTGTGAAACTATTCGCACTTGTTTTCCCCCTTAAATTGTTAAAATGGAGCATACAAAATAATTGCGTAGGCGCGCATATAACGCGCCCGGCAAGCTCGAAAGAGATGGCCAGCTAAAGCAACAGGAATGGGATTGGAAATGGGCAACGGGATGATAGCTGGCAGCAGCGGGGAAGCAGGGAGGCATGGACGTCAGGCAGGCGCCGGCATTTGTCCTGGCTGAGGCCGCAGTTTCTGAAACATTTTGCCTCTCATATATTTCGGTTTTAATTCGCAGCAAAAGCTGTTGCGCACTCTGAGGCTGGCACCAGCTGCGCATTAAAGTGAAACTGTTGCAATGTTGCAAGTTTATGTGGCACAGCCACAAGCTGAAGCAGCAGCTTGCTACGTTTGCATTAGATGCGGGCAAGCGCCCTCTCTCTCTCTCTCTCGTTGCCTGTCTCTGTCTTGTGTCACTTTAATGCAAACAAAATTAAGTATACGCAGCGTAAACTGAGCCACAATTTACAGGGTATGCCATCTCGGTCACTTGAATTTAAATGTATTGCCTTCTCTGTCAGCTTAATTAAAATTAATTTAGCTAGCCGCTCAGGCACCTTATATTTAATTATATTAAGTATACGCAGATTAAGTATACGCAAAGTACACCAGAGTTACTCCTAGCACTCTCAATCTTCCCGTCTGCTGCTACCTATTCATGAAGAAAGAAGTGAAAGCAAAGCTGTTTCTACATATTACAGGGTATCTGCTGCAAATCGTTCGTCCACTTGCATTTAAGCTGTTAATGAACTAGTTCAGTGCACGCTTTCGGTTTTTTTCTGCTCTCTTGACGCTCAATGCGATCTCTCCTCCCTCCCTCTCTCTCTCTCTCTCTCACTGCCTGTCAGTCTGTCTATCACTTGAACCCAGGCCACAGAGTCCTCTGGTCTGCATGTGTTTTCTCTCTCGCTTCTTTGGTCCTTTTAGCCACAAGGACATTGCATCAAAATGCATAACGAATACCAAAGTCAAAGAGTAAAAGTTTATTTTATACACAATTTTTTAATTCTTGCCGCTGCGACTACAAAAAAAACATGCCCGCAAAGAAGGGATTCCGCACATGCACAAAGCCTGAGAGGGCGGGAGAAAACTTAAGAGAGAGAGAGAGATAGAGAGAGACAAAATAGAGATGAAGCTGGCTTACAAAATGGTGTCAGCGATGGCTGCTGCCATTGAAAAAAAAGAAAGAAAAACGAAAAATGAGTGGCAAAAAAGTCAAGTAGGTAACAGGCAAATGTTGAGCTATTGTGACCAACAGATACCCTGTAAATTCTATAATAAAACTACTAAAATAAATCTTATTTATTATACAGCAAGTTTGTATATTATGACGTTAGCTTAAGGCATACAGCCAGCTGCTTGACACATTTCAGTAAGTTAGCTTGCATAATAGCGGAGATCCAGACTTTAAAAGAGTCAAAAGACACTGTAAATATTTATATATCAATAGTTTCAATACTACTGCCTATGTTAAAGGTATTTAGCTAACTGCTTGTCTAATTTAACCAAGCTAGCTTGCATAATAGCAGAGATCTACGTATTTAAAAAGCTAAAAGACAGTAGGAATTGTTAAAATCGGCAATTTATTTATACAGTTCGCTCTGAATTGCATGTCTATTTATGCTCAGCTAATCTTAGCTATGTGCATAGTTCCTGTAGCTTGTAAGACTCTCCTTTTCAGCAATTTCATTCTGTGCAGGGTATAGAAAAAACGCAGCAACTATTAGAAGGTGTTGGCTGGCAACATTTTCCAACTTGACTTTTGCCGACACCAACACACACACACACATGCCACAACGATGCGTGCCTATCTCTAACCAGGTATGGGTAACTATGCACGTATGTGTGTGTGTTGTGCACATAAATTGCAGCCACCATGCATACATAAACGAAAGGTTATAGCGTCGACTGCCTTTTGTTGCTGTTGCACTCTGCACTTTTCTTTAGCTGCTTTTACTTTTTTTGTTGGTTTTTTAAGCTGTTTCTCCCTATTTTTGCTTCTCATTTCTTTCTTTTTTTGGGGTAAATGATTAAACTCAAAAGCATCACGTGTGTGTAGTTTCTTTTTTTGCTCACCTCCACCTTTTATGCAAAGCCTTGAGGTTTATGAACTAGATAGAAGTCGACCTGTCACAGATAGAGCTGATAAAGCAGAAGAGCAGCACTCTAGCCCGCTTTCCCCTTCACAAATGTAAATGGGTAAAGCAAAGGTGGAGAATTGAAAGCAAACAGAGTGAGCGAGCGTAAGAGAGTGAGGCAAAATATATGATATGTGGCTTCTCTCGCTTTGGCACAAATATTGATGTTAAGCACATAGACTGAGGTAAAGAGAGAGAGAGAGAGGTAAGTTTGCTGTAGGTTATGACTCAGCTGGAGCAAGGACTTTAAGCTGAGTTGAGACTGATGAGTCAGGCTGGAGAAATTGAAGAGCAGATGATCAAAATTAGAAGCAAAAACGAGCTTCAACTCAAGTAGAAGCAGGTTTTTTCTGTAAGAACAATACGATCTCAGCTAATAAACGAGCTAGGGCTATCAAATTTGATGAAAATATGTCTAAGTATGGCGCGCAGATCGAGCTTATTTTGAAATTTGGCCACGCCCCCCAAACGCCTTCGTAAGTCGATTTTAACGAATTACAAGCGTAATTTTAGGGCTAACTATAGAAAGCTACTATTTTAGCGAAATATCACAAAATTTGAGCTTTCAAACAAATAATAAAATTTATATAGAATACTTCTGTCACTTTTCATTTGAAAAAGAGCCATCTATTTGTGTGAATAATACGACTCAAGTCTCTGATAACTCTCTATTTGGCACGGGTTTATGCTCACTTAGCTTCGGCAATCCGACAGTAAGTCAAATGAAGTCAACTCGAGTGTACTTAATATACCCAAATTGCACTTTGGCTATGACAAGAATTTATAAATGTCAAATACTTCAATTATGATTAGGTACTCTAAGTAGGACATAGGACTGAGTTGTGTCTATGCTACCCACCCACAAAACATATGTAGTCTATGAGTATTTTGTACGATTTGACAACGAGTTGTAACGAGCGAGTGTAGCAAAACGAAAACACCTAATAGACGTGGCAAGCTGTCATAAAGTGATTCAAGCTCAACCAATTTGCATGTGAAATGAGCTTAACGAACTGCCCTATGGCATTGCGATGATTGTGGGGGAAATAATACTTATGCTATCCTTATATATATATAGAGAGAGAGAGAGGGACTTGAGAAATTTATGAAATATTTCTTGATAGAAAATATTTTAGCTTTACATGCTTTGCTTGCTTGCACTTTATGCTGTTGTTTAAGCTGGACTAGACAAAATAGGAGGGAGAGAGCGAGAAGGAGAGAGAGAGGGTGCACTAAAGAAGTCATCAATATGATGATGTACGTGCGTGTGTGCGTGTGTTTGTGGTAAGTCTGGCCAGAAGCTGCAGCCGAAGGCGGTCAAACTCGAATTTATTATGGGATTTGTAGGGGAAGGATTGTCTCCCTCTCTCTCGCTCTCTCGCTCTCTCTTACTCTCTTACCCTCTTGCCCTCGACCTGCCTCTCTGTCTATATCTCTTTGCCGCTGGCCTGCAAGAACAGCTTGCTGACTGCTTGACTTGCTGCTGCTCACTGCCGCCCTCGCCTCTCCCGCTGCCTCTCTGCAAGCTTTGATGGTGATGCACGCTGCACGTTGCACTGCTGCAGCTGCCTTGCCAGACGCTCAGCTCAGCTCAGCTCAGCACGCGGACAAGAATGAGCACGTTGAAATGATTACCTAAAGCAAACACAGACATGGCAGCAAACAAACACACACACACACACACACACACTCATACACACACACGCAGCGCACACCCACTGAGCCGAGGCTATTGTTACAAAATGTTGCCCCCTACTGCTGCTGCTGCTGCTGCTGATGATGATGATGATGGCTTGCAGGCTTAAAATGTTCAAGCAGTAGGGGAAAACCCTTACCCCCCACCCCGAGCAGCAGGTGAGTGTCTCTCTGTGTGTGTGTGTGTGTAGCTTGTTCTTGGGCACGCATGTGTGAAAAGAATGCAAAGACCGGCCAGCACCAACGGCATGAACCGGCGCCATC
Organism: Zaprionus inermis; assembly: GCA_018151445.1. NCBI lineage: Eukaryota > Metazoa > Arthropoda > Insecta > Diptera > Drosophilidae > Zaprionus > Zaprionus inermis. The sequence continues at coordinate 502,359 of JAECXD010001052.1, forward strand.
ACCCTCGTGCAGCGCACACACGCTGCGTATACGTAATTTCGCCAAATCTGCCCCGCCTGACTGCATGCAACATACACATATGTGTGCACTTAAAACTAGTGCAACGTGTGTCTCTCTCTCTCTCTCTCTCTGTATGTGTATGTGACTCTACCGGCAAGGTAGATCAGCTGCCTCACAAGCGAGCACACTCGAAAAACGTGTGTGAACAGGCACTTGATTGTGTTATTATTATTGTTTGAAGTGTTGCTTTCTGTTGCCGTTGTTTATCTGCCTGCATTGTAACTGCAACTGTCGCAAGCGGGCAGAAGAGAGTGGGAGGGAGAGGGGATGAGAGTGGGAGAGTTGAATGAGGCGTACTCTTTGCGTGCGTTGTCTGTTGTGAAACAGTGGTTAGTTTTGCATATTGCGGCATATAAAAGAGTTTTGTGTTATCGATAATACATTGATAAATATATCGAATAAATCGTTATGTATATTGAGCAGCTGTTTCAGCTTACAAGCGCAGTGCCATAAATGATAAAGTCACTCTATTGTCCTGCTCAATCAGCTCTATCGCTGTACGATAAGCAAATCGATAGAGTTATCGATTATAGACAATTGCTGTGTCAGCTGTCAGCAGCTATGCATGTTTTCTGCTAGCTGCAGTCGCTCATTTGCGTTGCCCTCGACGTCATGCGTTCTAATAAATTTATCGATAATAAATCGATTACTCACATTTATAAAAGACATAATTTATGCTGCCTGTCAATCAATCAAGCATAAAGACATTTCCCAGTGCAACCGCATTCGATTGTTTTGTTAAGTGTGTTATCGATTAACGATAGGAAGCTTAAAGAAGCAAAAAAAAAGCTTAGAAAATGCATAATTACTGCACAAGAAAACATTTGCCACACTGTGCACAGCATGCTCAAGCCACAATTGCTCCCTCTTCTAGCCCCAAACCAAACAGCACCTGCTCTTGTTCGCCCGCCTCACTGCATCCTGCTTCTACTCCCTCTCCCTCTCCCTCTCCCTCTCCCTCTCCTGCTCCTTCTTCGTCTTCGCCTCTTCTCTGCTCTCGCAGCGGCGTGCCCATTTTAGGAACTGTTGCATTGTACGCAGCGCACACTTGAATGCACTTCAAGTGCAGCCAACCGTCCGGGGGCAGCCTCTCGGTTGCGTTCTCGTTTCATTAGGGTTGCCACCGCCTGCCGAACGTTGTACCAGCACAGGGGGAAACTCTCAATGGTTGTGGGGTCAACCGACCAACCGAACGACCGACGCAAGGCTGGCGACCAACTCCATTTCGGTCGAACAATGCATTTATTCATTTATTTATTCCGTTATTTCTTGCAAAATTTGCAAAATTTTGCATACACATAACGTATCGGAATACTGCTGAAAGCTGCTCGGTGGCAACCCTGGACCAATTATCACAATTCAAACCAATTACTTTTAATTATTGCACAAAACAGTACAAACATACCCAAACAATTATTGCCAATTTGGCGAGAGACATAATTAAGGCTGGTTTGCAGAATTTTCCGAAATTTCGAGAGTGCGTGAACTTATCGGCGGCACTGTTAGGCTCTGTGTAGGACTATTAAAGGTTTTTATTTAATCTCAACAGAGCTTAAGGTTGTTCTAGGCCTACTAGGAATTAAAATCATACAAAGATATAATATTAAAATAATATTATATTGGCTGTACGAGTAGATCTTTGCTTCTACAATATCCTGAGTTTTGAAACTCTTTCTCTTATACAGATATTTTAGGGACTCTATTTTGGCAGATCTCTGGTTCTACAGTACTCTGAGTTATAAAACTCTGCACAGAAAATCTTAAATATACAAATATCTTAGGGACTCTACTATTACATAGAATTAAAATTTATACGATATTATTTTAAGCGTACTGGCAGATCTCTGCTTCTACAGTACCCTCAGTTTTGAAACTCGACACAGACAATCTACCGGGCTCAGTAAACCTCAAGGTTATTGTGCAAATGGATTAGGGGTTCTATTAATACAATAAATCATCATTGAAATGATATTAAACTGGCTTTACGATTAGATCTCTGGTTCTATACTTCACTAAGTTCAAAAACTTCGCAAAGTCAATCTTAAGCTTTCATTAAGCCCCAAGGTTCTTATACAAATGTATTAGGAATTTTCTTTATCAAAAAATCATCATTGAAATGATATTATATTTCCTTTACATGCAGATCTCTGGTTCTACACTACGCTGAGGTATAAAACTCGGCACAGACCATCTACTAATCTCAACAAAGCTTAAGGTTATTTTAACAATTTTACCACGCCTCCCCCTACCCCTCTCCCCCCTTGCACTAAGCTACCCGCCTAATGCATAAGATAATACGCACTTAGCGCGCGTTTGCCATTAGGTTTTTTTTTTTATTTTTTTTTTTGGCATTCCCTTCGCCAACTTTGCTTGATTATAACTTAATATAAACATTACATATTTATGTTGGTATATTCCCTTGACCCACTTGCCACATTGGGCTATTACAGGGTATACAAATCACAAGCAAAACACCCCCTCCTCTGCAGCCAAAACAACTGTTGTTTTTGCGCTGAATTTCACGCTGCGAAAATCTGTGCAATTATTTAATCATTTAAAACGAATTTGTTTGCCTCGGCATCGGGTTCAAGAAGTGCCCGATAATGATAATTTGTATCTGTGTGTGTGTGTGTTAGTAAGTAAGTGTGCCAGTAAATCCGTGTGAATCTGTTTTTGCGACGCCCCCCGCCGCAGACCCTACTCCGAGACAGCAGCAGCAGCAGCTCCCAGCGCGCCTCGGCGCCTTTGTGTGCGTGTGAAGGGTAATTTATGAAAATTACTAAACGACTACACCGAATGCGTGCAAATTACGCCATTCAGTACGGGTACAGCCCGCAAAAAAAAGGGGCGAAAAAAGCGTGGAAATACCCTGCGGATTAACCGGTGAGTGTTGCGAATAAATATGAGAAATTTCTTGTGATATTTTCAAGAGCGATATACTGTAAGTCAAAGTATTTTGAATTCTGATATCGGATTACATTTTTTTTTTAAATTTGCTACCTTCTAAAGGAACTAACTGTTCTAAATTTCTAACTCTTATATAATCTTTTGTTGTTTACATTCTTGATTATAATTGCTAGAACTCACAAGTTTACATTTATAATACCAAGATTATCAGCTTTAAAAAAAAATAATAATAATAATACCAAGGTTATCTGCTTTTCCATATTGTAGCTAGCCCAGAAACCTGTCATTGTGAGTTTTTCATAAAATAGCAGAAATATAAATTCATTTCTTTCTTTTAATTTCACGCATAAATTGAAGTAGAAATTTGCTAAGCTATGAAGTCCAAAACTGTTAAACAAATCAAAAATCCATCCTGAAACTGTATAGTTCAATACTCCCTGCACTGGCAGCGCACAGTGTAGGGTATAAAAATGGGTTAAGTGCAGCTGAATGCTGGAACTGAAACTGAAGCTGCAGCGAAAGCGGGAAACAGTTCCGGAGCAAGCAAATGGCGAGATATTCAGAAAGAGTGAGAAGAGAGAGAGGTGTGGAAGAAGAGCGACAGAGAGAGAGAGAGAGAGAGAGAGAGAGAGAGAGAGAAAGCAGAAGAGAGTGAAAGGAGGCGGGTCACTTGGTTTGGCTGAAACAGGCGCATTTGCAGGATGTTGGCGTGCGCGCTTCATTGTCGTAAACAAAAAAGGCAGCAGTTCAGCCTGGCAGCCGTTCAGCCTGGCCGCCACTTGCTGCTCCGTTTGGCCCCGGAGCAGGAGCAGGCAGCAGCGCTGCCAGCAGGATGCAACGCGCGAGCGGAAGGCGGGTCCGGGCGAGCACGATAAAGCAGGAACAGCCGGAGCTGCCTTCAAGCTGCCAGCTACAGTTTTGCTACGCAGTTGCAGTCGCCAACAAGATGAGAGGATGCTGCTGCTGATGATGATGACGATGATGATGATGATGATGACGATGGTAATGATGTAGATGCTGTGGCTGCTCATTAAAAATTACCGTTCTTATGAAAAGTGGAATTAAAACGTGAAGTTGGCTGGCAAGACGCGTAAACTTTTAACTGTTTATAATTCGCAACGTTGCAGAATGCACTGACAAAAATACAAGAAAAAAAATATAATAAAATAAAAAAATAGTCAGGAGGTAAGCGACAAAGCGCCAGCGTATACACAAGCAGGAAGAGCGAGAGCAGAGCGAGAGAGAGAGAGCAGCAGCACAGTGAGATGGCGAAATAAACGGACAGCTGTCGTGTTTATGCGACATAGCTTGTTTGATAAGTTGTTTCCCAGATAAGATCCGAGAGGAGTACAAAGCGCAGAGCTAATGAGAAAACGGGAGAAACTGTAGAGTAGATTTAAGGGGTATACCTAGCTGAAAGCTTGCTTAATTTTACCTTATCTCAGGCAACCTCGCAGAACATAAGGTAGCAAAGCCTCTGGCTAATTCATGCACTGATCTTAACTAGCCCCACATGCCTAAGCTAAGTCTAATCAAATCAAAACACACTCCACTCAATCTAACCTTGGACAATCTAATGTAAACCAAGCTAACCTTACATAATCTAACCTAACCCTAATTCACTTTACTTATCCCAACCTTACCAAACCGAAACCTATATAACCTTACGCATCTTTCCCTCATCTAACCCAATTATTACCTAAACTAAACCAACCAGCAATTACAAATAAACTAAACCTAATCTAGTTCAAACTTACCTAATAACAACCAACCTATTTCAGCCTCCAACAACCTAAACCTTTTTCGCAGCAACCTCAACAAACCTAACCTCATTTTAATTCAACCTAAGCTAACCTCATCAAGGCTTTCTTTCCTGTTACGTTCGTTCAATAACAGCTGCGCCCTGACCTTCCTTGCTTCTTTCTTATATTTCTCTCGTTTTTTTTCTCGGTTTACTAAAAATGTTTCAATTCAAAGTCATTATCACGATATGAAGCAGCGCATGAACGTGATTAGTTGGACGGACAGTTTTGAAAAACAATGTTAAACGGACAATGAATTCGAAACACAAAGGGACTTAAGACTGAAGCTGTTTTTCCCAGCTGCCTGTGGTAATTCTTTGTCTTTGTCTCCCACTACCACTCACTCTCTCATTCTCTCCCTTTCTCTCCTGCTTCTCGCCGCGTACCTCCCTACCCTCTTGAAGCTAAATAGTTTCTTAGGACTTTCTTGACGCTTCGCATTCTACAACTCATTCAGGGCCTTGACTATTTGTTTGGCTCTCGCACTCGCAAGTCATTAAGACTAATGGCCAACTAAAAGCAGTCGGAGAGAGAGGGAGCGGGACTTACCTAATAGCAAAATGGGAAAGGAGAAAAGTGAAAGAAAAAGCACCTATTGCTTTTGCAGCTGTTTTGAGGTTTTGATTTTGTAGCGGGTTTTACAACACTCCCTCCCCGTGTCTATCATCCCCACCCCGTGCGCACACGAATTTATTTTGTTTCTTCTTCCTTTTTTGCCCATTTGCGCATTGTTTGCCATTGTTAACGCCCTCACTCTCTCTCCCTTTCTCTCTCCTGTGTGTGTGTAATTAAGCACTTCACTCGAGTTGTAAAATGTGTTCGAGACTCTCTCTCTTTCTCACTGTGTTTTGCTACCCCTTTCTCGCTCACGCCCTTTGCTACGATGCGAACTCATCACGAAATTTGTCGGAAAACAATTTAAGGCAAACCATGCGGTTTTTTTGGGCGACCACACTTCCTATACACATAGATATATATCTGCACTATATAGCCCCCATACCATTTCCCACTATCGACTACCAATTTCGGTTCATTTTATTGAATTTCGTAGAAAAACAAAATATAAAAAAAAAACCGAAATAAAACACGTCGTACTTATACAATATATATGCATGTAGAACAAACCACGGAAAGAAACAAAAAAAAAATAAAAAGAGAAATAGAGTGGGAGAAAAGAGGAAAAGTTTGTTTGGCGAGTGCAAGTGCTGCGGCAGGCGCTCGAGAGGAAAATTCAAATGGACTTTCCAACTAAATTGCAACAGCAAGAGGTGCAAAGGTGTTGAAAGCGTGCGAGAGAGAGAGAGAGAGAGAGAGAGAGAGAGAGAGGGAGAGAGAGAGGATAATTGAAACAAGAGATACAGCCTAAAGGCGAGATAATGCTAGAGGAATAATTCTGAGAGAGAGTAGTAAGGTAAAATGTAGGAACCAGATAGAAAAGCGAAAGAAATGAGATAAGAAGAGGTGCACAGATAAAAAAGGAAAGAGAGAGAAACGAAGATCATACATAACTTGTCTTTTATTTTATCACTCTTCTTGCTGTAAATTAATAAAGAAAGTTGTTTGTGGGTAGGAAAAGAGAGATACATATGAAAATATGTTACAGAGAACTGCATGCGGTGTTTTATTTTACCGCAAACACCGCATTCATGATTGAATGAGTAGCTGTCTCGATCTTTTGCATGATGCCTTTTAAAAGTGATCACTCGCTGAATAATTTACTCAGTAAAATAATTGCAGGCTTGCTTATTCCGACAAGGCGAACTGATTCATTTAAACAAGAATGCGGTGTTTGCGGTGTGTAAAACCACCGCAAGCGGGTCTCTCTTACATTAGCTAGATCGACAGAGCAACAATATAGTCTCAAAAGTGAGCACGATAGTTAAGAATAAATTATATCAACATACAAAAAACCGACTCAAAGGAGGAGTTTAAGAAAAGAAGCTCAAAAGATCAACCTAAAACTAACAGAAGAGTTTGGCCACACTCTGGAGTGAAAGTAAAAAAGATATGCACAAAAAGCAAAGCAATAGAGCAATCTTAAAGAAGCCACTGATACGAACAAGTAAGAGAGTTAATGAAATGGTAGACTTCTGCAGTCGCAAGTCAAAATGAATTAGGTAATCAACTTTACTTGCGTTGCTTTAAGAAGCACCTTCATATACCGCTACTCCCTTCCCTGCCCTTATGTCTACCCTTCTCTTGCACAACAAATTCTGATTGTGCTCACAGGCCCCCCGAGGGCAGCTTGACTGATGTGTGTGCACACACACGCTGTGCGTATACGTAACGTAACGTAACGTAACGTAACGTAACTCAAATCAAACTACAGCCTCGAGGGAAGCCTATGGGGAGGGGGCGGGAGGGGAGATGATGGTGTTTGGTTTAGATGAAAATAACCTTGAGAAGTCTAACCGAACGAGTTAAGTGCTTCATTCAGGCAAAATGCAGTTTCAGCTCTCGAGCTGCCATTACACACACTTTTAGCCGCATTTTGAATTAAATGCACAAGGCAAACAGGCAGCAGAAAGAACGAAAGAGAGAGAGAGAGAGAGATAGAGAGAGAGCAAGAGGGAGAGAAAGAGAGAGAGAACTTTCCCTTTAGGTGCACACTTCTCATTCTCAATCGTCTCGTCTCACTGCTGCTGCCACTTTTTGGTTGCACAAACTAAATGAAATTATTTCCGTATAATTTATTTGCACTACACAAGAAAATGATATAAGTGCGTTGGCGCTAACTCGGCCCTGGGGCGGCGACGGCAGCAGCAGCATTCATTAAGTGCAACAGCGCCAACAGAGCAGGCTAGGCAAGAGTAGGCTAGGCCAGGCACAGGCACAGTGTGGCAAATCGAGATTGCATAGAAAGAAAAAGTGGTAAAACAAGAAAATATTAAGAAGGACAAGGTATTTAAGGCATACAATAATACAGAATAAAATCAAACATTAAGATTGATGCAAAGGAGACCTGTCGCGGGTCTTACATGTTCAATTTATAGAGTTTTTCGACCTGAATTTTGACCAAAAATTAAATATCGATCAAAATTGTTTTAAATACTTGTTTAGTACTAATTTTAACCTCCGCAATCGATAAAAAGTAAAAACTCGCGATCGAAACCTAAGGAAAATGTTATTACGCATGGAAATATCTTGGTGGGATAAAATGCCCGGAAGAAGCTTCTACAAATCAAATTTTTAGTCGACTTAGAGATTATTTTTTTTAAAAGAAATTGAATATCGTCTAAAACCTATTTAAACACTTGTTTAGTTCAAATTTTAAACTCCGCAATTGATTTAAATTTAAAACTCTCGATATAAAATTTCGAAGAAAACTTTATTTTTAAATATGAAAAGGGGAGACCCTTACCTTTAAATCGTCCAGCAGTCGAACATTTTTTCTATACTATACTTTTTCTATACTTTTGTTTTTTCAATGTAGAATCAATAAGGGCATCAAAACATATAACAAATATCATTCCGCTTGAAAATCGCTTGATTTTTAACAATGTTATGATGAGTGAAAATTGAGATACAATTTTGCCTCTTCTTTCCACTGTACTCTCTGGCATTCGCTATACACTCACGCTTTCACTCCCTTGACTCTCGCAGCTGTCGCGCCTTTGCCTCACTTCGCTCTTCGCCTGACTGATTCCCCAGCCCAAAATCTCATCTTCAATTCTTGCCCCAGTCTCATCTTTAGCCTTAGAGCCTCGCCGCGTCTCGACTCGTCTAGTCTCATCGCATCGCATCTCATCTCATCTCAACTCATCATCAACTGCAGTTGCAGTCTCCGCCTACATTCGCTTTCCGTCTAAGTCTCATTCACAGTTGTATAATCGTTCGTCTTCATCATCATCAACAGAATCATCTACACAGTAGCGCGTCGAGAAAAACGAAGAAGTGAAGAAATTTATGCTTGACACAGAAACACAATTTTCGACTGACTGTCGGCCATTTTGTTCATCTTCATGTCGCGCCTCCATTTGGTTTGTGTTTTCATGTGTTTTTGCTCTCATGTTCTTCTACCATGTTTTTTTGCGCTTCGCTGCTGCTGCCGCCGCTGTTGTTGTCTGGGTGGTTTTTTTTTCTCGTCCCTTTGCGACGTTGCAAATTGAGTTGCAACGCGCATGGAAAAAATCGAGAAGAGTAGTAACTCCCTCATATATGAAACACAGTTGTGCTTTTGCGGGGGAAGGTTCAACCTAGCAGATATCTTAAGTTTAGTTTTTATAACAGCTTTCTGAGTAACAAACAGAAGAAGGTATATTTAACTCTATAAAGTATATATTTTCTTTATTGTCCGAGTCGATATAAGCTTGCACGTCTGTATGAATGACTTTATCTCAGTTATTATAAGCTACCAAACTTGCCGACAGTTTATTTAGGAATTGTCATAATGCAAATGTTTTCTGCGATTTTATTTGCGATTGAATTCTAAAGCTAGAAGTTATTTAGTATTAAATTTAAATGGCTCAATGGCAGCACCTAAAAGTATGCAATAAAAAATACTTTACATAGATAGCGGGTATATCACAGTTGAGCGGGGTCGTTTGTAGCTTTCTCACTTGTTTTCTTACGGAACTTCTTTATCTTTCCAACTCTATCCATCGTTTTTATGCACTTTCTTTTTTTTTCTCTTCTTGGCACCTCCTCTCCCTCTACCGACGACCTTCAAAGTGCTTTCTAATGCGCCTAATTGGTTGCTTGGTTGCTTTACACCTACTGGCTTCTGTCAACTGCAGCAACCAGCTCAACTTGGCAAGAACAAGCATGTCTGTGATTTGGGTTAGAAAAGCAAAAGCAAAGCCTGAGCGATGATGCTTGAGGTGCAAATTAACAAGTTTTTAATGAGGACGTGCTCTATAGATACCCTGGCTTTCCTTAATTTCGGGTAATTGCCCGTCAAGTGGAGCGGGAAGGGCGGGGCAAAGACACCGCACGGTACTAAGCAAATCTTGCGCTGTTTCGTATGCGGAAAATGCGTTTAAGCAGCTGCAAAAAAACCGAGGAAAGCGCACAAAATTGTGTTGCCAGCCAAAGCTGCCACAAGAGTTGTGTACACACATCAGACTAACGTGTGTGTGTGTGTGTGTTAGCATGGGGTGTACAGGTGTGTGCAGTGGGCAGATAGCTTAAGGTCCCATGCATCATGACGAAGCTGTTGACACTTCATAAATACATGAGTTGCACTCAGCGTTCACTCACAGGTACACACATACACACACATACACACACACACATACAAGTATACTTATGCTTAATGCTGTGTGTGTGTGCGTGTTTGCTAGCAATTGTTACGCTTTAAGCTTTATTATACCCTATAAAAAAAAGTAGTTAGCCATGAGGGCAGCTCATTAGAATGTAGCGTAGCTATCGATTTAAATATCAATAAATGAAGCCAAAAACTGAAGAACTTTAAAATATGGGAAGCTTATCAATCGAAATATCTTATGAGTGTGCTTACTCAAGCTATACTCCTAGTTTATGTACTCCAAAAATTCATAAAATATACATAACTAAAGCCCTCTTCATTTTTGCAGTATACCCAACTGCTTTCATTCAATTTTTGTCTAACAACTTTTTGTCTTACATTACAGGGTATATTTGAGTGCTTCACTCACTTCGCATTTTACTTATTTTTTAGCGTTTCACTATTATTATGTTTTTCTCTTCTCGCTTTGTCCTCTATCCGAGCACTTCAACAAATTTACACTTGTATCACTCATACGCTCCGTTTTTATGCTATTTGGACCTCATATGCAAACACAGCACACACACCCACACATAGCTGAGCACACCTTAGCTGCACTTGTTGTTGTTGTATTTCTCGTTGTTGTTAACGCTTGTTTCACGCCTGAATCGTCGCATGCGGGAAGCAAAAAACAACAGAAGCAACAACACAAAAAAAAAATAGAAGAAACCGGAGGCAAAACAAACAGGAAAAGGAAACAAAATTTTAACAACAAAATTAAAAGCAGGCGAAATTTGTGTACACTACGGAAATGACAAAAATCCCAATGAGGGTTGACTTAACTAATGACGAACACCGGAACGAGGCTTTCAAGCGAACCGGTTCAAAAGTGGTTCACTGGCAGAATGTGAAGAGTGTTGAATAAATTCACAAGTGCAGTTTGATTTGTGCAACAAAGCTTAATGAGTGGTGAACCGGTTCGGGAACGGTTTAAATTAGACTAAAATTGGTTTAGATGTGGTTCAGTCAGAGATTGAAAAAAATTTTTATATAAACGATGCAAAATTTCGATTTGTGTAGTGCAATTTGCTAAATGTAAACTTTAAGGCCGCGTTCGAAGTGTTGAACCGGTTCAGGCGTATAACTCGCTTACCTCTCAAGCGAAAATTCTGAAATTCGACTCGGATAATAATATAAGCCAGGACTTTAAGTCAAAGCACTCAGAAGCACTCAGGCCATACAGCAGAAACCTAGCCCAAAGTGCCGCGACAGATGACTGCAGTACTTTTCGCACAAAGGGTAGCCGCACGTCAACGTGTCAAAGCAAACATGCTGCCTCCGGTTCGCCCTTAATGTCGCCCCCGGGGTACGGGGCACAAGTAGTCGGTAGTACGACCCCGAAATAGTGCCAAGAAGCATTTAATAAAAGGAAAGGAACAGCCACTGCGGCAACACAATAGGCAGAGCTGCAGCTTATGTGTGTGTGTGTGTGTGTGAGGGGAGGGAACTGCTTGCTTGCAACTATGCGAAAGGCAAATGAAGGAAAAAAAATAAGAAACAGAAAAATGAATCACCGACAAATTACGGTAAGAAAAAGAAATTTCAAACGGGAAATGGCGGCAGCGAAAATTTCGTTATGGCCATATCACATCTGTTTTTTTCTTTGCACATTTCTTTTGCCTTCATTTCTTTTGTAGTTACTGTTTTTCCGTGTGTTTCTCTCTTCTTCTTCTTCGGCCCCTTGTGCGCGGCAGCAACAATTTCAGCAGTTTCTTAAGTTCTTTTATGGGCCAGCGGCCAACGGAGTTGTACTAAAAATGTTAACATAACTCGAGAGAAAGAAATACAAGAAAAAAAAGAAATGCAAAATAAAAATAAAAAAAAAAAGAAAAGGTCTTATGAAATATGCATATACTCATTTCGGGCTCACAGCGAAATGGCAAACAGTCACACACACCCACACGCCCCCTTCATACATGCTCACACACTAATTCAGAAGTTTTTCATTAAAGTGTAACCGAAGACCTTCACTTTAAGATGGTCGCCGTGGGAGCATATAAGATGAGCTAAGCCAATTGCTGCAGCAGCTTTCACTTTGCCAAATTTCTCTGAATTTACCTGCAACGAAAGGAGAAAACACACAAATAAGTATTGCATGAATATTATGAATTAATTGCATAAATAATATATTATTTATAGCTCTGTATTCGAGCATGTTTAGCTCATTCAGAGTGCTGATCCCAATGACTGATGGCTTATAAACTTTCGAAATCAAGTAACCTATTGGGCTTAAGTAAAATTATTATTCGATTACTCTAAAACAAAAAAAAACACAATCCGAAAAAAAAATGCACAAAAAAATGTATTAGGACCACTCTCAAAAACAAGTTAGCAGAAAATTTATTAAGTATTTCACACAACAGTTCGGAAAGTTAAGTGTTTTTCCCGTATCCAAGATTCGAACACACTCGGTATGTCGAGCAGAAACTTGCTGTCGCTGACAGCGGGTGCTATCAGTGCACTGATCATCAGTTATTGCATTTACTTCGATCAGAAGCGTCGCTCCGATCCCGAATACAAGCGAAAGCTGCACGAGCGACGTTACCAAAGTAAATTGCATAAACTGAGCTATTACGATATGCATAGCGACGATGAGGATGAAGATGAGGATTTCAATATGGACGCTCTCGACGTCAACGAACTGATCATGAATAATACATCAGCAAGTTTCTTCAGTGAAATCAAGCAGTGTGAACAGTTCATTGCCGAGGGCAGCATGACCGAGGGTCTCAGTCATTTGGTCAATGCGATTCGGATGTGCACGCAACCGATGCCGATGATACAATCACTGCGCGAATGTTTGCCCGCACCCATCTTTATACCCCTCATGCGACAGCTGGGTGAATTGCATAATATGGAGACGGGTAAATCGAGCAGCGTTAGCAGTAGCGAGAGCAATACCAGCCTCATGCAGCTGCAGGGGATGTGTGATCAATAGTCTCAGAATGCTTTCAAGTCTAGCACCCTGATTAGTTACATTTATATATTCTTTTTCAATCAGATTTTGAATATGTATTACCAGATTATGATTAATTAATAACAGAAGGCAAAAATCAATTCCACTATTTTTTTGTCATCAAATAAGTTTTGGAACATTTTGAAATAAGTATTGTTTTGGGTGGGTGGGGGAGGAGGGAGGCGGGCACTACATGATAATTGTCTCTTAAACTAAAAGTCTTCAATGATCCATGTCAATATTGAAAAGCGTGAATGTCCATTCCGACAAAGGTAGGTGGTCTGGATAAAGAGGATAAAGAGATAAATGGTGTAGATAATGGTTAATGTGTCCAAACTTGATCCAGTCAATCCAATGACAAATCCATACTAAATAAAGCCGATTCAGTCATTTGCAATTGCGGTAATTTCGTCAATAGATTATTGTATATACGATGCGGCAGTGCCAATTTCATGGCCTCCATAAGAGCAACCGGTTGGGCGCATAGCATTATCGCATTGGCCATATGCCCAAGTCCTTCGTCCAGTTTTCCCATGCGAAACAGCTCTTCGCCCAATTTGATTTCATTTTGGAAATAATTCTGAACAATCTCATGATCAGAAAGTTCAAAGGAATTTGCATCTGTGGCATCAATACGCGTCTCGAATGTTTCCATTTTGTTCATTGTGCTCAATGCCATGGGAAACAGTTGGTTCATTTTTTGGCGACGCTCGCGCAATTTTCGCTTATAATGCGGATCGGCACGACGTTTATGATCGTAATAGATAAAATATCCGATCAGTAGTACACCAGCGCCAACGGTAAATGCCAGCAGGTAGTTATTGTTCGACATGTTTCTTTTTTTTTTTTTTTTTTAGATTTTTTTTTTTTAAGGTTTTTTGAGATAATTTGGAAGATATATGGTTATATCCTTAATGAAATAATATGAATAACATGAATTTTGGTTTCGTTGCTGTTGCCAAAAAAATGATTTAAAATCAAATGAAAAACTGATAGTAGACACTGTGTCTTATATACGAATTTTAAGTGATTTCGGAAATTGAACTTGAAGTTAAAACTATAGATATTTTGATGAATTCTATCTCAATAGAATTGGTTTATCGGAATAGGTTGTGCAGAATAGGTGGTTTAGAATAGGTTGTGTAGAATATGTTGTTTAGAATAGGTTGTTTGGAACAGGTTGCTCAGAATAGGTTGTTCAGAATAGGTTGCTCAGAATTTGTTCTTTACAATAGTAAAGCGAGCTTAGAATAGGTTTTTCGTAATAGGTTGTTTGCAATAGGCTCTTGGGAACAGGTAATTAAGAATAATTTGTTCAAAATAGGATGCTTAGAATAAGTTGTTTAGAATAGGTTGTTCAGAATAGGTTGTTTAAAATATGTTGTGTTTGTATGAAATTGTTCATAACAAGTACAGAAGCAGCTCTATCAAATTTGTTAAAAAACGCAACATTCAAAGCTGATCTCACACAGCAAGCTGCATTGATGGATATTCAATTTGCAGGGAATCTTAGCAGATTTACTCACAAGTCACCGCAAATTACCCTCAAATGATTAATGCATGCGTAAATAGTCAAATAAAAGAACAATCGGAACTGGCGCATCTCTAGTATTATTACAATTCACAAAGATTTATTTGCCTTTTGCGATACACAAAATTGTGTGAATTGAGAGGAAATCAATCAAAGTGCAAAGAACAATCAATAATAATATAAGACACATGACAGAAGAAAGCATAAACGAGGAGAAAAGATGGGTATGTTGAGAAAGATAAATGGTTTTTGTAGTCAAACCCAAATTGATTTGTTATTCGAATCGATTAAGCTTAGCGAGGCAATTAAACAGCATGACCAGAGCAGAGTTTAGCTATCTTAATTTATAGCTAAATTTGTTTGTAATTTAATTCAAATTTAATTGGGGTAGAGTTAACCGAGAGTACCGATAGGGTAGGGGTATTATCGCGTCGCATTGTCGTAAGTCACAAATGAAATACGCGATTCATAAAAAATGTTTATCTCGCCGTCATTATTCAGCCGCTGCTGGACCAAAATCCTTGGTCCCTTTTCATTATTTAAGCCAACATAAATACACACGCACACACGCACATACACAGACACCTATACACACACACGTGCAAATCTCACATGTTACGTTGACGTCAAAGTATTTATCACAATGACAAAATCAGAAGAAAAATAGGTAAAAACCGAGAGAGAGGGATAGAGAGGTAGAGGGGCTGTGCGTGGGCGGGACTTTACTTTGGGGTTTAAATGTAACACATTTACAAATTGTTTACAAACACACATGCTGGCACGCACACACACGCCTCGGTATGGTGATAAATGATAACAAATTAGCGGTTTGTCTCTAAGGCGAGAAAAAGCGAGCGCAGAGAGTAAGAGAAAGAGAGAGAAAGGTATGGCTCACCCTCAGTGAAACCTGTGAAAGTTACCACAATGCAATAAATCACATCACCTGGCCACACACACTCACGCACAACCCGAAATGTCTGTGCGTGTACAGTGAACATAGGAGGATAAGAAATCTCGTTTAACTCATTCAGAGAAATTTATACCGCATGTGTGTGTGTGTGTTAATTTTCGGATCAGCCTGCTATATAATCGAGTTATATACTATATTAAGCACTACTCAAGAGCACCCTTTGCACGGTTCAACTTAGGCATAGGTGACTGTGTTACGCATACGCAGCGTAAGCCGTTGGTCTATGGCGCAAGAACTTAGTTTCTTATGCATGAGGCATGGGACGGACGAGCATAGCAGCGGACTGGCGTCGTCGTTCTGGCATCCTGCGTGTATCCTTTTTGCTCGCCTGCCAAGCATTTATGAGCTCAGTCCCCCCCTCTCTCTCTCTCTATCTCTTTCTCTCACACACACTCTTTTCTCTCAAACACTCCCTTCGCCTGGCCCTTTCATCGTCATGCTGCTGCGTCGTCGTCGTCCTGTGCTTGCTGCTGCACTATAGAGGCCAGCAGGATGCCCCGTTTGGAGCCGGGTCGTTTGGGTGTTAAGTGTGCTTGCGCATAATTCATGCACACACACAAACACACACAAACACACACGCACACACACTGCCGACGTTAGTGGAGTTGCGCTGGGGCGCATTTTAATTATCATTTTCGGATTCGGTTGCGTTTGGAAAACTATGAAAATTTAATGAGCAGCAGCCTCGGAGAGCGTTATTAGAGATACCAATTTGCTGCAGTCCCTAGCACACACACACATGCACACATACACACTACACCCACAGACACACACATTGTAAAAGGTTTTGCCTGAGACATAATCGCAAAAAACTATCGCCACATTATACGCATTTTTTTTTTAGCATATGCAGCCTTATGAAGAAACTTCAGCATGAGTGTGTGTGTGCCTTATGTGCTGTGTGTGTGTGTGTGTGCGTTGGTCAATTAACGCCGCAAAATTGCATTATTAGCTCATTTTTAAAGAGCTCGTCAAGGGTTCACAAAAATTTGATTTATGAATTTTTTCAGCAGCTAAAAAAAGCTATTTTTCACGTTAAACTATGCAAATAAAGCCTTAAAAAAATACTCTAAAAAACCTTAAAATAGCTACAAAGCTAAAAAAGCATAAAAAGGCCAAACTAGCCATAGTTCCAAGTGAAAATGTATATATATAAATCAATATTATGTTAAAAAAATTTAAATTTAAATATTAATTTAAAAAAAACGCAAAATAACAAACTTCATAGAAAAACAAACCGGAATTCGGGCCTGCCGCTATTCGTAAATTTCCTTCGCTATTTTTGACGGGAAAAAAGCGTAAACGACTGCACTGACCGCAAGTTGAGAGCACAACCTTCCGCGCGCGCGTTGACTACTTTGCCACGCGCTAAAAAGTATGCTATACTTTATTCATTTTGTTTATTTTTTTTTGTTTTATTCAGTTGAAAAAGCTGTTAGTCAGCTCATTCTCAAATAATCTACGCTGGCAGCACTGCTCAGCACAGTTTGCAATCAAGTTGGCAGTTCGCAGTTGCCAGTTGCGAGTTGCCAGCGTGCTGTCAGTTGCCATAGCAAAATAAAGTGCTAAATTTGAACAAGCAGCTCCATTGCTTCCGCTGCCGCTGCCTCTGCCTCTGCCACCATAAACATCAGCATAAAGCTGATAAGAGCTTATCTGCGCTGCGCTCACAAGTTGTGCTTTATGTTATTTTATCACTATTGATTATGTAATTACAGCTGAGCTAAGTGCTTAAGCGAGTCGAGGTGTCTGTATAGCTCTCTGTGTGTGTGTGTTTGCTTTGCCTAGCCAAGTGTGCTCTCGACTATTCATCAGGAGATTTTTAAAGTGGCCATAATATGGCTATAAGAATGCCATTAAAATGACAATGTATGAGCACAAACACTTTCACAGAGACACACAAAGTGCGGGGGGAAGTGAGGGAGAGAGAGAGAGAGAGACAGCCATGCGGCCAGGTGAGCTAGCTGCACACACATAAAAGCGATGCTTAATAATTTTAATTTCCTGCGCTGGCGGGTCGAATGCTTCATAAATTTCATCATAAAACTGCCTTTATTTTTCTCTCCCAAACACACGCTCGCAGCCTCTGCCTCTTTCACACTCTCTCACTCTCTATTTTTAGCCTCTGCAATACTTAACCCCCCCACCCACGCCCGCACGCGTGCACAGTCTGTGCGCACTCGGGCGACGCACAAAAGCGCGCTTCACTTATTTCAATCAAATTACGGCCAATGAATATTGAACTATCGCACACACATACTCTCTCTCACACACATACACCAGTAAACACACCCGCATACACACACACACACGAGTGCAGCAAAATGTGCAACTCCAGCTGAAAATAGTTTTCAAATATTTCGTTACATTTCACTTGCTTTTTTTTCCATTTATTTCTATTTTCGTAATATACGAATTTCGTTGCTCTTCGCCTCTTGGTCACGCTAACAGGTTGACAATTTTTTGCATGAATATATTTAGTTGCCCCATAGCTCTTTTATAACCTACAATAACTCAGCCGTTCTTGTGTCGCTTGTCATGATATTTTGCAGTTCGTTAAATACTGCATACAACTTGCTATAAACAAAATATAAACGATTCTACTAAAATTAAAAATAAAAAATAGTATTATAAAACTCATAAAGAATTGATTATAATGATCATCATGCATGGACTGATTTTGTTTACCACTTATGCTGCTTCCCACCAAATTTGCTTTCTTCAATTCTCCAGAGTTCCATAAAACTTGGCATAAGCATACTTTTTACTATATTCTCAATTTCAACATCAACACAGTATACCCCGCCACTTTATAGCTGTACCGGGTATACAAAAGTGCTCGCAGGAAATTGATAATGGAAATGCGTTTGTGATTTGGCCGACAATACTAATAGACTGGGGCAGCGAAAAAATCTAGTCTAGATATAAAGCCATTAAAAGTTTGTCAATTTTACACGTTTTTCCAAATTGTTTTCAGTCGATTTTTTATTTTTTTTGTTTTTTTTTTTTAAGTTTTTCTGCCCCTTTTATGCACTTTCTAATCAATGGAAATATCGTTTTTGAATTTAACGCTGTGCGGAATTTTCCATTGAGGGCTTACTACAATTTCCCTTCCCATTTATGGCAAAGAGTCACGTAGCGCACGACAGTGATTTTCCACAAAACAAACAAAAAAAAAGCTGCGAAAAATCAGACAAACAATGAATTTATTTCACGGCATTTGCAGTTAATCGAAATGTTTTTGGAATTGAAAAACAAATTTGATTTAAACGAATAGGTCGAATCGAAAAGGTATGTAGGGAAAATCAATACTTTACATGATCTAAATAGATCCTTTTTCTTCGAAAAAAGGTCATCACAACATGCCTTACAGGGCCTTACAACATGCTCGTAATGCTCTCATTCGACAATGTTCTTTCTCTTTTCTATCGCTATCGCTATTGCTATCTACCCCACTCGCTCTCTGGCAAATCTGGGCTTTTTTCTAGGACATCATGTGGCATTGTCGTTTGGCTTTTGCCGTTTGACTGCGCCCATAATAAAAATTGGCACATATTTTTGGTCTCAATGTGTTATTGCTGCTGTGCAGCGTTTTCATTTTCCACAACTGCAGAGAGCAGTGAAAAAGTAAAAAAAAAAAAAAGAGCAGACCAGAAAACCCAAAAACAAAAGGCGAAAATTCAAAATGAAGCGTGCGGGAGAGGGAGAGAGAAGGAGAGATCTACAATTACGTATCTGTTGCTGGAAAAGTTTTTCACTTTTTTTTCGAAACCCACAGGGTAGCCAAATGGGGTATCCTCCTACAGCTCTTAATGGGATTATAAAGGAATTATGGGATGATTTAAGCATTCTTTTACTATAATTGCTTTTAAAATAACTGCATTTTTTACCAAAAGCTGTAATAAAGCATTATATTTTTTATATATTATATGGCAACCATTATCATATCAGAACTGGAATAATAAAATTTGGTTTAAGGTCAGCGAAGTTATTATAGATTTAGTTCCTTAGGGTTGCTGATAAATAGCAACGTTGATACTCAAAATAAAGGCAAGTTTAAGTTAAGAAACCTTTATAATTTTATTTAATTTTATTTTTCTATTAGGAATTAGTTTTGTATATCTTTAATCCAATGAGTATTGAAAATGCATGAGTTTCTTATATTTATTTTCATAACTTTTCCTTATCCAGTGTATTCCAGGGTATTCCAAAAAAGTATGCTTTATTCATACGCATTACGTTCGGACATTTCGTGAGAATACCCGTGAGAATGTGAATGTGTGCGTCCGACTCTCTGTCTGACTGTGCGTATATTTGTGCCACTTGCATGCGGAGAAACACAAGAAACGCACACGGTGAAAACGCACAAATTGATGCATAAATTATACGAATCGCAATGCGTTGAGTGTCAGAGTGGCCACTGAGCGCAAAATGTGCGCCAAACCGTAATGAAAAGCAATGAAAATTCGACTTGAAAATGAAAGCAACACAACTAACAAGCTGGAAAAAGGTGTGTGAATGCCTGGGATAAAAGATACCCTAGATTTGGAAAAAACACTCATAACTTCCTCATACCTCAAGAGAAGCCATATATTTGGTTGTGGTCTAAACAAAAGCAAATAAAATAATTCAACGAAAATATGCACAATATAGTTACGTTTTTACCAACAACAGAGAATCTGCCAACAGTTCGAGCTAATCCGCAGCTTTCTGGATAACCTAGTTTTCGGCTCATAGCAAAAGAGGTGTCAAAATTGTAATTTCCAGACCACCACCAACCTCCCCCCCATTAGCTAGTACCCTACTAAAAATCCAAATGCCTTACTTCCTGCTGTTTACATTTATAAATAATTTATGATTCGATTTTATTACCCATGCTGATACCCTTTAAGGCGTCATATTTATGTATGTGTGTGGGGGACAGGCAGCAGCTGGCGCCATCTAGCGGACAGTACACAGTGGTAGCGTTTATATAAATATTTGTCATTTATATATGGCAATAATATTTTAAATATTTCTAATTTATTAAACAAGAATTTGCCAAATCGAATAACTTAACTATTTTATAATACGCCGATACCTCCAACTGATATAACGAGTTAAATATTTTTGGTTTTGCACCAGTGTGCAGTAGAGTCGGTTGAAAGAGGAGAGGGAGAGAGAGTGCTGGAGAAGGGCAGCAGCGCATTCACGATAATAAAACGAAAATGCGAAATATATATTAAAAAGCCGCGCATTTCCTGGAGCCACAAATGACACTGACACCATTAAAATGCCAGGGCACAGAGACCGCCTCCTGCCGCCACACATAACCTCACACTACCCAACTACCCAACGACACCCTTACTTATTGATCTGGCAAACATGTTTAACTTATGAATAATTACTCGAAATCAAATCGTATTAATTAAATTATTTTCGCTCTAAGTGATCCATATGTTTATGTATTAATTAGTTTTAATTACAATATAATAATGCATAATTTAAACGTGTAGCTGTAAAACACATCATTAAAAGAAAAAAAAAAAAGGTAATTTTATATTTCGTGCATTTTTACGCATTTCAAATGAGACGTGAAAAGCTTTCAAAAAATTTTGAGGGGTCTGCGCTTAAAGTTATAGCTGTCATATGACCGTAACTGACACAGATTGTCAGTTTTCTCTAATGGATTCTCGTTTCGCAACAGTTTTTGTCATATGACGCATGTTGTCATGCAAATCTGACATATAAAAGTTCCATATAAAATATTTGTGACAGTTTTTTGCGCACATGTGTAATCGATTCTTGGCTTGGAGCATTTTTTGTCATATGCTGCCGGATGTCATTGAAATGTGTCATATAAAAGTAACATATAAATGTGCCATATAAAAATGGCATATAAACATGTAAAATATCAAGTCGAATTGCGACAACTTTTAAAATTTTGTAGTGTAAACCTTGTTTGTTGTCAGACACATATGACAAACTATGCCAGACATTTATGACTATTCTCCTATGACTTCATATGGTATCTCCATTATTTTTTACTACATAAAATAACTATAGCTATTACAATGTTTGTAAGTCAGCTAATGCATACATACATATATGGGTATGTTGTTGTCATACATTGATATGATATAGTACAGTTTATTAGACAAGCCTGATTACCATTAATATCGTTTCGAATTTTTTTCTAGACACTATCTTATCGAAAGTTCAGTGACTAAGACACAGTCGAAATGGCACAGAACGTATTCACATATGACACAGCTCCCATACTAAAATATATGACAATTTATATGGCACCCCTAGATAAGCATTTTAAGGGCTCAATTTAAGATATAACTTAACATTAATTTAATCCCTGCTCAATTTGCATTTTTGGCCTTATCACAATCGCTTTTGTCTCACTGTCTTACACAAACACGCACAGAGGAATTTTGCTCCGGGCAAGACTTTAAACGTTGACCCCAATATAAAACACTTTTCCAGGTGAGAAATAATCCAGGTTATTAAATGATATTTATGCTTTTAACACTCATCGCACGCTGCAGAAGAGGAAAAGAAGGAGGAGTGCGAAGCCGAAGGTAAATGGTAAAAGTGCATTTCAATTTACGATACATATTCCAACATTATCTTAGTCTGCCTTGCCCTTTCTCGCTGCGCTCTCTCTCTCTCTCTCTCTCTCTCTCTCTCTGTCTTGCTGGTGACTTTCACTAGTTGAACTATTTGTTGTTTGTTTGTTTGACTGAGTGACTGAGCTGATGCCTTGTCTAGCATGTCGGGCCAAGTACGAGCCAGGCTGCGAGGACCAGGCCGAGTCGCCGTTGCCGTTGCCAACGCCGCCGACCCAGCGACCCACTGATGTTTTCAAGTTTTCACTTGCATTAAGTGCTTCCTGCATGGCTCTTCTATGACCCCCTCCCCCCCCCATAACCAATTTACCACACCATGCCATCCCTTCTTCGTTCTCTTTGTCCGTCTTTTTGGGCAAGCACTTTGTGCCTTCACTTCGTGTCACTCAAACTTAAAAATGCTCATGTCAGTTCTCTGTGTGGTTGTACCTCTCTCTCTCCCACACTTTCTCTTGCTCTCTCACTCTCTCGCTCTTAGTGTGTGTAGAGCTTTGTGTATTCGGCTTTACGGGCACTAGAGATGGCAGTCGCTTGAGTTCTACAAAAGCTCGAAAGGGAAACATATCGAGTTTATCATATCTATAAGTAACTTTATTATGACTCAACCAATCAAATAATCAATTCGCAACATTTTGCGAAGATAACATGAATCATGATTCTTATACAGAGAGAAGTTTATTGATAGTTTGCACTATGTTCCTGTTATCGAATCACGAGTTAAAAAATCTTTTTAATAGTTGTAAACCAGTTTTAACATGGTCATATTAATTTATGAAACCAATAATATTTAAGTAATATAACTATCGATAGTTTTTTAAGCTGCAAATAATACTTATCAATATATTTAATTATTAATCAATGATAATTTATAAACAAAATTATCGATATGTTTGTGCGATTAATTGTTGTCTAGCCTTGGGCTTCCTCTTTTTCTCCCTTCCCTCACGCCCTACCTCTACCGCTCTCTCACTTTCTCTTCCTTTTCATTTCTCCCTCTCTCTCTTTGCACTCCCTCCTGACTCGTGTCACAACCTGCCCACATATCCCGCATTAACAAACGTTTTTCGGCCCTCGCTCTGCTCGCACCCCCTTTGGCTTTGGCTTAGTAGTTTGGTTTTATCTGCCTGGCGTTGCGGCTTGAACCCGTTGTTTGGTAGCGGTATGTTGGGGGCCTCCCCAGCTTAGAGTACTCGCGCGTATTTACTGTTTTAATCACAACCCAAGCTGGGGCAAGCGGCTTTACTTGCGCCTTTTCACCTTTTGACTGACTGCATGTCAAGCTGACGCTGCTGCTGCATTTGATGGGCCTATGTGTGTGTGTGTGTGTGGTGTGCTGACCAGCGTGTTTGCGGCTTGTACCAGCTTTCATCCATGCCCCCAATCCACCTGCAGGCCCTTTTGCCCCATTATCCTGCCGCTATCCCTATCGCTATCCATATCGAATGCGTTGCATGTTCTCGCATCATCCTGTGTGCATAACCGAGCGTGTGTTGGTTATGTCTCTGCGCGCGGGTGTGTGTGTGTGTGCGTGTAACGGTCACGTGGGTGTCTGTGTATTGGGCAACTGATGTCGCCTCTGTGCGCTGCATTTTAGTTTGTCGTCTGAATTCGCTCTGAAAATAATTTTTAATTATCGCTCTGGCTGTCTCGCTCTCTCTGCCCATTGTTTCTCTTTCTGATGTTGTTGTTGTCTCGCTCTTCGCGTTGTTGCTCCTTTCGTTGTTGTTGTTGTTGTTGCCGCTGTCCGTGTCGTTGTCAGTGTTGCTGTCATTGTCACTGGCGTGTTACACCGGAAAGCCCTGGCCGCCTTGTCCCCAACGCCCCTTCTCCCTCACCGCAGTGCGCAACGAAAGAAAGCAAGGGGAAGGGAGACTTGGGGACGAGAGGATGGAAAAAAGTGCAGGGTTTATATACAAAAAAAAGGGAGGAAAACCGCAGGCAATTTTACGTTTTCGCCTAAATTTCGCCTGTTATTGCATGTGGCATACTTTCGGGCGCGCAACGGAATTCAATTACGACGAACTGCCCGAGAAATGTTGTGGAGGGGGAAACCAGGCGAATGTGCTCCGAACTAGGCGGCAACTACATAGGCCAACACCAGGGCTAACCGCGAGCAGTTCTACGGAATGGAATGCATCAGGCTCGTGCTGCTACAACGTCGCCAGGCTCCATAAGCAAATTAAGCAAAAATGTTGCAACAGGCTCCATTAGAGCGGGGGTACCACAAAGTGCGGCAAAGTGTGAGGGGCTACCGCCTACTTTAAAATGGAAATGCATGCGGGGAAAAT
The DNA here is from genome assembly GCA_018151445.1 of Zaprionus inermis. Taxonomy (NCBI): domain Eukaryota; kingdom Metazoa; phylum Arthropoda; class Insecta; order Diptera; family Drosophilidae; genus Zaprionus; species Zaprionus inermis. Next base: position 526,735 of record JAECXD010001052.1, read on the forward strand.
GAGTCGGAAATTAACAGAAAATGTAGCGGAAATCAGTCTAATCAATTTGCTAGTTGCGACACAGGTTTTAAAAACATTTCGCACTGCCAAAACATTCTGGAAATTCGTATGCAGGCAAATATCAAAATTGAAAACAAATAGAATAGAATAGGATAGAAACAACTGAAAAGTAAATAAATTATTTTGTATGAACAACAATAAAGAATTTAAATTAAAACAAAAAAATAAGTTTTTTTTTTTATCTTCATTTATTTGGTTTCAAAAGGAATCGTTCAGTCAATTCCTCTGAACTTAACCTAATGTGTTTGTAAAAGCCAGAGTTGAATTAAATCCTTGAATTAAATATTGCATACCTTTGAGTGCTGCTTATAATATATATTAAATAATTATTAATTTTATAAATGATAAGTTATATAACTACTATATTTAATTACCGATCGGCAGCATGTTTGCAGTAATCAATTGAGTGTAACGAATTTTCGTACGTATCAAAAATGAATAGTTTAATCAGCAAATTACACTGGCTATTCGCTTTTTTTCGATTTACAGGGGCGCATAAGGGCGTGGCCAAAATCCAAAACGAAATTAAGCTGCATAAGACATATTTTCAGCATATTTTTGATAGCCGTGACACTTATAATAACTTCTCTTCCATTATGTCTCGACAAAATAACTATAAAGATGCTCCGAATATTCATTCAAAATCCATTTAAGAGCTCAGACTCAAAATCAGCTTGGGAAAATAAGGCGATTTTGTGTGAAACGTAAAAGCAAATGGAAGTATGGAATGCAAAGCGCTTGGGGGAAAGAGAGCGGAGAGCTGTGGAAAGTGAGACAGACAAGTATGGCGAGAGCGAGGTCGAGTGAAACACTTGTAATCCCTGCAGGAAATCAAGCAAGTATTTTAATTAACTTGGCCAACAGAGAAACGGGCAAAAATTCGGCTGAAAATATGAAACGCAAAAGCCGCAAACTAAAATCAAAGCCGCGAGAGCAGAGAAGAAGGGAAGGGTGAAAACGAAAGAGAAACACTTTCTAGCCAAGTGCTGAGTGGGTGTGCGTGACGGCAGTCTGTATGGGTGTAGGGTCTATGTAGAGGGTGTGTAGGTTAGGTGTGTGTGTATGTGTGTGTGTGTGTGTGTGTGTGTGTGTGTGTGTGTGTATCACGATAATTCACTGAAAGCGCAACCATTTGTACACACAACAACACAATCAATATTAAATTTCCGCATGCCACATCTTTATTTGCTCTTGTTTTTCGCACAAAGGCGAGTTCAGGGGCGTGCAGAGAGCGTGTAGAGAGAGCGAGAGAAGCAGAGAGAGAGAGAGAGAGAGAGGGGGCAGTGGCATGTGATGTGTGCGGAGCAAGAGCGCAACTAATTTCCAAAGGGCAATTTTATTATATTTTTATGCGATCCACACACACAGACAGGCACGCAGACAATCACACAGAGCAGCGCTTAGAAGCACATTCCTAAATGCAAATCTAAACTGCCGCTGGCACAGACACACTTTCTATCTGTCTCCCCCTCTCTTTCCCTATACCTCGCCCACTCACACGCAGGTGAAAAGTCGGCACAAAGTTTTCAACTTGCACATAAACTGAAGCTGAAGTTGAAAATGCTTTTTCAAAAGGCAAAAGGAGCGCAATTGGAGGCAACGTGGCCAACGGGGTTAGAAAAACGTGCAATAAGGTAAGAGCGATAGAAAAAACACAGAGACCAGGAGAGAGAAAGAGCGAGTGAGACGAGCGAAAACTTTTAATTTCATTTGAAATGAGTTGCACAGAGCACACAGCGCACACTAGAACTGATTGAGAATTATAGTGTGTGCAACAACAAAATTTTAATCGGATTACCGAGATTTGTTTCTGCCGCAATAGTCACAAATATTTCACCTACAAAACATACATTATTGTACTATTTTGTGGCTGTTAAGTTATTATAAAAAATAAATGTAGTGCATAATCCAGTAGGAAAGGGTATTTTATGACCATTTCATTTCTGCTTAGATCACTGGATTGATTCAGCATCCAAAAAGAAGGGTTCTGTAGTAAATGTTTTCTCAGAGAAACCTATTGGAATAGCATTTTACTCATGGTTTGAGCTCAATTTAGATTCTGCACCAAAAAATAAAGTAAATATAATTTTAGATTTTTGGATCTTTCATGCTCTTGAAAGTTTTGTCCTTTATAGCTTTGAGAGACCTATCTATATTATCAAAAGTCAAGATTTTGTCAAAAATGATCGGATTTTTCTTTGGAATAGCATTTTGTTAATGGCTTGACCTCTAAATTGATTCCGCATCAAAAAAGAGTACAAAAATTCAATTTTCCAAAAAGTCCTATTCTGAAGATCATACACACACGATTCGACTTCAAGCAGTCATAGCTAGATGAAAAATTATACAATTTTTGTCTGGACTGTAATTTTGTTTATGGCTTGACCTCTAGACAACATTTTGGCTATTTAACACCCGTGATCATCCTTCAGAGAAGTCTGCTTTATTTATATTTTAACATATCTTATTAACTTTAAAAACACAAATATATTTTTTTTATTTTCGAAATATTTTCTACATACTTTGCAAATTAAATTTTCAACGAATTAATTGAGTTTACTCTGCCTTTTGCGAGCTCCTGTAAAATCCATAAGTATTCACAGTATTCATAATATTCATATGCTGTATTCAAACACATCACACACACACACACACACACACAAGAACACAAAATGCATTGCGTTGGTTTTGTGCAATTTTTGCAGTTTTCATTTTAATTTTACGTTTTTATGTTCGCCACAGGACACGCTTGGCTTTCTGAGGACTTTGCCAGCAACAGTTTAACAGGCTTTACACTGGCCACCTTCAGCTATCTCCCTCCTACTTACACACAGACGCTCTATCTCTTTCGCCTTTTGGCTTGCAGTTTGTCTTGTTGTTGGATCCACTTTGACCCACTTGGTACTTGGTTCGGACTGCCAAATGGTTGAGGCCTTGAAACTAAATATTAACTTTAAGGCTCAGTCCACAACTCATGTGTGTGTGTGTGTGTGTGTGAGTGTGTATGCTTGTCTGTAAGTGTCTGCCAGGTCAAACTGCAATCATAACAATAAATTCCATTTACACGTTTCGCCTTCACTTCCCTCTCTCTCTGCCTACCTTTTAGATACCCTGCACTGCCCATGCTGCAGGGCATTTTGCTTTTCTGAAGACAACTCTGACTGCAGCTAATTATAGCGTAATTCTATATAATTATGCCAGCAATTAGGCAAACTATTTATGACAGCAAATGATATACTAGTTAAAACAGTTTTGAAGGGAACGCGTGATAAAATGGAATACTCAATTTGCAGTCTCATATGTAGCATAATTCATTGCAATATTCGATAGTTGTGATTCTTGAACTAAGTAAAACGATTTAAATAAGCTTTTCGAGAATAAGTAAATTCTAATAAAATTGTAATTTTATTAGACTTGGTAGCTTATCGACTTTTTTGAATCTATCTTTTCTCTCTCCTACTCAGCCTGACTCATTTTGTCACTCATCAATTGCTCTTTATGATACAAAAATTTCTGTGTAGCACAAGATTACAGAATTACAGGGTATATTAGCTCTTCTTATACCACACACATGCCACCATTTCAGTTTTGTTTCTGAATTTCATTTGGGATTTTCGATATTCGCTTTTATTTCCCTTTTGTATTGCATTTTCCATTTTCCCTGGGCTGTCCTTTCCTCGTAGCATTGTCAGTCGATGCACAGTTTTTGGTTGAAATTACGTCGACCATTTCGACAATTTGTGGAAATTCCACAGATAGTACTCCCTTTCGGTCATGTGCGGTACCTTTAATGTGTCAAGTCACTTGACAGCGCCAATTTTACTGTTTACTTGACAGCATTTTCAATTTTCAATTACGTAGCTCTCGCGCACTGCACGCAAATTTTCTGGAATTCCAAATTCTGCAAATGAAGCCGTCGTCGCAGCTGTGGGTAGTCCACAAGTATACCATACCATATGGTGCATAAGCTCTCGTCTCTAGCCCGAATCGGGTCAATCAAGTAGAAAGGATGAATCGTTGGCCTGATATACTTATGTATTTTGCAAAGCTTGATGCCTGTCAAAAACACACACACAGCTGACGTGACGTCATGTTGTCTTGACTGATGTGTGCGATTGTTTATCTTGAGCGATATGTGTTGTGTCTATGTGGGTGGGGGGTGTTGGTGTGGGTGTAAGAAGGATGGCGACCTGTTAATGCCAGCAGGCATATAAATGAAAGAGATTAACTGCGTGAAGGAATTTATAAAATAGGAATTTACAAAAACTGGTGAGTAGGGTATCTTACTCCGAACTTAGGCAATTCAAATGAAACTTGATAGAAAATAGGTCTATACATTAAAAATAATGATTGTAAAGTATGAAGTGCCTAACTCTTGAAATACTCAAATTATACACTTAAAACAGTTGATATAGTTTAATTCAGCATATTTATTTCAAACTCATATAATAAAAACGAAATGCTATTCAAAGACACGCACAGCCAGTTTCGTGTGCTTAAGTATAAGAGCGGATGAGTTCAATTAGGTTTACAGGGTATTCTCGTGCTGTGCACAGTTTTGAACTTGTTGCTGGCTTGACTCAGTCAAATGCCGAGATTTTCAAATTGGAATAGTCCTCTCTGTCTGTCTGCCTGTAAGATGGCTCTGCCGCCAGCCAGTTTGGGCAGCTGCCACAGAGGAGGTTTCTCAGCAACAGCAGTATCGATACTACGGCACATTTGAATCCATGCATCCTTATTCCGTATTCCTTTCTTGCCACACTCTCCGGCTCGCCTCCGTTTCTCGTGCAAAAATGCAAAGCTAAAACGGATAAGCGAACTGCCAAGCAAAAATGGCGCTAGGAAACTGCGATTAGTTGTGTCTGGCTTCGTTTTCTAACCCCTGTAGCCCACAGTTTACCCTCTCCACAGACCATTTCCCTTTTAGCCTCTATTTATTTTTCCGTTTTTTTTTTATTTTCGGAATTTTTTTTTTTTTGAATTTTTCTCTGCTGCAGTCGCTGCTGCTGTCACTCAGCTTTGCTTTTTGTTTGCCGTTTGGTGTGCTTCGCTTTCTGCTTTTCCTTCTTTCTTTCCTTTTTTTCCGCTCATTCATTTTCCTATTTTGTTTTTGCATAGTTCAAGTTATGTGGCACACACACACGCTGAGCTGTTTTGTGTCTGAGCCAACTATTTTGTAGGTTATTAGGGCGTAACGCGCACAGATACAACGACACGCCCACAAGTCCGCCCATTACACAACATGGCTTTAATTTGCCGTATGTGCATCGTTGATATTTTGGATCATCCTCCACTGACGAAGTTCATCAACAGCATTATTATATTATAAACTCAAGGGAAACACTTAAGTTGTCTGTATGAACACCAATATCTCAGCTATGGTAAGAGCTAGGGCTACCAAATTTGGTAACAATATGTCATGTTACTGCACAAGTTGATTTTGGATTTTGGCCACGCGAAAATTGAAAAAATCGAATTGCTTGAGTAATTTTAATGCTAAAGTATTTATTTTTGGTGTATACGAAGATTATGATTTGATTACGATAGCATAATAAACATAGCAGCTATTTAATATTATTATTTTTATTGGCAGCACTTAAAAGTAGGCAACACAAAATACCCACTGGCCAGTGTTACCCTACCTATATGCTACATACGTGTCAACTGATGGACTCAACTCGCCCAGTCTTGCCTTGGCTCGCTTTGGGTTCGAGTCGCAGTTGGATATGTTTGAATGGCATTTTGCTTGTGCTTATGTCGTTGTTGTTCTTGTTTCTTTTGTGTACGGTTTAATGTTTATAGCCAAGACGATGACCAGTCCAGTAGGACGGCGGGGAGTGGGAAAGAGTGAGAGAGAGATTGGTGCTGGCTCGTTTTAAAGCGGATTTGATGCTGTTGAATATTATTTATGGGGGATGCAGACTTTTTATTTCGCACGAAGCGTTGATAGCGAACCTTAAGAGCTCACACATATATATACACACACACAAACACAAAACACGCACACACGTTTATATAGAAAATATTTGCCAACATTCTTTGGGTATTTAAACAAAGATTTATTTTATATATTTTTCGTTGCGGATTGTACGAAACGGAAATTGCAAGTGGCGCGTTGAATCCTTTTTCAGCTTCAACACGTTCAGTGTGGGTTATACTGTGTGTGTGTTTTTTATTTGTGTGTCTCTTCATTGTTAAGGGATTTGTTGAGTCTTGTTTCACATCTATGGCAATAACTCCATTTGGTGGGGGGGTGCAGCTTTTAAGATTAAACAAGGTTATCAGTTTGCGGTTACGAAAGAGACAGTCATTTCTCTCTCGCTCTCTCTCTCTCTCTCTCGCTCTTTCTCTCTCGCTCTCTCTCTCGCTCTCTCTCTATCCCTCTCTCTCGCTCTTGCCACTTCCCACACCTAATTGATGCAATATGCCTATTTTGTCTATTAATTTGTGTTTGCGCATAATTCGAATTAATTATGCATAATCGTGATTAACAGCCAAATGCAAATGGGGCGAGGCAACGGAACGCATCGCAACGCAAATTGCCTGAAATTAAACGGCAGCCTAAACCGCCCATACCCCACTTCTAGCTCGCATTTTTTTTCTCTCACTGTATTTTAATTAGCTAAGTCTTCTGTGTGTGTGTTGGTGTGTGGGTGTGTGCATTTTATTTACGAGCTTAACACGTGACAGAAGCGTTTTATCTGCGCCCAGCGACATGTTGCCCAAATATTTGCAGCAGCTTCTTCCCATGCTGCCTGCCTGCCCGCCAACACGCACACAGCAGCGCTCCCATCGCTGGACGCAAATGAATATGGCCACTGATTACATTTGGGATTGGGGATTGAGCATTGAGCGAAGGCGAACTGACCGAGCCCCGAACCAGAAGCAAACCCAAAAGCTGGCTGCGTCCTTCCTTCCTTCCTTTCGCACACACCTGCTGCAGCATCAAATAAATTTTAGCAGCAGCAGCTTTGGAATCGCAATTGAAATAGATCCCGATTTGGAATGTTAAATGTTGTTGGAGGGATGGGGGGGGTTAAAGAAGTGAAGGCGGTATAGAAGGGAGTACAGGGTAGTAAGAAGCAGGGAGAGAAACTGCAAACAAAGGCAGCCGAAAGACAGGCAGTAAGTGGGCAACAAAGCAATCTCAGTTTCGCAACTTGTTCCGGTTCCGAGCAAATTAAGCAAACGTTTTCAAGGTCAACTTCATATTTACTAAGTACAGTTAGAATATAAAATGAGCTAGAGCAGGCTGCCTGCATCGATTCCATTAATTATCCCATAAATAGTTCCGGTTCAAATTTCGATTCCGCAAGCTAAGCACCTGCAGTCGGTTATTTAGATTTGTGTAGCGATTTCGATTGTGATTGGCCAAGGGGTATACCCCAAACTATTTAACCTTCGCTGTAATGAACAGCTTTTTGAACTGGTTCACTAGGTTGTGTATAGTGAGTTGCCATAATATAACTACGAAACCTTTTACTGGCTCTTTAACTTAAATTTTGCATGCTGAACCGGTTCAAAAGATGTACGACATAAAAAAACTCTTTAAACTCCATAAAATCAAAGCGCAGCTTTTGCAACTGGTTCAAAGAGTTTTGTAAGTACTTTTGATTATGTTGTGCCTTAAGCTATCTCTGGCTAATCTAATCTAAGTTTTATGCCTTGAACCGGTTCCGGATTTGCGAGAAATTCGGTTTACAAGAAAGAAACTCATTTCTTAATTATTTCAATCATTGTTTCATTAAATTCTTCTTCATTTTGAGCACTATGCACAAGCTTCAACTTATGAACTAGTTCCGCAATGCGATAACTTTATCGGCTCTCTTTGCCTCCCCTTTGCCATCTCTTCTGCTCGTAACACTTCGTATGCTTCATTGAATTAACAAATTTGGCGAAAGTAAGTGCTGCCGAGCATGTCAAATCATGCAGAGACATGCTCAGACGTGCACACACAACGCACCACAACTCAATTAGATGGTGCAAAAAAACAAAAAAAAAATAAAGAAAGAACTTTCTGCAAACTGTTTACCCTGCCCATGTGCAATACCCTTTCCCCCGAACTGTCTAAGTTGACTTAAAGTTCGACGAGAAGGGAGAAGGGGAGAGGGAGCGAGAGAGAGAGAGAGAGAGAGAGAGAAAGACAGATGGAGAGGGAGCGCGTTGGTGCGAGCGTAAGTGCGATTCAGCTCATTTATCTCGCTTTTTATTTGACCAAAGCTTTTCGGCTGCTTTTGGCTAATTTTGTTTATTAAAAGTTGCCTGACCTGACCCCTTGTCTAAAACTTTCTTTACTTTTTTTTCGCAGTTCTACGACTTCTTTTCGAAATTAATTTCGGTCTGTGTGTGCGGGTGTATGCGACAGGGTTGCCAAGCGTCGTTAGTTTGGCTATTTGGCAGGCAACCCGGCGACATAGTTAAATTAGCTAAACATTGCGGTTGCTCGAACATCCAATTCCAGTTTGGCGAGAGAAACCAGGCACGTTTGATGAAAAAGTTGCAGGCACAGCTCGGCTGGGGGTCAGGCTGGCTACCAGAGTTGCCAGGGTTGCGCCAGCGGGTGGCTTGGCTGGCTGGCTGGATGGCTTGGCATTTCGTAATGGCTTTGCTTTTGCACTTCACTACACTTGGCAAAAAGTTTTCGCATAAAAATTTAGATAATGCTCTCGCTCTGGCAAACTCTCTGCCAATGCATTTGACCCCATACTGTGGTACCCTACTGAACCCAACCCCCCTCCCACACGACACCCGCTTCAGCTCATCTGCTGTTAACCCTCTTTAAGTGGGTGTGGCCACAGGCAAAGCGGTCAGCCATGTTGCAATGTTGCCAAAATAGGAACGTACACAGCACTCTGCAACCCTACCATCTGCTCCTTGTCCTCCTCAACATCGTTTTCCCCACAAAAATGCAAAATTGCCGAATTGAGGAATTTCTCTACATTCGCCTTGCCACGACCCTCCCCTGCAACAGCACTGTGTTGCTGCTGCTCGCATTAACCGACTTAATATTCAGATTGAAATTTCTGAAATTTTCTACCATAAGAATTTATTTGTTAAGGCTCAACCGATTCGAGCCACCCTGCTTGAACGGGTACGGCTACAAAAAGCCATATTAGCTTGAATATTACATGATCTTGAAACGGTTCAAGTACAAATTTTAAAAAACTACCATTGCAATTTAATAACTTTAACTTTTACTTCAATACTACAGGCTTTGAACCGGTTGAAGTACAAATTTTAAAATACTAGAAAATTTATTTATTTACCGGTACAGTAGCTTGCAAATTTGTATATTAAAATTTAAATTTTGAACTATTTCACTCGCTTTAACATAATTTTCCTGCTCTCTTATAAAACTGCAAAATGTACAATTCGCATATTTACGAATGCATTTCGAAACTGACGAGTTACGAACCGGTTCGCAAGTGGTGCAAGCCAAAATGATGGACAGTACCGTACACATTCAAATTGTATGTTGAAAATCGATCAAAAAGTAATGAAGATTTGATTTAGAAAAGCCAAGTTAACTGACAGATTACTGAACCGCTTTAAATGGTACAATAACATCGTGCAGAGTACACAAGTTTTAGTGAAAATTCACTGTGAATTTTGCAATAATTTGACATGATTTCGAAGAAGACAGCACAACATAAAATGGATCAATGCGTATTAACATAATTCATGATGGGCGACAGTGTGTTTAATTACAAAACTGATTTGCAATTGGGGCGAAAATATTGTAAATATGTGCAAACAAGTATATATATGGAATACCCCCATATAAGGGACACCCGCCATTGCGCGGTGCATTGTGAAAAAAAAGCAATGACAGTCGCTGTGACATAAATTAGTTGCGAATGAGTGCAGTGAATGAATATGCCGGCGAAACGAATAAATTGTGCACAATAAATTGCACTCAGTTGCGAAATAAAGTTTGTCCTGCATATATATATATATTATATATATATATATATATATATATATTTTTTATGCATGCCTTGGCGACTAACCCCCTTTTTAACTGGAACTCCCCTCTACACTCTCTACAAAGTTAGTTGAACTCGCTGCCACGCTCGTTCGATATTTATGCGGCTGTTTATCGATTCATTTATCGCGGCTCATTACTGTTTGACAAGCACCTGCGCGTTCAGCGATCTGCGTCGAGTGCTTCTCGCTAGCAAGTGAATGAGAGGGAAAGGGGGGTGTTAGGGGTGTTATAGGAAAAGGGAGTGAAACGAGTGCCAGCACTTATCAAGCATTTATAAACAATAAACGAATATAAACAAGAAACTTTTGCCAGGCATCAAATGCAATACAACAATGCCGCAGGGACAGTGTGTGCCATGGGCGTGGTAGGCAGGGGGTCTAGTGAGGTGCGGTGTGTTGAGGTTATTGTGAATAAATGGCAGCAAAATATGACAAACAAAAATGGACGAAGGGTGCGCAAATTGATGCGCCCAGGGAAAAATTGCCAATGTCGGATTGGCAGTGGCGCAACGCGGGGAGGCGGGACACGGCAGTATCTGACTCTGACTGTTTGTGGGGTTAATAGAGCGAGGGAGAGAGAGAAAGACTCTTACTCTGCTTTCCTTCTTGTGGAAATATGTCAATGTGCAAAGTTTTTTGTGTGATTTCTTGAAAGTTATTTGCCAGCCCCCTTCTGTTTTACTACACAGTATAGCTGCTCAGTTAACGACTTGTGGATACTATGTAATTTTCATACTTTCAGCAGCAACTGCCACAGGCTGCGCATACCCCATTGGGTATCGCAAAATATAAGGTATGTAGGTAGAACAATGCACAAACAAGAAAAACAAAATAAAAGAAAATTTGTGTCTACCAAGACGAACACAATAAAATGAGAGCTCGCAAGATGACACCAAGAAGGGCAAGGCAGTAGGAGAGAGGGAGGGAGGAGGAATAAGAAGAAAGAGACGAAGGCAGGCAGATAGTAGACAAGCGAGGGCATAGGCAGCTGAGGCAAATGCAGGAAAAGAAAGGCAAAGTTTTACGTTGATTTTTGTATACGAAATATGAAAGGGAAGCGCGTTGAAGAAGCGATATGCCCAGCTGAGAGAGGTGGGGAGCAGGTAGCGGGAGGAGGGTGGTGTTCAGGCGGTTCACAGTCAGTAGGGTCGCTAAGTTTTACAGGGTGTGCCTTGTTGCTGCTCATATACGTATGTATCAAAAGTATTTTATGCACATTAGTTGCGCTTTTATGAACTCGAAGTTGTCATTTCTAGCCAACAAACTTGACGTACTCCCCCCCCACCATTCGCCTCACGCACTCCGCACTCACTACGCCTCTGCTCATGCTCCTGCTGCTTTCAATGTCCTTGTTGTGTCTGTTCTGTGCAGCGTGTGGCTGTTGTTGTTGTTCTTATTCTTGTTGATACTTTCGCAGGCCTCAAAAAGCAGCTGCAAATGACAAGAATTTGTTGCCTTCGCACACCCCCACCCTACCGGCTGCCATTCCTCCTCCGCCTCCTCACACTTCCCTCCCTCCCTCACCTCCTGCTGCTGCGTTGTCTCTGCCTGCGTTCGTGGCATGTAAATATTAACTTTGAACAAAATACGACACGGTCCACGGACCCAGCGACTTGGAAGGCCAGAAAACCCATCATAAAGTCCCCTCCTCCTCATCCTCATCTTCTTCTTCCTTCCACATTCATCACCTCCACTCCTCAGCAACTGCACTCAGCGAAATAATTGGCAAAGTAGCTTCGTATTGAACTCGCTGCAACTCGAACCCTACTTACCTCCCTTCCCCCGCAGCCCACGCTCAACAGAGACGCTTCGAGTATTTGCACTTTGTGAAGTGTGTCCACTCGACTATTTTCTGACTATTTCGGCACAACGCGTCGATTTACTTTAAATGCTGTCCCATCCGAAACAGTGTGTACCAGTGATGCCAATTTTTTGGAGTAAAATAGCTGTTTTTGACGAATAAAAAATCCAAAAAAATATATAGAGCCATAAAAAGCTAAAGCAAACAGTCAGCAGTTTTCAAAAAGTCATTATTGCAATTACTAAAATGTGTGTTGTGTGAGGCAAGTATGGTTGTCGAGGGTGTCACATGTCAAATTTTATACAGATTTTTACCTAATTTGTTGGCCAAAAATTAAATATTGTCAAAAAGCGATTTAATCACTTGTGCAGTGCTAATTTAAACCTCCGCAATTGATTAAGAGTAAAAACTCGCAATTTACAATTTTGAAAAATAGGTATTTTTTTTAATTATGTACAAGGAGGAACTCTTTCCATAAGTCGCGAAAAATTCGAAAATTTTTTTAATTTTCGTAATGTTATTTTTTTTAAATGTAAAATAACAAAAGGCTTCAAACAAAATGTCATTCCGCGTGATAATTCCAAGATTTTCAACAAAGTTATGATGTAGAGAAAGTGAGATTAGAACTCCATCAAGGGTCTTGGCAAATATTAGTCGACTTTGACATGATTTTTGAGCAAAAATAATATATTGTCTAAAATAGTTTTAAACACTTGTGTAGTACTAATTTTAAGCTCCGCAATCGATTAAAAGTGAAAACTGGCAATTTAAAATTTAAAAAAATTATCTTTCTAAAACAAAAAAATCATATAACAAGTAAAAAATCAGAAATTTTTGAAATTTTCTAATTAAAATTTATTTATACTTCTTGTATGTAGGATTGTTAGGGGCATTAAGAACTGAGCAAAATTTAATTCCGCATGAAAATCGCTAGATATTTATGCAAGTTTCCTTAGTAGAAAGCGCTGTTTTTTTTTTGTTGTAAGACTTAACTGCTATAATATTCCATAGGAATCAAGAGATTGAGCTGGCAATATGCTTAAGGCTTTTTTTTTAAGTTGAATATCCCCACATTCATCGCAGTCAAGTGTATGCAAAGTTTTAAGCTCTGCTCTGCTTTGCTATCTGATAAGGACAACTCACATATAAACACACACTTAAACATTTCTGTATGTGTGCAGTGCTTATATACTTGTTTATATAACTGCAGCTTGCAGCGCGATCTGCCTGACTTTTTTGCAAGTGTAGTTAGTTGGCTGCGAGAAACTGCGAGTCGCAGTTAAATAAAACTTTGTGCACATTTTTTGTCGTACTTTATGGATGTTGTCGTTGTAGCTTCTCCCTACAAAACGCCCCCAACTTCTTTATTTCCCCTTTCCTTCGCTTGCCTTGTGCTGCATTCAACGCGTAATCGGATGCAGCTCGGCTTAGAAGTTTTGTAATTGTTGGGTTGGCTGCCAGGACAACTACGTTGCAACGGCAGCTGCAATGGAGGAACCTGCCGATTTGACCCAAAAACAAAAACAACAAACTGAGTAGGGGAGAACTGTACGAAGGCGGGTAGAGTGTGAGTAAAGGATGAGGATACAGTACCGCTTCATTAAAGCCCAGTTATGACACTGAGCGAAAAGTTGTGGAGCGTAAATTCGTTGGGTTTCTGCGTTTTCCTTTTTTTTTTTTTGTTATTCTTTTCGTTCATCCTCTGGTTGCTTTCTTTCTCGGCTCGTAGTTTTCTTTACGCTCTCTGAGCACGTGTCAACGTTGCGTATGATTGATGAAGGCACAACAGCAGCAACAGCAACAGCAGCAATAACAATAACAGACTAAAGGACATTGAGTAAGCATGTCAGGCACAATGATGGAATAAGTGCGTGTTCGGTGGCGGCATGGTAGAGGCAAGATAGCGGGGAGATAGCCAAAGGGAGACGATGTACGCAAGAGATTGGGTAGAGAACCTATGAAGCGAACCAAGTAAAAACCTTCTGCTTGGGTTCATTAAACTGATGGCAACAGCTAATCGCATTTTCCTCTCGGAGTGCTGCTGACCAAGAGCTTCGTCTGCAAATTGATACGCACTAATGTCTCTCAATTATATAAAATGAAGTTACCACAGAGCACCCCCTCTCTCCCTCTATTTTATTTCCATTTTCCTTGCCCAACTGCCAAATGCTCTTTAAAGTCTATTAGATACGACTCTTATCCAACTCTAATTTCATCAAATTTCACAAGTCGCATGATAATACCTATAGCCCTATAAAAAAAAAAAAAATAAGCACTCTCAATTGTTTAGCAAATAATATATACTATTATAAAACTCAAGTTTATAAATATTTCAAGTTGAAGCAGTCTTGTCGAGCTGAACAAATAAACTTAAACTTATTACCGCAAAATGACTCTACATACAAAATTTGATAGCCCTACCCTGCGTAGGTTCAGAGATCAGCAGGGCTATACTGAAATTAATAAATATTTCAAGATAAGGTAGGCTTATTAAGCTGGACAATTAAATAAGCTGCATTAGGGCTTGATGACTTTATATACAAAATTTGATAGCCCTAGCCTGCCTAGGTTATACGTAGAGAGATCAACGAGGTTATACGTACAGACAAATTGCTGTACTGACAGACAGGCCCCCAATATACTTACTTATCTGCACTATACTTCATACACAGTGTTTTCTTTTATACTACACTACTTATAGATTATATATTTCACATAATATTAAACTGATTCAGTTTATATACTTCTGAACTGTGTAGTGTAAAAAGCGATTATAAAAATCGGAAATCCTTGAGCTGGCGGGTTAAACCTATTAAAAATCTCAATGAAAAAGGAAACTGAAGACTACAAATCATGCGAGCGAACGAGCAGGAATAAACTGATACAGCAGGCAATCAAAATGCCAGACAGAGAGGGACAGAAAGAAGAGATAGAGAGTGTGCGAGATAGAGATGGTCAGATGGTCAGTGGGAGCGGGAGATTCAACGGGTTGAGTATGCTTTTGGGAGTCGAGTCAAAAAGCGAACCAATTTTATTGCAGAAAATTCAAAGCGCGCGACTGCACTTCGATTGCAAATAAATATCACATGGGAATTGTTGAAAAGGAAAAAAGAAGTAGAAAAAGCAGAGCAGAGAAGTGTAAGAAGAGAGTGCGAGAATTGAGTTAAGTAGAGGGAAGCGAAAAGTGAGTCCCAAGTGGAGTCCAATTTGTTAGCTTATCAATAATATTTGCTTATCAAACATCAAAAAAGTGTCGGCAATAATGCGAGGCATGATAATCGGCTTGCAGGTCCCAATGAGGCTCTCATTCTAGCAGTTGTCTTATCTCCCTGCTCCCTCTCTCTCTCTCTCTCTCTCTCTGTCCCTCTCTCTCTCTCTCTCTCTCTCTCCCCCTCTTTGCAATACCAGACGTACTTGGTTATGCCTCTCCATCTTTGAAATACAAGCTGTATTAGGTCGTTTTGTTTCAAGTCGCAACTTGTTACAACATTTCTGTTTATTTATTTGGATTTTGATTTTGATTGAATAAGTGCAAAGGCAGCTAACGGCCGGATTTGTCTGCCTGCTCTACCTCTACCTACCTTATTGTCTTACTCTCTTGCCTTCTATTTCTATCTCACTCTTTCTCTCTCTCTCTGTCTCCGTCTCTTTTATGCTGACTGACTTTCGTGTCGTACTGTTGATTTAGCGCATTTACGCGCCCGATTTGCCACTGAGAAATTTGTCGCAAATTTTCTTTTATTCTTCAATGTTTTTCCTTTTTTTTTTTTTTTTTTTTTTTTTGAGGCTTATCGTATTTGGCATCGTATTTGCGAGGGTTGCCAGTGCTGTTCCGTGTCGAATCGGAAGCTTATAAATATTTAAATGGAACTTGCTTGGCATGAAAAATTATTGTCAAAGCAAAGGCCCACCTGCCCAACGTCTAAAGCAGCCTCAGCATCATCAATCATAATTTCCAGCAGCTGAAACAGCAAGAAACAGAAAGAGACAGTCTGAGAGAGAGTGGGAGGGATGGAGAGATAGTTGACGGAAATTGTGGTTGAGCTTCTGTTATATTCGGAAATTAAAGATAACCAAATATGACAATGCAAACTGTTCAAATAGAAAGTTTAAGTGAAAAGTTAGTCCGAGATGATGAGAGGAGGTATAGGGAGAATGAAAGAGAGAGAAAGAAAAAGATAGCTGCACGGGCTATACACTATTGAACTATAGGAAATCTATTTAGTTGTCCCATAACTCTTGACGCGTTACCCACACAGAGCTGTGCTAGATTAAGAGATTAGAGTGAGAGAAATAGCGAATAAATGAGAGAGAGAGAGATACTGAAAACCTCGATTTTTACTCTGTTTGATTACAGGATATTCTTTCAGTCAACCCACACCAAGCTACGCAAATTTTAGCAATATTTATCGACTTGTTATCGAGCAAGTTTGCATGCGCCTTGTAGCAGTTGAGTTATTTCTACAGCTGTCAGCCACAGGCTGCAGGAGTAGAGTCAAGTGTAATATAATGGGGATGGGGACGTGAAGGGGCGTGGCAAAAACTCTTTAAGCTTCTACTCGAGACTTTGCAACCGGAGGCTTTAAACAAATTAAGTGGCACACGGCGGGCATTTCACTTTATTGCCATGCGGCCTTCCACGGAGTCGTCGCTTCTCGCTACTCACTTGGTTGTTATTCATTTTGCCTGCCACAGAGTCGAAGGTAGCTGTACCACCTCAACCACTTCAGCTACCCCACCTGACCTACCTGAGGTGCTGCCCAGATGGCTGCCTTAGTGGCTGAGTGACGCGGTGACTCGTTGACTCGCTGACTGGTTGAGACCGCGTGCCACGGCCTGAGTTCCTTCTGAGTTTCATGGGTTTTGGGTTTCTTCTCGCCGCTCTTCCTCTCTCCTCTCGCTTCCTCTCCTACACTTTTTCCCTCTTCATCATCCTCTCCCTGTCTCGGTTTCGGTCTGCGCTACGTTTTGCTGCCTCATATTTATTTTCGGGCGCACCATTTACTTATACGCTCCACTTGCTGCACTTGCTGCGTCCCTGCCACGCCTCCCTTTTCTACCTTCCTCTTAACCTCAGCTCGCACAATAGACATGAACTTATAGCCCTCTGCCACAAAAGGCGACACCGAGAGAAGCGTGCCGGAGAAAAAGAAGGAGAAAATGAACGGCATGCGGATGTTTACCCAGGCAATGGGAAAAGCAATGGGCCAAATGTCCATTATAAGGCGCAGAGAGAGAGAGCGAGAGAGAGAGAGAGCGAGAGAGAGAGCGAGATAGAGTGGGCGAGAGAGAGAGAGAGAGAGAGAGAGAGAGAGAGAGAGAGAGAGAGAGAGAGAGAGAGAGAGAGAGAGAGAGAGAGAGAGAGAGAAAGAAAGATAGAGAGAAAAAAAAGCATGTGCAAGTGTGTGACTGGAAGACTTAAGATATGGCAAGAGGGAAAGCGATACAAATTAAGCAAGACATTGGGTAGATGCAGCGATTGTAGAGAAAGGCTCGAGAAGAATAAGTCAAGCAGTTAGGCAAAGTGAGAGCAGAGCAGAGCGATAGAGAAGGCAGAGAGCGTAAGGAAAAGAGTGACTCACGATTTGCAACATTTCATTTCTGTTCCATTTCCAAAGCATTTCACTTTTCTTTTGTTCCATCACATTGCATATTATTTATATTTTATGTACTAATTTTACATAATTTCACTCTCTAAACCTTTGTATTTAACTCTATTCTACTATATTGCACCTCATTCCATTTAATGGCACAAAATATTTTTTTCACCATAACATTCCATTTCATTTAATTCTAGCTACCATTCCATTCTGTTCCTGTTCCACACCGTTCCTTTTCAACGTATTATTTTTGCACTTTATGTTATTCTATTTTGTTCTATTCCACACATGGCACATCGTTTTGTTTCATTTCTTTTCCTTTCTCTACTTGCCGAACAACCTACGATCCTCGCAGCTTTGGACACAGCACACGTATCTTCTGTCTTGCTCCAAATTACGCTTTCCCTACCATTTCGGCTCGGTTCTGTACATAGGTTCCAGGTCCAGAGACCCCTCTCCCTTCCTAATTTGGTATGCATGCGTATTAGCCCAAAAGAGTGGCAAAACTTTGGCCGGCAACAACAAGCGAAACTCAGCGAACGAACGACTCACTTCCCGCTCTCTCTCTCTCTCACACCATGGCGGGTCTGTTAATTAGCGTGGCGCAGAAAATGGCTGCCGCATCAGCCAACTTTGCTGATAATGAAAATCGAGTCGTACTCTCGTTGCGTACCCTTCCCCCGCTACCGTCGTTCCTCTCGTCGCTGCCAAAGTTGCGCAAAAACTTTCATCAAAGGTTACAATTTTCTCTCTTACCGAGGTCTTTGTTTACTGCCAGCGGGAGGGGAAAGGCGGGGGAGGCGAGGACAGTAGAGCCGGCGGTAAGGAAATGGGGGGAGGGGGTCCTTTCGAAAAGAGTGTTGACTCTGTGCCAATGGCACCTGATTATTTAACCAGCTGGGAATTTGGCCTAGTGGCATGCGACTGTCTTCGAATGAGGCTCTTCGTTTTACTTGAAAATGCAAAGTTCTATTCGTAATACTTACTTTTAACTCGCATGATGTTCCCACTTCCCACTTGTGGAATAAAAAACGGAAAATCGAATGTTGTTTGAGGCAATAAAAAGTCTAATTTTAGTTTGAACTATATGTATTGAGACAGATTTTTCGGTGACTAAAATTAATCAGTATGTAATGGAACGATATGTAATTGACATACTCAAATACGCAAGTAGAAGGTAAAAGGAAATAAGTGAAAGTAATGCAAAGCTGCTAAATAAGGGTTAAAAAAAAAAAAGCTATGAGCTACAAACCAAAATTAACTAACATGAAGGCAGAAATCTTTGGATTCTTTTTCCCAATATGCATTGCAAGTTGCATCTAGTTTTGCTACTTTGATTTTTAAATAGGCCAATTAGTCTTTTGAGCTGCTTTAATGTGAGTTGCATGATATGTTGCAGCCTCCCGTTTGCTGTTGCTACGTTGTTGCTGCAGCTGCTGCTGGCAATTTTAATTTTTCTGATAAAAATATGTCGAAACATTTGGTATACTAATTTTCTGTTTGTGTGCGTGTGTGCTTCCAGCAATTTTTGACTGAAACTGAAAAGCAAACTAAATTTTGCTATCGAGACATCGGCTTACTGAGAAACGGCTGCCAACTTTCACATGCATATTCCATACACACACACACACACCCACACACATATCTTGAAGATGATCTTCTAATAAACACACACACTCCCACACACACACACACACCCACACACATTAAAACGTTGCGCCTAAAAATCATTCAAGCAAAAAAAGCACTTTCTGCATGCGTTATCGCTCTCGCTCGCACATAGCCATTAGCTATCTCTATCTCTCTGTCTCTGTCTCTCTTTGCAGCTCACCCCTTTCTCTCTTTGTCTCCCACCCCCTCTCCCGCTCTTTCACTTGTTCTGTGTATGTGCCTTTCCTTTTGCTGCGAAATTGCATTTCATGAATGGTAATGTGCCATGATGCGAAAGTACGAGAAGGCTCCCCCCTTCGACTCTCGTCTGCCTGCCGACGCCACTGTATGCCGATACATGGTGCTTCCTTAAGAGCCCCGCAAAATATGAACATGGCAGCGCTACTGCCACGCCCACACGCCATTGCCATCGCCATCGCTGCCGCCTATAACATCTATGCACAAAAGTCAAAAGGTGCTTAATATTCATAACATTTTCCTGCTGTTGTTGCTGCTGCCTGCCTGCTGCTGTTGTTGTTGTTGTTGCTACTACACAACAAAATGCAGAGCTAAAGCCAAAGAGCAAGCATTTGGTGGGAGGTGTGCGGGGGTTGGGGGACACAAAGCGAGCTCTGTTGGGCACTTTGAATCGACTTGGCCAACGGCAAAGCTGAACATGGGCAGCAGCAGCAGCGGCACTTGGTTTATAGACCGTACCGAGGGTAGCACCGGCTTCAGCTCGGAACTTCATTATGCACTCACTTGATACCCGGGCCACCCACTAACCTCCCCCCCCCACAGAGCATTCATAAGACCGTGTCCAGGCCATATGAAAAACGCAAATGCCGCAAAAATTCTTTATTGCTGCAGCAGGCAACCATCCGCCCCAAAAAAGGCACAGTTAACTGTATATATATGTAGGAATATTATGGATTCAGGTTCGATAGCGATAAATAATGTCAGTTCATTAAGATTTTCTAGCTGAGATTCGCTTAAGAATGTATTCAGCGCATTTTTGAGTATCTTTTAATAGGTACAAATGCTTTTTAATGTAGCGTAGCATGATTCATATATCTCAGTTCATCATCATCTGCTTCAGCGAATTCTCTGAGAATGCCAATGTGGGTAATCTCTAAGCAGAGGTTACATTATCACATCACATTCGCTATGAGTAAGAAAATTAGCATCAATCGATGAATCGAGTGGTTCTTCATTTAAATCATTTTTTGATGTATTTCGTGGGTTCTTTAAACTGCTCTACATATTTTAATGAGTTGTTTTTTTATGTATCAACTAGACGCCGAAATATAACGGATGATCTACCGTCGAGCACACACATTTGTACATTTCATTTGATTTTTTTTTTTTTTTTTTTGCACCTGTGATCATGCCTCACTCGCAGATCTTATTGAAGCTGAGAGGCTACATTAATTTCACGTTAACGCTGCTACCTCTGCTATGTATGTAGAGTAAATGGCATATTAAAGGCATTAGGTAGCTGTATCTTTTACTTGTCTATGCCTGTATTTGCACTGTTCTCAGCCTGTTGAGGGTTCCTTTGCTTCGAGCACTGTCGACGGGGCGAACTTGTAAATAAATACGAAATGTAATCCAGGCAGCAATAACATTGCCTCAACGAGAAATCCTTTTCGCAGCCCTCTCATTCTCTCTTTCTTGTCCTGTTTTTCACTTCTTCTTCTTCGTCCATACCATGCTTTGTGCAGAAATATTCGATTTGCTTCGGCCTTTGGACAACTGCTGCCTTAATCCAATATTAATCAATATTTATGTATATGTGAAGTGAATGAAAAGAATGAAGTGCAACATTTTTTTTATTTTTTTTTTGCTATTGCTGTGGTTCCTTTTCATGTTATTGTTGTACTTTTTGTTATTGCTGTTTGATTGTTTTCGTGTTTCGGTCTCGAACCCGTTAATTAATTGCCAGCGCATTTTAATTGCAAGTGTAATTAGTTATTCATGGTGAGATTGGAGAACGCGCACTACGTGTTGCATTTGTACAACACACACACACACACTCTCTCACTCAATCACACTCATTTCCAGTTCACCTTTTTCTCTCTCTCTCTCTCTCTCTCTCTCTCTTTTGCTTTCTCTGCCCCTCGCCCACATGTAATAGTTGAATATTTCATTAGACTTTGCCCAAGTTTCTATTTTGGCATTAAATTTTGTCGTAGTGCGCATGTTTAATTAAATTGCAACTTCATTTAATTAGATTTATTTTCAAGTTAATCCTCATCCGATTGTAGCCAATGAAAATTGGAATTAGTGCTATGTGTAGAAAGTAGTTTCTAACGGTAGCGTACAAGCTGACGCTATAATATGACGTATAGAAATTCATATTAAAAGAGAGTAATTCGTATCCGTTTATTTCATCACTTTCTACTTGTATTAGATTCATACACAATGAAAGTACGAGACTTCCCAAAATGAATAAATTGTTTTAATATCGGTAGATGTTTAAATTACGCTTCATAAGTTGATGCGGTGTTTTTCTGAAGTGTCCATAAGACACCGCATCGATTTGTTATATACTCGGTTTTGACTTGAATCTCATTTCAGGGAATACAAGAAGAATGCGTAAACACTTGGAAAATATTTCAGCACCCATGATTTTGTAGTTATCTTCAGCAAACTAACTTTAGATTAATTAAACCTTCCTTGTGAATCTTATCGCATAATGCAGGCCCTTGAGTTTCCCTGAGCTCCCAAGTTGTTCACATTTACTTCGTATTAAATCAAATCAATTGCAATTTTAAACATGACAAGGCAATGCCGATGAAGACACAGAGAGAGAGCGTCAGCCATGAGATAGCAAATTTGTTCATAAGACGATTATTTGTACCAGGTAAGAGAAACATTTACAACCTAAAATATATATAGCAGAGCGAGAGGGAATGCGTGTGTGGGAGCGAGATAAACAGTGAATGCAGAGGTTCAATAACGATGATAAAGTGCACGCTTGTTGTTGCAATATTAAGGGATTTGCACTCGATTTGAAACTGATTGAAGGCTGCTCGAATCGAATCGAGCCTAAAGCGTTGCTTTAGCTTGCCCAGTTAGCAGCAATATTATTGTTGTTATTGTTTTTGTTGTTGTTGTTGTTGTTGTTGTTCCTGTTGACCCTGCAGGGCAGATGCAAATAATTGACAGAAGTGTAGCTTAATTAGCCCCCACTCTCACACACCCAGAGCCCGACTCTGTCTCCCTCACTTTCTCGCTCTCTCTCTCTTGCCTATTTTATTTGTCCAATGCAGTTGTGGACGTCTCCTCGTTTTGTTATTGAGCTCTGCTAATAAATACATAAATTATCCATACACACGCACATACATACACTCATACATGACTGTACTCAAGCACACACACATACACACACCCACTACATTCAGCTGGAAATGATCGAAAATTGAATGTAAATATTGAAGCACAGAAGAAGAAGCACAGAGAAAACAGGGCAAATGTTGCGAATATTGTGAACAGGATTGACAAATACCCTGTAATCTAAATAACTTTGTGTTAAGAGCTATTTGTTGGTACTTTTCAAACAATCTTATATTTTTACGTGATACATAAATGAGTAATTACACCTGTTATGTGCGGACCAATTTGAAACAGCTCTCATGGGTTTAATAATACAGAATCTCTTAAAATTTTTAGTTTTATAGCCGTATACTACCTTCTATGAGTTTCTCAGATTTATTAACATTCACCTTATGCAATTTATTTATTCCATACGTTTTGTTTAAATTCCCAATTTTTCATATTCAGTTCCAATTAGCAAAAATACCCTGTACATTGACGACTGCAGAAAGATAAAAATATACATATACAAATATAAAGAGAGAGAAAGAGAGAGGCCGGCAGGGACAACGATAAGAACAACAGATACAAAGCATAGATAGTAGATGTGCAAATTGCTTATTGCTTTTTATTGGCTGTGCACAATTTAAATAAATAATCATTTTACTCAGTCACCAAACGCAATATTGAAATTTAAAATAAACTAAAATCAAAATATAAATAGAGGGAGGCAGAGATATAGCTGACTGAGTAACCTAAATACTGCAAAAAAAAAAAAAAAAAAAAACAAAGAAAATACTGTGAAAATTCCGGAAATGGTCTAAAAACACCCAAATTGCAAATATGCGCATAACACATGAGAATAAAAATTGAAAATAGAAATAAATTTTGTGGCGATGCTTGAAATCATAAATAAATGCATAAAGCTTCAAAATACGACAGGCTTTGCACACACGCACACTCGACCACACACACACACACAAACACAGTAAAACGAACAATGCGTAAAAATAACAGAAAATTCGCCCTGCTAATTGACTAAAGTGCCGGCTCGGTGTCCATGTCCATTTCCGACATATGTGTGTCTCTTTCTCTCTCTCTATGAGTGTGTGTGTGTGCGTGTGCGTGTGCTTGTGTATTTAGAGAATGAAAAATTTGACACTTGACCCAATTTAATGACAGCTGCTGCAAGCGTCAACAGCAAATGAAATATCGAAACAGTAAATGCGCTGTGAAACCTCAACGCAAGATAAGAGAAACTCAAAATAGGATAGGCACACATCGCCAATATGATGTTCTCACTTTCACATTCGCTAAGTGAATTTATCGATGTTTTTCACTGAGTGAACTTAATTTAATATATCAAATGAAAACCAGTGAAAATAAGGGATTAATAATACAGACGGAAAAAATTACAAATTTTTAATAATTTTATATTTTATTTTATATTTTATATTTTATTTTATAATTTATATAATATAAAATGACTAAATATGTCAAAACATACACAAAATGTCATTTCGCGTTAAAATCCTTTTTTAACAAAGTTATGTCAGATGCAAGTCAGGTTAGATGTTCTGTAGAGTGTCCTAGATGTCAAATTTGTAAATTAAGTATCGCATATTTATCGCAAAAATTTAAGTTTGCAAAGTTGTATTTTTTAATATTATTAAGGTTTCTAAGTTTGAATGTTTGTAATGTAGAATGACTAAGGGCGTCAAAACATAAATATAATGTGGTTCAGCGTTAAGAGACCATGATTTTTAATTGAGCTGTGCTGGGGTTAGAAGTCATGTCCGGGGTCTTACATATGTATTTTTTAGAATAGTTTGACATGATTTATGACCAAAAATTAAATATCGCCTAAAATAGTTGTAAACGCTTGTTTCATGATAATATTGACCTCTGCAATCGATTGAAACTGAAAACTCGCGATTTAAAATTTTGAAGAAAAAAAATTGTGAAAAATGATAAGGGGGGGACCCTACTTACAAGTAACTAAGAATTCGAAAAATTTAAAAAGTTCATTTTTTTTTTTCTGATTTATACTTAGAGTTTGCCATATTATAAACTCTGATAAGGATTTTTAATTGTCACTAGCTTGGGAATAACTATATATAATTATAACTATATAATAATAATGATATGTATTCCTGTAGATAACTTGAATAAAATTTGAAAATGAAAACTAGAAAAGTCGAGCTTAGTCGAAAATTCCATTTAGAATTAAACACATGTACATACATGCAGCTCCGGATAATATACGATATGCGATGGCAAAGTTCAATCGAAAGTTTTTTTTTCATTTTACCATGGGAAAATTACTTTAAAGACCATGTCTGTAGTCAGTGGGCAACCAAAAAAAAAACTCTCGGCATAATGGAACACGACAAACGTATGTATGTGTTATTACATGTTTCCATTTGTGAGGCGTTGAGGGCGCTGTAACATGCAGCAATTGAAGGCGTGGCTGCAGCTGTAACTGCTGCCGCTGCCTGTGTGCCGGCTGTGCTGCATATGAATAATAGAAGAAAAAGTGCATAAATAAAAATCCAACCGAAAAAATTATGCAAATAAATATCTCTAATACATTTGTTTCAAGTTCCCCTCAGTCTACCCCTTGCCCACTGTACCGGATGCGGGCAGAAAACGTTTGGCAGGCAGTGTGTGCGTATGAATGCACAAAATATTTCTGTGTGTGTGTGTGTGTGTGTATGAGCCATAAATTTACAGCAATGTCATGACATGCTACAGCCTCCAGCCACGCCCCTTCCCCCGGCACTGTTTCAATTGTGATTTGCCAAGGCTTGCTAGCGGCTGAGGGATGGGGGAAGGGGGGATAGGCGGCATGTTGTGGTGCGCAAAAGCTTGTTGCAAAAATGTGTTGCATACTTTTGTGCATAGTTGTCGATTGCCATCATTAAGTTGTAACTGTGCTGTGTTGTTGGCGGAAGAGACGGAGGGAAAGGGCTGGGTAGGGGTGGGGACATCATCATCATCATCGTCCTCATTGGTGGTGGCTTACCACATCATTTAATGCTCATTAAAATAAATGCGTCTTGTGTCTCCTCCTGATGCACACGCTCGTGCTACTTGACATTTTGCGGTATTTTAATTTGGCGCACGTTGCAAGTGCCAACAGCAACGCCAACAGCAACGGCGACAGCAAAAGCAGTGACATTTAGCTGTTGATTTAGATTTGTCTATATTCGCCACGCGAAACACACAAGATCATACTAAATTATAGCTTAAAAACAGAACAGATACTGTAACTTAAATGAAGAAGTATTTTATGCCTTAAAATATCCAAAGTTATATATATTATTTATATACAATATAGACACTAGACCATATAATACCATACTGCAATATATGCCCAAGTCTTACTTCCAGGGTATTTCATATGCGACTAACTGAACAGCTCAAAAATCTTTACCAAATCTCAGTTCAGCCCACACAGACAAATATACCAGTCAGAGAGAGACAGAGACAGACAGAAAATGAGAGCGACCCTGCTTACGTAATGCCATAGATTACCTACCTAAAAAAAAAAATAAAAACGCCTGCTGAGATTACAACAAGCCCGTGATAATTGCACCAATTCATGACTCAAAACTCTTGATGATTTTATAGGCAGTTTTGAGTGTCTGCGATCTACTTTCAAACATAATTCCCATTACTAAATCATTGATATATATATGGCGATTATTTACTTTAAAAATCATTGAGCCAAATGCCATAGAAATCGATAAATACCTAAGCAAATCGCTGCATAAGGTTCTATTCAACTTTCACAAGACGTTTTTTTAGCTGCTTACAAAGATCACAAAAGAATTTAAAATTTCTCTAAATATTTGATTTAAATGTTATCGAAAGTATGCTGCGCTTAGCGATATGGGCAATCGATTAGGGATTGACAGCATTCAAAAAAACGGACTACATTTTCTAACTTTATTGTTATATATTCAAGATCACTGCAAGAAAAAAAAAAGTTTATCGACAATATAAGCAATCGAGAGTGCTAATTAGAGCTGTCAATATCGAAATTTGCGAGAGCAGACTCAGCTATCGATGGTGTTGTCGTTACTTATTGAATGTTTTAAATATATATGATACTAATAATTTTTTTAACGATCTCGCTTATATAAACAATACAGTATTAACTCTTAAGGAAGTTATCGATAGTAAAACTCTTCAAAATGCATTTCGATAATATTGAAAGTTAGGTTGACGTGCACTTAGACGCGTATCGTTGCCAACTCGGACGCAAACTTATTCAAAATTCAATTACAAAATCGTTGATGAAATAGTTAAGTGCTGTAAAGTTTCCATGCCAACGAGGAGCTTGTTGCACTTAACGGACGTATACGGTTAATCTTCGTCGCATGGGCAACTCTGACACAGCTTGAGAACGAAACACAAGGATGCCCAATTGAAGGCAAACGACAAAGCTGTTGATAAGTCGCAACCGCATTCAATCAACTTGCCAGCGCAGTTTCAGAACGTTCATTTATGTCATTGCCACAAAGTGAGGTGTACGAGTGTGTGAGTGTGTGTGTGTGAGAGAGTGTGTGAGTGTGTGAGCACATTCGTGCTGCATTGACAGTGGCAAGAAATTGAGTTTACGACTTGCGCTGTTCGGCGCTGCTGTTGCCACTGCGACTGTCAGTCATAACTTGCCCGGGATACATTAGCGAGATAGGCGCCAGCTTCTGCTTTATTCATCGACATGTGGACAAAGACAGCGGCAACTGTGGATGGAGCGAAGGGGCAGGAGTGGGTAGGTGGGTTATGCGCTGTGCCAGTCAACCAGGACGCAAACGGCATTAGAAGGCGTCTTTTATCGCCTTTTCATCGAGGTTATGCTGCATATTGCATGAGCCTGCCATATGGAAATTTATGTGGGCGACATCTCTATATATGATGATGATGATGGTGGTGGGAGGAGCGACATCGTTCAAATTCGAACGTGTGTATTCCTGCACAGCAGCACAGCGAAGCAGTTAGCAACCGCAACAGAATTGTCAACCAGTCCCTGGCAATGCCTCAAGGATGCACAGTAGAAAAAGCCAAAAAAAAAAATATCGCAATAATATGATGAAAAAGAAGAAACAAAACACTTTTAATTTTTTTTTTTTTTGTAAACTTAACAATACTGTACAGGAACAACTATCGTGAGGCGATAACTTAGAGAAAAGCTAGGACAAAGTCCATAGAAATCAAATCGAGTCATCATCAGTTTTTCACATTTTGAAGTAATAAATAAAAGCTAATTAATTTCGATAAACGGTCGCAGCTATCGAATTTATATATTTGCACGTTTTCCGACACTTAACAATGCGCATAAATCGATAATCAATAGCTAAAGAAAATGTAAGAAAAATTTGATTGATCTACGCACTGAACAAAGCCAATATATCGATAAGCGATCGATTATTAAAAAACACGAGCATCGATAAACAATAAACAGTAGCAATAAACAATAACTTAGCAAAAAGTTTCACAAATAAATTAATGAACTTAATCGATAACTAGATAAACAGTTTGAAAACCTATTAAAGAAAATGAGAATTATAATCTTTTTCGCACCAGTAGCGAAAAACCCGTCAAATCGCCAACACTATGCAACACTGGAGAGCTACAGCTACAGCAACAACAAGAACATAAGCAACAGTGAGAAGCGCTCTAAGAGCAGCCACAAACATGTCCTTATCGATGCTGCTGTGGCTGTCGCTGGCAATTTCAGGCAGCAGCGCAAAATGTTTCAATGTGTGTGTGTGAATGTGAGTGCGAGTGTCTGAATGTTGGTGTGGCGCACTCAGTTATAGATTTCTTAGGGGACTTGTGTTTATTATCTTTTTTTTTATATCCTTTCGCCTGGTTATTTTTTATTTATTGATGTTGTACATTTGAGTTAAGGGCGAACGGCGTTTTCGTTTCGTTTTCCTCGTCGCATTCGTTTGCCATAACTGATGCCGTTTTTCTTTTCCCAACACAAACACACACACACACGTTCATCCATAACTAGGACACGTGGCATGGACCACCAGCAACAGCTTCAACAGCTTCAGCTCCACCTTCAGCTGGAGTCGAGTTGACTCGTCTCGGCTTTGGGCCGAGCTGCGCCTCCCCAAGTAATACAAATATTGCGCATACGCCACGTTCGCCTCAGCGACAACAAAGTAGCCCCTGACCATATTGCCTGTGTGTGTGTGTGTGTGTGTGTGTGTGTGTGTGTGTGTGTGTGTGTGTGTGTGTGTGTGTGTGTGTGTGTGTGTGTGTGTGTGTGTGTGTGTGTGTGTGTGTGTGTGTGTGCGTGTGTGTGTGTTCGAGTGTGTCCAACTGAGTGTGTTTGTGTGTGTGGAAAGCGATCAAAAGTCAACGCCAACTGCCATATATATTGAACTTGCCGCGCTGCAACCGCTCGCCAGCAACCGTAACGGTTCCGGTTACGGTTACGGTTACGGCAACTGTAAAGTTGTTTGCTTTAAAACTTGTCTACCCGCTTCCCATCCGTGTACTGGCAATGCAATTCTAAATGGGATTGGACACAAATTGTGGCACTCAACTTGAAACTGAACGAGCTTATTACTTCACGTATCCCTTACTGCCGTAACAGCAACAGATCCCCCAAAGCGAAAAGAACATAAAAGAATCTATTTATTACAAATTTGTATACATTTTCTGGTAATATTTAGGACTTGCTACAGAAATCTCAGAAACTTGTACAGCAACATACATGCAATTTTGCCTACAATTTGTCAACTAAATAATGTTTGACATAGACCGTACATTTACGGCTGCATTCGATTTATTGTCAAGCTATCTGTTCTCTTGATTAGGATCTGCTGACGAAGCTGCAGTGGGCTACAGGCTACAGTATGAAAAGCCCATGCTCCATTTGATATGCGACGCTGGCAAAGTCAAAATCATAATTGATTCAATTTTAATTGCAGCTGCAGCTGAAAACCGAAACGGAACCCGGCAACAGAAACAGACACTGAGACTGCAACTGCAACTGAAACAGAAACAGAAACTGAAAACGGAAAACTGAAAACGGACAACTGAAAGCCGAACAAAATTGACAGACATTTGCCTGGAGGAGGCAAAAAGGCGATCGATTTAAATGCCAAGTTATCTTCCCGTCTATATTTCTCAACAGGGTGCTCTCACGCTTCTTTAACTCACAATCCCTCGCCACCCTATCTCCCTCTACCTCTCGCGCTTTCTCTCTCTCTGTCCCTCTATGTCTTTCACCTCGCATTTGTGTTGCAGCTGAATCACATTTAATATTGGCTTGTCACGTGAATTAAACTGTGCCACGGCTGTGCCTGCGACTGCGACTAGAACTGAGTTTTCATTTTGAAATGCGAAAACGAAGAGCGCGCAAAGCAGAAAACAAAAGAACAGCGCACCCAAAAACAAAACGAACAAAAGAGTTAAAAAAAAAACGCACACACACATAGACAGCTGACGGGAGTAGCAAGTAAAAATAGCTAGTGGAAATCGCAATTTGAGTTGCATTTGAAAATTGAATAAATTCGTCGCAAAAATGTCAGCTCCATTTAAGGGAGCGTGGCAAAAAGGGTGGACGGGGGGAGGGGGACTGCTGGCTTTACCTAATTCATGAAAAATCATTTTTCTTTTGTCACCTGTCTGTTTTTTGTTTTTTTTTGTTTTTTACTGTATACTCTTTCGCGGCAAAGTACATGGGAATTTTTCTGGATTTAGCTTACTGATTTTATAGACCTAAACCTTATACTAGGTAATATTAAAAAAAAAAAAAACTAAAGAAAGTATATCGTTAGCCCCAATGTTGCTCGATTATCGGCTTGTAAAAAAAAGGTCACCCTGTTCATCTTGTTTTTGAAGCATAGTTACTCTTATGCTTTTAAAATTACCTATCCATATGTTTTTATACTTAATTAATATCATATGTAGCAACCTTCTGCACTCAGAAAAAATTGCGAGAAAATAGGGTCACCTTTTTGCTGTTTCGCTTTGGAGTATGGTAATCTCTGCCAGTGTATACATTCTTCGATGTCCTATGTTACACACATTTCAGCTCTCTGCCTGCCATTTTGCTATTTTGCTTTTTGCATTGCGCATCTCGCTACGCAATGTGGGCCAAAAGCCACATTAAAGCCAGAATGCCAGAGAATTCGCCAGAATGCAAATTGGCAAATTGCGCTCAAAGGGAATTCTCAATATTGCTTAACGGATTGTGGCATAGATTAAGCGGCAGGTGCCACATTCACATCCGACAGACAAGGCAAATGCAGCAGCAAATGTCAATTGCGTTTTCCCATTCGTATCTAATTTCATTCACAATTTAAGCTTGCTATGCAACCTACATAGGAATATGCATACAAAGGCTCTTTACCCTTGATCGAAATCAATGCAAAAAGCCTATCAATGTAATAGAATAATAACATCAGTGAATTGCCCCAAATTTCTGTTGACTAAGCGAAACAGAAAGAAACACAGTTTTCTGGCAATTGTTCTACTCGTCCTAGTCAAGGTCGAAAAATATCGAAATGCCGCATAACAAATCGGCTTAAGACCTTTGTTATAATCCGATTGGATTTTGGATATTGCAATTTCACAGAATTTATTTATATGCATAACGAGTACACCGTTTTCTCACTCTCTTTTTCCCTGGTTTGAAAGGCAACAAAAATAAACAATAACTTCCAAGAAAAAAGAGAAAAACTCAAGGAAATTATTTTTTAATAAAAAAAACACGAAAAAATTGGCTACCATAATTAGCCATTATCGGCAAAATACAATAATAATTTATTCGGATTGGAACTGGATCGCATGTTCAGCTTTTGAAAACTTTAAAGCATCCGTTATTTACTTACAAATTGAAAAAAACATTTCTACCAATCATTTCCAAGCAAAATCATTTATAATACTCGAAATCTATTATCTAAAAAAGATGAGCAACTGATTTTTAATAATATATTAAAGACATGCACATTATTAAAGCATATTTTTAAGGAACATAAGGGTACCGATTGAACTTTGAATTTTACTAATGATTTTTGCGAGCTTAACGATTTTCCTTTCTTTTTTCTTTTTTTTTCAAACCTGTCAATGTGGACAAAGAGCTGCTGCCACGACAAGGTAGTAGGTGCCTGCCGGCGAAGGGGGTTAATTGAAAGCCGTGTGGGCGTGTGCGTGCGTAAGTGTGTATGAAAGTTTTCTTTTTATATGGGTCCACACAGCAAGCACCAACAACAACAACAACAACAAGACGGCTGTACAGATTAGCAAACGGCGATATCCCAAAAATAGCAAAAAATACAAAAAAAAAAAACACAAGCAAACAGAGTCAACCAGTTCGCTTGAGTGACAGAGGCTATCGGTGCGTTTCGATCACAAGGACAAGGACGACAGCAGGGTGGATATGAGGCGGAATGTTGGGGTGCGTGGGGTTAGAGTTCATGCGGTTGGGGTAGAGGAAAACCCATGTCATGCAAGCTGACTGCGATTGCGACACGGAAAACAACAACACGAGTGCCAAAATAAATAAATTAAATTGTTGAAAAATGTGGAAAGTTTGTTTTTTTTTTCTCCCACCCCCTACTACTGATATACCCTGTAGTAATGCATTATTGTGAAGTATGCTGTAAAAATTTGTAAATTAAACTTCTAATTATTTTAAGTTTTATGTGTAAGGTACAGGGTATTTTGCAGTCACGCACACTCTCTCCTTCGACTATTTTTCGTCTTCGGTTTTCTCGACGCAAACATCGCATGTTGCATACGAAATCGAAACGAAAACTTGGCAAAGTTGATTTGCTGTACGTGTGCGTCGTTCTTGCCACAAACAAAGATTGGGGAAGGGCGGAGGCGTGGTGTTGTTCCCTAGCAAGTAGAATTCGCTCACGCGTGCACTCATTACGAATATGGATTCAATTATCGTATATCGCACTCTATACGACCCTTACCTTATTCTATTCTCTAATACAGCTTCCCCCAGTCGAGCATAACATGCTCGAGCACGTGTTTTGGAGCTCAAACAACAAAGCAAGACAGAGCGTAGGGAGAAAAAGAAAAGAAGATGAAGAATTTACCCAATTTCATCAGCTTGTAAAATACTTTATCTAAAGAAAATGAATTAGTAGTAGTACGCGATCGAAATTAAATTATTGAGGTTTATTTCTGTTGCCTTACGCGTTGTTGTTATAACACTATAATTATCTATTGATTTATATATATTTTACGATTAGAAATTTGTAAGATTTTTTAAGAAATATAAATGGAACGTCAGATGATATAGGCGTAATGTATTTATTCGTTTTCAATACAAATTTGTTAGATATTATATATCGTCCCTGGGCATTTGTTAATTAATTGAATTAAATAAAGCAAATCCATTTATTTAACTGTCACTGATCCATTAAGAACATGTCGAAATTGTTTTTAAATCGATTAATTTAAAAGTAATTTGTTAATCCAATAAGATATTTGTTACAATTCTTCTGCCTTTATTAGGTCTCTTTCAAGTGTCATTAACTTATCGAGTTATCAGAACTCTAATGTTAACTTACAAGTAAATTGAAATGTTATCTACCATCTAAACATACTCGTTTGCTATTTATAAGGGGTATTTACAAACAATTGCCACGTGCTCTTAAATCGATTTGCATTTTTGACAAAGTTGTAGTAAATTTGATTAAAAATATGTGTGAAAAATTCGCTTGCAAATTCGACACGACAATTCATAATTTTGTAGTATGTGTGCAAGTGGTGTGTGCGTGTATGTCTGTGTGAGTGTGTGTTGATTCTTGGCACGTCAACTAATTAAGTCAATATATCATTAGCCTGGTACAAGTTTCGCTGCCCTGGTGCCCTCTTGCCGCGACGCCCGCATTGACATCTCGGCCTCGTCGTCTCTAATGGCAGCTCGTTAAATTTATTGCGCATACGCCCCCGTGTACCTTTCACCTGACACCAAGAGAGCGAGAGACACGACAAAGAGAAAGAGAGAGGCGAGCGAGAGAGCGGAGTGAGCAAGGCAGTGAGAGAGCGCGTCCCTCACGAGCAGCTTTAAATGTTAAATGCGCAAATTACGGCGCACGTGCCGCAGCCATTGACTGCGACTGCGACTGTGGCAGCGACTTTGACTGCGACTGACAGTCACCCACGCACACACACGCATACACACACTCACATAGACACACGCGCACGCCCACACAATGGGCGTATCAGCGTTGCAACCTGGCAGCATTTCGCCTTTGATGGCAAACAAATGCTTTGCTATTTATTGCCAGCCCGACGGTCTGACACTCTTCACATCACGCTACACCCAACACTCTCCGTCTACCGTCACACTCCTCCCACACCTAGCTACTCGTCTTTCGCTTTAGCTTCATTCCCAGTCTGGAGTCTGTCGTAGTGCTCTTCCATTGTCAGTTATTTACAAGGGCATTGGGCGTGCCAGATTTCAGTGTGGCCAAAGAGCGTAACGAGTAATACACACACTCTCTCTCACTCTCTCCCTCAACTTTCTGTCACTACCAACTAACCTCCTCCCACCAAGCACACACACACACACATGCAGATAAATTATTGTCCAGTTAATCACATACAAAGTGGTCCGCGACTTACGATCGTTAAACTAGATACAATTTGTGGTGCAAATGCGTGAAGCGACCGAGCATAATGCTTCGCAAATTTTGCAAGTCTGCGACTCTTATACCCGCTAATCAGTAGAGAAGCAGGGTATAAGCAGCGGAATGCATCTCTGACTCCACAAAGTATACACACATATATATTCCTAATCAGAACAAACACACGGCCGGGTCGATGTTTGCCGGTACATCTATCTATACATCTCAGTTTTTCCAAGTGCTCAGGCAAGAACATTTGTTGACGATAACATATACATATATACAAATATTGCACAAATATCAAGTTTTATTTTTAGAATGCGGCCAAGCCCTAATGCGCACATGTCAATCGAAGAAAAAATTCGATTAACTAACGCAATTTTATGGCTGAGCGCAGCTAATACTTTCTGGGGAGAGCAATAATTTTTTGGTGCAAATTATTGTTTTTAAGGCATACGGGGTAACCTTAACCCCTTAACCCAATAACAATAACAATAGGTAAAGTACAATCACAATTACAGTATCACAAAATTTTAAATTTTAACAGTTCGTCTCGAGGGCGATCGTACAATTAGATCCTTAGGTTGTCGCCTGTTAAGTCTCCTCGGTGGACGAGATCTGGTTAGGAGCTTGGCGAGATGATTTTTGTGATTCACCAGTTTCTCGTTATATCGGCTCGAGTGCATGCTTATGGCCTCGAGTACAATTCGCAATTTAAGGTCTCTATGGCGGGTGGTGTTACGTATGAACCACTCGCATCCAATGATCATACTCGCAATCTTATTTTGGATCAGCTTGGATCCTACGAATTTGACTGTCGCAAGCCAGACCCCAAATTTGACACCAATACATACATATTGGGGCTATGATTCTCTTGTAAATTGTCCCTTTTTTAGCATAGTGACATAGTGACAATTTACTATGTAGGCATAATAAGGCACATGATTTGTGCCAATCGGATTATGATCGGTTAAAAAGCATAGCAGTTATTTAGTATATAATTCTAGAAGGTTTAATGACAGCACTCAAAAGTTGCAACATAAAATAGCAGAAACATAGATTTACTGAATGTTTTTCGCTAAGTGTACTCAGCCTAGTCACTTGGCAGTACAGGTAAGCTCTGTACTTATCTACTCACACAGTATGCCTGATATTCTTTCTCTTTCTTTCTCTTCCTCTCTCTCTCTCTCTCTCTTGAGATGATAAGACGGCAGCATCTCACAGTTTTTAGCACTAATTAGATCGTTCAACATTTTCATGCATTTTGTATGGCAGCAATGTGACGGACCTGAAGCCTGTCGACAGACGCTTTAACCCTTATCACACGGCGACAGAGAGAGTCGACGTCGCGATGGGTTAACAACGACGGGTCGTCACGCTTGAATTGCCCTTGGCAAGCGTTTTTGGTAATTTTTATGTGTTTTGACCACTTGGCACAAGCCACGCCCCACCACCAGCTCCTCCCCTCATACCACAATCCCCATGGTGGTGTTATTATGTGCACTCTGTGTGGCAGCGTTTGGCCCTGTAATTTATTTATGGCCACATAATAAATCTGTGCATAAGACATTGCCTGCCCGACGGCCAGGCCCGGAGACAAAGGCGCACAGCAACATAGAGTGCGAAAGAGAGCAAGAGAGAGGAAGAGACGGGAGCCGAGGCTGGGATAGAGAATGTGTGCGTATGCCTATTTTGACTCTCTTTCGTTGTATCTCTTAATGATTTGCCTTCTTCGGTTTTCTTTTTGTTTTTAATGCTTTATTGCAGTGTCATTTGCGCAAACTGTTGTTAATAGCCCAAGTAACCGGATATGATCAATCCGTGGGTTATGTATATGCCTTGCCGACATCGCAAACTATCCCTCCATCAAAGTTAATCTATCGGTTGCAACATGCTAGGTAGAATTTGACGCATTCAATTTTTACTCGTTTTTACTTATGTTAAAAGTGATCCGATTATAATACTATATGTTCAAATATCATCACATATTTAATATCTATAACAACTAAGATTTTTTTTTACCAGACCGGTTAAATATCTGATAATCTGATTCAAAATAAATACATATATTGAAATATTTTGGTTTCGCCATACTTGCACTGCAACCATCAGTTCAAAATTGTTCTTAAATACCCTTTCCAAGGGTAAATAACTAAATGTGGTGCACATGTACATGAAAGTACTTATATTATCAGCATCAGCACAGTCTGACTGTTTCTGACCTTTCGTCTGTTTTAATCGATGATAGAGTTACTTATATTTTGAGACCATATAATAAGTAAGAACGGCTGCAATCAAGGGTTTAATGAATTTTCTATGTGTTCACATTATTGAAGTAACAAATATAGAAAATAAAAGAAAATATTGCTAGTCGAGTGTTACAGAAAATTTATGCCGTCATTCTAGCTACTGTCATATATCCTAACATTACCCATCCAGGTTGCTTTCCAAAAATAATTGATCCCAGAATTTTCTGCTCTGCAATCTTACCCAATCGCTAAGGTTGGCAAAGTAGTCAATCTCTTTATCTTTCTATGATAGTTGTTCAATTTTCTTTCTATGATTTCTTTTGTGAATTCTTAACAAACTCAAGCACTTAAATTTGCATATTAATCAAACAAAGAATTCTAGTGATTCCCCTTTTTCGTATTCACAGTTAAAATAAATGCGCAAATAGGCAGCTTGTCATAAGCAACCGATAAGCCACATGATTTTATACCCTTTCGAAAAGAAGAGCCTATGAGTGGATATACCTGCCAGCAGATTTCTTCCAATATTTTTTAAGCAAAATGTCATACATATCTGAGGACTAAGTTTGATCGGCAAAATTTTAATTTTTCTAAAATTCCATTAACCATTATTTAAAGTGTTGTAAAATAATATTCCCTTTGTCGCTTATTGCTGTTGTCAGCAAAATATTAAGCATCAGCTTCACCTCTAACCCAAGAGTGATAAGACTGAACAATATTATCTATATATACGCTCACTCGTTTTCAGTTGCTTTTTGCCTATTTAAAGCGGTTCAGCTTAGACATGTGCCACACAGTTAAATCGCTAAGTTCGTCGCGATGGAACCTCTTTTCATGCTGCTTCTTGGCTTAATCGTTTTAAATACGAATTCGAAAGTGGATACAACGTGTACACTAAATACAATATATCCTGCTCCACAAGTTATAACCAGCTTTGGATCAAAGCATCTATTAATAGAAAATACAAATGAAATTACACGACAGTCAGGACAGATCGCTAACCTTTTTTGTCCCAGTGGATTCCAATTCCAATCTGAGTAATGCCAAACAAGATACAAGAAATTTTTGAGTTTATTGTCCGATCGGTTTATAATTTGAAAATAGAACGTTCAGCTTGTGTGTTACAAAACCCATTTTCACTGGATAAAATTAAAAGTACTTATTAAATAGTTTCATACTTATTCCTTCTTTAATTCTTTCAACATTTTCCAGTAACTATGGTAAAAGGACTGTAGACAACAGTCGTATGGGCGTGCAATGCTTATCAGACGGCTATTTTTATAACGAAGAAGACTACATTAGCTCGATCGGATGTCTTGAAAATCAAGATACTCAGTTGTACGAAAGTATTTCGGCAATGCCTGATTGTAAGGCAATGAGTCTAGTGGTTGGCAGCGATTTTTCAGAATTGGGAACAATTAAAACTCTTGCTTTATGTTTCAATTTCTTGGAGCAACAGCTGAAGTATGTAGCCTACACAGCATATCCGTCGAAGATAAAGATTATCGAACATGTAATAGACGAATTAAAGTTTTAAGTTTTAAATAATTAATATGGTTTATTAACACAGACACATATCGGTCAATTAAACCGATTGGGCCTGGATACTAAGGTTGCCTACGACAAAAGCCTCTTCAAAGAGTTCAAGTAAGTATGAATCACTTAAAATGTCTTTTTGAACATGATGATAACTGATCGCAATTTATATTTGCAGTACTCTCGATGTAAGTCAAGCCATTCGCAAAGACAATCAGCTTCGGGCAATGTTTGGAACAGATACATTTGAGCTAAGCAATCTTGTTCAGGACGAGGCCTTTGGGCAAAGCCTTAACAAATACAAAGAGATGCTAAACATTGTTTGGTTGCGAGCTCTGCGCACTGGTAACTGGCAGAATCTGCTGAGCGCACTGAAGATTGCCAGTCTTGACTGTGGCAATTTCGATGTTCGGGTCGGAGTTTCTGGCACTGTTTCTACACCAATATTTCAGAATTGTAACGAGACGAGAAGTGTCAATATAGAAATGGACTCGGGCACTATCTTGACAGTACCGGCATATATATGGGCACATATACGTGCTCTGCAACCGTCAATTAATTCCACAGTTGATGAGTTCGTTGCAGTTGGTCACAATTCGCCATTTGTAAGTGTTGGCCAACGTAAATTATGAAAATAATCAATTAATCGATCATTTGTATCACAGTTAACCAATAACGAACGTGAAGGCATTTGCCAGAGTATATGCCATGAAATTACCTGGCTCAGGAACACCCTATTTGCCAAGCTCCAAAAATACCCTGTTTACGGTTTTGTGCAGTGCTGCCGTCTATCGGATGTGGCCCAAAAACTAAACAACTTTCCCACTTCTGTCGAGATTCCACCAGCTCCACCATCTCTTCCACCTCTACCACCTCTGTCAGATCTACCTATTCCTGAACTTGACGTCACGAATAAGTAGAGCAGAAAATTCGAATACCGCTTTATACTTTCTTTATATTCATTCATTTTTTAAAAATTTTAAATAATTGTCGCTATTATTATTTTCCTTTAACTCTTCTGCTTTTAATTAAATAAAATTGTACTTGAGATTTTCATTAAAAAAATAAAATATTGATTTTTTTTTTCATCAGTGATCAGGCAATTGTCGTATGGGTGTATGTGACCTAACGCAATTTAATTGGCATTTGCATCAAACTAAAGCCACAATTAAAGTTATGATTAAAAAACTTTTGATTCGCCTCAACTTCGACTCTTGGTCTGCCGCATGTAGCATGTGACATGTGACCGGGACAGGTATATTTGATAATTTATATTCATGTAATCAGTAGAAAATCAAATGAAATATAAACACAATATTAAAAAATTGTTTACAAAAAATAATAAAAGAACGGCAAAGGTTTCATATCCCTTTTCACTATACATTTTTCACTTCATGTGGCATTCCCCCCTTCCTTTCAATGCCCACACCAAGATTCTCAACATTTTCTTAAGTGTAATGTATAGAGAAACATTTGCAAAAGCTTAGTTTTTTCAATATAGACCCAACAATTATCGATGTATGTGAAATATTTTTCAATATTTAAAATTTCTTTAATAAATAAATATCTCTTCAGATATTTAAGCCCGTTACTTATAAAACATAAGGGTCTTATAAACTAGTGCCAGCCGAAAATGTATGCAATCGGTAAAAGGAGGCATCTCCGCGTCGATTCAGTTCTGACCATCTGTATGAACTCCTTGATCTCAGCTATTACAATAGCCAGCAATTCCATATTTGGTAACAACACGTGTATATGTTATTACTTGACGCAGATTAAGTTTGTTTTTGAAATTATTCGACGCCCATATACCACAAGCGCAATTTTAAGGCTTTAGTATTTATTTTTGGTGTTTAAGTCTAATTGCGTTTGGATAATACACACAATAATTATGACATATATAGATATGGTCGAGCAGTGTAGCTTTCTTAATTATTTCAATTTACATTTTCTGCCAACCTAGTTGCATAGTGTATTCACCACTTCGACTTGAGTGACTCACAAATTATTGCATTTATTTTACTGTTTAGCTTATCGCGTTATCTTCTTTTATTTTTTTTCATTTTTGTCTTACTCTTCCTTTCTTTTTCTTTTTCTTGTTTTTTTTTTGTTTTGGCCAGTGTTGCGTGCATTTTGTTCTTTTTTTCGCTATCTCTCTCTGTTTGTTTGTTTATTTTAATGCTTGATTTATGCGTCGCGGCTAAATGAGAAACCACTTAGGCAACGCGTTCTGTGTTCTCTTTCATCCTCTGTCCCCCTGACCCGGTTCCGGCCTCGTCGAGACTTGTGCATAATTTAAATGCCTCAAGTGGCAAGTGAAGGAGAAAATGTAAAGGGTGTAGAGACTGATAGGTTTGTTGGGGTGGTAGGGTACTAGGCCGACGCTTAATCAAATGTACTTGTAATTCCTATAATATAACTTTAACAATTTGTTTTCGCTCGGAAATCCATTGAATGCCTCCAAGACAAACACTCAAACACATACACACACACACAAAGAGGGCAATGTGAGTGATGGTGAGAGGAGGTAGGTAGGTAGAGTATGCCTTTCGAATTGGACGTTTTACGACTTCATTTGGCGTTACGTGAGATTGCGAATAATGAAAACCAGCAGCAGCAACAACTAAAAAGCAACAGCATAAAATGGAGGCGGGACGTGGCGTTGCGTAAAAAAAGGCAAAACAAAGGTAGACGGAGGCAGTAGGAAAAGGAAAAGAAGTTGTAGCGTAGATGGCGTGGCTGGGTGCACACTTCCGGATAACTGTTACGGTACGATACTACGGTGTCGGCTGTTGGTCGGATGTTGAGGCCGGTTAAAGGGAATTTAAGTAAAACATAAACGCAAACGGAAATAACAAAAAAAACATTAAACAAAAAAAGAAAACATTTTGCGATTTTCGGCACGCGATTTTGCACGCAGCAACAACAAGTGCTTGCTCTCCCTCTCTCCCTCTTTATTTGTCTGTGTCTGTCTCTCTCTCACTTTGCCCAGTGGAGCAAACAAAATTGTTAACAAAACGCGGAAAAAAACTAAAAGCAACCACAAGCAGCTACTTGGCCGGCAAAGGCGTTGTAGGCGTGGCTGCGGCTTCTCCAAACAACAACAACAAAAAGAACCGAAAAAGACCAAAACCGGTGTTGGGCGTCGACAAAGTGCGTGGCGGATGCATAAACACGTTACAGAGACAAGCCAAGTAAACGACTTTAGGATACCCTACAAAGCACATATAAGTATATTCATCATTTGAGAAATTGTTTGACAGATTTCATTATCTAATCATAACTGTAATGGAATTGGGTGTGGCAAATTTATAATATGCACATAACGCGTATTTGCTACTCAAGATAATCTGTGTCAAGTTTCAATAAAATAAAACTAGCTGTTCTAGAGATCTGCAGACATAATGTATAAAAGACAACTTAGAGTATACCATTATGATTCATTATATGCGCACAGCGCTTATCTGCTACACCAAGTTTCAACAAAATAGCTGTTCCACAGATCTGCAGAATAAAAGGATAAAAGGCAATTTTCAGTATTCAATTAGTTGACTAGATAACTATACATTAGTATAACATTTAATTTTCATGATTTGATTAAGCTCAAATTGTTAACCTTTCTCGAAATTTCATTGTTAGTTTTAAAAATGTAATTTTTTTTTTTAGATGTTTATCAAAGCTTAAACAGAATTCCCGGTTGCTTTTGAATTAAGATGCGCTCGACTACCGTTAGGCGTTAGCTTTGGCATTGGGTTTTTTGGTATTTCGGTTTGGAGTTTTTGGTTTTGCAATGTGAAGGGAGCAAATTGCTGGAATTCGCCCAAAATGTTTGTGCCGCCAGACTTCAGCTACAGCTGCCAGCTAACCGCGCCCATCTGCCCACCTGCCCCGTCACGCCCGCAACGTAAAGCGACGCGTGCTTAGCTGCAACAACAGCACAACGCAAGAGGAAGGCTAGGAAAGAAAGAGAGAGCGGATGGAAAGGCAAACGCGATATGGGATTCATGATGCTTTCTGTTTGCCTTTGACTTTGCAGCAGTGCGGCCAGACGCGAGATCTGTCAGTATTGAGAGAGGGGGGTGCAGGTTTTTTTTTTTTTTTTTTTTTTGTACATGTTTCGCTATTTCCATTCGTATTCAGTTGAGAAAGGTATTAAACCGGAAAAACACGTTGCACATCGATGTATTCCCCGGAGGATGGCACGTGTATGCGTGGACATTGCGCTACCTATAGAAAGGGCCGCTGTTAAGGAAAGTACGAAGGGGAGGGGGTTAAAAGCACCCCAAAGTTACCAAAAATCGAAGTATTGGGGGGACTTGCAGAAATACAAAACAACAGGCTAGATGTAGTTAATTAAAGCTGGAACCAAGCGTAGAAATTAGTTAAGTAATATTAAATACAATTAGACAGACATCTCTTCCACAAACTACCTTCCCCCGCCCTAATCGCCTTCAAGCATCTTATGCTTCAGCAATTAGCTTATGAAATGAGCGCTTCGAGTCCAAGTCGCCATCAGGTCCGCTGCACGTGACAGTGAAACGTGTTCAGGCCAAATGAGGCGAAAGGCGATGACACGAAAACGATTTGCATGGATCACAAGACGAGGCAAAAGTCCATGTCAGGGCATCACTTACTTCCAAGTGAATTTGGGAGTTAAGTACAAATGGTTTCACAACAAGCTTAGCTAATGCTTGTGAAATGATGCTGCGAAATTGAGTAAAGTAAAGGTTGCAATACACATCAACAAAAGGGAGTGAATAAGACCAAATGAATTTATGAATGAATTAATATATGGGCATTTAGAAATGAATTTGTAAGCTCCAACACAAGATCGGCAAATGAGCGAAATGGTATACAAAACACGAGAGCAGTAATATTTAAAATCTGGGCGAAAACGATTGAGAAAGAGAGAGAGAAAGGGTTAGAGTAAATTCATTTGCATTCGCAAGTGAATTTGTAAGTTAAGCTCATTTGGTTTAACTCTTAACAACTTGAGCAGTTACAAATACAATAAAATTATTTTTAATAATAATTAAGTTTTCAACGTAATCGACTTAAAACTAATTGCTTGCAAATGCATAAAATATCTTTCAAATTATTTAATTAACTTTGAAAAACTTTTTTTTTATTATTTCACTAAAAAAATAAAACATAATAAATTTAAATAATACTTAAGTTTTCTACGTCTTCAAATAGAATCATTTGATTTTTGCAATTCAAATGGATCATGCTGGTATTGCAATACTGTATGTCAGCACAAATAACCCACATATCATTGCAGTGAATTAAATTTTTCAATAGATACATAAGTTCTACACATATTTCTAACGCAACTCGAAGAGTACACACACATGTACACGTCGATCAACTGCCAATCAATGAACAAATTGCAACTGCATTGACAACTAATACCGTATTTAAAATCCCTTATGTCTTTGGACTCGAGTAAGGAACGAGTAAAATAGGATAAACAGATTAAGTGCAGCCCATCAGTCTGTGGTTGCATCAATTTGTTTATTGCTTATCCCACAGCCTGCCAGATAGGTCTAGCATCTTAATTTAATTTGCATTCGCCCAACTGCAATGTAAGTTTACAGTTTTACACATGCATTTTACAATAAATGATGATATCGATATTGGGACTCTTTTCAGTCTTGCGGCCGGACTACGACTTGTGGCTAAATTCAAATTGCAAATTCCATTCGAAAAACTGCCTCAAGAGAGCGAGAGTGCGAACGAGTGAGAAAGAAATAAAACAGATTTTCATAGGGACACCCAACATGCTGTTTCTCAGCACTTTGAAGTGAAATGTTTACAACAATTTATACTGCAACAGAGGGCAATAACAAACGTTTTGAATGACTCTATCGTGGTTCTGGTTCATTAGTTAAGTTTGATATAAGGCTGCCTGGTTTACAATTATAAAATATCACTGCAGAAGACATACGACTCAGACAAGGGTTCCACGAGAATTGGGTTATAACGTTTCCATGCGTAATATACTCATAAAACTAACATCTTTCGGTTTAATAACTTCGAAATTCGTATAGAGCGACATTATTTATGTAATAGGAAACGGAGCCATCTCCGACCCACAAAGTACATATATTCTTGAACAGCATCTACAGCCAAGCCGATATAGCAAACTTCGTCTGAATTAACGATTCGATCTCAGTTATTATACGAGTAAGGACTACCAAATTTACTGACAATATTTCTTATTCTTGCACGCAAAACAAGTTTGCTTTAGAATTTGGCCATGCTCTCATGCGCCCACGTAAATCGATCAAATTCGAATTGCAAGCGTAATGCTTAAGCTATAGT
Source organism: Zaprionus inermis (assembly GCA_018151445.1). Classification (NCBI taxonomy): domain Eukaryota; kingdom Metazoa; phylum Arthropoda; class Insecta; order Diptera; family Drosophilidae; genus Zaprionus; species Zaprionus inermis. The sequence continues at coordinate 570,881 of JAECXD010001052.1, forward strand.
ATTAATTTCAACTGTTTACAATAATAATCATCACACAAATTATTTCTACTAATTTAATATATTATATTATTGATTTTAGTAAATCACTCAAAAGTATGCAACATAAAATATTCCACACAGAAATCATTTGTGGTACTATACTAGTTCGCTAGCGGGTATACAACAGACGATCAATCTCGACTGTAGCTTTCTTAGTTATTTCAATAAAGTATTTTGGTTAGAAAGTGTATTTAACTTGTCTTATTTTTGTTTAACTATCCCCAGACAATCCACCTGCCTTGCTGTTGCTCGCAAAAGTCAGCGATGCTTCAAGCACAACAACAACAGTAAGACTAAGGGCGCAACAATAACAAGTGAAACACCAGCTACAAGCGGCACATGCATCTGTGTGTAAAGATTGTGTGCCTTTGATAGGGTGTTTGCATGTTTGTGTGTACATTATTTAGTTTTTGTACCATTTGCAAGAGCAGAAACAAAACAGACAGAAACGGACAAGCATGAGCATGCACTTGCATGCATGACAACGGAGTATGAATACGCTATGAATCGATTGAAAGAAAAAATTTACTATACTAAAGTAACTTTTGCAATAAAATTGTAATCCAATTAAGAAAATAATCAAATTTTCGAGTGTGTATGCAACACTCGTAACATGTATAGTGAGCCGATTCTTAAATATATCGTACTTTTAATAGATATATATACTATATATATATATATATATATATATATATATATATAAATCCACTCCTTCTTTTGATTTAACAGTGCCGACAGTGAGATTAGCACAATAATTCTTAACTGCTTACAATTGTAGTATTGGATCTGTATATATCTCAAAAAATAAAATTAAAAAAAAATAGTGTACAGAAATAAATTAAACATGAAATTAACACTATAAATATAAAATTAATAATATACATATCTTTTAAGATTCATGACTTTAACTAATTTTAAAGAATACAAAAAAAAAAAAAAAAAAACACAGCCCACTTATAACTGTAGCTTTATGTAACTTGCATCCAAAGAAAGGGCATAAAGACTTCCGTGTTTGGTTGAAATAGTTGGAGCTGTCGTAGTGCTTCTAAAGTTGTTGCTCTTGTTTCTGTTGTTTCTGTTGTTGCTATTGCTGCCATGCATATTTGTTGTTCAATTTTATTGCGAAAGTAAAGCAAGCGGACTTTGCCGCTTCGTTTGTGAATGCACAGGGATAATCAAAGGGATTTGCGCCACATGGACATACGATACAGGAGTCTTACAGGTGTGTGTGTGTGTGTGCTTTCATTGTTGTACCATGTGCATGTGCATATGTCGTTGTATTTACTTTACAACAAGCATCCAGAGGTTGTCATAAATATTTCAGTTTCAACTGCAAAACACATATACAGCAACTTAACTAAACTTCTCGACCGCCCCTCGCAGGCGCAGTCAGTTTAGCCAGCGAACAGCGCAGTGTGTCAAATGATAAGCAAATTCTCATGTTTTCGCATCGTTTAACTAATTGATTAATATTTTCGACTATTTTAAATATATTTAATTAGATTTTTAGTCGTGAGCAATGAGAGCCCGCTAAGTCTTTACTTTCGTTTCGAGTTCGATCTTTAAACTGCTTTAAATGTGTTCAAGATAAATTTGCTTATTGCAAAATGACAAATTTCAATTTTCTGCTTGTCCGGACGCAAAATCCACATAGATCATCGACGTTTAGGGTCCTGAAAAGGATTTACCAGACTCCAGATAATGTTTACCTATGCGCGTGTGTGTGTGTGACAGGTTTTGGCATTGTGTGCATTGATTCAATATTTATTTGCTTTGTTATTTATTGTAAATGCAGTAAACCACATACATATTCTGTGTACATAGCATGTACATACGTAAATGTATAAATTATATTCGTATAAATTATTATTGCTATTCTTTTTGGTTTTTGTTGTTTTTTTTTTGTAATTGTTTCTACTCCAGCCGTTATTGACAAACATGTTTCCCATTGCGACCTTTCAATGGTGCTCTTTAATTACTCGAAGAGACCGAGAGAATTGTACACATTTTCCGTATGTGTGCATTTGGCAAATAGAACGTTTTATGCAAACAGTCGATTTGTTTTAATTGTGAATTGCAGGTAAATAATAATTCAGCAAAATATTTCATTAAAATGCAATGGTGCATCGATTATTAGCTTTATGTTGCTGACCAACCGAGAATCGATTGACCTAATCGGTCCACACAGAACGTGATGGTATCTTGGTCCAGTCGGATTAATCGTTTGACAGTTGAAGCAGATGTTATTGCAAAGGTCATTTAAAAACTTATCGATCATCTTTTAATAGGCAAAATCGATCGATTAACTGCCATTGATTCAGCATATATCATCGTTATAGTTATTTTCATTTCGAAATGCCTCGTAATCGAGTGTAGCCTTAAAAATCTCCAAAGGTTTTCAATACAATTATTATCGACTTGTTCAGTATATCAAAACATATCGATAGATGTAAGCATATTTACAATTTGATAGGCAATTCGATTCGATGAACCTACATAAATTTATATGCGCATATGTGTATGTGTTGCGTCGGCTAACGTTGCGTATGCGCAACCTACGTGAAATGCATTCGTTTCTGATGCATGTTTAATACGCACTTCAATATTTATGCATACAAATTTAGGTTGTTCACGTTGCTGTTGTTGTTGCAACTTAAGTGCATAAATAAACACATTTAAATTAAATTAAAATAAAATCCATATCGCATGCATTTATTATCGATGTCTCTGTTTTTCGATAGACACGACGATGGGTGGACGTTGCCTGCATACATTTATTTGCTAGTTGTTGTTATTGCCGTACGTTGCCTGCTTCTTTTAAACAGCCCGCTTTGGCTTAAGTTCTCAAATCGAATTAGACCCTTGGGTCGAATTGTGCAACATTTTCGATTTCGATGGCATGGAAAGTGCAGCGTCCTGGGACCAGTTGAACTCGTTTACTTGGCTTCTATTTAGCTTCAATTTTTTTTTCCGTTTTTTTTTTTTGTTTGCCTGATGACCAAGTGGCATTCGCTACAGTGCTTGGGGACTCTGAGCATTCCCTCAAGAATTGCACAGTTGCCCATAAACTATAAAGCTAATGCCGCAGCTCGAGTTAACCTTTATCTTCGAGGCTTAGATCGTGCAAACCATCAAGAGGGTATTCATTTCTTCCAGGCTCAAAAAAAATTCGTTTGCGTTTTTTAACGCACTTATTGAAGCATTGTTTTTCATGTTCTTCTTGTTCTTGAGTTTGAGAAGAGCATCTTCTTTTCATTTGTTTTGAATATTCACGTAAAGTATTTTTAACATTTTATTTTCCAGATTCTTCTTAGTGTATATTCTTATATATTAATATTAAAAAAAAATAAATATTATATTTCAATACTTACTTAACAATTTGGCTTAACTAACACAGTTTTAAATTATTTAAGAACTTAAAAGAAAGAACTTCACTTAAAAAAAAATAATAGTAATTCGTCTTAAAAATTCCCTTCAAAATTCACACTGATCGCCAGCTAGAAAATTATTTATGCTCGATATACAATACATAACTTAAAATAAAAACTAGATTTAATAATTTTCTCACTTACCTGTTCAATTGTTTTGCTAGGAAACCACTTTCGACTGGCTACTATATTTAAATAAGTTTTTACTTTTGGCCTTTCAATGCTGTTTTTAACTCTCCACGCGATACGATATAATGCGAACCGATCACAAATCGCTTGACAAGACGTCGGCACTCACAGAATAACACACAAATTAGCCCGTAATACTCAGCGATATATGACCAAAAATTTGAATTATCAGCAGCATGACACGTTATATTTGTTGCTTCAAAATAGACTTGCGTGTGCCAGCAGTAGAAAACAATAAAAAAAAAATTGTTTACGAATTTGCGCACAATAACAAAAAAATATAAAAAAAATAAGAGACAAACAAACAAGCGAAACGTACAACAATTTATTTTGAATCGGCGACGACGACGGCGTATCGAAAAATCACAACAAACGGACGCGCGTCTGTGTAGAAGCACGCGCAACGTGTTTTTATTTACTTTTTTTTGGTATTTACTTTTATTTTTTTTTTACTTTATTTGTTTGCTCGAAAAGACGAAAAAAATTGCGAACTACAGACGGCAAAAGGACAAAACGCTAATGCGGCGGCACACACGGCGTATGCGAAACGAAATTGCCGCAACGAAATTCACGACGATATCGTCGCTGCCCGGCTCATTGGGTCACTGAAGCAGCCAGTTTTGTTAGTCCAAGCTGCCGAGCCAGAATATACGCACGACACAAAGACACACACGCGCGCATTGAGAGAGCGAGACAGACGGCAGACGAGCAGACACAGCAGGACGCGTCGTTGCCCGCTGCAAATACCGAAACTGACTGCATTCGCCGATGTTTTGGCTGGCGAATTTAAGACACACACACATACACCGAGACGGAGACACGCAGCACGCAGTGTGCCGAGCGACAACGCACGAGCCGCGACGAGACGAGACGGGACGAGCCGAGCCGAGCCGAGCGCAGACGACACACGCCGCGCCGACTGCCGACAGCTGTTTTCGCACAGCTACCGAAGCCAAACTGTGCGCATGTCCTATTCCGAAGCAAATGCCGAACATGGCCGACAGACACGACGATGCTGCAGGATGCGAGCAAGCGACAGCGTCCAACAAGCCACAAAATTGGCGCGCAATTTCAATTAGTTGATGTCCTGTCCTTCACCTCGTCTTCGTCCTCGTCCTCATCCTCTCGTCTCGTCTCGTGGCCATCAATTTCTTAGCACTAGTCGCCGGTCGGGTCGAGCTCCCCTGGCCTCATCATTAGTTGACTCTGAAGTTCACGGACTGGCGCTCTGTTTAATTTGGCGTTCAAAGTGCTCCACGTCCGGTCACTCTCTCCCTCTCTCTCTCTCTCTCTTTCTCCTGTCCTGCGGCCAAAAATCTGATCACAAAGTCGACACTTGATGTGGCCTGCCAAAACGCACAGAGAGGTAGACATAAAGAGAGAGAGATAGAGAGAGAGTGAGTGAGCAGTAGGGAAGTGTTGTCTCAGACGCCTCTTCAAATCGCTCGGATGCATCAAGTGCTTTCCAAGTGCTGCCACCGAGCTGAGTTCTTGATCCGGTCAGCTGTCTGCAGGTTGCACCTAAAAAAGAATATGCAACAATTAAAAACGTATACTTTATTTATTGGTACTGTTAAACAATATATAGCATACTTGGCAGGCCCAAAGATAACTCTTTCAGCGTGTACAATCTCGTTACAGCACACATACGCCGTGTGAGCCGTGGCAGTGTGGCTGGAAGATAGGGAGAGAGGTGGGAGGGCAGTGTGCTGATTTGTCTCAGACGATTCGCAGATACATCAAGTGCCGCCATGTTGTTAAAAATACAATTCGAATGGAAATAAAAAAAAAAACGCTCTTTAAAAATGTTTGACTTTTCGGCATTTTAGGTAAGGGTCAAGGTATCACTTTTAGAAATTTGTTTTCTTCAAAATTTTCACGCGCAGTGACATTTTGATTATGTTTTGACATATTCAGTCATTATAAATTTGAAAAATAATAAAACAAACTTTCTAAAAAAAAATGTTAGACTTTTGGCAATTTAGGTAAGGGTACCCCCTTATCAATTTTCAAACAAATTTTTTTTTTTTTTTTCAAAATTTTAAATCGCGAGTTTTCACTTTTAATCGATTGTGCAGGTTAAAATGAGTACTACAAGTGTTTAAAAGTATTTTAAGGGATATTTAATTTTTGGCCAAAAATCATGTCAAAAACACCTACGAGATTGATATGTAGGACCCTTTATGGGATGTGCAACCTTAAAAAAAAAAGCATTAATATTCTTATAAAATATATGCAGAATCTTGACTTAATAGATTGCCTTAATGTTACATAAATGTAATTGGATGCCCTTTGCCTTATATGCTATATTTATTACGACTTCAACCAATTGGGAAACCTCATAACATCCCTTTTGTAATTGAAGCTGAAACGAAGGAGAACGGTGAGTTGGGTATGAGTTGCGAATGACAGCTCAGTTGGCCTCTGTACGAGGACATGCCATTGCATGTCTGTGCAGGCGCCGACACGTTTCCCCATGCATGATGCATCCAATATGAGACGTCAATGCTTGATTAAGAGCACAAAACTCGATCTAACCTCACTCTGACCGCGCTCCCTTTGAATCTGCTCTGTGCTCTTGGAATAATGGAAAAATTGCAATAGATACTAGAAAAGAAGTCGCGACTGGGCTAAAACAACAGATAAACTCGCTGGCTCCCACTCTCTTTCTTTCTGTCGCTCAGTCTGTCAGTTCGCATTTGTCTCTGCGCCTGTTCGTCTGTCTGTCTGTCTCTCTGTCCCTGCGTTTATCAGGGCTGCAACAATTGCCTTTCAGCTGGAGTAGTCAGAGAAGTGGGCGACGAAGCCTCTAAAGCCCAAACAAAAGACCTCGTAGCAGTAGCAGCAGCAAAAAAAAAAGGCGCACAATGGAATGCACCACGTCCCTCATGCCGCACCCCTTTTTCAGAATGCTTCAGGCGCCGCCAACGCTACCCGCCCACATGGTGTGAAATGTGGCATTAAAATAAAGGAACACTCTAATAAGGCTGCCTTTTGTTATCGATGCAAAAAAAGCCCAAGCGAAAGGCGACAAAAAATCAGCATGAGGGAGCTAGAGAAAGAGGGAAAGAGAGAGAGACATACGGAGATAGATGGAGCGAGCTGTGAGTTGAGATGGCGACATAGAATCTGTTGCAGCTTAAAAAGAAATTGTAATTTCCGGCCAAATTGTTAGCGTGAAGCTTTTTAATATCTTCTTCAAACTACCCAACTAATGCTGTACACCTCTCTGCCCCCCGCTCGCTCAGTCTTTCATTCTGTCTCTCTTTGTGTCTGCCTTCATTTTCCTTAGCTTCTCTGGAACAGTAACTGAACTGATTAGCACACGCCTTTTGCATATCCACTCTCAGCACGGCCTGAGCTTTAGCTACGTTGATGAACTTTACGATAAGCATTAAGGTTAAAGCTGAACTGTTGATGAGATTTAATGAGAGGCCATGAGAGTTACTGCAAAAAGCGCCGATCTTAAAAGACTATGGGTAATTTGGAAGGGTGTGCGGAAGGAAAGCATGAGAAAAAGTTATCGAAACTTTTGATTATTCAAGTTTTTTTTTCTAGAATTTTTTAATAAAAAAAAAGTTTTTCTATTATCTTTTTTACTCGCTCCATATGTACTCTTCTTCCGTCCACATCTTTACATATGTATATAAATATTTATCAACCTTTCTACGTCTTTATATCTATTCGTTTTGGACTCTTGCTTTTTCACCTTTGTATTTTACTAAATCTTCCTGTATTTTTTAGCCAACTTCTCTCTTCTTTTATCTACCTGTTTTTCTTTGCATATTTTTCTTTTTCTTATCCTCAATTTCTAAAATTCTCTTTCATCTCCTCAAAGAAGGGTTTTGTTCTGTCTTTCCCTCATCTTTAAACTTGGCTTGCTCCTTCTAATTTACTGCTTTATGCTTTAAAACTAATTGAAGATCAAAATTGCAATTTATCGATATAGGTACAAAACATAAATTGAATTTATCATGTCGCATTTATCGATGAGTTATCGAACGCGTTGCAGCATGTTGCAAATTTCCCGCAACAAAAGCCAACTAATAATGCGAACATCTGATTAACGAGCGAATTGCGTCTACTATGCGGATTATGGCCACGCCCCCAACGCCCACAACTCATCCTATTGCATTGCACAATGCAAATTGTACACACACACACAGTGTGAGCCGCTGATTAGGGACCTGCTGTGGGGGCCGAAGGAGCGGCCAGTCGCCAGTAATCAAATGTCAAAGCAAAACGCCGCCCGACTTCGACTTAGACAACTGACGCCTGGTGTTAACGCTTACATCACTGTGTGTTTGTGTGCGAGTGTGTGTGCGTGTGTGTTTGCACTAAATACACACATACACACACTCACTTGATGGCGTCGCAACGCGTATTTGGATAAATGCTCATAATGCGCTTCTAATGCTAATAAGCATTTCTGCCCCTTTATTGGCCGGCTACTTAGTTAGCGTAGCTGTGTGTGTATGGGTGATTGTGTTAGGTGTGAATGTGCGTGTGTGTAAGTGTAGGTGTGTGTGTATGTATGCAATATTCAGTGTGTATCAAGAAATTTGCAGTTCCAGCAAATAGAAACAGATTTTTACAGCATAAAGAATATAATCGATATGCTCCTAATGTATCGATAGAAATGTAAATCAATTTTGCTTAGATAAAATATAAATAAACTAAATATTTTTCAATTTCGATCATTTCTCAACTTATCGATATCGAAAAGGTCGGCATTCTTATAACATACACTGTAATATTCAAATTTACTTTTAGCCGAGCATGTAAGGCAATTATCGATAGCTTGCGGAATTGTGCATGCTACAACATGTTCGAAACAAAAATTCAATTGAAAATCTTGTAAAACACAGACAGTTCAACTGGGTAATGGAATAAGTCGTAGAAATTCGAAATATTTTCACAGAAACGGAGGTTAAAAGTGGAAAGAGAAAGCGCTTGCTGAACAATCAATCAAATCTTCAACTGAAATTCAACAGATGAAATAGTCGGGCAAGTGGGTTTAAGAACATTAGCAGCAGCAGAGTGTAGTGTGTGTGTGCGTTGGTGGAAATGTGTTTTAATCCTTCCAGTTGCATAGACAACGCCAGACTCGTCTGACTCGGCACAAAATTCGCCTTAATACGTTTCAAAATTACATTTTATTAACGCATGCTCACACACATACACACACTCGCACTGGCATCCACTTAGACACTTGTCGTGTAGTTGGCAACACTTTCACTCCGCCTCCCCCCTCCTCAACCTTCCTCTATCTCGCTCTCACTCTCGCTCTTCCTCCCTGGCACGCTCAACATTTATTTTCCTTGTTATTTCTTTGGCTCTGCTTCTCGGCACTTTATTGCGATTTAAATTCTCATTATCTTGCTACATGCGTGTGTGTGTCAGCGTGTGCGTGCGTGCGAGCGAGCGAGCAGGCAAGCAAGCAGAGGGAGCAGGCTCGCGCTGAGGCTGAGCCCAACTTTTTGCCACCTAATGATAAGTTATCTAATCTGCCTGTGTCTGTGGTAGACACAACTGTAAGAGATTTGCGAAAAATAATTTAATTATGGGGGGAAAAAATCACAACGAAAAAGTGGCAAAAACTAGAGAAAGAATTTTGCAATAACGCCACGACTAGCGGATACACTGTACGGGTGCAAAAAGTTGCCAGAAAGAGTCTCTGCATCACTGAATCCCTGCACAATTTTCGCCTTTCAACATTAACCAAAATTTGCTTATGGCCTGCAGGGTATACAGAAGTAGGGTATTTAAAGTCGAAAAAGAGTCTAACTACAATCAAGAGAATTTTAATTGAAAAAGAAAATGCTGCAGCTAACGGCAACATCGTCTTTTGTTTAGTTGCATCACACACACACACACTCGGCTTTCCTCATGATGCCCTGCTCATTAAAAATATCGCATATAATAGTTGCTCATACTTTTTGTTGTTTTTGTTGTTGCAGTCGGTGTTATCGCATTACGTAATAGTTTCAAGCGCTCTGCCATGCGCTAATTAATGACGTAAAATATTTGTACTTCATCATCATCATCATTGGGCTGCAACCAGGAGCCAGAAAGGAGTAAGCAGAAGGAACAACGAGGAGCCAGGAGCGAGGAGCAGGATTTTTGCATGTCGTCAATTATGAAAACTTTTTAGCACGCTCTCGACTTCGGCAAGTATGAGAGCCTGCGTGTGTGTGTTTCTTGTATGCTGGCAGACTCAGCTCGTTAGTTGCCCAAGCGATGCTCAACAAGTTGCCAGACAACACAGGGCGGCGCACAGGGCGCATACTTGATCTTATCTAAAGCATAGCATACTTTCGAGCGTCGCTGCGGCATATTTTGCACTGCCTGCCTATGGCGCACCCTGTACACGTGTCAAGCGTGCCGGGCATGCACGATGCATGATTAAAGTAGATAGAAGTTAAAATATTGAGGAGTATGTACAGCAATCTTTCTTGTTAAATTTGCCATAATCATAATATAAATAAAATATTATACAATGTGATACCGTGTATTACAGGGTATTTTGCACTTGTGTTGCCTACGCATTGTCTGTTTGCTCACGTGAAACGTGTGAAATTTGCCATTTCCTTTTGGCCGCTTCAGCCTATGCTTTTTTTTCTGCTCTCGCATTTTGTGCCACATTTTATGTATTTTTTCTTTTTTTTTTCTTTTCGCCCAGCTAATCACCGAGTGCCAGTGAAATTTGGCGAGCTTCATAGTTAATACCTTTGATCCACACATAAGCTAAGGCGCCACGAGGCGCGTTGCGTCTACCCTCCCTCTTTTACTTTCCGCCAGTTTGTCGTTTTTTTTAGGTGGATTTTTTTGGGATTAGCCTAGGATAATACCCGAGGCGAGCCAAATGCTGTTGTCCTTGTAGCTTAGAGCAGCTTCTTGCCACAGTTGCTTTAATTAGTCACTAATGTAAATAAATTTTTGACACCACAAAGTGAAGGTTATGCATGCCTATAAGTAATCTAATGAATAACTTTACATTTCCTAAAGGTTGTGTAGCTTTTTTGTGTTCAGATTTGGTGAGTATCTTTGAAGGGCACATCCGTATATCTACGATGTGTTCCTTAAATAAATCAATCTACGCGTTGACCAAGTTATGACTGCTAAAAGTTTGGAAAGGTCTCGCAGGTCTATGAAAGGGCAGACCTTTCAAGACCTTGGTTCTAAACTCTCAAGAGCCTTATTTTTCAATGATAAGTCGATCTAGAAGTCAAACCACAAAGAAAGAGTTATTTCAAATGAAAATAAGATATTTTTTAAACAAATTATACTTCGCGAATTTTAGATTGTTCTCTTTGGTCTTTTTTAAAGGCTGCGTTGACCCGTCAGAGAATATTACTTAAGAGTCGAAATGATTTAAAGCAAAGAAAAGAAATGAAACTCGATATGCAGAATGTTAAGCTGAAGTATGAGCTCGTTTAATACATGTACCATAAGTCAATCAAAGCAAGAGAGAGAGAGAGAGAGAGAGAGAGAGAGAGAGAGAGAGAGAGAGAGAGAGAGAGAGAGAGAAAGAGAGAGAGAGAGAGAGCACAGAGAGATGACCTTTACTCACATTACAAAGGGATAAAACGAGTAATTAATTATCAGTGATTACTATTGAAGAAGGTTGTACGACGATTGAGTGGTTTGGCATGGTTGCAGATGAACGAGACGTGTGCACGAAGCAGAAGGAGAAGGTGAAGGAGAAGGAGGAGTAGGGCAGGGGCAGGCGGTATCGGTACTGTTAATGGAGCTGTAGCCTTCTCAAAAATGGCAACATTACCGCACGTATGTGGTAAGTAAACGTTATCATAACTTTAAATGTTTCCCGTATTAACTTGAGCAATTGTGTTAAGCAGTAGAAGGCAAAGCAAAAGCCAAAGCCAAATCATCATCAAATGAAATCATTTCACACTTTTGCTGTTTACTTAAGCGTGCGGCAAATTTATGAATGTTTCACGCTGCCAGTAGCGAAAGCACTAAGACAAACACAAGCTCTACTTTCACACACACACACACGCAAACAATTTCTATATATATATATATATATTATAGAGTATATATATATGTATAGTACAGTGCACGTAGCCAAAGTCACAAAATTGCAATAATTTCTTGGCAATATTCGTACCTTGAAAACCGCAATCGATCGACGGAATGTTGGCATTATCAAAGATTTTCACATGGCATAGATTTAAACTGTCAGCGCGGCCCGGTACGGCACGATAACTGAGCACGATTGTGAATATGTATTGGCAAGGACGGAGCGTGCTATCAAAGATTTTGAGAGGCTGATTTAACTTCCTTTTGGGGGGGGGAAAGAGAGAGAGAGAGAGAAAGAAGAAGAGCAACATGGAGAAAGGAAGGTGCGACCTGCAAGGGCCTTAATGATTTAAGTTCTTGTGGGTGCAGGGGCTAGGAGATGGGAAAGCAGTGGAAATGGGAAGAAAAGTAAGAGATGTGTGAGATTGCGAGAAATATTAAGAGAAAGTAAAACGAACAGTAAGGCAGTTGCAGAAAGAGTAGCCCTAGACCCTAGACCCAAGACCCTAGACCCTAGACCCTAGACCCTAGACCCTAGACCCTAGACCATAGACCCTAGACCCTAGACCCTAGACCCTAGACCCTAGACCCTAGACCCTAGACCCTAGACCCTAGACCCTAGACCCTAGACCCTAGACCCTAGACCCTAGACCCTAGACCCTAGACCCTAGACCCTAGACCCTAGACCCTAGACCCTAGACCCTAGACCCTAGACCCTAGACCCTAGACCCTAGACCCTATCATCGGTTCCCTGCAAAATATAGGAGAATTCTATCCAGGAAAAACAAAAAGAAAATTCGTGAATATAAATGCCAAGATATAATATAATTTATACACAAGACATGAAAATAGTTAAAAGACCCGACAGACCCGAAGACCCCACCCGAATCTCTTGTATAGCATGTAACATGCGATATATGCGTGTAATGCAATGATTTTCGCACATTTATATTGATGCGAGAGAGAGAGAATGAGGTAGGGAGAGAAAGGTGCAGAATTCTAGGGCAAACATAAGTTGCCTGTACTTATAGCAGCTTTTATAGTATTTCAAGCACACACTGAGTATTCCCACACCCACACCCACACATACACTGGCACACACACACTGAAACACTGGCACACTGGCACACACTCATGCATAACAAATACCTTTTGCTTCTTTGCTAATCAAATCGAGCGCCAAAAAATTGTTGTTATTGTGTGTGAAAAAGAGCGAAAATAGAAAAATGAAGAAGAAATGTTTGCGGAAACTGCTCAGCTGGCACAACTTGAACAGACGCCCTCTCTCTCTCTCCCTCTCTCTTGCTCTGATTCCTTCTCTTTCTTACTAGTACTTACGCCCTTTGTCTCCGAGCTTTCTCTAGCGGGTCAATCGCCAGATACACAAGCTGAGTAGTGTAGCTGAGCTGCATGAAATGATTGAATAAAGAGAGAATACACACATACATGCATGCTATCGCACTCGCACTCGCACACACGCACACCTCGCTACACCTGACATCAAACATCATGAAAGCAATGACAAGAAAAAATTGCTATAAATATATTTGGAATGAAAAGTATGCAAACAAAATTGGCATATAGAGAGGAAAGTAGCAAGCAAATAGAAAGCCAGAGCGAGTCAGATGGACAGAGTAAACGAGAGAAAGAGAGAGACAGAGAATGCACCCACAAACACCCAGACACATATCATCTTCTGTCAGCGCTTTTCGTACACGTGATCGATCTTTAGACAGTTTGAAAATGCGGGGCAACGTTGGAAAAGGAATAGAGCGAAAAAATTTCCACGGCATATGGTAGCATGCCTGGCGAAGGGGTAGATGGTGCGAGGGGACAGCGGGTAGCACACAAAAGTTGCACTCGACTTTGGCGAAATGGTTGGGAAACACGCTCAGGTGTCTTTGGGAGGAGCTACCCACTCACTCTCCATCCCCGCCATTATCCCTCGCAAGTTTTCCGTGCCAAAGTTTGCACAGCACAAACATCAAATGCTGCGCCCAGCTCACGCCTTTGTTTTCCTCGCTCTTTCTCTGTCTTTCATTTTCCTCTCTCGTTCTGCTGTCTTTCTTTGCCCGGCCTGTGCCTGGGTTTTTTTTTCGATATCCTTTGATATACAAAGAAAATTGGGTGGATTTGCGTTCAAATGACAGCTCTACCATAATCGATAATGATATCGATATTATTAATTTTTCATATTTTTGATATGTCTAGGAGTACTCTGTTAAATAAGAGGGCATCTGTGCTATTGCACTTGCAGTATTTTGACAGCAAAGCAACAATCGATAATCGATATCGATAGCTTTTCATTAACAAATTTTGTAAATGTTAAGAAGTACTCAGTACGCAAGCATTGTCTAGTTTCTAGGAGCTATTTTCATCCATCTCTATCTCTATACTATAACATATTTTAATTACATGGTACCTTCCAGTCGATCAGCCTTATCTTAGCTGGAGTTGTTGTACTTGGTACTTGGGCCGCTTTTCATGTTGGTTGTTGGCTGGTTTGTTTGTTTGCCTGTTTGTTTGTTTGAGATGCTGTTAGAATTATTTTTTCCACTAACGCAAAGCCGCGCCGTACACACACAGTGCAAGAGAGAGAGAGAGAGGGCGTGAAAGAGAGAGCTGCAGGCACATACGCCTGCATTTGTGTCGTTCGTTCTGGCATGTCCTTGTTTGCAAATACATATGAAAAACAAACAAGCATAGATTTAATGCAGCTCACAGTTCTCGGAGACATTGTCTCCTCTTTCTCCCTAAGAGAGACTGGAAGCTCTCTCTAGTTGTCCTCCAGCCTGCCAAACATTCTTTGAACAATTTTTGACAATCACAGCGCTTCCTTCCTTAAGTCCTTATCTCAGCAGTCTATGCCTGCGCCCCTCTTTGTCTGGTAAGCGTGTGCTTGTGTGTGTGAGGTCTGTGACCTGGCTGCAGGCGGCTTCAACATTCCGAATAATATTGGCTTATTCACATTTTCGCGTATTGTTTTCGAACAGCAAAATCGCCCGTGTCTTTGGATCTCAGCCGGGAACTTCTGCAAGATTTTCCTATTTATGAATTTTCCACTTATAATTTTATCAATCAGTGTGCTTAGTTCTTACCTTTTTCTTGTTCAGAATTCCTTTTCTTTATAGTTTTGTTGGTTTTCGGAATCGACTTTAGATCTCTCAGGAAGTCTTTTCTGTTACCTTTATTTCTTTAGAAAGTTTCGCATCTAATTTCTCCAAACTATTTAAGTTCTTATGAGGTTCAAGTTAAGCTCAGTCCATACATTTTAAAATTATTTTTGAAGCTATCGAAAAGCAAAAGTATTTTATTTTATTGTTTCTTTTATCAGCGATTTCATATCACATCACTTACCTGGCATTGCAACTGGCCGGGGTACCAATTTTCGTCATATTTTCTTATGAAAATCATGTTCTGTTATATTAGAGTTATTTTCATGTTCATGAGAAAATTAATCTTTATTACGTTTTCCGATCAGCTATTGCATATTATCCACCTGATGACAAACAAGGGTTACATGTATTTATTTCGCTTTCAATATTCACACACACATTTTGAAAGAAAATCGAATTAAGTTGATTTTGATTCGGTGTAGCAGCAAAATATTGAGTCACCTGTTAAGTCAGCACTTACCTACATTTCCAACTCCTCCGTCTTCGCAATCTGTAGATCTCTTTATACAGGTAATCCTCAAGTAATCCTTGGACTATTGTATTAAATTGTTTGCTCGCATTTTTTTTGGCTCACTGTGTTTTTCTTTTTGTTTTCAATTTTTGATGGGTCCATTCAACACAATCGAGGGACACGGGATGGAATGGATGGGATGCTGGAAGAAATGGCGAGTTGAGGATTGTGCTACAATTTTGTATTTTTTGAGGGTGTGTTGGTGTGGGTGAGTGTGTGTTGCAAACACAGTGACTGTCAGACGTCAGCTGACACATGACTTTCTTTCACGTCGGGCGCGTCGGTAGCTCGATTAAAGTTTACATGTCGCGTTGTCGACGCCGCATACATGGGATACGGTAAACGGAACACGTAGACCATTTTGAGCAAGACAGACGGGCAGATAGATAGGTTGACAGACAGACAGACGGACTGGGTGACGGTAGCGCATACAGCATATGCAATATTAAATTGGCCGCGCCTCTTTGTAGCTGAGGTAGGCGAATGATATAAACTTAATTGCGGAAATTGGGTTAAAAAAAAAGTGTGACACATGTGCCCTGTGTTGTGCGTAGGTGTGTGCCTGTGTGTGTGTGTATGTGTGCCTGAGTGTGTGTGTGTACCTCTGTGTGTGTGCCTATGTGTAAGCGTGTGCAAGTTGTGAACGCTGCCGTTCATTGACTTTGCTTAAGCCAGCATTTGCCGAGCACAGAGTAAAACGGGGGCAGCAATACGGCGAAAGTTTTTGTGCCACACGTCGCAGAGTAACCGACTCCCGACGCTCCGCAATACCCTTCTTCGCCGTCCCTACTCTAGCAGCGCGCCCTTGAAGCGCTTCACGCTCCCCTGCTTTGCGTCCGTTGTAATGCAATTTTATTTCATTTCATTGAAGGCAAACTTTTCTCTTCGAATTCTTTTACTTTACTTTGCTCTTCTGCCTTGCTGCAGATTTTTTGCCAGCTTTTTGAAAAATACCCTGTAAAGTTTCTATTAGAAAGCGGATATTTCAGTCATGTGTTGGACAGAGCTTCATACATAAAGTATGTTTTGAATTGAAAGATGTAGAAAGCTGTACAATTATGATGTTTAAATTACTCTTCATATTTTGATGCGGTGTTTTTTTGCTGCATCAATAAGACACCGAGTCAAATTGTGATTTGAAAAACCTAAACACATGAAAGGCATAAATTACAGCATATTCATCAGTCTCGCTTACTTTTCTTTCTGATTTTCTTCTCGCATTTGGTCTGTCTTTTATGCTCGGTTTGGTGAGCGACAAATTTGCCTTAAATCGCATGCCTAACCCGAACAGAACAGTGCACCTCATACACTATACTCCAGCATTGCGCCAGCATGTCTGTCTGCCTTACGTTCGCCACGCCCACACACAACGACAATATATGCAAATCTTTGATGTAAGTAATAATTTCCTTCCCCTATGCAGGAAAACTTTCGTATTGTAAATTATGAGCGTGCGAATATTGCTTTTAGCATTGAAAACTGTCTTTGTGTGTGTGTGAGTGGAAAACTGTGTGGAAAACTGAAGAAAAACTTTTGACTCTGATTTTAGCATATGTGTAAAATTTGAGTTAAGAAAGAGGGAGTGACAGACAACCCAGTAAGGTAATCGGTAATAGCTGTAGCTGTATCATACAATTTTGACATTATAATTCGATTATCTAGTACAGAAATATGCCAAGTTGCATGATTAATGAAAATTAATCAAATTAACCATTAAATATACATATTTGATAGGAAACAAGAAGAATACACAACGCATACGCACACAGCTCTCAAGCAATAGGGAACCTATGGTAATCCTAAGCTGCCTGAGACCAGCAGCGTGGCCTCAACACGACCGAAACGTAACTTGACAATGCCATCGATAGCATCGCGAAAAGTAACCAAATAGGGACCACCAAAACGACACCCATTGATGCTACACGAACCATGTGGACTCTCATTGACCACAAACAGACCCTTCTCGCTACGCGTCAGCGTTGCATGCAGTTTTGCTACAGACTGAAGGAGTGAGACAATTAGGTTTATACGAAAAACAGGAGCGTAGCATCCAACCTTATCGTTCAAACTGAAATCCAGATTCTTATCGTGCTCATTGTTGCCAATGCGCAGCACTTGATAGGTTCGAAGTACCACAGTAGGACGACCCTTGAATGTTATGCTGGCCATCTGGATCTCTGGTCTCTCTCTCTCTCTCTCTCTTTCTTCTTTCAAGCACTGCTTTCTCTTTTTACTCGAAAAAAAGCGTATCAACTATATTCTGCTAAGGGATTTTGCTTTATATTGTTTTCCTGGCATACTGTAAGTCAACGATCTATATATAACTTGCTTGAACAATCGGAAAAAGCAGAGCTGTTATATTAAATACATAAATATTGTAAAGCTTATGCAGATCTGGAAATGCCGTAATCATAGATTACAGCATCATTTTTAAATACTAAAAATTTGCAGGAATTAAGTAGAAAACTGAACTCCATACTGTCACATCGATCTATTTGTTCAATGAGATGTAATTATCATATTCATACCAAAATGGTAGCTTTGCTCTCAGGAAGACAATACTAATTCAGTTTTATCTTAGCTCTAGCTAACGGCAAATCTAGTTGTGAAATTTTACTAGACCTCCCCGATGTGTACTCTCTTCTTTTCTACAATTGTTTTGCTCTGTGAAAACGTCTTCAGGTTCACCTCTCTGAAGATTATTTCTGATTTCAGTTCATGGAACTAATAACATTTAGTTTTTACTATAATATGAACAATCTTGCAATACACGCGAGCTAAACAAATGCAACTTAAAGTTCGCACACTCTCTCCACGCTTTAATAGCGACTGTGCTTTAAAGGAACAAGCAAAAAAAAGTAAAGGAAACCGGGTAAAAAAAAGGGTGGGTAGGCGAGGGAGTAGAGTCTACATGGCCTGCATGGGGAATGGCATTGTCAAGTAGCTCAGCGAGGACTGCCATGTGTAGACCGAAACCCGTGGACATGTTCGCACTTGCATATCTTTGACAGCCGGGCGCGCGCTCTTTTACAATTAACTGCCGCTGGCCAGGGTTGCCAGACCAATGCAATGCAAATGTAGCAAGTGAAGGGAACCTTGTCTAGATGCACGCCTAAAAAACTAGGCAGCTGCATCTATAGGGGCGTGGCAAGCAAAACCAACAGAGAGAGAGTTTCTGTGTGTGTGTGTTTGTGCAAAATTTGTTCCATTTTACGCTCTCTACACAAAAACAATAAATCGCTCACAGCGTCACGTCAACATTTCTAATGCAGAGAGAGAGAGAGAGAGAGTGAGAGAGAGAGAGTGAGATAGAGAGTGCGAGAGTGAGGAAGCTAAAGGGAGAGCGCCGCCGGATGCAGCAATTGAGGCTGAAGCCATTTTAACAGCCACTTGAATGCGAAAAACAATAAGCGCTGCAGCAACTAAATGCAACACACACTCCCACACACACATACACTCATAAGCACACTCGCACAACACAGCAACTGTAAATTGTAATTTAAAAGTTTTAGTGGCTGTGCCCTTGCAATATAAATGCACCACGTAAATCAGCCCCTGATGGCAATGATGATAAAAGGTAACAGAGAGCTCGAGAGCAGCCGCTTTAGGCCCAAGCCCTACACCTGCCTGCCCCTACCACTCCCCTACCTTACCTTTCTCCCACTCTTTGCCCAACAAATTGGCGTTGACTATCTGCGCCACAAATATTTAGTTCTCTAATTGCCGAAGCCATGCACCGCACTTGGCATGCCTGGGTCCTCTGCGCTTTGCTCTGCTCTGCTCTGCTCTGCTGAGGGTGTCCTCAGTGAGCGCATAAAGTTTCCACTGAATCCACACATAACAACACCAACAGTAACAACAACAACAACAACCCAATCCAGGACACATGTGCAAACAGTACTGGGGGCGTGCCAGGGGCGTAATCATCATCATCATACATGGCAAAGCGGGTCAATTCGCCAGCTGCAATACAGGAGGGTGTCATCACCATACCATACCATGCGGAAAATAATACCGAGCGAAAAATGTTGATTGAAGCGCAGCTACTTCTATTTCAGCATATTAATTTAAAAAAACGCACAAGCTCAAGTCAAGCTAGAAATTTGAAAAAAAGAAAATCACAGGATTTAATTGCTGGAAGGTTGAAGGTTTATCGTTTTGTCGAAAAAAAAAAATTGAGAGAAGATCCTTGAAACTCAATAGCAAATTGTCTAGTTCTACCACCAGACTATACAAATATTTACAGTTGATAGTATCAATCGATAGTATTGATAGTTTGCATTTTAGAGCAACCCTCGATACCTGAAAATGACAACATAATAGAGATATTTATCGATTTACTATCGATAGCGAAGGTAGCGATACTTAAAGTCAACAAAAACAATGATATAAGGTTCTTCGATTGCAAACCAAAAGCAAATCCCAGTCTTTAGACTGTCACGCCATGCTCTATCCCAGGAATTCCATACATCCGACTCTTGTAGTTGATAGTGTCAATCGATAGTATCGATAGTTATAGCTTTTATAGATAGTAAATGATTTCCAGCACCCTAGTTATCGATACTTAAAACTTAACCCTAAAAATGCAAGCTACCTAAACTAATTCAAGAAAGGAAAACAAAAACTAGTCAAAGGTATTTACCATCTCTCTCTCTCACACACTTGCTCACAGCTAACGGTAAATCTCAGCAGCTGAATCGCACAATATCTTGAACTGGAATTGAGAGCTGCCTGGCACCGCATCACATCGAATCGAAGCCTTGTCACAAACAGCGTTCTTTGAACACAAATCATTAGTTAGTGACTTTCGAACGACTTGCCTAGGCTGGGCCCTCGACTTGTTTTCCTGGCTTGCCACACCCACACACACGTGCACACAACATGTGTGTATGGGTATGTGTGTGTGTGTGTTTGTGTTAAGTGAAAGTGAAGAAACGTGATTGAAATTTTATCTTTGGCAAAAAATCGAAGAAAATATGCGGCTTGGGCTTTGGCTGCTGCCCTTACTCACACAAACACACACTCACATGCTTGGTATATACAATGTGTGTGTTTGTTTTTTTTTTTAAATTCCTCAACGCTGGCGTTAACCGTCACCGTGGCTCTATGTTATTTGCATTGAAATGTTGAGTAATTGGAAAACCAATCTGAAGCATCTGCACTTCATGTTTTGCATACCTGACAGACGGACAGACGTATGTACGAGTTTTCTTCTTCTTTTTGTGTGTGTCTGTGTGTGTTTTTTTTACTGTTTCTGTTTCCAGCACACACGCCCCCTACGAGACGCCTCTGCTGCTGCTGCTGCGACAGGTTGATTTTGCCGCTGGTGCTGCGCAGTTGCTAAAAATAAATTGTTTTTAAATAGCTCCACACATCGCTCGAACGACGCGCTCTCAGTCCCCTCGAGGCGTACGCTTTTACCCTTCTTCATGCCAAAATACACACACCCACAAACACAAAAAAACAGTCACCTACACACACAGTCTGCTCTTCTCCACATCGCTGGCTTTGTGTAAAACCCAGCAACACCAACGAGAACAACAACCAAAATGCCTGGAAACAATAACAAAAGCTAACAATGAACGCGCTTCCGTTGGCGTTTCCTGGTTCCTGAACTTATTTGTTTTCCATTTTATTACGCTCTCTTTTCCCCTCCGTCGTTCCCTTTAGCACCCTATACAGGATATATATTTAAAGAGGCTTTGATACACCCATAGTTTGAGAGCCAATGAATTTCGTACTTAAAATGAGACAAAATTTAGTGGCCAATCAAATCATTTGCACTTCAATGAGTTAAGATCTTCATTAACTTCTTACTCTCTCAATTTCATATCTTATAAAGAATATCTGTCTGTTGTATATCTATACTTACATATAAATGTTCTTGTTTAAATTCGTATTGCTTTTATTATTATTGCTGCAAATTATTTTGCATTTGTTGTTGGATTTGTTTTATGACAGACAATCGAGAGGAATCTCTACCCTTACTTCAACCCCTCCTGAAGGTGTCACAGTTTGCTGGGCAAATTGCCTCAATAAGCTCAAATTATTGACAATTCGAAACAAGTTTACACCGAGATAAGATGCCGAACAGACAAACTTCAATGAGGAAGTAGCAAAAAAGTAACTGATAACAATAAAGCAACTTGTCCAATTAGCTAGACTAGAAACAATGAAAAACGAGGTTCTAGCACCTCTCTGTTTGACTGATAATCCCCTCAACGTGGCGAATATAATTCACATTACCATTGAATTTATTATCAACTCTATCAATTTGGTTAATTTTTTTCAGGCTAAACACGCATTTAATTTTAAATTTGGTTGCTTATCAATTTTAACGGGATTGTTTCTTAGCACATTTGCATTCGCTTGTATTTCGGGATCCCGTAGTTTGCCCGCGAACGGGTTGGGGTGTGGCATTTCCTGAATTATTAGAACTTTGAAGGGACGGTCCGAAGCTCGGTTCACTTATATCCGCGATAAACGTATCTTTGGTAGTAGACTTGTTGCCTTGAGCACTTTGAATCGTACAATCCCCCTTCGGCATCGAAATGTCGTCAATATTTTCCACACAACTAATTTGAGGAGAAACTCGGTTCGACGAGGCCGCATTTACCTTACTTTTACCTTTCTTTATGGATGTATCCGATGCCGGACTTGGAAGTTTTCCTTTTGACGATTTGGATGACTTTGAACCCTTTTTGGAAGTCCCGCTTCTTGGAGTCACTGATCCTGGCGTTGAATTGCCGGATCTATTAACGGATTCAGGAGTCGCGTTTCCGGATTTGTTAGCACATCCTTGATCATTTTGCGAAACTTGACTATTTGGAAACAATGATGGCGGTGTCATTTGATCGATATTCCCAGAATAATTTGCTTCGTCAGCCCAAAGCAAATGTGGCCTTGAGTTCACTTGGTTACAACCGTAACCCTGTCCTGGATACGAATATTCACCAGTATTTTGCATATTTCGTGAATCGGGATAGCTAAAGTTAGCTGATTGCATAGAAGGTGCAGAAATGTCGTAAATTTGTTGCTGACTAGAAATACAGGGCAAACTATGAACCGAGCGCACTGGAGAGTATGATTGCATCGAGGGCATTGATGGCATCGACTCGTCTGCAAGACGCTCGCTGGGCATTTGAAGCGTTTGTTGTTGATAACTTCTCATTGTGCTGTTAAAATTGGGCGCACTCACGTCGTTGAGGCACTCGCTGAATGCAAAGCGCGTACGACGCACGCTACTTTTCTGACCACTTCGGGACAGTTGTTGGTTAGAGAACTGTGGATAAGAGTTTCCAAATGAGGGTGCACTTTCGTTATCTAAGTACTCGCTAGGCACGGTTTGATCGTAGCCACAGGATTGTAGACCCGATGGCATAGAGACGTTAGCCAAACACTCGCTGGTCATAGAACCTCTGGCAGGACCAGAATAATTCTGTTGACGTCTTGGACTTGCTCCCTGTGATAGACTTCTGCCAGGCATTCTTCTAAACGAATCGGTTCGATCATAGCCCGACGGCATTGTCATTTGATCAAGACACTCGCTTGTCATTGATCCTTGTCCACTACTGCCAAAGAAAGGTGCAGAAATATCACTGATATTCTGAGATGGCATCGTTTGCTGACGACCAGGTGTTCTGCCACGGGAAACACGGGATACATTTCCAAATGAAGGCATGCTTGTGTTTTCTATCCGCTGATTGCTAGATGCTCCCCGACAAGAGCTAGCAAATGAGGGTGCCGAAATGCCGCTGATATTTTGCGATGGCATTGTCTGTTGTTTACTTGGTGTTTTTCCGTTAGAAGCGTTCTGCGCTTGCAAGGATCTTTGTGATCTACTACGAGACATGCTGGGTGCAAAAGATGGGGCACTTTCATCCTGCAAACATCCACAACGTGAACTAGATTCTTGTTTTCTTGATGCACCAGAAACTTCTCCAAAAGATGGCATTGTGATATTTTCGAGATTTTCAGGCGTTACCATCCCGCTTGCATAGGATGGTGGGGAGACATTGCCCAGATATTGAGAAGGCATGGTTTGTTGCCTTCCTGAGAATCCAGATACTCCACCGAATGAAGGCATTGACATATCATTCAGACACTCCGAAGGCATAGTTTGTTGTCTTCCTGAAGATCCAGATACTCCGCCGAATGAAGGCATTGACATATCATTTAGGCACTCTGAAGGCATAGTTTGTTGCCTTCCTGATCGTCCAGATACTCCACCGAATGAAGGCATTGACATATCATTCAGGCACTCCGAAGGCATAGTTTGTTGCCTTCCTGATCGTCCAGATACTCCACCGAATGAAGGCATTGACATATCATTCAAGCACTCCGAAGGCATAGTTTGATGTCTTCCTGAAGATCCAGATACTCCGCCGAATGAAGGCATTGACATATCATTCAGGCACTCCGAAGGCAAAGTTTGTTGCCTTCCTGATCTTCCAGATACTTCACCGAATGAAGGCATTGACATATCATTCAGGTACTCCGAAGGCATAGTTTGCTGTCTTCCTGAAGATCCAGATACTCCACCGAATGAAGGCATTGACATATCATTCAGGCACTCCGAAGGCATAGTTTGTTGCCTTCCTGATCGTCCAGATACTCCACCGAATGAAGGCATTGACATATCATTCAGACACTCCGAAGGCATAGTTTGTTGCCTTCCTGATCTTCCAGATACTCCACCGAATGAAGGCATTGACATATCATTCAGGCACTCCGAAGGCATAGTTTGCTGCCTTCCTGAAGATCCAGATACTCCACCGAATGAAGGCATTGACATATCATTCAGACACTCCGAAGGCATAGTTTGTTGCCTTCCTGAGGGCCCAGAGACTCCACCGAATGATGGCATTGACATATCATTCAGGTACTCCGAAGGCATAGTTTGTTGCCTTCCTGATCGTCCAGATACTCCACCAAATGAGGGCATTGACATATCATTCAGGCACTCCGAAGGCATAGTTTGTTGCCTTCCTGATCTTCCAGATACTCCACCGAATGAAGGCATTGACATATCATTCAGGCACTCCGAAGGCATAGTTTGCTGCCTTCCTGAAGATCCAGATACTCCACCAAATGAAGGCATTGACATATCATTCAGGAACTCCGAAGGCATAGTTTGTTGCCTTCCTGATCGCCCAGATACGCCACCGAATGAGGGCATTGACATATCATTCAGGCACTCCGAAGGCATAGTTTGTTGCCTTCCTGATCGCCCAGATACGCCACCGAATGAGGGCATTGACATATCATTCAGGCACTCCGAAGGCATAGTTTGTTGCCTTCCTGATCGTCCAGATACTCCACCAAATGAAGGCATTGACATATCATTCAGGCACTCCGAAGGCATAGTTTGTTGCCTTCCTGATCGCCCAGATACGCCACCGAATGAGGGCATTGACATATCATTCAGGCACTCCGAGGGCATAGTTTGTTGCCTTCCTGATCGTCCAGATACTCCACCGAATGAAGGCATTGACATATCATTCAGGCACTCCGAAGGCATAGTTTGTTGTCTTCCTGATCGTCCAGATACTCCACCGAAAGAAGGCATTGACATATCATTCAGGCACTCCGAAGGCATAGTTTGTTGCCTTCCTGAAGATCCAGATACTCCACCGAATGAAGGCATTGACATATCATTCAGGCACTCCGAAGGCATAGTTTGTTGCCTTCCTGATCGTCCAGATACTCCACCAAATGAGGGCATTGACATATCATTTAGGCACTCGGAAGGCATAGTTTGTTGCCTTCCTGAGGGTCCAGATACTCCACCGAATGAAGGCATTGACATATCATTAAGGCACTCCGAAGGCATAGTTTGTTGCCTTCCTGATCGTCCAGATACTCCACCGAATGAAGGCATTGACATATCATTCAGGCACTCCGAAGGCATAGTTTGCTGCCTTCCTGAAGATCCAGATACTCCGCCGAATGAAGGCATTGACATATCATTCAGGCACTCCGAAGGCATAGTTTGCTGCCTTCCTGAAGATCCAGATACTCCGCCGAATGAAGGCATTGACATATCATTCAGGCACTCCGAAGGCATAGTTTGCTGCCTACCTGAGGGTCCAGAGACTCCACCGAATGAAGGCATTGACATATCATTCAGGCACTCCGAAGGCATAGTTTGCTGCCTTCCTGAAGATCCAGATACTCCGCCGAATGAAGGCATTGACATATCATTCAGGCACTCCGAAGGCATAGTTTGTTGCCTTCCTGATCGCCCAGATACGCCACCGAATGAGGGCATTGACATATCATTCAGGCACTCCGAAGGCATAGTTTGTTGCCTTCCTGAGGGTCCAGAGACTCCACCGAATGAAGGCATTGTCATATCATTCAGGCACTCCGAAGGCATAGTTTGCTGCCTTCCTGATCGTCCAGATACTCCACCGAATGAAGGCATTGACATATCATTCAGGCACTCCGAAGGCATAGTTTGTTGCCTTCCTGAAGATCCAGATACTCCACCGAATGAAGGCATTGACATATCATTCAGGCACTCGGAAGGCATAGTTTGTTGTCTTCCTGAGCGTCCAGATACTCCACCGAATGAAGGCATTGACATATCATTCAGGCACTCCGAAGGCATAGTTTGTTGCCTTCCTGAAGATCCAGATACTCCACCGAATGAAGGCATTGACATATCATTCAGGCACTCCGAAGGCATAGTTTGTTGTCTTCCTGAGCGTCCAGATACTCCACCGAATGAAGGCATTGACATGTCATTAAGACACTCAGAGGGCATGGTCTGTTGATTTTTTCTTGATCTAGAAACCTCTCCAAAAGAAGGCATGCTGACATCATTAAGACATTCAGAGGTTATACCACCTAGCCTAGTGCTTTCCATTTGTGAAGGCATAGATCTTAGAGTATTTTGTGTATTTGTATTTCGAGACAAGCTTCGTCCAAAAGAAGGAGCACTTTCGTCCTCCAGGCATCCACAGGGCAAACTAGATACTTGTCCCATTGAAGCACCAGAAATACCTGCATATGATGGCATGGTCATATTTTCTAAACATTCGTTTGTCATCAGCCCACTACTTGCGTAGGAGGGGGCTGATATATTATTAATGTTCTGAGAAGGCATAGATAGGTTCTGACCACGAGGAGAAGTACCATACGACACGCTTCGCTTAAACGATGGTTGCGTAGCATTACCACGCATGGGTGAACTTGCACCCGAAGAACCAGAAACATCTCCAAATGAAGGCATGCTAACATCATTCAGGCATTCATTTTGCGATGGCATTGTCTGCTGACCATTTGGATATATTGCTCCTGAAGAGCCCGAAACCCCTCCAAAAGATGGCATTGTCATATTTTCTAGGCACTCACTTGTCATCATCCCACTTTTTCCATAAGAAGGCGCCGAAATATCGGATATGTTCTGGGAAGGCATTGATAAATCATTTCTTTGATGACTTTGCGCTAGCGACATGCTTCTCCCAAACGATGGCTGAGTGATATTATCCAGAAGTTGGGACGGCATGGTATGTTGCCTTTCCGACACCGATACAACCGCATATGACGGCATGCTCATATCATCCAGATATACATTGCTCATGGGACCACTATCTTGAAAATGGGGCGCTGAAATGTCACTAATATTCTGAGACGGCATTCTATTTTGTTGACCAAAAGGTGATCTTGCTCCAGGTGAACCAGGAATTCCTGCAAATGTGCATTGATTTAAGTACATATTGTTCCTTAAAATCATCGATCTCTGAAAAGATGGCTGCCAATCCGACGACATTGGCATGTTTATTACTTATTACTTACCGGAATAAGAAAAGGAATTGTGTTTGCCCGGACAGTTTGCTACCCTGCGTGGGTCTTGCACAAACGATGGCGCACTGATATCATCCAGCAGTTCACTGGGCACGCTCTGGTTGCCAATACGTGTACTCATAATAGGCATATAGGAATCGTCGTGAAACATGGGCATTGACACATCTTCCAAATTTTCCGATTTGCTTGAACAATTGTTTGGATTGCACCCGCCCGAACTGTCCCCACTGGATTGTCGTCCTGTTTTTGATAACGAGCTAGTCTCCTCGACGTGACTTAAGATATTTCCGCGCTTATCTTGATGCGTTATCACCCTGCGTAATAAGTGCTGCGTATTTTGTGAAAATTCAGGTCTATGGTTATCGAATTATCTCCATGTTTTTCCGCAAGCTTACTTCAGATCCCATAATAGACATAATTCCGCTGCGTGCCATCCGTTCGCGCAATCCATCAAATCTATGAATTATCTCTTGATAGAGGCTATCCATATACAGGTTTCGTTCACCCCCAGGAGACCCAGTCGTTGTAGTTTCGCACATTTGTGTTGGCGAATAGTCAACCATTTGTTCGGCCCCCGATACCCTAGATGGTTCACTGGATTGTGAAGTCGGATTAACGTTCATATCGGCCGTGTGTTCATCCTGGAGCGGCTGTTCTTTCCCTGAGATGCAGCCCTGCGGATGAGTTTCCCGAAACTTTACATGAGCCTTCTCTTCATCTACAATTTAACGATTGGTAATTGTGTTGTACTCCAAATGAATAAAATTCTATACAAACATTTCACGTTTTTCAAAAGACTCGAACCTTCTATTTCCATTGATCCAAACTAGCGGAGACTAATATAAAATGGTTGTTCACTGGATCCAAGCCATTAACACTCGGACGCAACGTAAAATCTCTATTCTCTCAAAAAAGTTCAATATTTTTTTAGCCTGAATAAAAATCCAGTTTGTTTATAATTCCCGAATGGAATACTTCAATTTCGGTAGAAAAGCAACGCCTGCTCCCAGTTCCGTTGTGACTTTTTTTTTTTGGATTACAGTTATAGTTAAATTCTCTTCAAACATCAAGTCCTCCTGTATTAAGCTAAGACGACAGTTGTCGTATGTGCCACTTCCTTTGGAACGTAGTTCGAATTTTAAGATGACATGAATTTCCGTTCAGAAGCTCAACGGGTGAATCAAGTCTAATTAATAGTTGTCGCATAGTTTTTAATTTACACTTTTCTTCAACTTCATTAACTCCGGATCCTTTGCTAGCATCAGCTCTCAGGTCAGGTATGCACACACACACACACGCATACCTATGTGTATGAACGATATGCTGGTGTCTGTGCGTGTGTACTCTGCGGTCGGCTCGAGCGCAAGTCGTCACACGAAACCGCTTTCATTTCCGCCAAACACAATTGCATCATTAGCGATGCAATCTCCGTTACTTAACGTAACCGCAACATGCCGGAAATGAAATCCGAGGCAAGCTGGCGCACCCAGTGCTAAGCTCACTAAACTTTCCACGGTGAACGACTCGACAAGTGCAGAAAAGTAAGACAGAGACAGAGAGGGTGAGTGTGAGAGAGAAATAGAGCAAGAGGGAACAACGAAAAAAAAGGAGGAAATATGACGATGTCGCCGTCGCGTGGCCATGTACCGTAGTCAAAGAGCAGTCAAGTCCGCTGACGCGAGTCCAAGAGGCAGTCGAAGAGGATAAAGGAAAACAACCGGAAAGCAAACGAAATGATGCTGCTGCGCACAAATAATCGAATAAAACAGTCGCTGAACCGAGGCCCATCGTCCTTGTCGTCGAACAGCAGGTGGGTGCAGCAGCACTCAGCACTACCTCCTCCATCTTCTATCGTTGCTCCGGCCACAAGTCCGGTCGAAGTGGGGCGAGCAAGGATAGGTGATTACGCGGTGTCGCTTCATTTAGTTGAGGCCACCGACGCGTCAGCGTCTGACTTAAGCTTTAGAAAACGGCAAGTCACATGTGCGAGGTTTGAGCGAATAGTATTACTAGACGATTCTTAAATAAACGTAATTCTTAATCAAGCGAATTATATAAAAGAACTTTCTTTGTTTATCAATAGTCTTTCAAAGTTTCGCATTCATGACTAAAATGCGTTATGTGCCTTGACAACGCATCGAGCTGACCTCGGTAAATGTATGCAGTTTCAGCTGTAATGCTGGAAACGTGTGCAGGCAATCAACTGCCTTTGCTGCAAGCAGGTATTTGCATATGACACCGCTCCCACCTCCAGCTCCGGCTACACACTGCACTTTTATGCAGAGTCTTCGGGCCAAGAGCTGCTCCCAAGTTGTCACTTTTCGCGACGCTTTGTGCCGCATTAATGCGCATATTAAAATGGACGGCGATGGCAAGCAAACTAATGTCGGCTCCCAAGAGCCCTAACAACATCATATATATTGCATCCATAGGTATATATTTGGTATATGCACGTATGTACATATATGTATATGTTGTTATGTATAGAGATTATGCGGAGGTGGATGAGTGAATGGGGAACGTTTAGCTTGCTTACTTTTCAATTGAAGTGACGCTGCGAGACTCAAACCTATGGGGTGCTCCGAAATGACACGAATGTGTGGTCTGTATGATGTTAACAGTGCCTTACGGTTTCGGGCGATGCAATAACACAAAGAGCTCTTTCAGAGGCTTAGAGTCCCTGTGTACCACACGGCGATTAGCAGCAGCGCAGCGTTTTCGCCAAAATCAGAAAAGAAGGTTACGTTGTAAACACGTGCGCGCGCTTTTGCGTTTTCGTTCTGGCTTGATGGAATTTCTCATCAAAGGTGAATCTCAAATCGGAGAACTTTGTGCGTCTTCTTTTCCACGCTTGACAGGCAGGCTAATTAATTTTCATTTAATTTACATTCACAATTAAAGCTTTGCATTTCAAATTACGGATTTTGTGCTGTGTCGACTCAGGTGCTCAAATAAAATTTCCCTTAAGCACTTGACTTGTCTTGTAGCCATGGCAAAGATGTAGTTTTTTTTTTGTTTTTGGCGGAGCTATAGAAAGTTGAAAGTCTTCAAAAACAAAATCCCTTTTATTTGATTTTACTGGTAGCATAGTAACAGGGCTTCAACTGTTGTAGCAGCATAAGTTCCAATTTTCCGCTTTATGCTCGTCTTCTTCAATATGACAACACAGATACACTTGTTGTAAACCATACAATGTAGGGGTCAGAGCTGGTAGTCTACATTAGGTTACGTCTAAGGATGCTCTGATTTCTTGAACACGCATTCGTATATCCCATATATCCAAAATTCGCACTGCGGTTAACTCAATTACTTTAATTACACTGATATTAAAACATTATTACGTTAGTCACACGCATATTGTGGCACTTTTTCACCTTAATCGGATTCACTTTCAATTGATGGCGCCCCTAATTTACACATTTTATAAAAGTACAGTTTAATATTTTATACTGGTTTCAATTTCCCCCGCACAGAAGGACATTTTCAAAGGGACATTTAACATAGTAATAGAGGTATAAAGCAAGGACTTTTTACCGGGAAATTTAACATAGAAAAACAGGTATATTTCGAGTACAGGGCGACACATGGCGCCAAAAAAGTGAACTAACACATAACAGAGCTTTTTCGAAATGTAGTAATATCAGAGCGCTGTTCGCTAACAGTGCCTGTTATTTACTGCAGCATAACAGTTGCTTATTACAGCTTCAATCTATGTAAGATGTTTTGACTAGAGACAATTCAATTTCAATTTCATTTCAAATGGCTTTAAAAGCTCTACGAGTATTACTGAAACTTTTATAATTATTAGAATTAAATTTGTTATAATTTTATGCTTTAACCGTGCTTACGTGTCTTAACCATGGCAACCGTGACTCCGCATGGCCACAACACAAGGTCACTGCGGTTGCCACGGGCGACGCTGGGCACAGTCAGCTGGCAGCCGCTGCAGGTAAACAAACTAAACACGATTTTACAGTAAAAATAAAAGTATAGTTAAATTTCAATAAAAAAAAAACGGCGAATTCGCCATGTGCAAATGGGTCTGATGTGCGCTAAGCTGCGCCGCTGCTGCTGCTGCTGCGAAGAGACGCCATCAGCAGAAACAACAGGGGCATGGTTCAAAGTTCTGCTGCTGGGTGCAGCGGGTAGCGGAAAAACCCAATTGGGGCATCTGCTGAGCGAGCGAGAGCGCGATACGGACGACATGGCGGCAACAAACGGCGTGCGCTGCTACGAGGTGCCTCCGGCAGCGGCGTCACCAGGGAGCAGCATGCTGCTACTGCTGACCGAGGTGGGCGGCAGTGTGGACATGCAGCGCATATGGCCGCATTACTATGCCGCCTGCCACGCACTCATCTTCTGCTTCGATCTCAGCGACAGCGATGCGCAGCTGCAGCAGAACTTTGCGCTGCTACAGAGCTGCCTGCAGCATGCGTCGCTGCGCGGCAAGCCCGTGCTGCTAGTGGCCGCGCGAGAACGAGAAGGCGTGCAGCTCTACGATGTAGAGTATGCCTTCGGCTTGGAGCAGCTGGCGCGAGATTGCGGCAGCCCGCTGCACATTTGCCACATGAAGCGGGAGGAACTGACGCGCGGTCTTGATTGGCTGCGACGCCAACTGCACGAGCAGGCCGCGAGGCTGACGCAGCGCATCAAATACGATGTCAATCTACAGGTACATGTGCAAGAGAGAGAGACAAACAGATACACTTACCTCACTTAACTGATCCAATCCCCTTGCAGTCCTGGCAGCAGCGCAGACGCGCGTTACTCTCGAACAGCAAACTGGCGCAGGTGCATCGCCAGCGCTTTCGTCGCCGTGATCGCAAAGTGAGTGCTATTCCGTTATGTTTCTCTCTTATGCTCGCTCTCTTTTTTTTATACAGCTCTGGCCATTGCCACAATCGGCTGCTGTCGTCACGCAAGCAAGGCCCAGCACTGCGCCGGCGGCCATCTTTGTTTTGCGTGGGCTGCAGTGAGCTGCGACGCCGACGACAATGTCTTGAACACTGCCCAAAAAAACCTTCCACAGAGTGCCAAAACAATTTTTTTTAATCATATTAACATAGTTAAAAATAGTACTTAGTCCATAGAAATTAATTTTTAAATGCATTTCGGCACACATGTACATGTTTGCGTGGTCAAGTGTGTGTGCGTGTGTAAACCAAGCGCAAATTTACCTTTAAGCATGTGTCTACAAGTGTCCAATAAGCATCTAAGAAGCAGCGCATATGTTGTTGTCTCATATATCTTTTTACTATAACACAATAACTTTATTTTAAATAAACTATTTAAAATTGCACTTTGTAAAGCGCGGAATCCGGGGCAAATTCGCAATGAACTGGCAGCTGATCGGCTGCATCGAAAATAATCGATAATTTAAGCGTAAAATTAATTTTCCAAATTATTTTATTAATGTTGTGCAGAAAATTAGATTTAATAAATTAATTTTTTTGCAACTAATGCTACTAATGCTAACAAATAAACAACACACACGCATCATTTAAAATGCGCCCACGCAAAATGAACAAGTATCGATACCTGCGGTGAACTTAATTGTCATTCACAGCTAACCGCAACAGCGATCCACGGCGCGTAATCGATATCGATATGCACGCACGAAATTCGAACGCAACGGATGTGAGAAAGTAATTGTATAATTGCAGGCCAATCAGAAATAATGCAACTTGGTGAGTGATTTAAAACTCTTTAAGCTGGATCTCATCGATGCTCGGTTATGCAGCATGTGGTGGGGACGAACTTTTTGCGCACGACAGGCGAGGCCGTTGGCTGAGGTGAGTTGTTGTTGTTAGTGTGATTGTTGTTGTTATTCTAGCTGTTGTTTTTGTTGCTGTCATGTTGCAGAATCAGCTAACAGGCGACGCGCGGCTAACTGCCAAAACGATGATGTATTGCGGCGCAGCAATAAGTAAACCACAATAATCCTCCCACACACACACACACACACGCTGGCACAGGCACACTCGATTACCAATACACTAACAGAGATTGCCAGTGCGACGTAGCTGACATTGATGATTGCGCCCCTTCGGCGTTGGCGTCGGCGTCGGCGTCGGCATCAGCAACGGCGGCGACGTCGTCGGCATCCTCGGTCGACGTCAGGGGAAAAACCGCCGCCATTGTTGCTGCTGGCGTCTGAAGACGTTCGAGTACGTGTGCTCATAATAATCCTACGAACCCGAAAAAAAACCGCTACACACTCACACATGCACGCACGTACATGAATAAACATGTGTCGCCGTGTGTTGTAACGAAAAGTGTAAAATAAGCATCAATCATCGCTTATTCGAGTTGTCATCAATCACACACACATTGCACACGCACACACACAAGGACACAGACACGGGTGTGCGCGCGCGAGAAGGCTACGCTGCGCTGACAACGCAGCCGCAACAACAACAGAACCAACGACAACAACAATGTGAAGCAACAAGCAGCGTCAGGCTACGCCGCCTGGTGGTTACTTTTTTCCGCAATCCATCCCAATCCTGCTGCCTTGCAAATTTCATGCAACCCCTTCTGCGCCGTTGCCATCGCCGCCGCGCCGCCCTAATCAGCTCGTCAAGTTATTAAATCATCAGGTTGCACGATCGAGCCGCAGGCGGTCGCGTTGAGGGTTGGGGAGCATCACGGACATCTAACATCCGCTGTCACATGTCTGTCAACGGTTTGGAGCGGCGCGTAACCGAATATCCTGGCCGGCAGCAAATATACTGGCGTCGCGTTGCGTGCGTCAAGGCACAATATAAAGATTTAATCAGCATTTATGTATATTATTGTTGTTGTTTGGCTCCTGCGCCCTAAGCCGCCTGCCCAGCCTGCCGGGCTCACTCCCCTCAGCAGCCTATCAATTCAACTCTTTACGATTATGGAACTCGACGAGCTGTCAAACGAGTAGGCCGTGCGAGTACGATAGTGTCATGTCCGACCTTGAGCGCGTGCAGCGGGCTCGTGAAATACTCTGTAATAATAGCTGAAGAGATCGGGTTAGCAGATGAGGTGAGTGTCTTGGCATCTCACAGAGCTTTCTATTCATTATGCACTCCTTCACTTTGCAGTAGCATGCAGAAGCTGTGCGACGCTTTGGAAGATCAAGAGCTGCTGCAGTCTCCAAAACGTTTAACGGTGACGCTGTGGCCAACTGCTTTATGGCCGCATTGGCTATGATGAGCAGCTGCTACAGGAACGTACGGGGATTCACGCAGCTCATTTGGCCAGGTGGTAGAAACTGGGCCAAGTCAGCTTGTTGGCAATTCATCGACAGCAACGGCAGCCGGATAAACCTGCTAAACCTGTGGCAGACTTAGTGCCACGGGATAAAGCGCAACGTATGCGAGAACGGTTGCTGCAGTGTGTCCATGCGGTAGCCAGTGCACAGCTGATGCTGCCTGGGCTCGAGGAGCAGTCCAACCTCACTCAGGACAGGATGCGGAAAAAGTCCTTTGCAACAAATTTCTTGCAAACACAAATTCCTGCTGGCTTTTACGCTCCAAGCTCTTGCAACTGTAGGAGTTTTGCGCTGAAGGAACATCCTCATCTCGGAGAACACATATTTCCGACTTATCAGATTAGAAATATTTATTATTTGCTATATATGGAAAATACTTTACTATACAATGTAAAAGTATCTAAAGCATATCCAAAGTATAATTTTAATACTCTACTAGAGTACCTAATATAAAAGTGTATAATTACACGACAGATAAGATTTATAAAGTCTAGTACAATATATTTTATAGTTCTAATAATAGTGTAGAGACTACTATATAAATATGAATATACATAACATAATACAAGCTAGATAAGTTTATAAAATGTATTTTTACAAAGTAAATATACCTTCTAAATAATTCTGTTCTCTATAAAAAGGAATAGGCAATCTTTTGTAATATTACTAAACCATTTGGCCAACATATTGAGAGCGCTTTGCCAAAACGACGTGCCCGGCTAAAAGCGTAATAATCCGCTCAAATAACGTGCTCGCCTTCAGTTCATACAAATTATGCCAAATGGCAGTGCGCGCATCCAACTCTAATCGCGGATAATGCTGGGTGTAAAGAGCAAAAGGAGCTGATAAAAGGTTGACGGCGTAAATAATCACAATCGAGAATGAATCGTGTTGGCAAAATAAAATAGCGTGCTGCTGGAGGGGATCTGGGGGCAGGCGGATTGGCAGCTTCAATGAAAGTGTTTTAATTTCAATTTGGACAACAATCCTGTTATGCTAAGAAGGATCTAGTGTTTTTGTATAATTTGGCCAAGCCGATCTGTCCGGATCCCGACGAGACAATCAAATAAAGTCATCGCGCTCCGCTTTAACATTTGTGGTTGCCGCAAGCGTAAGCGGACATGGGGCGTCGTTGAACCTCGTGTAGCCGGATAGCTCGATACACACACGCACACACACGGCCCGCACAAACTTGCAAAAGGCTGCAGGACATGTACACGAAATTAATTTGCAGCGGGAAGGGGACGACGTGGAC
The DNA here is from genome assembly GCA_018151445.1 of Zaprionus inermis. NCBI lineage: Eukaryota > Metazoa > Arthropoda > Insecta > Diptera > Drosophilidae > Zaprionus > Zaprionus inermis. The sequence continues at coordinate 606,579 of JAECXD010001052.1, forward strand.
GTGGACGGTGTGGCGCACACGGCGGCGCTTTTAATCCAACATGATATCTCCCGCAAAATGCAAAAACTCAACGAGGGCCACTTGCAGCTTGCCCTTCATCCGACGCACCTCCTCCTCCTTCTCGTTCTCCTTTGCCGGCTGCTGCAACAAAAATCAGAAAGCGGATTAAACGTATTCGTGAGAATTCGTCAACGATTTCACACCTGTTCGTCAGCAGCAGCAGCGGTAGCGACGGGTCGAGCCGGGGCTGGGCCTGGTGGGCATGGTCCACTGGCATAAAATGCCAATTAGAATTTCAAGTTCGCAGTCCGTTGGGCCGTGTGCAGCCATGGCCGACGCCTTGGGCGTCGAATACGCCCCCGTCGCCTTGCTCACCATCCTCCTTCGCATCTTCATCCCCTTCACTTCGCTGAACTTTTCGCAAACGCAAATTGTTTATCGCCTCCAGGGCACTTTATTAACTTTACGGCCGGGCGAGCCGGAGTCGTGCACAGTCCCGGTCTGGGCCTGAGTGAGTCCGGCTTGGACTTTCGATTTTCATGTGTTTTCATCAGTTCGATTTGTATTGTTGTTGTTAATATACCCTGCACTCTCCAATCAATTACTGCATATATACAAAATTGCAATTTGAATTTTAAATATGTTTACATTCGCATCAAATATGGCTGCTCGTGCTATCGATAGTTCGATACTTGTTAGAGCTTAGCTTAGGTATTTAATCGCAGGGTTGCTCTACTTAGGAAAATATATATATCAACTTATTGAATTACTTTGTTATTTTACAGCATATCTGCAAATCGCGCATTTACTCGATCTCTCTCACTCCCACGACTCTTGGTCACCTTCGTGTGTTTTCACGGCCGACGCGCAACGCGGAAATGCACTCAAAATATTAAATGCTTCAGTAGTTTGCAATTATTGAGCAGCGCCGCCTTGTGCTTAATTCATAATGCGCTTGCAGGCCCCGGCCTGGCCATTCCCAGACAGCTGTCCGTGCCCGCCCACAGATTACACAGCTTGCCTGGGCCTGTCCAAACTTCGGCAAAAGAACACGTATAACTTCATTTCTTATTTAAGAGTTACAGCCTTGCTCTTTTGTATTAAATGTTGTGACCTTAAAAATACATTTTATGGCAAAAGTCTCGATGGAATTTCAATGAATTAAATAAATTAATTTAAATAAATTAAGCATCGAAGTAATATCGAATCGAATGCACGAATCGAGCAGCTCAATTGAGCTGCAGCTGTGCTCAAAAGAGCTGCTGCTACTCAAATGAGCAGCTTCACAACAAATACAGCCAAATGAACACTGGTTTAATTGGAAGATCTGAGCAAGTAATTTAAAATTAAGTATCGATGTATTGTATAGGTTTCGATAGCTACTCAAATGAACGGCTTCAAGATAATTGCAGTAAGAAGTTAGTTAAATTGGTGATATTAATGTTTTTTTGATGGAGTGGCGGCTTAGTCGTCGGGATAGGGGGGTGAAGCACTTTGCTGAAAATAGCGAACCGACGCGGAGAAGAGCAATTCGAAGGGTAAAAAAAACAATTCGGGGCGCGCGGTATGTTCACTTCACTGTATATTTCCAAACTAAACTTCATATAAATTTACAAAGTAATCTTAAGCCTAACTTAGCTTACTCTGGATACAAGAGCGCGAGAGCTTTTGGTGACTCTCGCACTGTTTACGCCGAAACGCTGCCTACTTTTAGGTGGTTACGTTTCGACGTAAACATCCCGCCCCCCTTGCAATACTATTGCAAGTATTAGGATGGAGCCGGGATCTTTTTTAGGTGCCGCTGGATGGGCGTTAGGGGCGCTGGCGAACTACATCTTGAAGACACCGGATAGTACCCAACCGAACAGAGTGTTCTGGGCCAACGGCAGTCCACCGTGGGATGGAACAAGCCCGGGTAGGATCACGTCACCATAGACGTCGGCCCCCAGAACAATGGACACTCTGCACGGGATGTGGCACCGGGTGTCCGCCAGCGTGATGCCTGGGTAGCATCGGCTAAGGTCCTTGCTAATCTTCTGTGACGGAGTCCGCACATGTACATCTTCCAACTTCAGAGTCACGGTAGTAGCGAAGTCTGGCGCTGCCCTCGACCTGAACAAGGCGCGGCAAAACCCTTTTTCGGCGAAAAGGCCAAAGGCCATTGCCAGTGAGGTGGGCATGCGGCTGTGTGGACTACACGCGTCCAACAGCACACGCACCTCAAAGGTTTTGCCGGCTACGTCTAGGATTACTAGGGCCGTCGGCAACATGCTGACTGTTGCCGATTGGGTAGTCGCCAGGGACTCTGAAGGTGGAAGAGGAGATGGGGATGGTGTGGGGACTTGCATCTCGGATTGGCTGCTGGGGAGATGGAGGAGCGTATGGTGGTCCTGGCCGCATGTGCGACAGGTGCCACCACTGCGACATGAGCCTGCTGAGTGCTCATGGGCGAGGCAATTCGGGCAGTATCTATTGATTAGTACTGCCCGGAGACGCTTCTCCGCAGCCAGATGCAGGAAGCGTTGGCACTTCTTCAGTGCGTGGACTCCTCGGCAGACGCGGCACCGGAAGGAGTTCACTCCCTTTGGTCCGCTTGGCTTCGCTGCCCTTTGTGGTTGCGCCTTGCGTGGTGCCATTTTTTTGTTACTAATCTGGAAGTAGAAGGTGGATATATGGATTAGTGTCTGCCGGACATATATCCACTAAAGGACAACACAAGGTTAGGAGGGTGTCTGGACGGTGTCCTCTATGGGAAGGAGGACTACCTTTATGGTGGGCCTTTTGATGACGCCACGGGTGGTGAGGATATCCACCACGCGGACAATGTCATCAGCGCCAGGATAAACGGCTTGGATGCGGCCCAGACGCCATTCGTTGACTGGTAGGTTGTCTTCTTTGACAACCACCATATCACCGACTTGGAGGTTTCGCGTTGGGAGTTGCCATTTGGAGCGTTTGTGCAACTCTTTGAGGTATTCCTCTTTCCAACGAAAACAAAACTGTTGGTGCAGAGCCTTGAGTCGTTGCCATCGATTGATGATGGATACAGCGTCTTCTTGGATTTCAGGCTCTGCGATGGACATGAGCGGACCACCGATTAGAAAGTGGCCGGGAGTCAAAGCTAAAAGATCGGTGGGACTCTCAGACATTGAAGAAATTGGCCTGGAATTAAGGCACGCTTCGACCTTGCAAAGGAGTGTGGATAGTTCTTCGAACGTATATTTTAGTGAGGAAGTGGACTTGTAGAAGAGCGTTTTAAAGCTCTTTACTCCAGCTTCCCATAAGCCACCCATGTGCGGCGCGCTGGGAGGATTGAAGTGCCATGCGAGGTTCTGATGGCTGTATTTGGTGGATACATCAGCCTTCACTGCCTTCATAAACTCTGTTGAGAGGACTTTGGAGGCTCCGACGAACGTCTTTCCGTTGTCGGAGTATACATTATGGGGGCAGCCGCGTCTCGCGACGAAACGTGCGAAGGCTGCGAGGAACTTCTCGGTTGTTAGATCCGAGGTTGCTTCTAAGTGTATGGCCTTTGTGCTGAAACACACGAAGACACATACATAGCCCTTGGTTATGAGGCAGGCTCGACCAGTGAAATTTTTGATTTCGAAAGGACCCGCGAAGTCGAGTCCCGTGTGGGTAAAGGGTCGAGAAAAGGAAACTCTCGCAGAGGGCAAAGTACCCATGAGTTGAGTTTGCAATTTTTTGCGTTGGAGAATGCAAACTCGACAAGAACTGATAGTGGCTTTCACTAAAGTTCGGAGTTTCGGAATCCAGTATCGTGATCTTATTAGACGCATCATTAATTGATTTCCACCATGGAGGGAGATACGATGTGTAAACCGGACGAGGAGGTGTGAGAAGGTACATGAGTACGGAAGGATGATCGGGTGCCGTTCATCATAGCTTAAAGAAGCGGATGTTCTCACACGACCGCATGATCTCATAACTCCGCTGGCGTCAATAAATGGATTTAAATTAATTATGTCACTACTCCTTGCAATCTGTTCTTTGTTCAACAGACAGTTGTACTCTTTCTGGAATTGAGTACGTTGGGTGTTCTGAATGAGCAAATCTTGGACTTTGGAGAGTTCAGAGCTGCTGGCATCTGGAGAGAACACAAGATCAGGCTTGCGACACCTTTGTATAAAGCGGTATGCGTAAGTCATCACCCGCAGTGCTCTGTCGAGCTCGGAAAATCTCTCCAAGATGCAGTCGGATGAAGGAGGCAACTTAGTTAAGTTGCATTTAACAGGACGAAGCTCTTCGTCTGTTTCGTGAGCGACATCAATCGCAACAGGCCAGTGTTCTGCTGGAAGGATCAGCCAATCGGGTCCATGCCACCAGAGACTATTACCAATGAGTTCCTCTGACGAGACACCTCTACTGGCAAGATCGGCAGAGTTCTGCTCAGATCTGACGTGGGACCATTTGCTCGAACTAGTGAGCTGAGTTATCTTAGCTACTCTGTTAGCCACGAAGGTCGTCCATTTACATGGAGGCTTACTAAGCCAAGCTAACACAATTGTGGAGTCAGTCCAATAGTACTCTTCGTAGCTATTGACTGGGAGCTGAGGGAGGAGTGTTGATGATAACTCGGCTAGCAGTAATGCACCGCAAAGTTCCAATCGAGGCAAGGAGATGGTCTTCACAGGAGCTACTCTGGTTTTGGCTACCAGGAGATGGCTTGATATATTGTGTTGATTTTCAACACGGATGTAGATAGCTGCTCCGTAGGCGCGCTGAGATGCATCGCAAAAGCCATGGATTTGGAGCTTAGCTAATGGGGTATATTGGACCCATCTGGGGATCCGAATCTTCTGGAGGGATGAATAACTGGATAGGAAATCCTGCCAGCGTTGTTGAAGCTCTAAAGGCAACGCTTCATCCCATCCAAGATTTTGCAGCCATATCTCCTGCATGAAAATTTTGGCACGGACGACAAATGGTGCCAGCCAACCTGCGGGATCGAAGAGTTTAGCGATGTGAGATAGAACTACACGTTTAGTGTAAGACTGTCCCACATCTGTTTCGGAGGGGGCAAAGAGAAACTCATCCGTACGCGCTTGCCAGCGTATACCTAGAGTCTTTGCTAAACTCGCTTCCTCTAGTTCGAGGAAATCTGCGTTCAATAGATGGTCCTTGGGGATCTTAGCTAGCACATCTTTGTGGTTGGAGGTCCACTTTCTTAGAGGAAAGCCAGCTGTCTCAAGAGCTTTGCGTAACTCTTCAATGGACACTGTGGCGCGCTTTATGGAGTGTGCGCCAGCTAGGACATCGTCTACGTACATGTAATTGGATATGATGTCGCTGGCGAGAGGAAAGTGTGTGCTAACATCCTGGGAAAGCTGCTGAAGAACCCGAATGGCCAAGAATGGAGCACAGTTTACTCCGAAAGTGACTGTGTTGAGCTCATAGTCACAGACGTCGCCATTTGGGTTCCTGAAGAGGATTCGTTGAAATGGCGTGTGACTCTTGTGGACGAGTATCTGCCGGTACATCTTTGTGATGTCGGCATTAAAAACAAAACGGAAAAAACGCCATTTCAAGATCTGCATAGTCAGATCGGATTGGAGAACGGGTCCTGGATGTAGGATATCGTTCAAGCTCTTCCCATTAGACGACGGACTGGAGGCGTTGAAAACAACGCGAACTTTTGTGGTAGTGCTCTCAGGTTTAAAAACAGCATGATGAGGGAGATAGAAGTTGTTGCAGTCGTTACTTGCAGAAACTGGCCTCATATGGCCTAAATCTAAATACTCCTGAATAATGGAGTCGTACTGCTCTTTTAAAGGAAAATTCCTCTTTAAACGACATTCGTTTCTGAGAAACTGAGCGAGTGCGATGGACCTTGAATGTCCTAATTCGAAATTTTCAGGGTTTTTAAACGGAAGAGTAACGACATATCTGCCCTCTTCGGTTCTGGAAGTGGTGCGAAGGAAATTGTTTTCACACGCTGCGTCAGAAACTTTTACCAGCTTGGCTGGTAGATCTTCCACAACCCAAAACTTGGTGAGAAGATCATCAAGCCTTTGCTCTTCGCTGATCTTGATCCTCGTGGTGAAGGATGAAACGGTCGAGAGATTTGACTTGGCTACTGGTCCTGTGAGGACCCAGCCGAATATGGTCTCTTGACCGAGCAAGGTTCCACATATTTTGGACACAGAGCCACCCTTTATAATGGAAGGAAGAAGGTCGGCCCCTAAGAGCACGTCTATTTGAGAGCTCTGGTGGAAGTGCGGATCAGCGAGTTGGAGGTTTGGCAGGTCCTTCAAAAGGTCCTTAGAAATTGGGTAGGATGGAAGGTTGCCTGCCAATTGAGGAAGAACAAAGGCTGCAGTTTCTAGCTGTAACCTGGGAGTGATCGGGGAGCCAATCTGGAAGTGGCATAACTTTTGAGGATTGGCTGAGACAGCTTGACTTAAGCCAGCTACTTGAACTTGCACGGCTTGGTAGGAGGGCTTTATGATGTTAAACATCCGTTCGGAGATGAACGTAGCCTCTGATCCTGGATCGATCAGTGCACGTGCCTTATAAGTCATGCCCAAATGGCAAACGTTTATAAGAGCAGTGCCGAGAAGAACACCTTGTGTGTTCGCCGTGAAGTAATTCTGAATATTAGTCGTCGGAGGAGTGGACTGTATATTAGAATTCGGGGTAGTTGATGCCGAAGTTGTCGAAGAGGGCGCTGGAGGAGGGGGGGCACGATGCAGGAGTGTATTGTGGCGACCCTTGCACGTAAAACAATTGTGTTGACTCGTGCAATCTTTAAGGATATGCCCTCTTGCGAAACAATTTAGACATAACTTTTGCTGTTTGATGACCATGGACCTTTCATCAACAGCCATTTGGAGAAAGCGCGGACACAGACGTATAGGATGGTTCTCCTTTGAACAGAGGTTGCAGGTTTGTCGTTTGCCTACAACCTTTATTTCAAAGGAGTTGACCTTCCTCGTAGGGGGCTCTTTTCGAGCAGATTTGGAAGCAGCCTGTGTGCTTGTGCTAGGTTGCACATCCTCTATCGCTTCTAGTGTGCGATAGCGTTCTGACAGAAAATCTGACATTTCTTGCCATGACGGAATTTCAGCCTTGTTCTGTACTGACTGTTCCCAAAGTGACAGTGTCAGCCTTGGCAGCTTAGACGAACAGAGGAAGACTAGAAGGCAATCCCAGTTCTCTGTGCTGATTTTGGAGTGTTCTAGAGCCGTTAAGCAACTTTGAATAGTGCTTTGGAGAACTTGGATGGCGGCTCCAGATTCATGAGAGACTGACGGAAGGTTGAAGAGGGTTTTCAGTTGGCTGTTGACTAACAGCCTCTTATTTTCAAATCTGTCCGTCAGGTTCTTCCAAGCAGAAGAGAAACCGTCATTCGTAAGAGGGGATTTGGAAACGATTGCCTTCGCTTCGCCACTGGTCTTTGAATTGAGATGGAATAGTTTTTCGATCTGGCTTAAACCGGGATCGGAAATGTAGACCGCTGTGAAGAGGTCTCGGAAAGTGGGCCATTTCAGGTAGTCTCCGCTGAAAATTTCAGCATCGAAGGGTGGAGACCTGTAGCTTCGTGGCTGGAAGGCTACTTGTGCTGCTACAGGTGCTGGAGTGGGAGCCGTTGCGGTCTCTATACTCTCACTTAAATGAGAGGCAAGTTCCTCGTATATGGAGTAGCAATGGTCATACCGGGCTTGCATGGCAATTTTGTCCTCAGCATTCGTCTCCGTTTGAGACAATGCGTTGGAACAGATTTCATATTTAAGCTCCAAGGCAGTCCATATGGAACGAAGCTGCTCAAGACGCACTCTATGAGTGTGAAGTGATGCTGTTGGAGCAGTTTGAACCCTAGATTCAAACTGTGTGAGCTTATCGGAAGCGTTGATGAACTCTTGGAGTGCCATTTTTCTTGCCTGGGAGATCTGATGACCAACTGAACGAGTTGTTGGAGGAGCGCGTACCGAAATGGTTGGCACCTGAATAGCCTTGGATGTGGCCGGACTTGAAACTTTCCGTAGAGTGGCGGGAGAAGGGGCTCTGCCAAGAAGGGAATTTGGGAGAGAGCCTGACCGTCTATGCTGAGTCGTTTGTACTACAAGGTGTTTCTTTGTATCTTTACCGCTATCAATTGGCATACCAAGCTTTCAAAAAAAAAAAACTGGAAAGAATGCAATTGATGCTGAGGAATACCTTATTATTATAAAACAATAAAATAATAAACCAATTAAATATACAAATCGATCGGAAAATTATCGAAAAAATATTGAGCACGGAATATGTTGTTAAATTCAAGGCAGCACTGTTTCGTAGAGAAGTGGAGGACGTTGCAAAAAGTAAAAAATATAAATATTAAAATTTATCAAATATCGATATATTTTTATTGAGTAAAAATAATTATCGGAATAATTTATACTCAGCGTGGAATTTTGAGCAAATTGACGAAATTTAATTTATGTATATATTATACAAATAGCACAATAAATTAAATTGTGAAAATAATTAAAAATAATTATTTATAATTTGAAATATATTTGCTCAGATGGAGGAAAAATAATCGATACCTTTGCAACGTTGCAGCGCTTTGTGTATATAACAACACAGTGCACAAAAGAACGATAAACAAAAAAAAAACAGTGACTGAGAAAAATCACGGTTGCTCACTAAGTGATTATTTTTAAAAATAATTGAGCTTGTGCAGCCCTGGAACGATAACACTTGAAAAGGGAAAAAAAGTGGTGGTCGGTCGATTGTGATCGAACTGCGATCACTAAAGCCGGCAAAAGGTAAATAAAGGAAATTAAATAATATAAAAAATTTCTTGCTGTATGGACCAAAAATGTTGGAATGGAAAATAAGTGTTATGGGTTTTTTTATGTATATTATTTTAAATTTAGGAGGTACAATTGCCGCTTAGGATTCGGATCTTGGCAATGCACTTGGGCAAATATTAATATACAAGTTTTTGTGCTGACATATGTATGTAATAAAATTGTACATACATATGTATATTTGCATATGACTTTAAGGGAAATATGTATGTACGTGTGATGGGAGTTTCACATGCACTGACTAGGACTTAGTACATACATAAAAAATAATATGTGGCGGAGGTAAAAATTTTGATTTAAATGGATAGAAAAAAAAACTGTGTGCAATTGAAAAGTGGACTTGCATACATATGTACTTATATGTACATATGTAGATCTTTTCCACTAGGTCAAATATGGCGATCGTCTGTATGTATGTACGTACTAGTGCACATATGCACATACAGAGGTTCGCCAAAGTTTGGAAAGAAAATACTTTTCCTCTTTATTTTAGGAGCAGTTGCACACAGCACCTCCGCCTCAAATAATGTTGATAATCTTATAAGTAAGATGAATCATGTACTTATCTGAACGAAGTCCCTGAAGATGCTGACAAGCCGTGGCTGAGGTTCGAGCGGAGCGAGGGGGATAAAAATCCAGCGACGTGAGTCCAAAAGGGTGCGAATAAAATCCGGCTCGAAGGACCAAATGTTGGAGTGGCGGCTTAGTCGTCGGGATAGGGGGGTGAAGCACTTTGCTGAAAATAGCGAACCGACGCGGAGAAGAGCAATTCGAAGGGTAAAAAAAAACAATTCGGGGCGCGCGGTATGTTCACTTCACTGTATATTTCCAAACTAAACTTCATATAAATTTACAAAGTAATCTTAAGCCTAACTTAGCTTACTCTGGATACAAGAGCGCGAGAGCTTTTGGTGACTCTCGCACTGTTTACGCCGAAACGCTGCCTACTTTTAGGTGGTTACGTTTCGACGTAAACAGTTTGCTAATTACCGCCATTTTGCAAGCAGGAAAAATTTTTGAAAGTTTAAAAAAATTTTAAAAAAAAAAAAAAAAAAAATTTTTTAAAAAAAAAATATTTTCCTGTACGCTTTCTACTCTTATGCGGAAACTAGTTATTTCTAATGCTTGATTTTTTATGCAAAAATAAACAAACAAGCGACACTCTCACACGTAGGACAAGCTGTAAAAGGAACCAGGGTCATGTGTCTATGTCCATGTCAGAGTTGCTCTCTTTCTCTCCCCTTGTGTGTGTGTGCGTGCGTATGTGTGTGTGTATGTGCTTCTGTGTCCTTTCAATGCCCGCTGTGTTGACTTCATAAATATGCCAAACGGACTCTATCAAAATAGTCGCCAGTCGTGGGCAACGACGGGCAAGGATTGCAGGGCGAGTTGGTGGGGGAGGGAGGTTGAGTCACAGAGCAGGCTGCGGGCAAAAGCGCTGCCAGTTGAACATAAACTAAGCGAGTAAATTGAGACACGACGGACACGTGAGTTTGATAGATTGAAGGATATATAGGGAAGTACACACAGCGAGCAGAAGCGAGAGGGCGCCCTGGACACATGCTGAGCTAGAGCAGGCCCAAGCGTCTGGGGCGTCTGCCTGGCGTTGCGTCTTGTGTGCGTATTTCATTAACGTCGCCTTTGAAAATCCATTCATTTATCAAAAGCAAACTTCAAACACGCACTACGTGAGCGTGTGTGAGTGCGTGTGTGTGTGTGCGACAGATACTGCAACAATTTGCTGAGCATGTGTGCGTCGTGGTCGTAAAAACGTTGTGGCCAAAAGGGATCAATGAAGTATGCCTAAGAATCTGTCATTTATGACACATGACATACTTTACGAGCTCCCCTCGCTTCCCGTCTTCTCGCCGCACTCCTTGCCCACCCTGCGGCCTTGTTGTGGATAATAACAGCGGCGATAATAAAGATAAGCCAAGCAACTTGGCCCAAAATGCAATTGAAAGTTTTCTTGCCACTGACAACTTGACGACGACGACGACGACGACTTCGTCTCGTCTCGAGCAACTCTTTTACCGCCCCGCCCGGCCCGCTCTCTGGCCCGGTGTATCGTATTTGTTACTCTCTTGAAATCAGCTCGTAAATCTCATAGACTCGACTACGGTTTATCAAAGTCGTTTGCCATTTTGTGGCCTGTCTGTAATCCTTTTTGTTCCGGAAGTGCGACGGGGTTTGCGTGCAATGAAATTTCGATTTATTTTTTGGAAAAACAAGAAATAAGAACATTTTCACATTTGCTTGCTAACGTTGTGTATTAACAGATACATTTCCTATACAAGTATAAGCCTAAGATAAGATATGAGCGGAGCATGGGTTTTTATGCACGTTCCCTCTATCAAACAACTTGAAAACATAAATAAATATTCACAGCAAATACACAAAACCCGCTTAAGTAAAATGAATTCGAATGATTTAAACTTTAAATACAAATATAATGCGTAGCAAAAAAAATGATTTAAATAATTAGTTTAATAATTTTTTATAATATTTAAAAATTAAAATATATTAAGTAATAAAAACACGCAAATAACTAGCTTAAGCTAACTTTGTATATTTCAAATTAAAACAATTTATGAAACTTGTAAGTAGTATAAATAATTTAAGTAATTTGAAACCATTAGTTGCGTTATGACATCTTCTTAATCTTCCAAATAATCTTCTATAAGTATGTGAACCAGGCTTTCAAGGCTATTTAAATGATTCGAATGCATTTGAAGTTGCTCATGCACTTGAAAGAACTTCAAAAGCCGCAGAGATTGTTATCTAAAACTGCTATCAGTCTGCGTCGCTCTGGCAATCGAAAAATACTTAGCATCTACGTCAATTGTCACTAAATAATGCAAAGAACCAATTACCGAGCACCACGCGAATCCGTGTGATCCACTTGCACTCGTTTTTCCTGCTGATGCGTGTGCTTGTTGTTCCCGCTTGTTCTGTACCGCGGGCTATGCCGGAAAGTATGCCACATGAAATCGAACACGGCCATCGAAACCGAAACAAAAGCAAAATCAGAAAAAAGGCAAAAGCAATGGCAACGGGAACGTGAACGGCAACGAGGCAAAAGCAAAAGCAAACGCATTAAAAGCAACTTAATAATTCAGATCGAAATCACCAATCAGCACAGCTGACATGTTGACAAACGACGCCGCCAACGCCATCACCAGCGCTATCGACGCGGCACGACGCGACGACTCAACGCGGCAAACGAGTCGAATCGAGTCGAGTCGAGTCGCCTCGCGTCGCGAATATATGGATGAGAATCGAGGATAAGGTCGTGGATGAGGACAAGAGATTTACATTTTCAAAATCGAATAGCGACATAAGCCACCGCAAAGCAAAAGACACGCAACCGCAGCCATAATGAAATCCATGATAAACAAGATAAACGAACACAAAAGCACACCGATACCTACACACACACTCAAACAGGGGAATAATGTATAGTGCAGGCGAGTATTTACCTTTTACTAGGCATTTGGAGTAGAAAAAAAGACTTACGAGTTATACAAGTACCTTGTTTAAAGCGAGTAATTCGAATTATATGAATCACTCAGAAGTGTTTTGCGTATTTGAGAGTTATTTAAAGTTCTGTTTCATCTGTACACTTCTTTGGGTATTTGAAATCATTTATTAGTAGCTTTTATTTATTTATAAATTACTCGAATCATACGTAACACTTGGAAATTAATTTTTGAGTATTTGAAACTTATGTGAAGACATACAACAAATTTTATTTATAAATAATAAGATTAAAATAATAAGATTATTTAATTAATACATAACTTTAGTCATGCGAAACTTTTGCAGCTTTATTTTTCTGTAGTTTACACTTGCATCAATTTTTCGTAGTTGCAGTTCTATTCTAATTATAAGTAACTCAAATCATTCCAATTGTTTTTTTCTGTGTATTCTTACCTTATGTATTTAATATGCTTTCAATACAAAAGCAATTCGAATTGTTTATTAATCTGTCAACATATATTTTTAACATGGATAACATTTTCGTTTATGTGTATAATGTCTCTGCCAGCTGATATGTCTCACTGTGTAGGGTATTGCAAAATGAGCAACAGCTAAGCGCGCTGCCTTTTGCGACACAGCCCGATATATTTATATCTATTTCAGCTGCTGTTTTGGCACAACAGCAACTTCACCACCACCACAGGCGGAAGAAGCCGCCGCCGCCGACGCCGCGTGCCACTGTCTGACCCACTCTTCCTGCGCCCTCTCTCTCTCTCTCAGCTACGGCTCTTCTTGGTCGTTGTCAACGTTGTCTTCGATGTCTTCGTTTGCAATCAATGAAAGATTTATGACAACACACATACACACCACACACACCCACACACACACAACCGCATACACCCACAAAGACACCCGGATCGATTGTGGCAGAGAGCGCTTCTTTTTTATGTCACATCATTATTTTTATTATGACGCTGCCGGCGGCGGCATCGGCATCAGCTACGGTATCGACGGCCCGTTATTTGAGAGTGATTAGTGACTAAAAATGACAACAACAATAATTGCATTTGTGCGTGTGTGTCTCTCTCTCTCTCTCTTTCTCCCTCTCTCTCTTGCTCTCGTAATATGCTGAGCCATATGAGCGATGGCCCATCCAAGATATTCGATATGATTCGCAAATAAGTACGAATATTTGTTATTATTCACAGCACTGTAGAAATTTTCCAAGAAAAACTGATTGGGTCTCACACGCCAGCGGCTGACGTACAATAGATGGCGCCACTACTCAAGTGTAGGGTTTCAAAACGAACGAATGTAGGCTTCAGAGGAGCCTTTTATTTAGCGTTCTTTACTTTGAGTTATCAAAAAATAATTAAGTTAAATAGTTAACAGAAAAACAACGATATGATGGGCAATTTAAATAACCGCAAAAACACTTCAAAAAATTATGCGGTTGAAAAAAGAATCGGGTAATTTTTGTATGTATCGTTTTTTTTACTCATTGTGCATATTATACAAGTCTAAAAGTTTTTCAGTATTACTAAAATTGAAAATAATTTTTTCTTGAGCTCACTTGAATGTTTTCGCAACCCCAATCGTGCGTAATCTACTGCCTTTTGTGTTGTGGAAGCATTAGCTAATCTATGGACAATGCGTTGAAAATGATCTTAACTGTAACTGTATCAACACGTTATTTAGTTCAGCTCTTTCTCGGTCTCTATCATTCTCTCGCTCTCTCTTTCTTGCTCTCGCCAAATGTTGTTCGCCAAAGGAAACTCTTAAGCCATTTGCGCTCAACTTGGGAAATTTCGTGTGCGTGTGTGTGTTGTCTTTTTTGTATGTGTATGCGTGTTGCAGCTACTAACTCACATTTGACACTAACTGCATTTGTAGACTTTTAACACCCCTTTCTCACCCCCCCCCCTGCACAGCCTTCTCTTCACACGCTGTACGCCCCTTTTTGGCAAATTTGCGTTGCGCCCCTCGTTCGCCGCCATCTCCGTTGTAAGTGAAATCTTTCAGTGCGTGTAAAATACCGTTGCCTCGGTTTTTGGATGCCACGCCCACACACTTGCCCGTCCAGCAGTAAATGCAACAACAGCAATACAAGTTAGAACAGACAGTGTGTGCACTGCCAGATACCCTGTAAACCAATTAAGGCTTCCACTTCATTCCAGTACTCTTTTAGATAACACAAATTTATCAAATTAATTTCAAGTTGCAAAATAAAAGCTAAAACCTTTAATGCCAAGAAATTTTGGATGATTTACGAAAACTAACAAGGAATATTTTATGCTATTGACATAATATAACATATGTTAGCAATAGCTTGCTGTTTTTTCTATCTTAGTATATAGGTGTATAGTGTTTTTTAGTGTATATGTATCTCACCCCATGCCAGGGTATTTTTACTGGGTATCGCTGGAACGAGTTGGACAACAATGAAATGCTTTTAGCATCGGAGCTGCTGCTGCGACGAGCAGCACCAAGCGAAATTAAGTTATCAACACAGAAAAAAGTTTTGTGCACTGTTTTTATTGAAAATTGAGTTAAAAAACTGAAAGTGTCGACGAGTCGACGTCGTTTTCTGCGTGTTGTATTTTATTTAGTCGGTTGTTCTTGTTCCTCTTGTTGCCCAAGCTATTGTTGTTTGCCGAATTCTGCCAACTCTCTCGCCGTCACACACACACACACACAAATTGTGTGTTTCATATTTTGTAGGCGTTACATATCGCCTCCGCCCAAAAAAGTAGACTATACAAATTTTGTTCACATCCCTTGCATGTAAATCGAATTAGCCATGGCGTGTACAGGGTATGGTTAGTTGTTTCTTTGCTTATTATGGCTTGTTTAATCATTTGAAATAATATACTGAAAATTGTCCAAACTTTTTAAGGGGGGTAGTATAAAAAAAATGTTGATTTGTGAGCGAAAGTATATGGGAACTTTACAAGGTAAATTTGGCTTGTCTTTTGAGGAGATAGGAGTCTGGTTAATGTAATTAGGCGCGTCCTACGCTGAGATTTTCCGGAACTAGACTCAGCTGTGTCGGTGAGACACCAGAAGAAAGAAAAAGAGAGGCAGAGAACGGAAAAAAACGGGAGAGAAATAAGATAGGGGCGTAGGTGTTCAAGGAATCTCAATAAAAGTTGTCGAAAGCGCAACAGACGTTGCAAATCAGCGCAGAGATCACACAGAATGTCTGTGTGTGAGTGGGCGAGGGTGTGTGTGTGTGTGTGTATGTGTGTATGTGTGTGCATAAAATTTATAAATTATTGAATCTATGAAAATGTGAACATCACGTACGCGACATCGCGCTCAGCTCCAGTTGCTATTGCCAGGACGACCTCTACACACACACACACACACACACACGTGCAACTGTACAAGACAATCGCACAAAACGAACTTACAGTTATGCACAAAAACTGTGTGTATGTGTGTATGTGTGTGTGCGTACGTCAGAATATGCACAGAATTTCATTACGCTCGTCGTTCGTTTTTATAAATAAGTTGGCATCCCCGTCGGCCCAACAGCAGTCGTCCCCTCTCTCTATTTATACCCCCTCACTACCTCACAGTCGGGTTTATTTGTTTGTTTGATAAAGTTTGTTCATCTCTTTCGTCGTCACCGTCGTGTTCGACGTGCTCAACGTTATTGGCGGCTTGTGGCTCTTGGCCTCATCGAACTCCTTAGGCCAGCAACACACAGCAGGGTAGTGTAGGGCAAGGGTAGTTGGGGTATCTTCGTAACTTCCATATGGCATACCCCATCTCACATAATATCACAAACTTAACGGCGGCAGCGACTGCGGCAGGCAATAACGGTGTCAACTAGAAAACTTTTCTAATAATTTGTTTGATGTATTTTTTTTTTCATCGAAAAAAAAAGAAATAGTAAAACCGAACCCCTATTAAATGACATTCTCGTATTATTTAATTTATTTATGTTCACAATTTATTTTTTTTAAAAACTAGCATAAAATGTATTTTATGCATTTAGCATAAAATTTATTTTATGCATTTAGCATAAAATGTATTTTATGCATTTTATGTATTACAATTAGATATTTATTTTATATACATATATGGTATTTTCTTGGAAATATTCTTTGACGCAACCAACGCAGATATAGCGTGTACCGTTCATTGAATAAATGTAAACTAAACAACAGGGCATTGTACGGTAATCTTCCTTTGTATATACGCTTATTAACGCATTCTACCACAGGAGAGAAGGTATATACCGACCTGAAAAGGGTAGTTGTATGAGATTAGCAGTGAAATGATAACTTAAAATCAGTACTATACCCACCAATAAACAAAATTTTTTTGCACTTGATATATGATACTTGAGGGAAGTTTATGAAAATTTAAATATTTTATTTTAGGGTACAGCACTTAACCAAAAAAGGGGTTTCAGTGTTGCGTTCGGGCCAGAGTGGGGCAACATAAAAGGACGCTAACACAGCCGTCCGCATAATAAGGACGTGGTACCGTTCTTCTGCAAAAAATTTTCTACAAAAACTAGTATATCGTTCATATACGATCAATCTCACCTAAGGATAAATCAATTGGGATCGTATGAATCAACAATGCACAACAATGCACATGCTGTGAAAATCAGAGAGTGAGAGAATGTGGATTGAGAATAACATTCTTCATACTCACTTACCGTATATAAGCCATAAAGGTCATTTTCGATGCGATGTGTATGTTTAAATATGGTTTACAGGACGCAAGCCACACACCATAGGTTGCCGTGCCCAACACCTGATAGCATGGTACCGTCTCTTGACATATTGAGAAGATGAAGTCTCACCCAAATATAATAATTGTCAGCGCAAGCAAAATGTGATCTAATATGATCTGAGTGAGAAGGAAGGCAGAGGAAATAATTTCGTATGCGACTCACTCAGTGTTCTTATTGGAGTCCACAGTCCACGTAGGTCTGAAGTTGGAAAATAAAATCGGTAAGTGAATATTTAAAAAATATATTTAAGCAAAGTGTGAAAACCCCAGGCAAGTAAGCTTGTGGATAAAATCTTCGTATTTGTGAATTACTACAATGTGAATTATTGGCACCAAATTGTGTGACCTCAGTTCTTAGTTTCTGAGATGATATAGGCGTTCATACAGACAGACATTGCTTTATCGACTTGGTTCTTGACACTGGGTTCGCTCTAACATACACATTTGGTTTGCTTAAATTTCTAATTTAAAAGAAGCGTTTTTTTTCGTCTGTAGATCTGCAGAAAACTTACGATATTATTGTAAATAAAGGCGTAGTCAATGTAACTCGGAAACGGTTTTTTTTTTTTTGCGTTGTGTGAACCGAAAAAAAATTTAAAAGAAAATATTAATACAAAATTTGGAAAAACTAAAAATTTTAGATCCGTTTCCTACGAGAACCGAAAATAAACTGTCTGAATTTCGTGCAAGCAGCAACTAGGTCTGGGATTCGAAGTTGAATGGCCTACTAAGGTTTTAAAAAATTTCAGAAATGAGATGTACAAAAGTCGCAGAGGGGAGGCACATGTGTGTGCAAGCAGCAACTAATGTGAATTACTACTATGTGAATTATTGGCACCAAATTGGGTGACCTCAGACAGACATTGCTTTATCGACTTGGTTCTTGACACTGGGTTGTCTCTAACATACACATTTGGTTTGCCTAAATTTCTAATCTAAAAGGAGCGTTTTTTTACGTCTGCAGATCTGCAGAAAACTTACGATATTATTGTGGACGAACTTAAAAAGGATTTTAGAATTTTCAAATTGTAATAAAAGGCGTAGTCAATGTAACTCGGAAACGTTTTTTTTTTTCGTTTGTGTGAACCGAAAAAAATTTAAAAGAAAAAATTAAAATACAAAATTTGGAAAAACTTAAAATTTTAGATCTGTTTCCTACGAGAACAGAAAATAAACTGTCTGAATTTCGTGCAAGCAGCAACTAGGTCTGGGATTCGAAGTTGAATGGCCTACTAAGGTTTTAAAAAATTTCAGAAATGAGATGTACAAAAGTCGCAGAGGGGAGGCACATGTGTGTGCAAGCAGCAACTAATGTGAATTACTACTATGTGAATTATTGGCACCAAATTGGGTGACCTCAGACAGACATTGCTTTATCGACTTGGTTCTTGACACTGGGTTGTCTCTAACATACACATTTGGTTTGCCTAAATTTCTAATCTAAAAGGAGCGTTTTTTTACGTCTGCAGATCTGCAGAAAACTTACGATATTATTGTGGACGAACTTAAAAAGGATTTTAGAATTTTCAAATTGTAATAAAAGGCGTAGTCAATGTAACTCGGAAACGTTTTTTTTTTTTTTTGCGTTGTGTGAACCGAAAAAAATTTAAAAGAAAAAATTAAAATACAAAATTTGGAAAAACTTAAAATTTTAGATCTGTTTCCTACGAGAACAGAAAATAAACTGTCTGAATTTCGTGCAAGCAGCAACTAGGTCTGGGATTCGAAGTTGTATGGCCTACTAAGGTTTTAAAAAATTTCAGAAATGAGATGTACAAAAGTCGCAGAGGGGAGGCACATGTGTGTGCAAGCAGCAACTAATGTGAATTACTACTATGTGAATTATTGGCACCAAATTGGGTGACCTCAGACAGACATTGCTTTATCGACTTGGTTCTTGACACTGGGTTGTCTCTAACATACACATTTGGTTTGCCTAAATTTCTAATCTAAAAAAAGCGTTTTTTTTACGTCTGCAGATCTGCAGAAAACTTACGATATTATTGTGGACGAACTTAAAAAGGATTTTAGAATTTTCAAATTGTAATAAAAGGCGTAGTCAATGTAACTCGGAAACGTTTTTTTTTTTTGCGTTGTGTGAACCGAAAAAAAATTTAAAAAGAAAAAATTAAAATACAAAATTTGGAAAAACTTAAAATTTTAGATCTGTTTCCTACGAGAACAGAAAATAAACTGTCTGAATTTCGTGCAAGCAGCAACTAGGTCTGGGATTCGAAGTTGTATGGCCTACTAAGGTTTTAAAAAATTTCAGAAATGAGATGTACAAAAGTCGCAGAGTAGGGAGGGACATGATGTATGTGTGTGCAGAATGCAGTTGAGTTTGTTTGTCCCTTACCTGATTATGAACAGATGCAATAAATAAATATGAATTATGCGCATTATTTCGCATGGCTGTATAACTTTGAGATGCACACCCACAGACAAAGTTGGCAAATTCCACTCTATCTGTCCTTCTCCCTCTCTCTCACTTTCTCTATCTCTTTCTCTCTCTCTCTGTCTGCTCCTCTGCAGCTCTGCATGTTTGCATGATATCGAGGTGCCTCATGCAAGCTTCCTTTCTCCCTCCCTATATCTTACTCTCATCTTCCACTCGTATCCATAATCTATTTAATTCAACCAAGCAACCGTGCCAGCTGTTTGCGTGTGTGTTGCCTCGCCTCACTTTGGCATTATCAACTCATAAATATTTATTGAATTTTAAGAAATTTTCAAAAATGGTTTCCAGTCAAGTCCAGTCCAATCGACCCAATCTCTAGCGACTTGGGCCATCAACACATATCCGTCATCGATTCTACTTCTTAGCAACGTTATGCATCCCTTTCTTTTTCTCCCTATCACTCTCTGGCTCTCTCTCACACACTCTCTCGCTCTCTGTTGCGTTTGCATTCTCTTATTTGGATTATAATTTTTTCCATTTCACATATGAATGCGTTCGCTGGCTTGGCTGGCCTCTGTCTCGTCTCTTCTTCCTCATCCTCAACTTTTCCTCCGTCGTGCTCTGTTCTGTCGTCTGGGTGTCCACTTGTCAATTACCATTTCCGTTTTCATTTCCCCAGAAAGAGTGGAAAAGCCAGCGCAATCCTTTCCGGCATTCGGCGTACTCGCGCTGCGCCCTGCGCAAATCACAAACTGTATTAGAAGTGGCGACAACCTGAAGAGCTGTAAAATTAGTTCCTTATAAAAGTAATTCAAAAGTATGGTCTGAGGATAATGGGCTTAGCAGTATTCTAGAGGGTTCTATATATCTAATTGTTGGTCCATTATTACCTGATTTTTGGCCAGAAATTAAATATTTTTCAAAAGTCTTTTAAACAATTGTTTAGTACTAATTTTAACCTCCGCTATCAATTAAAAGTGAAAACTGGCAATTTAAAATTTGAAAAAAATATCTTTCTAAAAAATGATAATGCGAACAAATTATCAACGGAAATATGGGGCTTTTGGATTTGTAAAAGATATTAAGGTAAATGGTTGGTTAGTTATGATTATAGAAACTTAGGGTAAATAGTAGAAGTAAACACGTAACACGCTTATACAATGTGTTCCTAAGGGTATTTACAATAGCTCAAAATGGACTTAGAGGGCTATGTAGGAGCTGCGGTGGGCAGGGAAGAACCCCTTAAATAATAGAGCATTGCTAGGCAACAAAAAGACCAATTGGCCGCGTAGCAATACTTGAGTTCGATGGCTGCGGATTAAGTAGCGGATGATGAGGCAGGGATAAGGCAGCGAGGGGCCTTACAGAGGAAGCTGCTTTGGGGTCTCTGGACCGGAAAACGGTGCCAATTGGGGACAACTGAACACCTTATGTTGTAATTTTCAAATGAACTTTGACCAAGGTACGCGACCAATCTGCTCTTTGCCATTTTAATCGCATTAAATACTCACATTACTAGCGGTACGATGGGACCTCCTTCTACACCTGACGCAGTACCTACCCGCTCCCAGAGCTCGCTAAGCATCATTCTTGCCACATTCACACACACACATACACAGTATACAATTGCCACGCCCATTTACCCGCAAAATGCAAAATTAACTTGTTGATGTGACGGTGTGCTTGGTTACCGCTAAGGGACGCGAGGGACGGTGCCAAAGCGAGTAGATGAGATAGTCAATGGGTTGTCGGGGTTAGGGGCGGGCAGAGAGTTTGAAAATCGTTTCGTGTTCGAATCTTATTAGTGGTTTATAATTACAATTGTATACAGGCCAATTACGTTACGAGACAAAGCGTATGCCAACCACACATACACACGTACATGCACGCAGGTGTGTGTGTGTGTGTAGCTAATTAACCAACGTCAGAACTGGCCGTTAAGTGCTGCCTGTGTGTGTGTTGCAAGCATCTCGATAATGATGTTCATTTCGTAAGCAAATCTCATAACAGACACAACTGTCCCACCCTGCTGCACGCACACACCCACATCCACTCACACACACACACACATACACACTCGCATAATCATAGAAACAGCAATTTATGCATATGTATTTGTATCTGTATTTGTATTTGTTGCATAAGTTAGCGCACATACTATAACCAAAGCAACCAAACTTCTCGACCGACCCCTTCTCAATGCACCTACCCCAACCAGGCTACTCTAAAGGGAGTAGTGGGCAATGGAATGGCCGAAGAGGGGTGGTTAGGAGGGAAGGGTAGGAAGCCATGCGGGGAATGGCGGCGGCAGCGGCAGCGGAATAGCTGCCACTTGACTGCCGCTATCCAAAGTGTGTTTTGTAATTGAATCCACGTCTGAAATCCGTCTGTGGTCGATAATTTCATTTTAGGCCCCATTTTGAATACAAATTACAGCTGTTGGGACACGCGTACTCACAGGCATACACACACGAACACACTCAAACCCACGTCGCATACACATACTCATGCCGAGCAACGGCCTGAGCACGTCCCCAGTGCAACCGCCAACCAAGTGAGCTCAGACTCACTCCCCCACTCCCGCCGTCATTGTCCACGCTCTAATGCAGCATGTTGCATTCGCTGCGGAAATTAGAACGAGTTGCCACCATCGCTTGGCAGATTGATCAGTCGCACAACGGATTGATAGGTGCATAACCGAATAAGCTACATGCTACAGTAGTATGTATTGATCAAATTTTCTCTGACTATATTTTCCTGGTTTACGGTTTAGCTAGACTTTCTTAGTTCGGCTAGGTTTCTAGAACTTCGGATAAGCTTACCTACGGCTTGGCTAGACTCGCATAGCTTCTATTTAGCTAGTCTTTGTTACTACGCTTTAGCTAGACTTTACTTACTATATAGCAATATTTTCGTTCTACGGTTTAGCTTAAATTTACTTACGGTTTAGCTAGACTTTCTGAACTGCGATTTAGCTAGGCTTTTCTTTGCTAGATTTCCTAAGCTGCGGCTTAGTTAGACTTCCCAAGCTACGGCTTAGCTAGACTTCCTTAGTTCGGCTAGGTTTCTAGAAACTCGGAAAGGCTTACCTACGGTTTGGCTAGACTCGCATAGCTTCTATTTAGCAAGTCTTTGTTACTACGGTTTAGCTAGACCTTACTTGCATTTATTTACGGCTTAGCTCGACTTTCTAAACTGCGGCTTAGCTAGACTGAACTGCGATTAAGCTGGGCTTTTTTTTTTTTTGCTAGACTTCCCAAGCTACGGTTAAGCAAGACTTTCATAGTTACCCTTCTTTCATAACTAGAGTTTAGCCAGACCTTTAATTGAACTAAGCTTAAATGAAATGTATTGGGCGGTTTCTTATTATCTGTTTGCAGTTTTCTTTGATTCCTCAACTGCGTAACGTTCCCTTTCCAACCTGTTACCTTTCCATTGTAATCTGCCTAACATGAGGCAGCATTCTCTTGACTCTTTACGAAAATAACATAGAACTTAATCGATGCGCTCTGGTTTATGGTACACTGTGTGCTACGAGTAGTATAACAAAGAGCGTAGCTAGAAAACATCCTTCGTACGTTAACGCATGCGCTAAAAACAAAGAGTACTTTACAGTGGAAGAGAGCGAGAGAGAGATTGAGAAGAAGTGCTCAGAACTGTGAACTGTAAATGGAAATTGATTGTGCTGCTAGCGGAAAGTGACGCTAATCAAATGCCGCCGTGATTTATGATTGTTCCGTAAGAGAGTAAAAAAGAGAATGCAAATGAAAGAGAGGCCTAAGGGTTGAAACTCTTATACGAAGGGTGCGTGTCTTAGCTAAGTAACGGACACAAGGCACAAAAACAAGAGAATTTCAAGCTAGAAATCAGTTAATAAGTTTTTCCATAAAAATGGCTAAAATCATAAATTAATATGGCACATTCTAACAATAAATATTTAAACTACTATACACGTTAGTATAACAGCTATTGTAACTGTAATACGCGTATCTGGTTTACAGCAAAAGAGCGGGAATCTCTTTTTGTAAGAGCGCACAGTGCGCTCTTTAGCGTGCCTTGACATAACATTAGCAGTTGACTGAATTGTGAACTGTTACATAACTGTTATAATGCGGCTAACGGGCCAGACTAGCAGGACATTGTTGAGCGTCAGCGGAGAGCCCGCTAGCAACAGAAGCTTAGCAATATAACCGATGCTTTTCAATTGCTCCCAAAATATTGTTGGAACAAAGCGCATACAATCGATTTGACACAATCGCACGCTATGATTAGCGACAAAAAATAAAAGAAAACCCACCCCCTTGCTACGGAAAATCATAATCCAAACATACTGAAAAAATTGAATGCCAAAAACTTGTTGAATATGTCAAAAGTCGTTGCCTGCCTGCCGTCAAGTGATTTTTCCTGTTAAATCTGGCATTTATTCAAGGCCAATAGAGGCTTAAGTTTACGAATTGCTGAAAAAAAATCTTGATTTTTTCGCTTTTTACAGAATTGTCAACATTTTACGTTTTGAAATTTCACTAAATATAGATTTTCAACGAAAATTTCCAAATACATAAATCGATTGAATTCCATTTTTGGCAAATAATTATTTAGCTTTTATTTTTGCATAGCCTTTTTGGTTCTTAAATCTTGGCAGCATTGTTTCCATCTATCTTCTAACCCACACCCCCAACTCTCTGCGCTTTCATTTAGAAATTCAATATCTATACGTGAAGGCTCTGTGTGTGTGTGTGTGTTGGTGTGTGCGGTAGTTGTGCCTCGCCTGCCTGAGCGCCTAAAAAGCAGACATAATTAGTTTACGCCGAGATTTTTGCGTCTCTTATGGCGCAACACTTGGCTTGCCTCTGGTTTTGGCCACGCCTCCAGCAGCGCCAGCGACACGGTCTCTCACTTTCATCCGGCCACAGAAGTCCTGGCGACACTGTGCAAACGAAATTTATGAAATTCCTTACATTTATTTTGAGTTCACAACCACAACTATAGACGATAAAATCTGTCGAAAGGGTGATAAAATATAATCTAATAAACCGTTGCGAAATATCCACTTTGGTTTTATTGCGTGGGTTTTTTTTTTACCAGGAGGAACTCCTAGAACTTGCTGCATTTGTTAGGAAGCTGTATTTATTTTGGAATGTCTTTTATCTTGGATCTTATCGCCGGATTACTTATTTATAGACTTGAAGTATTATAGCCCATGATGTCTTTGTTTACGTCTTATCGAGATTCTCTTTATGCAGAACATCTGCTAGCTGCTAGACTGACAGTAAGTGTCATATTGATAGACATATTTAAGGGATGCATATGTGCCTGATGATTGGCAAAATATGGAATAAAAATTGGAAATCGAAATATGTGTCAGACTTATATACTTATGACACCTGAGCATATGTTTTGCTGTGAATTTGCAGTCTTATTGGGTGAGTTCGATAATATGACAACCTGTTGATAAAATATAAATATAAATATTTGGTCTGACACTTGTTCGTCAGACATATGACAGATAAAGCGCTTGTTAATCATACGGATGACCAAATATGGCACTTTAAAATAACCTGTTGATCAAATATGAATATATATGTTACAATTTTTTCTTCAGATATATGGCTCATAGAGTACTTAACATTGAATGTAGATATGACGTTGGTAGCTTACGAAATATTCCATCTGACATATGTACATCATACGTATGACAAAATTGAATGTCCTGCTATCCTGCTTTATCACTATATTAACAATTGATTTTACGGCTTTTTCATATGGCAACTGTTTGACTTACGTATGGCACAGCTGAAGGAGTGAATATGACGCTCAATTAACTGTCGCACTGAATTGAACGATTTGAACTGTCGTGTATGACACTTTATTGTTAATGCATGCAAACTGTTAATTTTTTTTAACATGACAACTGTTTGTCATAGTTATGTCACGAATAAAGGTGCGATAAGACATTCTATAAACTGTGCAACTGTTAAAAAATTCATTGAACTCTCGTATATGGCACATGCATTGTTTTTAATGCTTTTGTAAAGGGGTCATACACAGGTTAAGTCATATTATACGGCATTACTTGCCAGCTTTACGCGCTCATCTGCTTTAGTTTTTTTTACTACCTTTTCTCCTCTCTCTCTCTTCAATTTTTTGCGTAATTCTCTCAATTCCAGCTAGATTTATTAGACTCAATAATTGTAAAGAATGTGCACGAAAACTGTTCACATTTGGCTCCTAACAGTTGCCATATAAATCATTCATTTGCATGTATTTCGTCCCTACTCTGCCTTCCCTATTGCTTCTTCTACTTCTTTGGCCTCTTCCTGCCTCTTTGCTGCTATTCTTTGCTGCCTTATCCTGTGCGTTATTGATGTACATTAAGAAAAGTGCTAAAATATTAAAGCTAATTGTATGCAAGATATGATTTTTATTCAAAACGTGCACTGTGTGTGTGTGTGTGTGTGCGCGTGTGTGTGGGTGGTTGGAAAAATCAAAATTTTACGCTCGGCTACACATTCCTAAAGGCTGCACAAAGTTACAGCAAACGCGAGCGGGACGAGGAGCAGCCAAGGGTCGCATTGGGTTGATGGTTGGGGCAGGATGTGGCGGATGAGTAGGAAGAAGGAAGATGGGTGAGAAGAGGTGTAGTGTAGTGTTGTGTGTGTGTGTGGCAGAAGGAAAACGGGGTGTAGTGGTGTGTGTATCTATGTATGTATATGCGCTTAAGTGCGTGTTTATGGCCCAATAAAACAGACCCTAACAGGCTTGCACACACACACACACCACTCACACACACACTACTCACACACACACCACTCACACACACATCCGCACACACACTCAGGCGCACAGTGGCTGCTGCAGCCAGCCAAATGAAGCAACCGAACGAGCCCCAAAAAGCAGCCACAAACCGTACCGAACTCAGACACGAGCCAAAAAGAGCAGCTAGTCTGGTTGCTGTCCCTCCCACTGCCACTGCCGCTGCCCCTCTGCCCGTCTGGCAGCCAGCATCTTTGGCTGTGTCTTTCCGCTTGTCTGCGGCGCATTTATGACTTCCACACATACACACACACAGCGAATGAGAGTCATAGCCTGTGCATAGCCTGCATATAGGCGCATAGACATATGTCTTATCACGCACACCCACACACGGACGGGAGAGGGCGAGAGAGAGGGAGGGGAGGGTCAAGTAGTGGGAGAGGCAGCAACGCTCCAGTCTGCTGTCAAATGCCATACTAAACCGATAATCCAATCATAAGTTATAGTCAAATGAGTTTGCTCTTCAATAAATTTTCGCCTACATCTTATTTTGTATACCCTAACTGTAGATTTGTCCTGCCACACTGTATATCGATAGTTGCTGTCATCGATTGTTTGGTTTTACTTTTTATTTCATCAAGATTTACATATGAAATAAATATTTATATCGATATATCCTGATCGATACGTAGGCAGTATTTATCGATGAATTTCAGCTGTCGATAAGCCGAATAATCATTAGTGTATCTTCCGATTTATCAACTTTTCAATTACAATTAAACATGTTATGTGCATAGTTTGCTACATTTTCGATAATCCGCAGTTTGTAACATGCGATTCGAATTAAACACACATGATTATATATCGATAGATTTCTAATTGTTCAATCGTTTTTTGTAATATTTGCACATTTTTCTTTGCAGTACAAAGGTTTCAGCTAATATTCATCATTATATTATATAAAAAATAAATGTCTTATGCGAACTGCCCAGAAATCGATTTCAATTTCGATAGACTATCAATATATCTGTTCAAGTTAGGTGTATGCAGCCTTTAAATATATCTTTATGCCACAGTATGCTAACTTTATACATTTTTGCTTAGATATCGTACTTTAATTTCGTTTCTTTAATGCAAAAGAGTATTGAAAGTGCTACCTACTCGTATGCTATTAATTTACTTGGCTCTTTACTATTTTGCTGTTTCGATTTCTTTGATTTCGTTATATGGAAATGTTTTGTCAGTTCAGTTGAGCTGAATTGGTCGCAGGATCCTTTGCACTTTGCCCTTGGTGACGATGATGATGATGATGAAAATGATAGTATGATTCGTTTCGTATGGCACGAAACCAATTAGCCAGGCAGCTGACATTAGGCGGAGAGTGTTGAGAAGTTGTCGGCTACTCAAATTTAACGCACTGTGCAGTGTGTGCAACGTGTGCCACACGTGCAACACAACACGATGAAGCAACTTACAGTCAACGGCAAATGGCAGACATTTGCACTGGGCATATCCATTCGAAAAGATAGCAAAACCACCTGCCCCGATAACAGCGGCGGTATCCAACTTGCAACGACAGTTCCGTGCTCCCCTTTCCGCTCCCGCTCTCTCTGTCTTTCTCTCTCCCTGTTGCATGCGAATGCGTACGGCAACACTTAACCATTTGCTTTATGGACCCGCCGACGGCAATTGAAGCAAACGACGCCGTGAAATAGCTCGACTGTGAAATGAACTGATCTGTGGCAGCAAATCGTTGTCCTCTCTTTCCCTGCTCGCCCTGCTCTTATCCAAAACTATTTGTCATAGGCTAAAGCGTAGCACTTTAAATATTTCATGTATGGTTCAGAGATCAAAAGAAAATTTTGATTTGATAGGTGGGATTTCCTGAAAGTTTTGAAATTATTCTATGAAACTTGAATTGAAAGAAGAACAGGTTTGCCAAGTAGTGCAGTGACAGAACTTTAAGAGTTGTGGACCTTGAAGTTTAAAATAATTGAGTAAAAGGTTATTATACCCAAGTCTAGGAACTAGTTTCAGGTGCAAAAGAACTGATTTCAAAGTGTTCAGCTGACAAATAAAAGCATGTTATTGAGTTATGCAATTCAAATATGAAATATTGTAGGGCTGAAACGCTTCTACTTTGGAACTAGTTCTATGAAAAATTGTTCGTTAGTTCGTAAACTAAATATATAACTGTGATTCACTGTGGAATCCATGAAAACTTAACGAATTTTGTATATAATATTTATATTTAATTACCGGAATATCTAGGAACTAGTTCCAATTAAACGAGGAACTAGTGCCAGTTAAACGAAGAACTAGTTCCTGTCAAACAATCAACTCCAGATATTTTTCAATTGTTTATTTTTTTGCCCTAAGGCTACACAAAATGTAATCAACTGTGTGTAACGTGTTCATTAGATCAAAAATGTTGATCTGGTTCAAAATTGAGTGGAGGCATTCACAATGCCCTGAGGATAGATTTTCTACATTATATTAAATCCATAGATTGGCTAATATAACTAATTAGTTTAACGAAATGGGAGGAGGGGAGGTTGTCTATCTGTGTGTGTTTCAGAGCCCAATTTAACAAACTGGCCAACATTCTGCCAGGCGAATTTCATAAACGTCGCAATATAAATGTGCGTATATAGCAGGAGTATGCGTGCTTGTGTGTGTGTGACAGGGTGTGCCTGTGTGTGTGTGTGTATGGCTTTTATTGAAAAACGTAATAAGCCCATGCCGCAGTCGACGTACATATGTCGCGGGTTTCCTTTTGTATTGTCATTGGCGTCGATGTCCTTGTTGTTGCCCTTGTTACTACTGTTGTTGTTGCTGTTGTTGTGCTCGGTGTCGTTTTATGTGTGTGCGTATGTGTAACAACTATTAGAAAAGAGCAGCAGCAGTAGCAACAGCAGCAACAGCCGAACAAGCCGCAACAGGAGCAACAGGATTGCTGCTGGCACTCGTCCTTTGGCTGACTTTTGAAGTTTCGCTGTCGAGGCAAGGCGCATCGTGTGAGTGGGCGATGCACAGTGGTATAAAATACGCAAAGTGTAGCTCAAAATGAGAGAAAAAATCTGGAAAATAAATTGAGGTTTTTGTCATACCAAACCTTTTAGAAAATATATCACTGTATAAGCTATAATTAAAAATATATATAGTTTATATATATTCATGATCCAAATTGAAATAAAAATGGAAATTTTAAATAAATTTTCAACAGGCTTAAGGATTTTTTGCAAAATAATATATATTGATCCAAATATACTCCTATATATTTAAACTTCCTACTGGAATACCTACAAAAATGCAGAGCTTATTATTTCTGTACAATATCATGATTTTACCGACATAGTAAAGTTGATTCTATGTTGTTATACATTTTTTATCTTGTAACTAGTATTTCGTTGTATATTTAATATTTTAGCTTGTATCTTGCATTGTGCACCTAAATTTAGTCAAGTGAAACTTGTACAAATATTCATTGCAAAGTGGACTAAACCATATGAAAATTTAGCAAAAAGCTAATCCAATTTGTGGTTTTTTTTTCCACATTAATAAGTTGCAACATTTTTCAACAAAGGAAAATGCGTACATATTTTTTTGTTTGTTTTATTAGAAAATTAGTTCGTGTACCACAGTGCGGCGGTTGGGCTGACTTGAACCATGTTTTTCGACTCGCAAACGTTTATGATGTCCTGCAATTGTCCCTTTTAACAGCGCATGTGTGTGTGTGTGTGCGTGTGTGTGTGTGTGTGTGTATTGGTACACTCTTCTTTTGTTACAACGATTTTTGCGCAATTTCTTTTGTGCTTTGTGCGGTGCTGCGGCTCTGCTGTCATAACTGTCGCTCTTTCTGTTGTCCAGGACGCCGCCGCTGCTGCTGCTGCTGCTGTGGACTAAGGACGAGCTGCAGGACGTGGCTGCTGCTGCTGCTGAGCACATGCAATTAGTGCCAAATGTTTCCATATTTTTGCACACACACGCACACACACGCGCGCAGTTGAACGAGCCGAGTAGTGTGTCCAGTGCACAGTTGACCACAGCATTGCGAGCAGCGTGCAGCATTTCACTGACAAAACATCGCAACCGCCTCACAAACCACCCCCACACACACACACCCTGAACAACCTCCTACATACTGAGGGAGTGCGAGAGGCAGTCGGATACTACGTAGCACCCCGTACGCCCGCAACCGCAGCAATCGTCCATGGCTCGACAGGGCCAGAGAGAACAAAAAATGAGCAACATTTTCCGTTTCATTGTTGCCAGCTGACAGCAAAATAGAATAGAGTGTACAACGCACCGCAGATATCCTTGATGTTCGTTTATTGCGTGGGGATACTACAAAGCAGCAGCATTCCATAGAAAAGGCTCCACAATATATGCATTTATCCGCATTTGTCGATAATTAGCGATTATAATCAGTCACAGGGCAAAATTTTCTTAGGTTTGCTGCTAGTTCGGTAACTTATTTCTAATATATCGTTAAAATTCTTAACGATAGTAACAATTATCGAACCAATGCTTATTTACTGCTTAAAATCGATATTTTATCGATGTTTTGATTAGATTCAAAAATATGGCTAATTTTTGTTGCATTAACATTTTGAGGAATAGCTTATAGATGAGTTAATACCAATATTCTCTATAAGCATTCTTAACGAAGCATCTAAAATGACTTAAAAACTAGATTAAGCTATTGCTATCGTTAGCAACGTTTATCGGTATGTACAATTTACTTTAAATTTAATTTACTTGAAATTTAATTTACATATCTTTCTCCCACTTAAATAAATCTAATTTATCACTTATAATCAATATTCCATCGATATTTTAATTCTAGTCAAAATATGCTTACCTTCATATGTTTAATTCATTTAAATTTCATCGATACGTTTGATATTTTCCATAAAAATTCTGGTAAAGCAGTCAAAACTATTTTAACATTTTATCGAATATGTTAAACGATAAGAACACGCTTAGTTTAATAATTTGCTGACGCTTCTTGAGTTAATCGTTTCGTCAAGAATAAACGATAGTGACTTAGACTAATCGATATATTCGATAATTCTGCAATTGCCTGCAATAATTTGAAAGTTTGCATACTACCCGCAAACCAAAGGAAAAAGGGTATACGATGCGTCCAAATTGTGTGAGTGCTTTGCGGCTCTTCCACCGCCCGCCGCCCATGACCCCATGCCGGCCCCCGGAAGGCGAGTGGCCCAAGTGGCGGGGCCGCCTGCCTGTGTAAACGGCCGTAACATTCTGCACACATTCTCTCGCTCTCTCTCGGTCGCACTGTATGGTTAATTATACATTTTGCATACATACATACATACATACGTGTGTGCGTGTGTGTGCACATATCCGATTTCTCGTCCGTCCGTCGATAACAATATGCGTCGGGCATATTTTTTGGGGTCTCTTTTGTTACATGCATCGTTCACTTCATAATTTCGTAGCTATTTTTAGGCTTTTGCCGCAGGAAGTGCGCTCGTGACGAGGACTACAACGCTCCAGAGCTTGCTTGCTCCCTGACAATGCCCCGGGACCAGTTCACTGGCCCAGTTATCTATTGTCAACCATTGTACATACGCACTCACACACACAGGCACTCACAGTTGAAAGAACCTGCCATGACATGCATTGATTCCTCATCCAGGCCAGGCTGAAACTTGAAGGTCTTCGATAACACTTTTCTCTCTATTTTATACATTTTCTCGTTTTCTTTTTTTTTATTTCATTCTCCATTGTCACATTAATACGATTTTTCTATTCCGCTCAACCCCCGCAACCCCTCACCGAACAAGCTTTTCAGCTTTTTCTGTTTTCAAGTGCGGCTTCTACTGTTGCAATTTAGAAGGATTTTCCCCAAGCAGCTCTTCGCTGCGTTCATTAGCATGAATGCTTCTTCTTTCTACTTTGGTCTGATGTTCGATATTTAATACTGATTTAGCGCGGGGAGAGGTTTCCTTCAGAATCAACTATCAAGTCGATATAGTCATGTCTGTATGAATAACTATATCTCATAAAGTATTTGAGCTCAGGCCACCAAATCTGGTAACAATATGTCTAAGTAGTATACATAGATCAAGCTTCTTAAAAAATTTAGCCACGCCTTCATACGCCACTATAATTCAAAATAGTTATTATATTATTTTTTGTAATTATTTTACAGTCTTTAGAAGTTTAGTATAGGTTTCTGATAATATATCAGTTTTAGCTTTTAAATTTAGAGTTTAGAGTTTTATATTCGTTAAGCTTGAAAACACCTTCTTTTCTTACGTCCCTCTCTCAGCTTATCTTCATATTTTCTCCTCACTTATCTTTAGCTGATATTTTGCTTTAGCACATTATTCATGCTCCCTTCCCGTGGCAAATTCTTCAATTTGTTTGCCTTGGCTTAGGCTGGTTGTACGCGCGAGCAAGTGCCACGCGAAGGGTGCTACCTCGTCTCCCACTGTCTATCCGGCTACTCATCCGACCCCTTGTTGCACACTCTCACACTCTTTGAGAGATTTCAACGTTTAGTCTGCTGCATCATTTATCATGTGAAATGCGCCAGACACAGCGGCCAATCAGACCAGCCCCAGGACTAGAGAACTCCCACCTCCGCCCACCCCCCTCGCGTCTATGCAGGCCGACCGACAGCTGCACTGGATGGCTGTGCGGAACGGGGCGTACAGTCCTGTTGTCCTGGCTGCCTGCCTGGCTTGGTCTGGTTGGTTGGTGGTGTCCTGACCGTGGCCGTGGCCCTGGCTTCGGCTTTGGCCCCATAAAAACAAGTGCAAATGCAATTTGAAAACAACGTTGGTGGTTCGAGCGAGAGCGGGTTGGAGGAGTAGGTCGACTTGCTGGCTCTTGGGGCCCCACTGGGGCTTAACGGTATTTGGTAATTAATAGGCCATATAATGTACGATATGACTCTGTGTGTGTGTGTGTGTTGCTTTACCCCCTGCCACGGCTGTTTCCCGGTTTCCAAGAGCTTTTTATGATTTAAATTGTGCGCCTGAAATACAATAATAACTCCGGGCACTTGGCAAACAAATAAATTAATTGAGCTGCTCTCGCTCTCGCTCTCGCACCACCCACTTCCACACTCATTCTGTCTCTTTCTTTTCGTAATAGAAAGAAATATGAAGTGATAGAAATTCAAACACTGCCAACAGACTGCCTCCCCAGTCCCGCGTAGCCGGTTTCCATATCCAGAGCCGACTCGACCCGCATGCATTGAGCAAATTTAATTGAACGACCGCAGCAGGAACTCGTTTCGGGGCCCCAGGATCAGACAACTATTAGCAACAGCAGGAGCAGCATGTGTGGCACAGTGGGACGAGTTGCGACGTTTGTGGCGGGGTTAGTTTGCTCCTCGGTATGGGCAAGTGCAGTGTGTGTGTGTGTGTGTGTTTGTGAGTGGGTGCGTGTGTTTGGCTGCATTTCAATGGTATAAAAGGCGCATTTTTATTGCAAAACAAGTAAGAATGCTATGGCGCAGGGTATGCACGACATGCAAATACCCTGTGATAAACTACGGGAACTTCATACAATATATTCAATATATGCAAAGTGTAGTTTCGAAAATGTTGAAAATGTACAGGATACATTTACAGAAATTTGAAAAATAATAAAAAATTATTCTTTCAAACGAATGAGGGAAGTTTTCTGAAATTTGTCTTACTAACTATATAGATAAGATATAAGTTAGGTTTATTTTTTAAGAATTTCGCAATACACACTAGATTATTTTTATAAGAAATTATAGAACTGTGTTATTTTTTTTCCACATAGTGAACTATATTTTTCTAGTAAATATTACTTTATTTTGTATAAGAACACCCCTCTTTTTTCAATCTCATTAAAATACTAATTAATATCGTAGATAAGCATACCCCATTCGATGCATACACACCCCTTTCACGTACAGGGTATTGAAATTTTCAAATGCAGCTGTTGCGAAAATTATTTATTTGTATTTCGCTCGCATGTTGTTCTAGCACTACGTGCCATGACCATAAGTCGGATAAATAAATCATTAGAAAGCAAATATGCAGATAAAGTCAATCGGATGAGAGCAAGTGGAAAAGTGGATTCAATCTTCGTATATAGTATGTTTATGGCAACAACTATAACTATTCATTAGTCTGTGCTAGTTAACTAGATAAGTTAAGATAAATGGCTGAGAGACATTAGGTGAGAGAAGTATTTGGGGGATGAGAGAATTGTAACTATAAAGAAATCTATACTCTTTCCATTTTTTTCTATTACCTACCTCTATTTCTTTATTTTTTTTAAATTTTCGATTGCTACGGAATTATTAATTACCGCACGCCAAATACAGCTAGATCTATTTATATCCGCACAATATTTTCTAATTTAATTCAAAACAAACTCGCGTTTCTCTTGCTCTATTCGAAATTTTGTTACACCACAAATAACAATTTGCGGTTCAGGGTTGTTCAAATTCGTTGGGGTTAGGTTTATTACACGCACCTGCTTTTGCATAATTACAGCGTGCATAGTGCGAAATTAAATAAATGAAACGGAATATGAGGAGCATATTGTGTAAGCTACATTATTTTCAGAGTGGAATCAAACAGGCAGCTACTTAATGTTGCACAATGGTAAAAAACACACACACACACGCACACATAATTCGGCTGGATATATTTCAATATTTAATGAGATGAATCGGTTCGAAGTGTGGACTAATGCATGCGTTTGTATTAAATTGTGTAGAGAAATATACATCTATATAAATAAAACAAAGTTTGTGTATGTAACAACGCAGATAACTCGACTTCCAGATGTCCGATTTGGGGTTTTTTTTCTGTTGAGTTCATATTTTCTGGGAGCTACGAATAGGCTATGTAAAAATTCCGAAAAATCTTTGGAAAACTAGGAAAATAGAAAAATCCTTTTAAGCTACAAATGTAAAAACAAACAAACACCAAAGGAGGCTCTGAAGGCCGAAATCGATATTCGTTTAATATTTAACTGCTGAACATTTTTTATGAAACAATATTTCTTTGCTTTTTTTGCTAAAATGAAACGAGTTTTCTTAGTGAAAATCCTAAAAGGAAAGTTATTATTGTTTTGCCTTTTGTGGATTCGTGTTATATCTGTGTTATTATACGTGTGTGTTTTTTCAAAACATCGCTAATTGAGGTTAGCCGTAAATCGATTACGCATTTTTGGTTGTTTTCGCTGTTTTCGCCTATTCAAACTGCATCGTGCGTTGTTTTTTATGAATTTACCTTTTTTTCAGACATGTTTTAACGTTTTTGTCTTAGTGAAACCTCGAAGTAAGTGGATGGCACAATGCAATGCATTGATATCGGTGCAATGGATGTCTTATGTTAGCATTGTAACGCACGAAAATTCCAAAAAGAATCTCCAGGGATGTGCTGTGCTGATGGAAAGGTGGTTCTACCAACGTTATATCCTCCACCAGAGCCATTGCAATCTCTTTTGTCTGGTGATGGTCCAGTTTCCAAATATTTCTTAGCAAACATTCAGAAGTATAATAATTGCTTCCAAATGACTTCTTTCGGCGCTATCAATATTATTGAAGATAATTTCATGCCAACCGTCAAGGTAATTTCTATTTCGACTATTCCTGCAATGGACGATCGTTACACTCAAACATCACAATCATATAACAACAACATTACATTTTTATCACGACTAAACATTTTTTTGAATCATAAATTAATTATGGATCATATCCGTTTGACAACAGTGCATTTACCTCAATTTTAACAAATTCAACGTCAAGTTTATCATAAAGTAGGTTCACTGTTGCCAGTCCCAAAAAATGTTGTTCATCATTCTGCATTGCCTTAATTTAAATTAATTAAGTTGTGTTTGGTTTTTCCATTCCCATTTATTGAAAGAAATCGAGAGCCATCTCTTTAAATACGAATTTTGGGAGGGACAACGTCCAACGGAGCCGCTAGTATTTTAATACAAATGATTTTGAACATGAAAATCTTATTAGAAGTATTGTGAACCCATTCAAAATTAAGGCATTGGAGTTTTGAACCGGTTCACAAGTAATTCAATATGGAAACTCAGCTTACTTCAAGCTCGTTTAACATAGCTAGGTGCATATTATATAAATATATGTGTTTGTTACGCAACTGAATATTTCTTAAACCGGTTATCAAGTGGCTCAGCATCATAACTCAGCCAGACTTTGCGCTGAACTGCTGGGATTAGCATGGCTGACTACTAATACCAAACCGTAACTAATTCAACTCCCTCTAGCGGTTCATTATTACGAATTTCAACTGTATCGAAGTAATAAACCCCGGGCGGAATCAAGAGAATTTGAGGTTGAACATTTTAATTCGCATTGGAATTATGATGAAGTATAAAAGCAAAATAATGCCAACTTTCAACTTATTTAATAGTTTTGCCACAAGAACGAGGAGAGAGGAGGAGCGCAGTTTTGATGAGCCTCAGATTTAGCCGGGGCTTTGGTGGAAATATGCTGTGCGTGTGGATTTCAGCTTGGGTTGTGGGCTTTATGGGATTTATCGGGGTTTATGCTGTAGCCGACGCACATAAAATGCCAATGAAATTGAAGCGCCCTAATGTATGCTTTTAATTAATAAGTGTGCGCATTTATTGTTGCATCTCTTGCTCTCAGTCACTCGCCATCTCTCTTTCTCTTCTTCGAAGCGTGTCTGGCTTCGTTTTTAGCGATTTTCATTTATTGGGCAAACATTTGCAGCCATGTGTTGCAGAGTGTGTGTGCCAGTGTGTGTGTGCCAGTGTGTGTGTGTGTGCGTACCAATAAACCCATCAAATGTTTGTAAATTAATTTTGTGCTCATCACGGCTGTTGTTATTGGCTTTTAATGCGCATTTACGCAGTGCCGCCTTCCCGTCTTCGCTTGTCGCACGAGTTGGGGGTTTCTTTTCCAGTTTTCCCTTTTGGCTTTTCCTTTTGCTTTGATGACTTTAATCATTTGCGCCATATGCGTGCCAATAATGACGTCATCGCCTGCCATGTCGAAATGATTTGCTCCCACTCTCAAGTAATGCAGAGTGCGATAAATCAATCATGTCTGTGCATATTTGTCTTTGGCAAGGTCCAGACGCATCTCATCGACCAGATGCAAGATAGTCGTGCTTGATTTCTTCTTTCGTAGGTTAGTCTTCCATACCATACACTTTCAGAGATCTGAGAGACCTATCTAGAATTCTAATATTCATAACTTTGTTAAAAATGATCCGATTCTCATTTGGAATGTCAATTTGCTTAGGGTTTCATCTCTAGATAGATTTTTCTTCAAAATATAAGGGTCTTAAAACTTTAGAATTTTGGTACCTTCAAAGGTCTGCCCCTCCAAAAACCTGAGAGACCTATCTAGACTACCAACATTTATAACTTAGTCAAAATTTATCCGATTTTCGTTTGGAATATAAATTTGTTATTGTTTTGAGCTCTAGATTATTTTAGCATCTAAAAATAGTGCTCCTAAAATTTTGTAACTTTGGAACCTCTATGCTTCCTGATACACTGACCCTGAAAATCGCATCCATATTTCCAATAGTCATAACCTTGTCGAAAATCATCCGATATTCGTTTGTTAATAGTTTGACTTTGTAATTCTTAAACTTATAATATAAAACCCATTTGGAATGTCATTTTGTTCGCGGTTGAGCTCTACATTTATTTTGCATTAGAAAAGAGTACTTAACATTTTGGAATTTTGTACTCTCCTAGACTTTTCAAGGTCTGTCTCTTCTTAGACCTGGGAGACCTATGTACATTCTTCTGCAAAATCTAATAGACCGATCTAGACTTTCTCTACAGCTAGTTCTTCTTTTATGTAGTTACGGTCACGCTTTCATTTAGAGTTTTTCGTTGTACATGTATTTTAAACCTACTTTAGCTCTTTCTTTCTTCTTATCTCTCTCTCTCTTTCTGTCTGCTTTCGAATTCACTGCTGCTGCTGCTGGTGATAATGAGGATGATGATGCATCATTAGGTTGGGCTAATTTTAATTACGCCAGCGCCTAAATTGCTGCTATCATTTTTAATAATATGCCGTCGGTCTACTCTCCCTCTCTTTCGCTCTTGCTCTCCTTCGTTCTCTCTCTTTCGTACACACACACAGTTGCTTGTTTGTGTTAACTTTTGCAGCTGTTGCGATGAAGTTCTCCTGCTCCTCCTCTGCCTGTGCCTGCTCCTGCTCCTGCTCTGGCACCCATGCCATGACAACCAGCGGGGCCCAGCACAAAGCCAACAAATTATGCACTTACACATACACACACACAAACACACACACAGGCACACACGCTGGCGCGCACACACACACAGTTGTTTGAGTTATGTGTGTGCACTTGACTCTTTTTCCACGTTTTCCTTTTTTTTTTGCTGCTGTTCCGTTGGTTCCTTTGAGGCAGAGCGTCGTTGTCTGCTGCGCTGGGTTGGTCGGGCTGGTTGGGCTGGTCTGGGCCCCGGCTGACATCTTCTTACTCCATTTGGGCGCGCTGTCGTGTTAATTTAGCGCGAAATATTTGACAAGATGACGCGCTGCAGAGGGCAGAGACAGTGGCAGTGGCGGTAAGGCAGAGACGAAGGCGCAGCGACAGGCTGCACAATTTGCTGCCTTCCTTGCTAGACAGGCAACGTCTGCTGCTGCTGTGTAATGATCGAACACAGCGTACGGAGCTGTCTGTCTGTGTCTCTCTTCATCTGAGTGTGTGTGTGTGGCAACTTATAAATCGATATGAGTGTCTGTTGCACACACACACACATCTTACACTTCTCTGACATTCGATAGCGTCTCGTGTCAGTCGCTCTGCTGGCATCCTTTAAGCTGCCCCCACTTCTCGTAGTCCTCTCGTCCTGTACTAAGATTGAGCTGTGCGCTCTTTAAGTGATTTGATCTTCAGCTAATTCACAAACAATCCGAACTAAAAGCCACAAGCATCTTATGACAGCTACTTGGCTTCCGTTCAACTACAGCTCCAACTTTAGCTGCACTTTCGACTGCGATGCCATGCGGTTGTTTGTCCAAAGGATTTGCAAATATGTGAATATATTCAGTGTCTACCTTGGCATGTACAAAGCACTTATCTAGTGTATCTTGTCTAGGATTTAGCTTTAAATAGAGTCGAATTTCAGCTTTGCAGCTTTTTCGGTTATAGAGTTATGCCGTTGAACCACTTTTTGAACCGGTTCCCATAGAATGATATAAGTATTTGAATACAACTAAAGTCTAGAGGCAATAGTGTCCAGCTTGAGCTTAGTAGCTCATTTTAAGGGCGGAATTTCTTTTTTAATTACGTCTGAATCGGTTCAAAGGAACAAGAGAAGGCCTTGGGGCCTTAATTTAAATTATTTTACGTACTGTATGAGTTACTTCTAAACCGGTTCGACTGCAAAATAACTGTGCAATTATTAATAAGACTGAACAAATTTAGTGCAAATAGTTTTGACAAACTCAAAGCTATTTGACATGATGTCACATCGCTTAGGACGTCTCGAAACATTGAAATTTGCTTGATGAACCAATTTGCGAACCGGTTCACAGAAAGAGAGAGAGAGGACAAAGTTGAAATAGACTGAAAGTGTCTTCGTTTTGTAATGTGATTCGAATGCATTCATATTGCATTCAATTATTCGTTAGTTACCACAGACACGACCACAAAATCAACGCCCAAGGAATGACGAGTGGGTGCTCCGTAGGAGCGAAGGCCGACAAATATGGTATGGCGAAAAGGGGCAGGGGTAAACCTCAGAGCGACAGACAGAGTCATTTATAAAATTTGCAGCAGAACGTGTTAAATGGCGTCAATATTAAAAGTTCAAATATGACGCTGACAAGGACGAGGACGTCGGCGACGACGACGACGACGACGACGTGGAGAACGAGTACCAGGACGAGGCAGAGTACCAGAACGAGAAGTGTAGAGTACACTAGAAATGGGAAAAAGGGAATTGCGGATGGGGGGCATGTGGCATGACGATGACGATGATGATGATGAGTACGTAGAACGTGGAGCGTATAGCGTAGACGGCGGCAAGAGGCGAATCAACAAACGTTGCCAGCTATTATCGTTGTCGCAACATGACACACACACACATACGAAGAGAGAGAGACACACACTCACATGTGTGTGTGCTGCTCATCATCTTTTGGCGTTAGCAAGTGCTTGGCGGCAACTTTCAACTTCTAATGGCGGCATTATGCAGACCCCGCCATGCCCTACCGCCGGAACACCCAATTGACACCCTGCGCGAACGTCAACCGTGCAGTGGAGTCGCACAGTGGTCAGAGTAGGCAAGCACGGGGCTTTTACCAAGTAGTTATGTGCAAATATCAAAGCGCCAAGTAAGCGTGGCAAAATGTATAAGACATCGTAAGCTACAGGCATATGTATGCCGAACTTTCTAGCTCTAGCTATTTTATTTGCAAAGAACTGGCTAGATTTTTTTCGAAATATTAAAACCATAAATAAGTGTGGCTTAAATTTCAATACAACTTAAGTTTCCTAACTGCAAGAGGCATCTGTGTACCAAATTTACTTGCTCTAGCTTTGAAGTTACCTGTATCTAGCTAAAAGTAATATCTAAATTGAACCCGAACACGAGAAAAAAAAATAAATACATTAAATAGTGAAAAATAGTTTTCAGCTTGAAATCGCAGAAGACAAACTGAAAATTCGTTTAAAACGATTTCTAATACAATATTTCTGCATGTTAACCACTGTGTATCTGGCCAAAATGAAAATGAAACTGTTGCGAAATCCCATAAAACGGCCAAAAAGCTTTTGTAAATGACGCCAACAGCTGTCGATGGTGAACATTGCAGACGAACGTAGCTGTAGCTGGAGCCCCAACAAAACAAACCCTCACGCGGCTCCATCTGCCTCATACCTCTTATAACACACATTCACAGAGCACACACATTATCCATGTGTGTGCGCGTTGTCCTGGTCCTGGCGTTTTTGGCGCGTTTTAATAAAGCGACAATGACATTTTATGAATTTTCCACTTTGTTCTTTGCCTTTACCCATACGCCATGTGCCACGCCTACGCGTAGTCCACACTCGACGCATTCCGCCCAACTTGCCCACGCCCCCGTCGACCTACGAGCCACACCCCTTAGCCCCTTGGCCCTGCCCCCCACGTCACAAAGCAGGACAACAAGCGGCGTCCATTGTTTGTTTGTTTGCTTAGAACCGCAGCGCAGTCTCCGTTCATTGGCTTCAAATGAATTGTCATTATCTATGTGTGAGTGACTGAACGACAGAGTGTGTGTGTGTGTGTGTGTGTGCATGTGCGTGTGCCTCCTGGTGTTGCACAAAGGCGTGTTTCAGTCGTCTTTGATATCCGATTTCATTTATAATTAGCTGCAAAGTTTACGGTTGCCATACCTTTGCTTGTGGTTGGTGCGGCCGGGTCAAGTAATTTAGTGTCATCCGCGGGGGTGTTACCTTAGTACCCGGTAGTACCTTCCCTCCTCCTGTTGCTGCTGACAGTGCAGCAACACTTGCTGCTATCGCCTCATTGCGTCTCAAATAGCACACACACACACAGAGAGAGCGAAAGAGAGCACATTCAACAATGCCGCAGTTAAAGTTAAGTTAAAGCGAGAATGATATATGATATATTCGCTGAGATAAGCTCAAGATTTAGTTGTGTTTCTGCGTTTTATAATTAAACTTTCTAATAGATTCGCAGATGCTACAAATACAAATGCCATAAACGGTACAGCAGCCACAGATCAACTTTCTTTCATAACGATAAGTTCAAGTTAATTAAAACAGAGCACTTTCTACGAATAGTTGGCATTTAACTAGAAGTTCATGTTAAATTTGACTTAGAGTTGGTGTCAAAAATCGAAATTAAAACTGATTAACAATACTAACTGAAGACTGAAAGCTGCGACAATGTTTTTAAAGCAAATTTATGCAGTTTAAACTATAGAAAAAAACAGCAGCAGTAAGTCAATTTTAACATGAAGTTAAATAAATTTTCGGTTAAGCAAATGCGTTAGTGCTTTGACTGCTTTAAAAATCTATGGGATAATTAGATTTCACAAAAACTATACTTTGAGCTGCATAAGAATAATTTATGTAAGTAAATAAATGAAAAACTATTGCTAACAGCGACTTTAACCTAAAGTTTAAGTGCATGTTAGAATATACAGTACTTAAAGTTAGGCAATTCACCTAAAATTTTACCTTGAACTAAGTTTGAACC
Source organism: Zaprionus inermis (assembly GCA_018151445.1). Taxonomy (NCBI): domain Eukaryota; kingdom Metazoa; phylum Arthropoda; class Insecta; order Diptera; family Drosophilidae; genus Zaprionus; species Zaprionus inermis. Next base: position 649,008 of record JAECXD010001052.1, read on the forward strand.
AAGTAAACTGTTGATTAGCTGCATCAAAACATATCATATCACCTTTAATCGACTTTAACTTGTAGTATCTTATTGAATAAGAGTGAAACTGTAGCTGACAGCGACTTTAACCTGAAGCTTAAATGTGTGTTAGAGTATACAGTACTTTAAGTTAAGTACAAAGTTAACTGTTGATTAGCTGCATCAAAATAAAGAATATCATCAAATATGTGAAAAACAGTAGCTGACAGCGACTTTAACCTGAAGGTACATTATATTAAGGTACATTAAGTTAAGCAATTAGCACAAAGTCGAATCTCGAACGTTGTTTGAGCTTAGTAAACAGCTTATTAGCTGAATCTCAATAAATAATATCATTAAATAAATGTAAAAAAGCGACTTTAACCTGTAGTATCTTATTGAATAAGAATGAAGCTGTAGCTGACATCGGACTTAACATGAAGCTAAAGTGTGTGCTAGAGTATACAGTTCTTTAAGTTAAGCAATTAGCACAACAGTTGAGCATAGTAAACAGTTGATTACCTGCAAAACTGTTGTGCACGTTTAATTTAACCGGCACTCGAAACTAACCTCAGGTCAAAGCTGTAAGTTTATTTGTCTTTACCATTTTGAAATTGTGTCTCTGTTTACATTCTTTCGCCTCTTGCGCATACTGTCATTGGCCGTCGCCGTCGCCGTCGTCGTCGTTGAGGCAAAATTGCGACGAGTTCAAGTCGAGTGGAAAGTGGAAAATTCGCGGCTCAGTTGCCAACCGGCGGCCAAATTAACAGCTAATTACGTGCAAATGCCAAATACCAGAGAATTTTAAATGCTACGTGCTGTGGGCGGCCATCGGATGGGGCGGGGAGTGGTGTTTAAGGGGCTGGACCCGAAGTTGACGACTCGAGTGAAAGCGCGACGCACAAAATACTCGCAATAATAATAAAAACAAAAATAAACCAAGGACAAGAACGCGGGAGAGAGAGAGAGAGAGAGAGAGATAAAAATAGAGACAGATTCAATGTGGCGGTGAGTGAAAGAGAGGGCGCACGTAGACGGCAAGACTGGGCAAGGGACGATAGCAAAGCGACAACAACAAAAACGTCAAACGATATTTGAATACAAAATGTCCTTGAAAAGGGTTGCCAGCATATGCTGCGAGTCCTACCATCTCCCCCCGTTCTTTTCAACGCCTCTGCTCGGCGCCCAAGTGACAAAAGTGACAAATTAGTCGATGTCGCGGACACTAAAAGCGTTATGACTGCAGAACGGGCGACCGCAACCCTTGTCCCAGGCTAAGCTAGGGGTTGACTTCGTTTTTTTTGGTACCCCTTTTTTGGTAGGTTTCTTAATTTTTTTTTGTTTTTTTTTTTGAGAGCATCTATGCTATAATTTTGTTTGGCAACAAATGTCAAGTGTCTCGCTTGAACGCAATTAAAATTCAAAGCGCAAAATGCATTTGCCACGCTCACGCACCAGTGTTGCCAACTGAATGAAGTGCTATGTGCGCTAAGAATTCAAAAATAAATAATAAAAACAAATTTCAAAGAAAAATGTTGGCAATTTAAAAAAAAAAATAAGTTCTGTTATATATTTCGTATAGCATACTTTTGAGTGTTGCCAACAATTTCTTGCATGGTAATTATTCATAAACTCTCCAAAAATGTATACTTAAGCTTAAAAAGGTCGCTTGCAATTTGACTTGATTCGATGAACGTGGAGGCGCGGCCAATATCTAAAACAAACTTGATCTGTGTGCAATAAGACATATTGTCACCAGATTTGATAGTCCCAGCTCTTTTAATAGCTGAGATCTAGGTGTTCATACAGACGAAATATCCAAATCGACCAAGCTGTTGCCTAAATTTAGCCATTAAACAGCTAAATTGCTAGCACAGCCAGCCACGAGGTGTTAATGCAAAAGGAATCTGGGGATTCCGATTCCGTATTCAGATTTCAGCTCGCACTCAGCCACTCTTGGCATAAGATACACACCCGGGACGAATGCGCAGACACCGCAAATCGCACACGTAGCACATAAACTCACACACACACACACAATGATTTTTGCCTGTGCGTTGCATAATTACATGCTAACTTGTGCGACACAAATAACGGGGCATTAGAAGTGCCTGTGGTAGTGGACAAAAACCTAGGACTATGATCATATCGTACTCAAGGGGGGGTGAGAGGGGGGAGAAGGCGTTACAGCTTCTCATTTCACATTTGTCCAGCGTCTTATCGGCGCTGGCAAATTAACACGCAGTTGCCATTTATTGTTGCGTTTGCATTTCCTTCTCTCTCACTCTCCCCCTCTCTTTTTCTGGCTTGCGGCTTACGGCACTCTCCGTTGCATGCAGGCTTTGTTTTTGTTTAGCTTTTTGTAGCCTTTGCCTTTCCTTTTTTACGGCTGTTGCAGCTGAATGTAAACAAATGCAGCCATTTCGGTTTTTGCCATTCACATCGATCGTCTTAGCTTGTGGTTCCGATTGTTTGCTAATGTGTTATCTATAATTGCTTTAACCCTGCACTGGTTTGATTTTGATAAACAAGGATTAAAACGTTTAAATAAATAATATGAATTTTGGAGCTCAAAAAATATATAATATATAAAAAAATATGATTTTAAGTAAAATAATTGGAACATGTTATTCGTTATAGAAGTAACACCTGCTTCTTTCTCTCATACACAAGATATATATATATGTGTATGGTATAGTCCCACCTGATTTGACTTTAAAATTACAATATCTCTCGCTTATTAAGAAGCCTCTTTAGTTCTCTAATTCATTTGTTTGGCACAAAGTGCTTTCTTTGCCTTCCCCTTAATACATAACTCTAAGATTCCGTAAGAACCCCAGCTACAACTACACAAATGTTCCGTGAAAAGACAAAAAAAATTCCAGAACGGTGTGGGATAGAAAAAGGGAGAGAGAGAGATGTGAGCGAGAGAGAGAGGGAGAGAGAAAGAGAGAGAGAGAGAGAGAGGGACAGAGCAATGCAGCGAGCCAAAAATAATGAACTCCAAATGAAGTAAAACAAAAAGAAGCACACAATATTAATTATTCATATTTCATTAGTGAGCGAATTCACCGTATACGCGTAAGGGGCGTCGGTTGAAAGATGGGCGGGCGGTGCGGTGCGGTGCGGTGCGGTGCGGTGCGGTGCGGTGCGGTGCGGTGCGGTGCGGTGCGGTGCGGTGCGGTGCGGTGCGATACGGAATTGGAGTCAAAGCAAAGGCGTGTGCCATATAAAATTTATAAAAATCAAAGTAATGGTGCCAGTGCGCGCGCAAGGCCAGGGCCGGAGTTTGGGCAAATGTCAGCGCCGGCGGGGAGCAGGCAGGGTCAGCAGGGAGTCAAAAGAAAACAAAAGGGGCGCCCCAAAACGGTAAACGGTAAATGGTAGTATCCCAGCATTAAGCGTTAGAGATGAGCGCGTGCTCAGCAAGTTAAGTAGCCTAATAAGCTTATTACGAACAACACAGCAGGTTTTTACTTGGTTTAATACTGTAAACTTTATGAAGGTAGTGCGAGAATAAGGTAGCAGAGTAATAGAGGGGAAAAGCATATATTGCAAACTGTAAATATAACAATATAAATTTAGTTATCGATAGTTGTTGGGAGCTTCATTGATTTTAGTATTTTAAGAAATTGTCTGAAAGATTTGGTGGCTTTCACTAGTTTCGCAAGAATTCTGAAAAAAAACATATATATACCATAATTCTAATCGATATAGATAAAGCATTTAGCGAGAATATAAACAAGCAACTCTGTAATAAGTATAATTATAATCTATACTTATAACAGATTTGTTACCATCTCGTTATCGATAGTTAGACGTGCGCTCACGCGCTCAGCTCTAAGACAAACGGTTTCTTCCACCTGGCAGGCTGGCAACTCTCTCGCCCGCTCTCTCTCTCCCTCTGCCGAGGCAGACATCATCATTTGTCTTGGCGTTGCCATCGTTTTGAGCCGCGACGCATTGATGAATGAAGTGCGTACACATTGTAGCTGCCCCCCCCCCCCCACACTCGCACAGCCTCTCCTGCTGCTGCCCTACCACCAGAAAAGGCCAAAAGGCCAAGCGACATTAAAAATGCACACGCAATCAGAAAATGTTTCACCAGCGGAGGCACAGAGAGTGGGAGACTGGCAAAGCGAGTGGAAGAGAGAGAGAGAGAGAGTCAATCCCGTTGATGAATCAACAGCGCTAAGATAAGACACTGGGCAGGGTAATGAGCGAGTTGAAGTGGGACCATGCAACCATCAACTTTGACTTTTCCCCCTTACCCTCTCTCTCTCTCTCTCCCATTTTTTGCTGCCTACTCTCACTCTCTTTTTAAGCCTTTGAGCCGGGGCCAGCGCCATTTATAATTTGTTTGGGCTTTCAGCGGCCGTCCAAAGCAATTACCGTGCTCAAGGTGCATTTGCGCACTCCCCTCTTCGGTCTTTGCCCTCTTCCACCTCTTCTTCTTCTGCTTCGTCTTTGACGTGCACGTTCACGTCCAACACCTACGCACCCAGGGGCAATTCGGCTTGACTTGAGGCGAACTTTTGCCCGTTTCGTCGTCGTCGTCGTCGTCATCTTATCGGGTTCACTTACTGGGTCAACTCTGACTCGTCCCAGTGATTTATTACGCCCTCACACTCTGCTCTGCCTCCTGCTCCCGCTTCCTTTTGCTGCGGCTATTTTCTTTGGCACGTTCGCGCGCTGAGAAAACAGACGCCTCGCATGGCAGACTATATGCCTCATGTGTATGTGTGTGTGTGTGCTAGTGATGTCCAAGCGTCTTGACCCGTTCGACACCCCCCATTAATATGCACAGATTCTGATTCACATAGCACATGTGCGCCCGCATGATGGCACTTCTTGAGCATTGACCGTGAATTAATTTTCGCCAGGTGCGAAGAAAGCAAAGAGTACATGCCAAATAAATAAAAATAGCTAAGTAAAATTAAAAAGCTATTTTTGTTTATTTACAATCTATTTCGCAAAACTAACAAGAGTTTTTATAGTATCTATCGATGCCACAGTATATCGAGAAAGGTTCCACGTTGCTTTCTCTTGGTAATCGATATAATATCGATTAATTTCTTTAATTTAATTGCTCTTGTCTGTCATTAAAATTATTTTACCAATATGTATCGCATTTATTTATATATAAAAAAATCTAACAATCTGTAGCATCGTGCGCGCTTTCCCTTGTAACGATTAATTACCAAATTGGACGACTCTCTTATTTGTCATGCATAGCACAGTATATTTACAATATTTACCAACACTACATAAATCGTATTACTTCACAAACGCTTTTTTGCTGACTTTTCTAACACTCTGTCCAATTGGCGCCCAACTTGAATGAATTTGTATATGTAAAACGACTATAAACTGCGCTTCAAAAGAAAAAATCATCATCAAGTATATCGATATCGGTATCATACGAGTCCAAGCTATCCGATAACTCGAAATCTGTTTTAACATCATCTCCGATGACTACATAGTCAATACGCTCTGCTTCGCTGTCCATACGCAACAGATATTTCACCTCTTTCACGACATCGGATTCGGGTAGATCGATATTCTTATCGTGTAGTGCTATATTCAGGCGACGTGTACGCAAATCATAAAATGGCGGCGTCAGACCGTGTGGCCAAAGAAATTTCGCATCCACCATGGGCAGAATCACTTTTGCCTCATCTGTGGCTTCCGGTGTCGTTTTGTTGTCTATATTGCTGCTGCTCTCCTTATCCTCATCGAGCATATCGTAATCCTTATCCAGCTCCATTTCCAGCTCCATCTCCAACTCCATTTCCAGCTCTTTTTCATACTCCTTTATCGGTTCGCGATAGCAGAGCAACAGCTGACTGATATCAGCGGTCTTATACAGATTCACAGTATCCGCGGTCTTATAACTCTCCACCACAGTGGGCAAATCAACGCATTTGGCATAGAGCAAATGATGTTTAAGTCGCACCTCTCCGTAGCGCATTTCGTCATCCATCTGTATGCTGAGTATCTCATTAATATTGCCCTCGATAATCGCTTTGATCACAGTGCGTGCCAGATCCTAGAAAGCGGCGTGAGACAGCCATATTAACATGTCGGACCGAGTGCAGCCAACCTACCTTGGGGAAGCGTATTATGAAATGATTCTCGAGCTCAATTTTCGATGAATCGCTTCTGCGACTGGATTTCCTTCGTATCGTCGGCTCCGGTTCGCTCTCATTACTGGATACGGTTTCGTCGTAATTTCTTTTCATTGAAGAGCAAATAGAATTCTCTGCTGACTGCATACAAGTTGACAACCTTATCGATATCGACGGAAGAATGTAAAGTCGTAGCCTACTTGAAAATCTTCTTGAATTTTACGGTACGTTGGAAACGAGTTCTGAGAGTAACTATAGAGTTAATGACAGGGTATCGATGGAAGCCATTAAAAAGGCGTGATATACATAAGGAAATTGATTAATCGAGAATTCAAAATAAAGTGAAGTAGCTGAGGAAGAGGCTTATGCTTATTTATTGAAAGATTTTAAGAGTTTATAGAAAAAGATATTATTGCCATTGTTTCGATTGTTTTAAGAGCATAATCAATTAATTTAAATACATTTATATTTAAATAATTCGAATCGCTACACAGAAAAGCATACTTAGCATAATTATCTGTCTATCGTTACCGCTATAGCTTGTTTATCGCTGCGTAGTATTTGCCGACAAGTTATTTCATGGTACTATTAATATTCCATTGTGGATTCGCGCGCCCAATATATATTCCATTTGTAATAATACAAAACTTTATGAAAATTTCATAAAGCAAGTAGCAGGAGTAGAAGAAGACGTTGAGGAAGGAGCAAGAAACGGTGGAGGGAATAGGTAAAAGAAGCAGCTAAAAGGAGAGCTCAAAAGTCAAAGCAAACACATGCAAAGGGCAGAGAGACGACTTTGGCAAGCTCTGGCAAAATGGAAAACGAAAACTGCGTAAGGGACGGGGAAGGTAAAGGGGAACAAGTTATGCGAGGAGCAAGTAGATGGCAGAGTAAAGGAGTGAGAAAGAGAGAGGGAGAGTAGCAGGTGAGATGAGGCCAAAAACAATTGAAATGTGAATATTAAATATAAAAGTACAAGATTTTTTCTTGTGCTACTGCTGTTTGCAGGTGTCGTACCCCCACTATGCCTTCGCTGCAGCCTATACAAAGTGTATGGGGGAAGAGGGGGAGGGAGGTTGTCGTATGGTAGCGGCGGGGTGGACTCCCAGGTAACTCCCTGCGGCGTCATTGTGTGCATTGCCTGATGGCATACGAAATAGACCGTTTAATGGAACGTAGCGAGCACAAGAGCGCGCAAAACTGATTGATGTTGAGATTTGCGTGAATATCCTTTGAGTCCTGCGGTTCCATTCAACGCCACAGATTGCCAATCAGGCCAGGTCTGTCTGGGCGCACTGAGTACTTTGTGGCCGACTAAATTGAGGAAAATCGCTCGGCATGAGCTTAACCCAACACAGCATTGTCATTGCGTCATTTCAGTTGTCATTCAATCTATGATATTGCATAAAATTTAAAGGGATTTTAGATTCGTGTGTTAAGAAATATAATGAGAAACATGAAATGGGGTGTGTGCCCCAGTTTCTATGGGTTGCTTAATATTTATTTTTTTTTCGATTTATTCAGTGATTTTGCTGTTATTCGATACGCTTTTACTGCCTGAATAAGTTAAGCAAATCTCATATAAATAATTATTGATTTATATATACATATGTGGATATTTTCTTACTACAAATATATTTATCAGTTGTAACGAGGTCAGTGATTTCGCATGTGTGTCAAATTAAAGTTTTCATGTTTCTTGCTCTATGAATTGCCTTAGGCATGCACTTTAATTTTGGCCGCAACTGTAAGGCGATTGCACATTTTATGTAGCATACTTTTGTGCTGACATACATAAATTGCGCAACGCCATATTTGTTTTTTGTTGTTGTTATTGCTTGCAAAAACTTTGCATGCAGCTTTTCAAATTTCTATTGCATACTTGCAGGCTGTGTGCATAATTAGTGAAATTGTCAACCGATATGCGTTTGCTTTAAGTGTGTTCTATTATATATTTGTATAAAGTGTACATGTATTTTAATTGTGCATAAATAATAATAGACTTATTAAGTAAAAAAGGGTATGCACCGCCTGCTTGGCCCACAATAGATACGTCCATAAATGACAAACAAATTGGTTACATGCGATGCATTGCATCACTAGATATAGGACTGGGCCACTTTTTCAAGCTTGAAAAGGCTGTTCAATCTTGCTCACTCTTCACACCTTTCTCTTTCGCTCTCTCTCTCTCTCTCTCTCTCTCTCTCTCTCTCAATCTCTCTTTTGCGCACATGTATGTGTGTAATGCATGCAACGAGGCACATTAATTAAATAAAAATTGATTTTTCAAGCGCCTGAAATCCAATCAACGAGCAGCTGCAAGTACAGGGACAACTACGAGTGGCTGCGAGCACATAAAGCTATGTCCTGAAACAGAGCACCCCACTCGCACCCGCACCCGCACCCCTCAACTTACTCGGCCTACCGACCATACCGCCCATACAGCTAAAGCGACCTACTCCAGCCCCTTCGCCCATCAGCAGCTCGGGCTGCCGTTGTCAAATGAAGTTAACAAAGTTTACGATTTTTTGCGTTCGCTCAACTTAATTTTTTCTTTCTCTCTTATATTTTTTTTGTATGTGTACGTACAATTTTTTATATGCCTTGTGTATTTTTTTTTTTTTTTTGTTTTTGTTTTTTGCGTTTCCGTTTCCATCCGTATGCATAAGTATATAATGTGAATATGGCCAGGATTGTGGCAAACGGTGGGCACATGCGTTTTGTATCGACCACGCGCGCAGCCTTATCCGACCGACCCGACTCGACCCGACCGACTCGACCGACCGGTCCGAGCGGTCCTGGGCCTGGACCTAAAGCGGCAATGAGTTTAATGGGCGCTGTCGCATTTTGGTTGTGCTTAAACCACAGCAAGTCATCAGGCAAATTCAATTTAAACGTATGTCCGCCAAGCCACGCCTCCCACAATTACAAATGGGGCGTGTGCAGCTGGGTGGGGGTGGGGAAGGTAGTGGTATCTGAGGTCTGAGATGCCAACGCGATCCCGACTTAAAGCTCAACTTGTTCTATGTACACTGAAATGCCATCTGCGTCGACACTGGGAGAAAAACATAAGTGTATCAATGAAACTATTGATAACATACCTGTCGATACTATCGATATCATTTAAAACTTTCAATAAAATACAAATCTGTCGATCATAAACGAAACATGTAAAACTATCGGCACTATCGATAAAGTACAAAACTATCAATGTAAAAAAAAATCTAGTAGACCCCAAAAAACTGTTTCTTATCTTAGCTGAGGGCTATCTTTGGGGCATAAGATATTAGCTTTACAGTTCTTTGACGTTTTTTTTCCAAGTGTAGAACGCTCTGCTTCGCTCTGCGCTGATACCCTTCCCTCTTCGCACTCCGCCGCCCTTGGTCAGCACCATTTGCCGTTGGCTTCTTTCGTTTCTCGTTACAAAATTACCCACGATAAAAATTGAATTACTTCGTCGACGGTTGTTGTTGCTGTTGTCAGTGCCGGAGCCGGTGCTGGTGCTGGTGCCAGGCGCATTCTAGTTCCTTGCTTTAGTCTCCTGGACATGCTCAGGTCCGGGCCGGAGTCCTGGTCGAGGTCTTGGTGCCTGGTCCTGATGCCGTTTGATGGTGTGGCAGGCAGGAAGGCAGCATTGTTGCTACAAAGTGTTATGCTTACTGCTGACGCGCCCACAGCCACGCCCACGTCTCAGCACACTACTTAGGCGACGTTGAAACTGTCGCCGAGCCGCGTCCTGTGTCTGTCTTCCCATTTCCCCATCCCCCAGCTCTCTCACTCAGTGTGAGTGTGTGTTTGACTTCATCTAATGATAAATGAGCTGCAATGGATGACAGCGAATCAACTTAAGTGTATTGCTCTGCTTCGCTGCCACGCCCCCTTGTCTGCCTCTTGGTCTCTCTCTCGCTCTCTATCTCTCCACTCTGCCATGCACTTTCCCTTAACGCTTTTTGCTTGTGTTTACATTTCACTTCAAATTTCTATGCTACACTAAATATTTACATAGGGAAAAAATACTAAAAAACTTGGGTGAGTGCAAGTGATGGTGCTTTAAGAGAAGCTTCTCCTACCTCCCCTCTCTCTCTCCCTCTTGCTCTCTCTCTTATTATCCTATCGGAAGTTTGACTAGACCAGACGCAGGCTAATTACAGAGATTGATATACCGTGGTCGCACATCTGAGATCAGCCTGTCGCAGAATTTTGCATTCTAATTACTCAAACGAGGGAGGAGATATAATCAGATTGCATTCAAGATATTTGCGTAATTTGAGTAATTCTCAAACCCGATTCCAAGAGAGTTTCACAGCTATCATGGTTTTGTGGAATGCAATTGAACTGTTTTTATTGATTTGTGCATATAAATTAGCATTTTATTTGACAAACAAACTAATAGTTAAAGTTAAAATAAATTATGACGCCAAAAAAAAAATAATAAAGTACATTACGAGAGAAGTTACATAAATATGTATATATCGTTGCTAATATCATTGAATTTATCTTGAGATTACATACGAATGCTACGAATTTCTTGATCATTGTTTTTGCCATTCGGGTTTCTTTTTCCATTCTCATTTGTGTAGACACTTAGCATCATCCTTCGAGATGCATTTGAGGCTACGATAGTCGAAGCGTTCCTTGTTGTCACAGCGCAAGTGAACGAACTTGTGTTTGCCTGACTTTTTGATCTCGCAACGGTAATACTTCTTACAGTCACGCACATCCGGATAGACATCATCCTCGTCACATTCGTCTTCGTCCTTTAGCTTCTTGATAATGCGCTTCACATAGTCCTTCTTTTCTTTGGAGTTTAGTTCGTCGTTTTCTTCATCCTCCTGGGACTTCTTCTGTTCACTATTCTCCTTGTCCTCCTTAGAATCTTTCTTCTTGTCTTTTTCCTCTTCCTTGGAGTCTTTAGTTTTATTGTCGTCTTGTGGCTTCTCAGTGTCCTTCTCCTCCTTCGACTTATTGTTCTCCTTGTCCTTCTCCTCCTTCGACTTGTTGATCTCTTTGTCTTTATCTTCCTTAGACTTATTTTCCTTCTGTTTTTCGGTTGAGCTGTTCTCCGTAGATCCTGGTTTCTTTGGGTTATCCTCCACTGAAGCATTCTCATTGGATAGCCCGTCAATAGGCTGCTCTATCGACTCGGCTTCGGGTCTTCTGCTCGCCTCCGGTTCAATTGGCTTAGGAGCAATAGTGGGCAATGCGGGACGCTCTGTTCTACTCCATCTGTTTACCCAGTTGTGCCAACTGGTCCAGAATGGACCACGAGCTGGATCCTGATGATCGTTTTCATTTCTATTACTACTTCCAGCTTGTTGCGATGGCCAAAACGGGTATTTCGGGATTGGGCGCCATGTAATAGGCGAACCTGGATAGCCTGGGACAGCAGGAATGGAAGGTTTAATGGGAGCGTGAGGGTTTATTGGTAAACTAGGATTGGGAGCATTGGGACTAGGGGGTGAATTTGTTCCCGCTGGAGAACTAGGGATTACTGGAATTGGAATGACTGGTGAATTGGGATTGACTGGGCTGATGGGATCCACTGGGGCTGGAGCCACTGGTGTATTAGGATCAGCTGGAGCTGGTGCAACAGGTGCATTAGGGTCGACAGGGCTGTTGGGATCAACTGGAGCTGGTGCGACTGGTGCATTAGGGTCGACAGGGCTGTTGGGATCAACTGGAGCTGGTGCGACTGGTGCGTTAGGGTCGACTGGTGCATTAGGATCAACTGGAGCTGGTGCGACTGGTGCATTGGGGTCGACAGGGCTGTTGGGATCAACTGGAGCTGGTGCGACTGGTGCATTAGGGTCGACAGGGCTGTTGGGATCAACTGGAGCTGGTGCGACTGGTGCATTGGGGTCGACTGGTGCATTAGGATCAACTGGAGCTGGTGCGACTGGTGCATTAGGGTCGACAGGGCTGTTGGGATCAACTGGAGCTGGTGCGACTGGTGCATTAGGGTCGACAGGGCTGTTGGGATCAACTGGAGCTGGTGCGACTGGTGCATTAGGGTCGACAGGGCTGTTGGGATCAACTGGAGCTGGTGCGACTGGTGCATTAGGGTCGACAGGGCTGTTGGGATCAACTGGAGCTGGTGCGACTGGTGCGTTAGGGTCGACTGGTGCATTAGGATCAACTGGAGCTGGTGCGACTGGTGCATTAGGGTCGACAGGGCTGTTGGGATCAACTGGAGCTGGTGCGACTGGTGCGTTAGGGTCGACTGGGTTGTTGGGATCAACTGGAGCTGGTGCGACTGGTGCGTTAGGATCGACTGGTGCATTAGGATCGACTGGGTTGTTGGGATCAACTGGAGCTGGTGCGACTGGTGCGTTAGGGTCGACTGGGTTGTTGGGATCAACTGGAGCTGGTGCGACTGGTGCGTTAGGGTCGACTGGTGCATTAGGATCAACTGGAGCTGGTGCGACTGGTGCATTAGGGTCGACTGGGTTGTTGGGATCAACTGGAGCTGGTGCGACTGGTGCGTTAGGGTCGACTGGTGCATTAGGATCAACTGGAGCTGGTGCGACTGGTGCATTAGGGTCGACAGGGCTGTTGGGATCAACTGGAGCTGGTGGGACTGGTGCGTTAGGGTCGACTGGTGCATTAGGATCAACTGGAGCTGGTGCGACTGGTGCATTAGGGTCGACAGGGCTATTGGGATCAACTGGAGCTGGTGCGACTGGTGCGTTAGGGTCGACTGGTGCATTAGGATCGACTGGGTTGTTGGGATCAACTGGAGCTGGTGCGACTGGTGCGTTAGGGTCGACTGGGTTGTTGGGATCAACTGGTGCGTTAGGATCGACTGGTGCATTAGGATCGACTGGGTTGTTGGGATCAACTGGAGCTGGTGCGACTGGTGCATTAGGGTCGACAGGGCTGTTGGGATCAACTGGAGCTGGTGCGACTGGTGCATTAGGGTCGACTGGTGCATTTGGATCGACTGGGTTGTTGGGATCAACTGGAGCTGGTGCGACTGGTGCATTAGGGTCGACAGGGCTGTTGGGATCAACTGGAGCTGGTGCGACTGGTGCGTTAGGGTCGACTGGGTTGTTGGGATCAACTGGAGCTGGTGCGACTGGTGCGTTAGGGTCGACTGGTGCATTAGGATCAACTGGAGCTGGTGCGACTGGTGCATTAGGGTCGACTGGGTTGTTGGGATCAACTGGAGCTGGTGCGACAGGTGCGTTAGGGTCGACTGGTGCATTTGGATCGACTGGGTTGTTGGGATCAACTGGAGCTGGTGCGACTGGTGCATTAGGGTCGACAGGGCTGTTGGGATCAACTGGAGCTGGTGCGACTGGTGCGTTAGGGTCGACTGGTGCATTAGGATCAACTGGAGCTGGTGCGACTGGTGCATTAGGGTCGACAGGGCTGTTGGGATCAACTGGAGCTGGTGCGACTGGTGCGTTAGGGTCGACTGGGTTGTTGGGATCAACTGGAGCTGGTGCGACTGGTGCGTTAGGGTCGACTGGTGCATTAGGATCAACTGGAGCTGGTGCGACTGGTGCATTAGGGTCGACAGGGCTGTTGGGATCAACTGGAGCTGGTGCGACTGGTGCGTTAGGATCGACTGGTGCATTAGGATCGACTGGGTTGTTGGGATCAACTGGAGCTGGAGCAACTGGTGCATTAGGATCGACTGGGTTGTTGGGATCCACTGGAGTCGGCGCATTCGGATCCACAGGTGCGTTAGGGTCGACAGGAGATAATGTTGTTACCGGAACTTCTTCGGTCGTTTCTGCTGGTGCATTCGGGTCAACGGGACTATTGGGATCAACCGGAGCGCTAGGGTCAACTGGTGCGTTAGGGTCTTCAGGGTTGTTGGGATCAACTGGAGCTGGAGCAACTGGTGCATTAGGATCGACTGGGTTGTTGGGATCCACTGGAGTCGGCGCATTCGGATCCACAGGTGCGTTAGGGTCGACAGGAGATAATGTTGTTACCGGAACTTCTTCGGTCGTTTCTGCTGGTGCATTCGGGTCAACGGGACTATTGGGATCAACCGGAGCGCTAGGGTCAACTGGTGCGTTAGGGTCTACAGGGTTGTTGGGATCAACTGGAGCTGGTGCGACTGGAGCGTTAGGGTCGACAGGGCTGTTGGGATCAACTGGAGCTGGTGCGACTGGTGCATTAGGATCGACTGGGTTGTTGGGATCAACTGGAGCTGGTTCGACTGGTGCATTAGGATCGACTGGGTTGTTGGGATCAACTGGAGCTGGTGCGATTGGTGCGTTAGGGTCGACTGGATTGTTGGGATCAACTGGAGCTGGAGCAACTGGTGCATTAGGATCGACTGGGTTGTTGGGATCCACTGGAGTCGGCGCATTCGGATCCACAGGTGCGTTAGGGTCGACAGGAGATAATGTTGTTACCGGAACTTCTTCGGTCGTTTCTGCTGGTGCATTCGGGTCAACGGGACTATTGGGATCAACCGGAGCGCTAGGGTCAACTGGTGCGTTGGGATCAAGTGGTGCATTGGGATCAATAGGAGCGTTGGGGTCAAGCGGAGATAATGTTGATACCGGAACTTCTTCGGTGGTCGCGGCTGGTTCGTTAGGATCGACAGGAGCGTTGGGATCAGCCGGACTGTTAGGATCGACGGGAGTATTAGGATCCAGTGGTGCGTTGGGATGGACAGGAGCATTGGGGTCAACTGGATTATTTGGATCTACGGGTGCTTGGGGATCTGAAGGAGCATTTGGATCAACAGTTGTTCCAACTGAGGTTTCTTCGGCGAAAGCTGTTGTTGTCTCTATCGGCGCATCTGTGTTCACAGGAACAGTTGTCTCCCAGTTGGGATCAATGGTCGATTCTGCTTCGCCAGCAGCATTAGTTGTGGTGTCAACCGGCAGGGTAGTCTCTGGGTTCAGGGGAGCATTACTATTCGCCACTGTAGTCTCTGTGATGGGTTCTAATGTCGTTTCGTTCACTGGAACAATCGTTGTTTCGGCTATCAAAGTTGTGGTCGCTGGAGCTTCAGAGCTAGATGGGATAGATGGACCCACGGTAACCGTGGGTTTTGTGGGAACGGCCACACCATCCGTTGTGGATTCCACTAGAGCCGCAGAGGCTTTTCCAATCGGAAAGGGAGTATCCGTAACCGTGGTCCACTTCGCTACAGCTGCTGTAGGCGCAGGAACGCTCGATTTGAGGGGCACACAAATCTCCAGGCCATCGTTGATACAGCGCGTGTTGAGGGGACATGTCAATATGGCGCCGGTAGCGATGTTTCCCTCACAGGCCTGATACGTAGAAGTACCCACACAAATGGCTGATTTGCCATTGCAACTAACACTAATGATCTGTGCATTTGTCTGCATGGCTTCCTGATCTCGGCTCCCGAGTCCGGCTGCTAGCTGTAGAGGTCAGTGAGAGAGAGGGAGAGAGAGAGAGTGGGAAAGAAAAAAAAGAGAGGAGGTGGGAACGATAGTTAGCATGGCTCGGGTGCGTGTCGGGGGTCGTAGTAGTGCTTGCTTGGACTTGGTTTAGTTGTCACTTGCATTAGTTTTATTTGAGTTGCCGCCGAGTGCTATGTACGTTATCCAAAAAAGCAAGAATCCCGGCAGCTTATGTTAGTTATTTGTTTGGTTTTAGTCGCGCAAAGTCCAAAAGCCCGCAAATGGTGCCACACACAAGAGGTTAATAGAAAGAAGGCAGTGTTAGAAAAGAAAGCAAAGTAACAGAAGCGTGTTATGGGGGGATAGGGTATTTTGCAGCCTCGTTCTGAAACGATTCGAAACTATACCAAAAACTGTTTATGACACTCTCAATTTTCATTTGTCAAATCATTTCCATAGTAAGATACGTTTAGTTTTATATTCCAATTCCACTGCACAATAATTTTCACACAAATTCAGAAACATAACAAAAATGTAAGTTAAAAACTTCACTTCAATTGAATTTTACGCGATGTATGTATGTTTTCAATATCGTTATCGAGAACTGGGCTGCGAGTTAATGTAAAGTTGTTGAGGAATTGTCGGGTTTAACGGAAATTGGGTTTATATATCTGAATTTTATTGCGGATGTGTGGTTTTCGGTTTGGTGTTTCGGGAGTTTACGAATACGGATCTCTTTAAACAATTACCACAAGTATAATTAGAATTCTGCATGTTTTGTTCGTCATCGTCGTTGGACTGAAAAATCGTTACTATCCTCTGCATTGGTACCAGCGCTGCTTTTATCCGATTTGAGCGAACATCTGGCATTATCTTTTGCGATTCGCTCTGACACTAGATAAACATACACATGTTTATCTCTGTTTGCCACCGTGCGAGATAAGTTTGCGACCAATTTATGATATTGCAGTGGATATCAGCTCCGTTCACAGCACTCCCCTAGCCTATTGGACTACTGTTTGTGATAATTGTTATTGTTATTTTCTTTAGTTCTGACGTTACGCAAAAATACACGCGTTGTAAACTTTGTATGGGAAAAAGGAAAAAATGTACTTTCCGAGTTTCTTAGAGCGTGTACCAAAGTAAATAGATAATAGTAAAATTTAAAACTATATAGGGTTACTTTTGATTGCAATAAAAACTTGATACATGATTTATAAGTAGTAATCATCAATTTTCCATAAAAACAATTAAACCTTTTGTTCTAGAAGCCTATAAAAGTTTCGTCTGATAAAATAAAGATCGCATTAAGACATTGTAATATCGATAACTCTAGGTGCGAGTGAGGAAGAGGTTCCGGAAAAAACCATTCAACAATTAAAAAGAATGAGACAAGTAGTTTTTCTAGCGAAGCAATTCAAAGCATTTGCTTATCAAGCTGTAAAACTTTGTTTATTTCAAAGATCTCTAAAGTCATCTCTCAATATATCACTTGGCATTAGTTTGAGTGAATCGAGGCGAGGTGTGAAAAGGCCTTCCCTGTAATTATATTATTATTATATGCTATGCTGCTTGGTATGTTGCTTTGCAATAAAACGTGAATCAGCCCGTTGCGTGAATAACAATAATAGTTAAAGCAAAATGTGATAAACATCTTAGTAGCATACTCGTACATATTTACTCAAGATTTTCAACTAAGTTTTAAGAAAGAATATGGAGAGATAAGTGAAAATTGGCTAGATGAGATCTGCGCATTTCCTGTGACAAATTTTACTTTATTTGCACAAATTCAAAACAAGTGAAAGAGTAAATATAAATATATTATCGGCCGGAAATACGTTTCAGCTTGGTTGGGATCCCTGCAGAGATTGTGATCATGACTAAGGTAGACTGCGATTATTTGTTATGTTAAGCTAAGCGATATGTTTACCCAGAGGTCTGCTAACCCCACGGCTTATGACGCAGGCAATAGAACCGTCTGCTTGTCCGCCGTAAGACCGTCGGAAGGTTGCGCGTATTTGATCATGATGATCATGATCATGAATTCGACCACGATAAGCATACGCATACGCAGACAATGGCGACCTAATACTGTCGCCGACATTACGCTTATCGTAACGCCAAGAGTATCGCGAGCACAGCATCAAGATAAGCCCCAAATCTGGACAGGAAGAATCTACGCGACTGTCAGTTGGATTGTATAACACAAATTTGTGCAGTACAGTGAAGATGCGATAGGAAGTACAAGTGCACAAAGATTTTTAAGGGAGAAGGACAGATGAAGAGAGAGAGAGAGAGAGAGAGAGAGCAGAAGGTAGCTAGTTAAGGGTTAAGGGATCGATAAAAAGATATATAGCTAGTTAGAGATCTCGAGAATGAAAAGTCTAAATAAATAAATAAAGAGATAGTGTGAGAGATAACGTTAAAGATAGTGATTGTGGGAGGGCAAAATCAAGTTATAGATCTTGTGATAGAGGGCTTGACAAGTAGTACAACTAGATAGGGCTGCTTGTAAAACTAGTAATTTAGCTAGTGCTTTATAGATAATACAATTGTGTATATGTTAAGTCTCTACTTCATAGCGCGTTACCACATCGTATGCGTGTCTGAGACCGCGAAAAAGCGGTCCGTGCGACTCATTTTAAGGCAACGTTATATTAAGCTACTTAATCGCCCGCAATTTGCACAACATATGTCGCTTTCCCAGCAAAAACCGGACTCAACTGCTCTCACCTTGAGGCTGCTTCAGGTGTGTGTGCACATCAAACGGAAACGGAAAACGGAAAGCGGAAAAACAAAAATAATAATACGAAAGTTAAAAACGAAAAAAACATCGGTCATTTATGGATATCGTGTATGCCCTTTGAAGCCGGCAATTGCATCAAATTGAACAATTAAGCGCCGTCCATCCTCGTCTTTTTCAGCTCTTTTTTCGTGTTTTTTGTTTTTCGTATTATCATCATCATTCAGTTGCTTCATTTAATGCGGTTAAACCATAAAATAAAACGAAATAAAGTAAAGAGAGAGAGTCCGAAAAACAAAAAGGGAGAATATGCAATGCAGGCGCTGCGGTTTTCCATGTCTAGACAATACAATAAATACAGTTAGCCATATATTTGTATTATCACATATGGAACGTATGTCCCGCATATACGCACTTCGTCCACATTGCCATATCCATTCGTATGTACATATATTTTATAATTGGCGCCAATTTGTTGGCTTATCGCCACGGCGACTACGACAAAGCGTGCAACATTACGCGCAAATGAGGCGCGCTTTTCGAGTGGATTCGTTAACTGATTGAATGTAACACAGTGAATACCCGATGTGCGATGCATTTAATGCACCCGCGCTTGCATAATTTCTACCGCCGCCCCCAAGCCTTTCTACACAGCGGCATTCTTATCAATCATGCGAATAATGCAGCCTTCCACATGTTACCCGAGGTTTACCTGGGTATTTATTGTATCAGTATTGTGTTTAATTGATCACGCATCTCTTCTCGACTACTTTTAATTGAAAGCTTCGGAAGCTTCTTAAAATGTCGTCAATAAATTTAAATTTTTGTAGTAATTTGCAAGACTTAGTATCCTAATATCAAAGCATAACTTGGTAGGACCGTACCTGAACTTTCGACTCGCATAACTTCCTTAAAAATGTGCAGATCATCGTAGCAGTATCAAAATATTATAAATTGAAACTTACAAAAATGATTTGATCTTTCATGCCAAATTTTTAGCAAGCTACCCCCTTGTAAGACCCTACCAGGACTTCTAAAACTCATAGATAAGTCAAAAATCGTCTGATTTTCGTAGGGATGATATGTTCTGCAAGTTTTGACCACTAGATTGATCCTGCATTGAAGTATTATGAATCTCAGATATTCCAATATTTTTTACCTTCCATGTTCTCGCTTGGCTATCATGATACCCCCTTATGAAACCCCTACCTGTACTGCCCACTCTCATACCTTCCTACAAAAATTTGGACTTTCCAGGCTCCGGGTGTTCTACGCTACCCCCTTATAAAACCCCTAACTGGATTTCCAATACTCATAACTTTGTCATGAATCATCAGATTTCCATGGGGATTGGGATTCTAGGATTCTTCATGATTTTAATCCTAGATTGATTGCACAATAAAATATTCGGTATCTAAAGTGTTTAAAAATTTAGGACCTTCTATGTTAGCCGTACTACCCCAAAGTAGGACTCAACCAAAAATTAAAAAACTTCGATTTATCGATGTCTTATCAATTTTTCTTACACCTTCAGCTCAAACAATATAGGCTGCATCCAATCGTTGCTACCGATAACTTTTGCCAGCAAATAAATTATCGATATACCCCTTTCAGAAATGATTAGCCCAAGTCCAAGTGCACCCTGTGCGCTCATCATCATCAGCCAACGTTCCCCGGCAAATACGATGTGACGTGCTAATTCGTTGGACGCCCAGTTGAGCCTGAGGCGCAGCAAAAATTTTGTAACCAGTCCACACTGTGTGGAATGCACAGTGGGAGCAGCAGCAGCAGCAGTAGCGCAGCTACGCCGCATGTAAATCAAGCACAAGGGGCGCACGGAGCACACGCTTCCGCTTCCGCCTCCGCCTCCTTTGTCTCCTCCACCCACCAAAAAAAATTATGCAAGTTGTGGCGGTGCGACGCAGTCTGCAACTGCGACTGCGTTAATGTTGTTGGCGCTGCGGCTGTGGCGTCGGTGGTGGCGGCGGCTGTGGCGGCTGCTGCTGTGGCGCGTATGCGTTAGCTGCTTGCCTCATTGGCGTTGCACAAAGCGAGCAGCAGCGTCGGCAGCGACGGCGGCGTCGGCTAAATTTGCATAAATTAACAATGTTTCGCAATTGCAGCCACTGATGCAGCGAATTCTTGCAACCAAACTTCCCCCCCCTTCCCATCAAACACACACACACAGAGACACGCACACACACACACAGGGACACGCACACACCGCACGCCCGCACAATGGCAGTGTGTGTGCCTCAGTGTACGTGTGTGTGTGTGTCTGCGTTGTCCACCATGTGCAATGTGCGCGTTTTATTGATTTGATGCTCCAATGCACTTATTATCCCTCAAGCAGCCTGTGCCAGTTAATCCCGTGGCAATGCGGCGCCATTTTACACACACACACACACACACAGACACAAACACGCACAGCCGCACTCTGGGTGCACTCTGCATGCGCACACAGGACGCATATGGGCATTAGGGTGTGCCCAAAAAGTTGGTCAAGTGTGCGCAGCAGGAGGCTCATTAGCCAAGCCAAGTGGAATTGGAAAATTTGTGTGTGTGCGCGAGCGCCCCACGTTGGGCGCCACACTCACAAAGTGTATAGTACTGTACTGTAAACTCTTAAATAATCCGATTACACATTAATTTTATAAATATTTATATTGGGGCCAGAGCCTTTAACTAGGTTTGATGCCTAATCCGTTTTCACTTATCACTTTTGTCGATTAAAATAGGTAAATTGAATTTATTCAATTATTATGCGTATTATCAATGTGTATAAGAAATTTGCAAAATTTCTACAAGCCTAAAATTTGTTAAAAATTTGTGAAAAATATGAAATTCTGAGGCGCTTTCGATAACAAGATAATCGTTTTTAATACATACAAAAAAAAAGTTGGTTGCTTAAAAGTTAATTATAAATATGTATTTCCTGATTAACATCAGAAAACAAATATAATTTTTGCCAGTTTATTTATTTTTTTTTGGTAATTAAAAATAAAAACAATCGATATTAATCGGCTTCGATTCGTTCGAATTTGCAACTGTTGCGATTTCCTGACGGTAAAAACGCACGTAAAATGTAATCATCATGTAGTTCAATATACCACTATTTTTTCGTTTCCGATTCCCTCAAAGTTGTCCCTGACATCGCAAAATTCCACACTCAGCTCGCATAATCTGTCAATGCTGAAGCTAAAAAATAGAGGAAGAAAGAGAGACCAAATGAACTTTTTACTATACCATACGGAAAAGTTGCAGATTAAATATTGAACAAAAAGAAAGTACGTAAAAAATCGTAAATCAATTGTCATAGGTAAAAAAATTGACTGATCGAAATTGATGGAAAAAAAATTAAACGTGTAAAAAATTGATATAATTTCGATTAATTGATTGAGCTGCAAATCGAGTTTAGTAAGTCAATTAACCAGTGTAATAAGTTTAACATGATTTTACAGTATTTTTGTATTGTATATCGATAATTGATTTCAATTACTATGCTCAATATTTCAAAAATAACTTTAGTAAAAAGGGTACTGTAAGGTATATAGCTTGAAAGCCGCTAGTAAAGCTCACAGGCAAAGCTTTCGTATTGAAATATTTTCTATCTGTAGACAGTTAGTCGGCACTTTTATCTAATTTAATTTATTGCTGAGTGCTTTTGCCAACGCAATCAACTGTAAATTTATCGACAGCCAGCGATTCTCTCGACCAGTTTATGTAAAGTTCCTCGACTGTCGCGTGCCTTTAAAGCTCTGTAACAGCTGACAACAATATTTATCGATAGTCAGATTGATTAACATACCATTTTCGTAGTGTTTCGCAATTGTTTTTGTTTATCGATTGTCTTAAAAGTTAATAAACAGCCCAAAGCTGCTATTGGACACACACTCAATGAGCGAGTGCACTCATTTGCAGCCTGAGTGAGCTATTTAATTTGCATTCGCAGTTGCAGCTGGCAACGCTTCGATAGACTCTTGCTCTCGCTCTCTCTCTCTCTCTCTCTCTCTCTCTCTCTCTCTCTCTCTCTCTCTCTCACTCTCGCAGCTTTTTAAGTCGACTCCAAGTCGGAGTCCGGCTAAACCGTTGGCTCATCCTGGTTGCCTGGTTACGGGCGGTACTGCTGGCGTGTCCTTCTGCTGTGTCCTGCTGTGTCGTTTGTGCTTATTTGTTTATGTTGCGCAAAGTAAACAACTAATTTTAATTTGCCGCAGGAGCCGCAGACGACAAGAAGATGATGACGACGAGGACGAGAACGAGAATGAGAACGCCGATGTTGTCGTCGCTCGCCACTGGGCAGAAAGAGACAGAGAGAGCGGCAACGAGAGCGAGAAGTAGCTGGCAACATGAACAAAGGATTGGATCAGTCGAATTAAATAAAATAAAGCATCACACACACAGCCGCACCCACACACACGGTGGCACACGCAAACCGCAAACAAGCAAAGCATATTTTCTGGCTACCTCATGCTGTCTCGCTCTTGTTCCCTCTCTCTCCCTCTCTGCTTTTGTGCATTTCGTTAGTTTGCATTTTGTTTTGACATTTCATTTATGTAAATAACAAAAACAACTACAAACGGCGCGCCCATTCAAATTATCTTTAAATAATTTAGTTTTGTGTGGGCGTGGCAACTTTGGACTGCCTCTCTCTCACTCCAGCTCGCTCGCTCTGTAAACTTTATGCTTGGCCAAAGGACAAGGCTGCTTAATACAGTGAATCATGTGTGTGTGCGCGCGCGTGTGTCTCTATGGGTGTGTGGGTGTGTGTGTGTAGGCTGAACATCATGAAAGCGGAAGCGGAAGTGCTTACCTTTAGCACACACACTCATACACTCACACGCACACACACAGGCATATGTTATTATACATGGCATGCAAAAAATTTTTTACTCTGCCTTGAAGTGCTTCACAAAACTCGCGAGCATGGGCGTCGCACACTACAGCTGCCCCATAGGGGTGGGGTCAGAGAAGGAAGAGGGGTAGACTGGTCCGCACACACAGACAAACATAAACACACACACACACACGCAGCTAACTGAGCTTTAAAATATGTCCACAGGTGCACAGGGGCTGGAACTGTTGGAGCATGTTTCGGGCTGTTCAAGTTGATGGGGTTGTAGTACAGGTTGGTCGGGAAGAGAGGTAGCTGCTACGAGTACTGGAATTGACTTTCAGCTTTTGACTTGTATTCCAAACGAAACACACACAAAATTTGCCACTGTGCGAGGGCAGGTGGAATTGTTTGTTGCCAAAATAGAGAACAGTAGGATAGGAGAAGAAAGAAACAATATAGTCTGATTTTAACACTTGGCTCGAAAAAAATTCAAACAATTTTCAAAAAGTCTTTATCAAAATTTTTTTTAATGTTGTATAACTCAGGTTGTCAAGACTTAAAAAGTTTATAATTAGGTGAAATTCAGTTTGAGGGCCTTACATTTTACATTTTTAGACTATATTGACATGATTTGTTGTAAAAAATAAATATTTTCCAAAACACTTTTAAACACTTGTTTAGAATTAACTTTGAACCCTTGTGCTCGATAAAAATTAAAAAAAATTCAAAAAGTCTATATCCCAATTAGATCATTATTAAAAGTTATCAAAAATGATAAGGGGGACCATTACCTACGGCTCGAACAAAATTCAAAAATGTTCAATATGTATATTTTGCAACTTTTAAAATATGGGATTACAAACATCGCTTATAAATTAGGGTTAAGTTGGGCAATGGTTTTATATCGATTGATAGTCTTTTGCTTAATATATTCCTCAATCTTGAAACTTTTCGACCACCCCTCGACGCCTTTTGTCGTTGTTGTAATTCGGATTCTTGGTCTGTTGCGTTTACTGCAAAAGGCTAATTGAAATTTGCCATTAATAATGCAAAAAGGTCTCGGTGAGAAACTTTTAGGGCCACCCACACATGTCAGCTAGTGTGGCAGTGTGTGTGTGTGTGTGGCAGTGTGTGTGTGTGTGGCTGTGTGTGTGTGTGTGTGCCTGCATGTGTGTGTGCTTACACATGTGTGCGTGCTATTTTAAATATTTCAAATATTTGTAACATTTGCCGCTGCCGCCACTCAAGTAACCAAAAGTACACTACACCACACACACACACAGGCCAACCCCTGTACCGCCTCCCCCCTCTGCATCACCTCTCCCGCTCCTTCTGTACCGCCCTTAAACTGCTGTGGCAGCCGCGCAATTTCGGCCTCGCCATTTACCGCACGCCAAAAACATCAACTGCGAAGGTGAATGCTTATTTTCTGGTCCGTCAGCCGCCGGCAGATGTCGACGGTGATGGTGACGGTGACGGTAACGTCGACGTCGCAGTCACCACATGTAAAAATGCTGCCGGTTAGCCGTGTCCCTGCGACACACACACACAGACGGGAGGGTTTGGATTGTGGAGAGACGGCGCGAGTTATGCCGTGATTTCTCGATCTGGCGGCAGGCGTGATACTCACTGTGTGTGTGTGTGTGTGAGGGGAGCATCGTTGGCCAAAGGTAAAGATAAACCAAAAGGCATGAGCAACTACAAATACCCTATAGAAGTAAACTAAAAGATAAACCGAAAGGCATGAACAACTTTAAAATATCATATAAAAAAGTAGCTAAGAATGTGTTGCATACTTTTGAGTGCTGCCATTAAATTCACGTAAATTATATGATTCTAACTCTTTTAATTCCTGCGATCTAGGTGTTCACACACACAGGTCTGGCTATATCGAATCGATATATTAGCATTGATCAAGCATATATATATACTTTGTAGCGTTGCAGATGCCTCTTTCTGTCTACCATGCATCATTTCACTAGTTCAGGCCACCCGAGCATTAGTTTCACATATTTACAAGGTATTGCAAGTAAAACGAGCTTCTGGTAAAGATGAAATGGTTTAAAATATGTGTGTGTGTGTGTGTGTGCAGCTGTGGCAAGGAAGCACCCATCGAATGGGCGTCGGCCGGCAGAGAGCGCAGCCTTTGTCACCGCCCACTGCTCACATGTAAATCATATATGCACACACGCACCCATACAGAGACTATACTTGACTGACAGCAGATATATCGCGGAGTGTTGAGTGAGTGGCAATGGTGGTGGGAGGGGGGTTTGAAGAGTAGAAATCGTCGTCTCTATGTAGCGCACAAACGGCAACTGTCTTCAAAATGCCAGTACAATGCGCTACACACTGTAGAGTAATGCAGAATCAATGGACTATTTGGACAATAAGTTGCGGAAGAAGTTTAAAGATGAGACCTCAACAGTTACAGCTATATGTTTAGAAATGAAACGACCTTTCTACCTTATTTATTTACAGTATATAGTAAATTTTGATCTGAAATCCATGATATTGAAAAAATTAAAAGAAACCTGTTAGTAAAATCTTATAAACATATTCTCTTTCAGTGCTATGATTCTTATACGCTCAGACTGACGTATACTATGTTTTTCTTGCATGTAGAGGAAAAAAAATTAAATTACATATATAAAATCATCTATTAACATTTTTGAAAAATTATTTATGCTTATCGATATGCATTTTATATTCGAACTAAACAGAAATGGGCAAATTATAAAAGAATATGTCAGAACATTCAAATAGTATTTATAGTGTACTTAATATATGTCATCAAATTAATGATCAAATGTGTTCTTTAGCTCAAACCCAACCAAAATCAATACATTTTTTCCTGAGATTAAACTTTAACTCAAATCTATTGAACCGATGTACCCTGGACCGCGACATGTAGGGCATTCAAATTCAACGTCGCCAAAAATTGTGAAGATTTTTTTTTCGTTTTTATTATACGGACTCCCGCTCAATCTTTTATTTATTTTTGTTGTTGTTGTTGGTTTTTTGTCTCCCTCTGCTGCTACTGCTGCTGCTGTTGTTGTTGCTCGTGTCGTTTCGCTTTTTTATTATTTATTTCACTTTTTATTTTGTTGATTGTTTTACAAAGCAACAACAGCAGCAGACAAGGCTGTAGGCGGGCGGAGTGACAGCGTGGGTGAGGAGGCGCCGCAAGTGAGGGTTAACATGGCAGTGGCGTGGGTGTGGGTTGGGGTAGGGGATGCGCCAGCAAATGGAAAAAAAATCTCTTGAGGCTACTGAAAACTTATTCTTCGCCGTCGTGTTTCAGCTGTGACGGTTTCTCCCGGTCTGCTTGAATTGCGGGGGGGATTGAAATAATGGAATGGGTAGGGTTGGATTCGGGTTCGCTTTGGTTTCCTTCTTGGCCAGTTATTTCTTATGCTGCTTGGTTTTTAGCTTTGCGCCTTGGCGACCTCAAACACAGACACACAGACATCTTGTTGGCAATCGTAGTTGGCGGTTTAAACACATGAAACAATTATAAAGTTGCTAAGAAATGTAAACCCAAAGAGAAAACAATTTAATTGAATTTAAGCAGGGGTTGTCATATCCTAATGGATTTAAAACAACAACAACATCAAATACAAATAAAGCATAATACATAAAAAATGAGAAAGAAGAGCGAGAACGAAAACGAAAGAACAGAAAACTGCAAACCAAAAACTGAGGCCTGGTCTTTCCCTCTATGGATCGGAGGGGAGTAGATGCTGCTGAATTGAGTTTCAGCCTGCATGGGATTTCTGTGTGGAATGCTAGTTGGGGGGAAGGACGTTCTCTCTTTTGTGGCTGGCTGCTGTTCAAGTTTCTCAAGTGTGTGTGTGTTTGTGTATGTATTATCGGCATGTTTTTAAGGTGATTATACAATGCGAACGATACGCCAGGTGTGTGTTCAATGGATTCTACTAAATGCATAGCATATTTTTAGGGGCGCCAATTAAATTGGTTTATCTGCAGCTGAGTAAATAATGAAGAAAATGAAAACACAAATTTTACATTATTTGTTGCGTTAATTAATTACATTACACGTTTATTTATTTAACAACAATTTTGTTTGTTTATGTTTTGTGTGCTAGAGAAGAGCGATAAATCGGTCGAGATAGAGCCGATAGTTATCGAACGGTTGGCGGGACGACTGGTATTTATTTCTAGTATTTATACTTACGCAACTTATCGATACATGCTTACGCATAGCGTGTGCAGCCACGCCCACAAAATCTTTCGATTTATCACTCGTTTTGTATGCGCTCTTACTCCCTCTCGCTGCCGGAAACGCCCCGTGCACAAACTCACAAACTCGAACGATGCCACTTTGATACGACATTGAAATTGAAATCGGCTTATTCTGACGCCGTTCAAAAAATAAATAAATACCAATGCGCTAGACACTCAGAGACAGAGAGAGAGAGTGGGAGAGGGAGAGGGGGAGTGAGAGGGGGCTCACAAAATAAAAGCAAAACAATATTTTCCTAATTTTCGCGCGCGCACGCGACCAAAATAAAGAGCCAAAAACCAAAGCAAAGAAAACTGTCAGCAACAGGCGGACGCTGTCACCGAAGCAGCATGAGAAAGCCAGCATTTTCTTCTTTTTTTTTTTTTTTGGGGGGGGGGAGAAGGTGGGTTTGGGTTGAGCAAATGGGCGGGGCAGTAGGGCAGGAAGAAGCAGGAGTTTATTCAAAAGCCCAAACCAGTGCGACTGCGGATGCAGCCAAGCGACGACGACGACGCCGGCTTCTGCTGCTGCTACGCTGTGTTTGCTGCCAGTTTGCCTTTTGTTTGCTGTTGATTTCCGCTGCTTCCGATTGCTTTGTTTTTATTGCATAGCTCCAGGTGAACTGAATAGGCGATTGCAATAGTTTTTCGGATGCTTTTGGCGCGTTAGAAAGTTGCCAGTTAGATAAAACGAGCGAATGCACACAGCATTTGCTTTTATTTTATTTCAATTAGCTTGTTAGAATGGCAACTGCACTCATATCAGCTGAACATCGATAGCTTTTTACTAATTCGAGTGAAAGCAGCGACTCGAGTGTACCCAGCAGGAGGAGTAGCTCAATTGAATCGTTTTGAATTAAGCTCAAGTGAACGGCGTGAGTCGCGTGCGACTAGTTCAAGTGAACGGCGTATATCGATTGCAGCCAATTGATCCTGATTTGAGTTAAGCTCACTAGTTCAGGTGAACGGCGTGAGTATCGTGCGACCAGTTCAGGTGAACGGCTAATATCGATTTGCGCTCGTTCATTTAATGCTGTGGCGCCATTTTACTCTCACTTGTTTTGCCGTTGACCTGCAAGCACATTAATTTGTCGCGAGTGTAAAGTGAAATAAAGTTATTAACGTTTATGTGTGTACGCTGTGTGTGTGTGCTCGCTGACACAAGCTAATTGGATATAAATCTACAGCATTGTGCTGCCAATTAATCACACTTAAGTCAGCTACACAGCTTATCACTTGCGTGCCGCCCGCCCACACCTGCTGCTGCTGCCTGCCGGCCAGACTGCTGCGTATGTATATATGTATGTACACATATATATACTATGTATTTATATAAGTGTGTAACTTATTTATAACTGATGAACTATCAAATACCGCAAATCCAATATGTGTGCGAAACTTTCTATTTGCACACAAAATGTTTGCCTAGCAAAATATGAGAATATTTTGCATATTTCAATTTGTTTTGTCATTGTTTTTCGGTTAGGCTGTCGCTCTGTTGCTCTGCTGTTGTTGTCGTCGCTGTCATTCGCTAGTATATTGTAAAATTGATTTATTTATTAATTTTCATTTTCAATTTCATTGATTTGTTTGTTTTTATTTAATTTAATAAATTATTTCAACTAAATTAATGCCGGACACAGCAAAGTAAAATCCTAAATTGCCCATGCCGCTGGCCCTGGCAACGGAGCTAGGAAACGATATTTGGTCAGGTTGCTCCACTGTCCTGTCCTGTCTGATTTCTGCCTGCCTGCCAGCCATCCAGGCAGGCCTGGATACATTTTAATTTTAATCAATGCATCAGCCAAAAAGCCGCAGAGCACATATGGAAAATGGGAAAAGGCTTCAAACAGCACCATGCATTATAATATGTATGTTTTGCCATAGATCAACATTATTATATGTTTGTGTGAAGCAGTACGACATGGGCATATGGCAAAGGCAACCGCAAAGCCATTCCCATAAAGGGATCGTCGGGCATATTTACATATATATAGTATTCCGTGTGTATAAAACTGATTTGAAAGTAAAACTAGCATATTAAAAGCGCACAATTAATATAGTATAATAAATATGCGAGTTAGCAGGAAATCGCGCTAATGAAAGCATCACATGCACATGCACCGATATAATCATTCTTTTTAATTGTCAATTTTATCGATAAGGCTGAAGCAAGCTAAAAAGCTTTCCTAAATACCTATCTATAGATTTATTTTATGCTATTTTTCTTTTATATTTTTTATACTTATTTCTTTAGATTTATTTTATAGGATTTTAGTTTTATTCATATTTTTTTCTACTTGTATTTCAGCTTCGATTTTCGTATCATATCCTCTATACACGGTAAGTTCTTTGCAATCCTTTTTAAATCCTATATAATATTCTCCACATGCAATCTAAAATTCTTGTATTTTATGTGGGTTTCACCATCTGTGTATCTCTATATCGCATGTGCATATATAAACGAATCGGAATCTGCATAATCCGATCTGTTGTGGTCGAAATTGCAGGAGTTCTTTGAGGTCGCAATGATGATGATAACAAAATCGTCCAAACAATTTGATGACAAATTTTACTTCACGTTTTTTTTACCACCACCTCCTCCCTTTTCATTCACTGTTTGTTTTGAGGCTTTTTGTGGAGTTTTTGGAATTTCCGGTAAACCAACAAAATGTATCCGAAGATTTGTATTTAATCTCTTGACATGACCATGAGCAGGACTTCAGAATATGCCAACAACAACAACAACGATAATACGCGCTGTCAATTTGATATGTGCTAGAACAGGTGTATGTGTGTGTGTGCATAAACAACGGGCCTGTTGGCTTTTTGCAGGCACGGCAACGTGTTCTAGTATGTTGTTAATTTGTTGCAGCTGCCATTGCTATTGTTGTTGTTGTTGTTGCTGTTTTTTGAATCCAGTGCTTTAGGGATTTAAAACACGCAGCATAACAAAAACAAATATACACTTAAATGATCTCATTAGAACTGCTCGACTTGAGCATATCCTCTAGTTACGTTATCAAATATTAATTGCTCTGAAATATCGATATTTTGAAAAGCGGCTCCTGTGCACCGCATCGATTATCTTCTGCGCTTTTACCAAAAGTGTATAAATCCGATTAAACGTTTCATGTATCGATAAAAAAAAATAATGTGTATATTGTGTTGGCATATAAATTAGTTAGAGGATGTTGGAAGCACATACCAATAATGCTGTCAGTACCATCGTTGTCAAAGGAAAAACAACTATCATATAGAGGTTAGAAAGCCATAGACATTCAAACAATTTACTCTATCCCAGCTGACTATACCCAACTGTTGTATGACTTTTTAATGGGTGTTAGGTATAAAAAGCATTTATTTATGCAAATTTTATTTTATTTGTTTTCAATATTTTGGTAACTTTGTCGCTGATATTTCCGCCGAACAAATAAACGAAAAATGCCAGAAGCCGTCAGCCTGGCACAAATGTGTGTGTTAAATTGCACACACAAACGCAGACACACCCGCACAACACTCTCGTGTGTGTGTGAGTGTGTTCAGATGAGATGCCTGTACATGACGGCGCATTATTTTCCATTTTAATAATTCAAATATCAATTTGTTGTTACATTAAATATTTAATTTGTACTAAAATGTGTTAAATTCTTTGGGGTATTATAAACATATAATTCTGTACATTCGCACAAAGCGAAAGAGATAGAGAAAGAGATACAACGAGACATACATACATTTTGCGAGCATTTGTCATGTAATTTTTGGTTTGTTTAATTACAGCTTAAAATCTTTGATTAAAAAACTGACAAAACTTTTATTCATGCAATTTCCCTTTACTAAAGTTTTCACATATAGTTTTCCGAGTAGTTTTCCTGTTTTCAATGTTCTTAAATTTCTGTTTAATGTTGTTCAAATACACGTAAATCATTTGTGCCTTGAGCCAAAACTCGTAAATTGAGATTCATTTGTGCGTGTATGTGTATTATTTCGTTTTTTCTGTGATTATGAAGTGGATATATGTATAATATAATATATATATATATATATATATATATTGTATGTATTGTATGTCTGTATGCATGATATCTGTAACTGATAAGTCCGCTTGCGCCTGACCCAATGCAGAGCACATAATTAACACATTGTTTGTCACTCGGCAAATTTACCACAAATAATCGCAGATGAACAATGTATCGTATAACAGCAACAGCAGCAGCAACAACAACAACAACAACTACAATCATAGAGGCAACTTTATTAAGCTGTTAAGTCCAGCGATTTGGGAAATATGTACGTTTGCCACCATTTAAATTCAAACACAACTGTACTTGCTGCGTAAATGCGTAAAACACAAATATGTGTGTGTAGTTTTGGCTTTACGAAATTCATTTTAACATCGTTTAAAACGTAATTCAACAAAAGGATGGTCATGATAAAGACCTAAACATACTTATGTATTCAGCAATAAATATCATTATATGGCATAATATATACACATTTCAAATTAAATAAATAAAAACGTTTATTTATTTACCCAATTAGGATCAGAAACTCTTCTTAAATCAATTGCAATATTAACGCTACTTACAATAGACTTAGAGAATATTATATCGATTTACCCAAGCAAGCATTAATTCACTCTGCTGTGAGTGATAATAAATAATTGAAAAATTTGCTCTGTGTAATCCATAAGCTCTGTTTGATTCAAGGTAAGTTTCAGAGCATCCAACTTTAGCCTTTTGAGCATCGAACAATAGAAAACTGCGTAATGGAAATTGTGAAATTATTTATGCGTTTTGAATGCGAACAAAACAAAAGGCAATCGATACGAACAACAAATTAATATTTGCATGAATTCCGTTATGCAGGCGAAATCAGCTCATATAATGCTAAGCAAATTAATTAGATTTTCTATGCCACGAGAAAAGATTGCTTGGCATATCGTAATTAATATCGTAATTCGACTAACAAGCGACTAACTAAACTTGAGAGTTCGTCCAAGGACAAGAGAAGAGTGAGAGAGAAGTAGCTTGAGCTGTGCCTTTTGTTCGCCTAAGTGGCAGCTGTTTTATTATCCATGGAGGCCCCTTGGACTAATTGGCGCCCACTCTATGACGTTGGTCACATGAGATGCGTTCGCTCTCTTTTCTACACTCACACATACAAAGTCGCTCTCTCTCATTCTTTGCCTTTTTCCCTCGACAATTTACAGCTTTTGCTGCAAATCCCCATGAAGTTCCGCTTTCGCAATCCCAGTCGCAGTCCGAGAGACGCAGTTCGAGTTGCATTCAAGTTTGAGCAGTAGCCCTTGTCCACAGTCTGAGTCCGAACTGATGTTGATTCCCAATCCAAGTCCTTGGCGCGTTCACGTTACCTTGGCGATTCAAAATGCTGGCAATCAAGTGTTTAATCATAGAATTTTTAATTGATTCTATCGACGCAGAAAGCCGCGCAAGCTGTTTTCTAATACTCTAAAGTTTGAAGTGTATATCAGTTGACCCACGTTTGGCGCCAAATGTTGACTATTCTTATATAATTAAATATTAATATGACATAGTCAAAGGAACTATAGATTATTTCCGAAAACTAGTTTGATAGTTGGGTTAACGTATAACAACCCCACGTTGGGCGCCAGATAACATAGTTTGATATTTAAATAAGTGCATTACAATGGGTGCCAATTCGAATTATCTATTATAAGTCAATAAGTGTATTTGAACTTCGATATTTGCTTAAAATAATTGTATCTTCCTCACTCTCTATCTCTCTCTAGGCATCGCTCTCGTCATTCTCTCTGTTTTACTTTTCTATTCTGCACTTTTTTCCCTTTTCATCAGCAATTTGCGTTTGGGGTTCGGACCACAGTCCTGGTCGAGTCTAATACCTCGCTAGGCGTAACCGTCGCAGCGGCTTTTTTGAGTTAATTGGCAGTAGTTGCTCTCTATCGTTCTCTCTCTGTCACTCTGACGGGTCTGGCCAGCGTGTCAACCAGGTGCAACATTGGAATAGATCCCTCAATACTGCTTCTTGACGTATCACAGTGTGTGCGGCTGTGCGTGTCTGGCTCTGGCCAAGTTCATGTGAGCAGCTCAATTGCCATGAGTATTCCCAGTGCCCGCTCAGTCGCCAGTGCCAATGCCACCCGCTACCTCTACCAACCCCGCAGTACTGTGTCCCCTGTTCAGGTGCCAGAAACACTCGGGCAATTGAATTGTCCAGGTTGACGCACAACGCTCTGCGAGTTTGTTGTTCGATTTTAGTTTGGTTTTATGCGCCTACCCATCCCAGGACTAAGTTGCTGCTGCTGCTGCTGCTACTCCCCGGGCCAATCGAATCGTTGATGTTAAACAAATGCAATTGAGCCGTGAGACTGTACCAAGGACAGGTCAGTGGAGATGGATGGCTGTGGAATCAACAACAGTATTCAATTCTGCGCATATGCATGCCGAGATGATTTCAACGGCAACGGCAACGGCAACGTGGAAAGGTGAACGATAAACACCGAACTGTAAACGCAGTTGCCAAAACAACCGTAGAAAATCTAGGAATTCTCGAATAAAACCCAACTAGCCTCGGCCTGAACTCAACACACAGAAAAAAAAGGCAGACGGAAATAAGCTTTTTGCCTGCGATTGATTGAGTTTTAATTGCCATGTATCGAATGCAGGAAATGGAAGTGAAAACTTAAACGATTTGAAGTCAAATCGTTTCGAAAAACTTTCTTTAGCTAATGTTAACTTAAGGCCTTTGTGGGCTTGAGAAAAACGACTCTATTTCATTTTTACTAAATGTATTCAAGAATTCATAAAAAAAACTAGCTTGATTAAAGCTCTTCGAAAACTTTACCGAAACGTACAAACATCATTTGAACTGTACTGGTCTTTTAGAGCATTAGATCAGTTTGGGCAAAAACCCAAAAGTAGCGAAAGCTTTTACCCTCCCCAACCTTCAGCCACCCGAAACTTTCGCTGTCTTTGTCCAAATCTGGTAAAGTCTTTGACATTGTCGTCCTGACACAGTCTTAATGCATGTCGCCAATTTGTGCGCTGTCTCGGCGAAATCCACTCGAAAGCCATAAAAAAACCAGCGTGCAAAATCGACTTGGGCTGCACTCTGTCGAGGAGGAGAGAGAGAGGAAGAGGAGGCTGATGGGGGATGGGTAGGGTAACTGGGTCTGAGCCCATTAAAAAGATGCCAACAAGGCAATTGTCAAATGTAAATGGGCGTCGTAATAGATGTCCACGTTCCAGTTTTCTGGCCGAGCACGAAACGCAATAATTTGCAAATTTGCTCAAATAAATTCCATGCAGAGCAGCGCTGCGCTGCGCAGTGCAGAGCCTAAAATATTTGCGCCCGCCACGAGCCAAGCCAGTGGCAAATGTATGCAAAGTCCCAGGACGCGAGCTGGCAACAGCAGTAGCAGCAGCAGCGCAACCACCACCACGAGCAGAGGATAAAGAAGCATGAAGAGAAAGATGGTGCGAAACGGGGGCAAGGCAAGGCAAGGCTGGAGTTGGAGCAGAACGTCGCCGTTTTCTAAGGCCGCACTGTCGCTCCCTTGTCAATGATATGCAAAACATCGCCCTGCTCCACCAGCACGCAGTCCAGCAGATCCGGGGGAATCGTCGCCAGCTTACCCAGCAGCAGCCGTTCGAGCCGATGCCGCTCCCGCCGCCACAGCAGCCATAGCTGTAGTCCAGAGCCAGGGACAGAGATAAGCGCCAATTGTAGCCAATTGAAGGCGGCACAGCGTGGCATAAATAAATAAATAATCGATTGCAACCGGGTGAGAGCATGGACTGCTCTACAATCTCCTTCACTCTCTTTCTCTCTCCCACGCTCTCGTTCCTCCTCTCTGTGGCAATTAATTGGCCATTTGTTTGGGGCGTTGCACTGTGGTGCAATAGTACTTGTATCTATCGCAGATAAATTTCAAATTGAAGTGCGTATCTTAAGCTAACTGGTATATGGATATATTTGTAGTACACTTCGATCGCACAGATCTCTGGAAGTTTGAGAAAAAGAAAGCTGAAATTTCATATATAGATACTACTATAGCCAAGCCAGAGTAAGATCAGTAAGATCTGTTATGATCGAGTTTTTTTTTTTTGATCGAGGTAAAATATATGTTGCCATATTTCCCTCCCACTGTGCATCGTCCTAGGCATATCCATAGTGCTGCGGCTCCTGTGCTCCACACAATGCCTGTACGATTTCCGGACAGCTTGCTGCGACTGTTCTCGCAGTCACGCACGATGCTGCCGGGTCTGACATTCACGCACGCGGCACTTGACAGGCGCTACAAAGGCGACAAATCCCCAATACGCTGATGAGAATGAATGAGCTGACGCCAGTTACACATGTACATGCACACGCATCCACACATATACAACAATGCATGCAATGTCTATCTGTAGCTATTTCTCTATCTGACCCGTCTCCTTCCCTTCCTCCCCGCCTGTCTGGAGTACACCTACGCTTACGCACTCTACACTTCTTTTTTCTTTCGGTATTGACTAACTTTAAAGCCAAATAACTTGGCCGCAGTTAAGCCTTCGCCTGCGAACAATTACTTGCATTGTTCGTGCTCAGATTGTATAAGGTCTCTGTAAAGCTTCCTATTCCTTTTCAAATATATTTATAATTTTGGAGTATATATGTTCTTGAATAGCGTCAATAGCGGGTCGGTTTCGCTCAGCAATTTCCAGAGCTAAATTCCCAATATATTGTTATTCATATCGCGATTGTAGTTGTTCAAGTATACTATATCCATATTTTAGAGAACTTTACCAGATTTCCGATTCGCTTTTCATAAAGAATTCAAAAAAAGATTTCCGTGGTTTCCTCTCACTCGGTTTGAGCCGCGAAAAACTTTGGCAGCTACTCTGGGGGGTCAAGAAAACCCGAGACGCTCTCTTTCGTTCCAAAGTTTTCGCTACAGTCTGCCGACTGCGTCTTCGACTACAACTTCAGCTAGAGCTCCGAATACGACTTAGCCTTCTACTGCGCCGACTTGTGACTCCGCCGGTTGTGGGTGCGCTGTTGCTGACTTGAGGATACGTCGCGACGCGTCGTCGGAAGACAGACGACATTTTCATTGCCACAACTCGGCTTGAGCAGCGGGTGGGGCGAGGAGTGTGGGGCAGGGATGGTGGGGGGAGGAAGTAATTAAAACACAACTCAAAGGACATTTTAATTTAATCCCTTTGAGCTTGTCTCGCTGCTGTCTCGTCGCCCATCAGAAACATGCGCCGACCGCCATGGCCAAAAATTGTATTTGTGCGCGCCCGGAAGCAGCAACAGCAGCAGCAGCATCGATGTGGGTGCTTCTCCTAGTTCACAACCCCTCCACCCCATCAACACTCCTAACACCCCTCGCTCACATTGTTGTTGTGCTTTTGTGTGAAGCTGCCTTGGCGTTGGCGTCGCCATTGGCTGCGGCGTCAGCGTCAGCATCAGCTACAGCATAAATCATAACGCGCGCGCCTTCTATTTTTATTTGCCAGCTTCGGGTCGCCAGTGTGACCAGCTCCCATTCCGGCTGCGGCTCCAATTCCCGTTTTCCTAGCTTCAGTTCTACTCCGGCTATGCCTGATGCTGCTGCTGCTCTTCCCATTCCCGTTGGCTTTATTTATGCGGACAGTTTATTAATGTCAGGCGCGGCGCATGCAACTTGCAACAGCGGCTGCTGCTGCAACTGCTGCCTCCCTCTTCCCTCCTCCTGGTAAGAGGATGCTCAGGCTTCGACTTGGGCCTTGGCTTCGGCTTCGGCTTCAGGGCGTCAGCTTCAGCTGCAGTTTGGGCTGCTGCAGGCTCTGCTTGACTTGTAATTGTATTTGTTTATGGCTTTGTGTGTGCGTTTGTCCATCAGGCAGGGGTGTGCGTGTAGTATGGGGGGTTATGGAGGTGTATGTGAGTGTACGTGGGTGTTGGTGTGGGTGCAAGCTGCTCGCTTGGGTGGCTCATTTCAATGCCGCAACTTTTGATTTGCGTCTCCGGCTGCTGCGCTAGTGATGTGACTAATAAAGTACAATATATCGATATACAAAGCACACAATCGATATAATCAAATTATCAATAAAAAATCAAATTAGTTTTTAATAAAAACGTTTCTCTAACTTGTTTTTGCCTAGTCTGCAATATGTTTACAATATGCTTATCGATATATCGTCTGGTATATCGCATGCAACTGCCAGCTCTTGCTCCGCAACTCTCCCACACTTTACATGCAACAGGAACTAGGTTGACTGCGGCACTTGGCACCCACTTCGAGGTTCGTCTCCGTCTCCGACTCCATCTCTATCTGCAGCTCTATAACGTCCCACCACCGGCACCTCCTTGCCGCCTTCGCTGCCTGCTCCTTGCCTCGCTTTGTTGCTCGTTATGCTAATTAGTTTTCGACGTTGACGTTTGCCAACGACGTCGGACGGCAGCAACGACAACGACGACGACGGCGACGGCGATGGCGATGGCGACGCTGCCAACGATGTCTTTAATTGGTTCTCATGTTGCACATCGCTCGCTGCCCGTTGCAAGCCACCCCTCCCATATGCCGCACCAACATCCTAACCGCCTCTTGTTGCCAGGCAGGCTGGCTGGCAGGCTGGCTACTGCTGCCAGTTGGATCGTCTCTCTCTCTCTCTATGTTGCGGCCACTTGGCAATGTTGCAACTTGCAACTGGCAACTGCCTCCTCCGTTTTGCGACGAACGGGCTTTTTTCTTTGCCACTTTGGCACTGGCAATTAACTGCGGGGCAGCATGCAACTTATTTGATTTGCCATTGTTAGCAAAGCAGCCGCAATTTTCCCCATCTCACATCTCTCCCATCCCCTCCCCCACCGCCCTCCAGCCCCCTACTCTCCGTGCAGTACCCTTTACGGTCTTCCACAGATGTCAGCCCGAAAAATTCGGTTACTTAATGCAAATTTTGTGTGCAGTTCACAAATTGTACAGTTCCTCATTGCGATTTTCTCTTTCTCTGACTGTCTTTGGGCAACGTTTTGGGACAATTAATGCTTGAACCGTTTGGGAATTCGAAATTAATTTTTTTTTCAATGTGCACTTTACAATTTGTTACTTTGCGATTTTCTCTCTCTTACACTCTCTTTGGATTGCGTTTTGGAACAGTTAATGCTTTAACCGTTTGAGAATTCGAAATTAATTTTTTTTTCAATGTGCACTTCACAGATTGTTACTTTACAAATTTCTCTCTCTCTCTCACACACATTTTTTTAGGTTTTGTCTTGGAACCATTAATGCTTGAACTGTTTGAGAATTCGAAAAAAAATTGAAAAAGGACGTGTAGGTAATTGTTCGATGAATTTGTAACTTTTGATGGGGGAAATACTGAGTTACCGTATCAATACTATCGATAGCTTTGTGTATTAACTTCTTTGTCTGACTGCAATAGGCCAATTGACTAACAGAAGTCGTAATTAGTTGACAAATGCAAGTGACACTGAAACAATCAGACATGCAAATACTCACACACAATCATTATAGACGACTATGGTTATTCGTTTCTGTTTTGCGGTTTTGTGAATGCTTTCGAAATGAATTGAAAGCTTTTGGCTTTGCAGTGCAATCGCCA
This sequence comes from Zaprionus inermis, assembly GCA_018151445.1. Taxonomy (NCBI): domain Eukaryota; kingdom Metazoa; phylum Arthropoda; class Insecta; order Diptera; family Drosophilidae; genus Zaprionus; species Zaprionus inermis. Next base: position 687,890 of record JAECXD010001052.1, read on the forward strand.
AATCGCCTCGTGCATAAACCACGTTCCCCTCCCGCCAACTCCGCTGCGCACTATTCCGTAAACTATACGCAAATACCCCTCGCTCTTCCCTCACTACCCTTGTTTGGGGTAGTCCAAATCTTCTCTGCTTGGCCAAAGTGAAAGCCGCAATTGTGTTTTCTGTTTTTGTTCTATTTTCCCGTACCGTTCCCCAATCCCGAAAAACTGTCAACATTTTGCAGCCGCTTGGCAGCTCGGTTGGCTCCTCTCTCGCTCTCTTGCTTCTCCGCTCTTCAACCATATATACCCTGTCTGTCTGTCTGTCTGGCTTGATGTATCCCTCGGCCGTTGCAAACGTTATGATAATCATCGACAACGATGGTAGCAAGTGAGACTAAGGGGATAGAGTGACAGAGAGTGAGAACGAACGCGAGCAGCGTAGCCAGGTAATAAACAATTCCATTTACCGACAGCTGTCAGCAAATAATGAAAAATTTAATAAAAATATTCATGTGTGCGTCTGTGTGTGTTTGTGTGGGAGAGAGTGGTAGAGTGGGAGCAGGGAATCCTGCAATGACCACAGTGGCGCATCCGAACTGTCCACAAACTGTCCAAATATGTTTGGTTTGGTTTTGTTGTTGCACTGGCGAAACGAAACGAAACGAAACGCAAATGGAACGAAAAACGCAGCACGGGCGGCGCAGCGTTGCCACCCAATGCAATGATGAGCGAAAAATTGACATGCATGTAATTAGTCGCATAAGGACGTCAACGCGCCTCGCTGACGTTGACGACGTTGTCAGTTGCACACACACGCAGCATCCTACCCGCACCCCGCAACGCATCGAACCCTCCCCTCATACATATATCAATTATGCCGTTTATGTGCCGACTTTCGCTCTCTTCACTTCTCGCTCTGGCTGAGTGTGTGCGTGCGCGTGTGTGCCATGTGTGTGCGAGTGTGTGTGTGTGCAAATTAATTTTCAGTTACGCGTCAAACACAAAGAAGAGAAACAGCTATTTTACGAACGAGTTGGGGTTAACAATGGGTGTAGGAGGCATTTTGATCAACTATATGATAGAGAATAATGAAAACGACAAAGAGAGTGCAAATAGTATGATAAAGGCCTTAGAAAAAGCTTTGCGATATGACTCCATTGATTTGGCAAGCGTTCAAGAATATATATGCTATACCTTATGAAAATATCTTTGTTTTTTCTCAGCTTACTCTATATTTGTTACTGACAATCAAGTGCTCTAAACGAATCATTCGCGGCATAACACAAGGTGCTTGGCACAGGGTACACAGGGTACACACAGAGTGCTTGGCACAGGGTACACAGGGTGCTTGGCACACGGTACACAGTCCCTGTGGCCACCCTGTGTGTAGAGCTGATATTAAAGTAGAAATAATGTGCGAATATGCAACAAAAGTAAAATCAACAATAAAAACAATGGAAAAAGAGCCCACAACGAGCCTGCGCTGTCTCGTCAACCGCCGCGTTGGCGTCAAAGTTGGCGTCTACGTTGCTGTTGCCGTCGCTGTCGCTGTCGACGTCGGCGTCACTTGTCACATTCACGTTGGACTTTGCTGACACGTCGACAAATTGTCAACAACGTTTGCCATAGCGTTTACCATGAAGAAACCGAACCGAAGCGGAGGCTACACCCGAAAAAGTGGACAAAAAGCAAGCAAAATTTGGTTGGTTGAGGAGGCAAATGACCAAAAATGGTCATACACCAAGCAGAGGGTGCGGGCGGGAGAGGGAGAGGAAGAGGGAGCGGGAGGAGAGCTGGACAGAGAGAGCTGCAGGCGTGGCAAGAGACAGAAGCAGCAGCAGCAGCAGCAGGGACATGAAGCACATGGAGATTGTCCTCTATTAGCTGCAGCGAGCATTTTCACGCCGGATGACGCAACATTTTATGCCGCTCAGTGGATTTGCAACACTCGACGGCCGTGCGCGGTCCGACACCGCTGGCACTACTACCACCAGCAGCAGCAGCAGCACTGACAACTGTGGCAATGACACTGGGTCCTCGACGCTGCCCAAGGTCCTAGACTATGTACTCTAGCTCTGGGCTCATTTAGTTGTTGCTTAGTTGGCTAAACGGGAGGTCGGTTCCATTTTACTTAGTTTAGTTGTTTTGGATGTTTTCCTTGTTGTTTCTGTATAATGCAATATATTCTTGAACAGGCTGAAAATCGAATAGAAACCGAAAGTAGTTTTCATGGTAACTTAGTTGTTTTTCATAAAGGAAAACATAAGCTAATGTAACACACTTTTTTCTTCTTTTCTGTTTAAGCTATATATTCGTATAGAAATCGTATAGCAGCTTTAGCATGTTTATAATCAGAGACAGCAAAAAATTAAGCCTTTGTCTAACAAAACCAAATAACTTTCATTAAACCATTAATCTAGGTAAAAAAAAACCCTAACTAGAAACTATTCCACAAAGTCTATATAGTATAAAAACCTTAGAGCTATAACTCGTTCACTTATTTTACTTTTCAATTTCTATTATCATACTCAGAATAACAATAATAATCCCTACAGGGTTGCTTCTAGGCTGCCTATGCCCAAGCCTAACCTAACTTATTTGTAGCCAGTTTCTCTGGCTGATGACCAACACTGGTTAACTGGCCCTGTCGCCCTGTCGTTGTAGCCTGTCACTGTCGCCGGCATTGGCCACATTTATCAACGCCTCGTTTGACCGCGGTCGCGGCATGATAGAGCGGTGAGTGGGTGCGGAGGGGGGGAGAGGGTCTGTAGTCTATTACAATGCAGCAAGTGGAACTATTTGAGCGACGGTGGCGTCGGCGTCTGCCTATAAAAATTGTGTGCACTTTTCTGAATTTTGTCGTCCCGCTGCTGCTGATGCTGCAAAAAATTGCAATTCAGCACGATTTGCATTTTGACGCCCCTCCGCAGCACCTCTCCCCCTAGTTTCGGCCCCACAACTGCTACTTGGAGGTCACTTGAGAGCAGAGTCCAGCGCGTGCCGAGTGGAAAGCGGTTGCCATTTTCCAACGCAGTCAACGTTCGTAGTTCCATCTATGCGTCTCTAGGCTGCCCCGTTTGATTGAAGTCATCTCGGAAGAGATTAATGCGAAATCAGCTACGGCAGTTTTACTATCTACTAAATATGAACTCTGAGTAGGAGAGCTTGGTTAAGGGCTTTGTTAGTGTCTAAACTGTAGAACTGTAGACTGAACTGCTAAAAAAACAAATTTAATTTGAAATTAGCAGGCTCAGATGTTGAACACGTGAGAAATGTGCAATTCTGGCCAGATTAGATGAGATAAGTTATCAGAACTTCTCCTACCTGCTTCTGAAAGAGATTCTGCTTTTGCCTGATCAGTTCATTTAATAGGACAGACGCTTCCAAAAGTTTTACACATATAACAAAGCATAAATATGATAGTTTATGTTAAGATCAGCTTGTCGTCGAAATCAGGTGCTCTAATTACACTCTTGTATACAGCTTATAAATTGCATTATATGGCAAGCTAAGCTAACTGCACTTTATTGCTATGAAAGATTGGTTGGAGGGAGGATCCCTAAAAAACAACAGTTACTCAAAGCAGTCTCTGCACCTGCGAAGTTGCAACAGGCGCCAGAGACAATTGAAATTGTTGTTGAATAATTAAGTGGCATCTTCTTCACGCGGAGCACCCTGCTGCCTGCCCCTAGAGCATTTAAAGAGTGGCAGACATGCTGGCAGACATGCAGACAGACGGGCGGACGGACGAGCAGACAGACAGGGCAGAGAGGGATACGACTCAGGTTGCAGTTGGGGAGTTGGAGTGGCGTCATCGTCGTCGTCGTCGTAGGGTCGTCTCACATATTTTATCACGAGCGATTTTAGCCGGCACATTAATCAAAGCAAAAATGCAGGCAAATTTCCATGCGAATGTGTTTCGAGTGCCTTTTACAGTTATAAATTTCTGCACACACAAGCTGCACACACACACACACACATAAAGAAAGACACTCTTGAGCTGCTCACTCGCAGCGTGTGTGCGATACTCGAGGCATGCCACACGGCAATGGGGAAAGTGTCAAGTTAATGCTAACAACAACAACAACAGCAGCAGCAACAACCGTAGCAGCAGCAACAGCTCTAGCAATAGTACTGGTACTGTAGACGTAATACCCGCTAAAAGAGGGGCGTGGCAACACAGAGCGCCTTCTGCCCAGCCACCTAATGACTACGCTGACGTCCCCATTTGCCTCGCAAAAACATAACACATACACACACACTCAGACAGAGAAAGCTAGAGATAGAACTGTACACTGCGCGAAAAAGTTTCGTGCGAAAAACTTAGCAGATAATGGCAATGAATAAGCAAACGACCTATTTCAAATCTTCGATCTATTTCTTTCAAAAAGCAGAAAAAACAATAGAATGAAAATAAAATGCAAAGACTGAAACTAACCTGAGCTATTTCAAGGAGTCTGAGTAAAATATATACTTTCAAATTTGTATTCCGGTAAAATCAAATCAATTAAATATAGTATGAAACAACTTTATTATAGGCAGGAAATAAAGTGAAAATGTTTCCGGAGTTTTTGCAAGATAAGATCAAATAAATTAAAAAGCTTTGACATAGGTTTATTGTAGGGAGGTTGCAAAGAGTCAAATGCCTTTAACCCATTGAAATACAGTTTATGAACTGATTTGCCTTAGATTTCTCTCGGTGTATGTCTAGTTTATAATGATGCTGATGCTGTTGCTTTGGCTGTAACTGTCGTTTAGTTGCTAAGACGATGCCGACAGTCGGACCCGACTCTTTAGACAAGTCAAGCGAACTGAAGTTGAGTCACGGGCGTGCACTGACAATGATATGTGCCCGAGGTGAGAGTTTTGCACACTCAACACAAACACACTCACACTCAGAGACACACACATACATATGCATATGCTGTCAAGGCCAAACGCACACACTTGTTGGCAATGCAGAAGGCAAAGGGAATAGAAAAGGGTACGGGAACGGGCACAGGTGAGACGTTTTTGCTCCGGAAATATTGTTGACAGTTGTGGCATATTATCATACGGCGGTGTTCCCAGGCGCGTGCTCGGTAATTGCTCGACATTTGTCGCACGGCATTAAAGAGCAGGCACAACTTGAGCGACAGTTGCGAGCTCATGGCGGGCCAAAGAACCAGCGCCAACTCGAAATGCTGAACTCGAGAGCCCGCAAAGAATGCTTGAAGCGTGTATGCAGGTGTCGCAAGCTTCAACTTTTAGTCGAGCAGTCGCTGATTGTGTTGAGCCAATTATGGGTTCCTAGTTGTGGTATAAATACTAAATAATGCTGAAGTTCAAGTTGAGAGAGTGTAAGTACAGTAGATAGTTGAATAAATCTTTTATATAGGTGATTGCAAAATTCACCTGCATGTAGATCTGTGTTTTGCAGATCCCTATGTAACTTGCAGATACAAAAGAAACCGAAGAGATACAGAAGTAACTGTGTTTCGGAATGGAAATATCTGACAGATAAAAGAAACTTGAAAACACAAAATTGCATCAAAATGTTACAAAAGCATTTCAAGCAGGCATAGGTATCTAAAGAATTTATAAGAACAAATAGACAAAACAAGTCAAAATGTATCTTGCAAATACAGACTATCATAAATTTCAAAAGTATCTTCTACATGCAACAATATCGCACATTTTCTGAAAAACATCTTAATGTTCCTGACAAAGGTATCTCTAGGAAACAATGGTATCTCAAAGAAACAAGAGTATCCTACAGATACAAAAGTGTTTCAAAGAAACTAACCTATCTTCTAGTTGGTAGAGCTTTCTCTCATGTTAAACATTTCGAGCTCAGCGTCTCTAAATCAAAGTTCTAAAAGAGCTTTCTTAAGCTCAAGCATTCTTCAGTCAAGCTAGCGCCATCTAACGCAAAGCTCTACAGGCTCAAACGGTTCGAGTACGAGGTTAACTTTTGCCAAAAGCTTTGCTGAAGTGAATAAAGCTGAATTTTTAAAACGTAGGGGAAATTTTCGAATTTGAATTCAAATCGAAGCGAAACTTCTCAAATTGAGCGAGTACTAATCTATGCTTTAATATTCCTTGTAGTAGGCTTATTTTAGGCATCAGGAAAACACACATTTTATGTTTTAAGTAGGCAGCCAAAGTTTTTACACACGGACTGTGCGAACACGCACAGGAAGAACCCAGACAAGCTACACAGCAGAACGAGTAGAGAGAGAGAGAGAGAGAGAGAGAGAGAGAGAGAGAGAGAGAGAGAGAGAGAGAGAGAGAGAGAGAGAGAGAAAGTCAAGTGTTAGAAGAGAAAGAGTGAGAAGGCCAGAGACAATGTCGATGGTGAGCAGACAAGGTATCATACTGGACGCACTGAAGCACAAGATACGCGTGGCCAAGCTAGAATTGGATCGCTACAAGGAGGACTACACCCACTGCCAGTTGACGCTGACGCACGAGTTGCAGCAGCGTGATCAGGTGCAGGAGGAGAATGCCAAGCTGCAGCAACGCAACTCGCAGCTGGAGGACGAACTGCAGCGTGCGGTGCGCGAGGTGGCCAGTCAACAGGCAACGCTGGTGGAGGCACGCGCTGCCCTAACCGAAAGCGATCGATTGCGTCGTGCGCTACAGCAACGCGATCAATTGCAGTCGGAGAAAATCGATTTACTCAACTGGGAGTTGGGCAAGTTGCGGCGGCAGGCACGCGAATCGGATCGTACCGCTCAGTACTTGGACAAACGTGCCACAGAACTGAGCGAGCATCTCTCGTCCAGTGAGCAACAGCTGGAGGTGAGTCGTGCCGGCGCTGCTCAGCTCCAGGCCGAGTTGACAGCGGCAGCACAGAATCTGCACTGTGTCGAGCGTGCCTTTGAGAGATCTGCGCAGCAGGTGCGCAATTTCGATCGTCAGGTGGCCAAGCTACAGCAGCGTCTGCACGAGAGCGAAAGACGCGCCCAACAGGCCGAACTGAGCACGCAGAAGCTGCAGTATACCTCGGCCCATCTGGAGCAGCGGCTCGAGCAACGCTATGAGCATTGCTGGCACAGCAAGTTTTATAAAATTGATAATTCCAGCGACTGATCCGCCGCCGCTTACCCTTCGTAACCCCCCTCCGCCCTAGTATTAGAAACTTTATGCCCACATTTGATGGCTCGCAGTAAATTGCTTTAGTTATAGGATAAATATATATCTAAGTAGCATATTTATTAAAAAAAAAAAAATATATATATATATATACATACATATATATATATATATATATATATATATATATGTATATATATTAATCATGGAGAATCTGCGATATCCCGAAGCTCAAATTACTCTGGCAGGTAAGGAAATAAATGTATACATGAAATATATTTTAAAGGGAGTAGATTTTCTACACGATTCACAACTGATATGGTATCTAAAGTACGCGCAAATTTCAGCGATGTAGCTTCGCTGAGAACCGAGTTACACTGTTAAAAATGAGTTTTTATATCTAAAAAGCGTGCCAGTCAATCAGTTCTAACCTAATAGGCTAGCTTAGGTGTCGAACAGCAGCCTTGCCAAATTTCAACAAGCTAGCTGTATAGATAGCTGAGTTTTCATAGATCAACTGAGTTATGTCAGTGATTTCTACATGTTGCTACACTCTGCCAGACTAATTAATGGATTCTATGCTATTACTGACATTTATGAGGTTGTATCTGAAAGAGTATTTCGTCGGCGTTGCGAAACTTTAGAGAGATACCCTCGACAAACTGCAGTTGCTCCAGTTTCATATCGCTGTGGAACTCAAAGGTGGCCAGGAGCTTGACTAGAAATACCTTCATGATGAAGAAACTATAGCGACGACCTAAAACGGGAGAGATCGATATCCGATTAAGTGGTGATCGATATGATGGATAAATCATTGTTACCTATGCAGGTGCGCAAACCCTTGGAGAAGGGCAAAAAGCTATAGGAATGACGACGCTTAGTACGCGCTTTACCCTGCCCCGGCTGCTCTCGATCCCCCTGTTCCGGCTCCTGAGTATCCAGTTCCTCGTCCGGACGCTGCAGAAAACGTTCCGGATCGAATTCGGTGGCGCCATCACCCCACCAGGCTGCATCACGTTGCAAATTAAATGTGTCCAGCACAATGATCGTGTTCTGCGGCACGATAGCCTCACGACCCGTCAACTGAAAGTCACGACTAACGTGACGTAAATTCATGGGAACTGTGGCGAGCAGACGCAGTGCCTCATTGATGAAGGCTTCCAGATAGCGTAGCTGCTGTAGCTGCTCGACACCCACATAGCTGGCATCGTTACCATGTGGCAACACCTCAGCGATTTCACGACGCAGTCGCTCCTGGCACTCGCCTTTGTGTGTGGCCAAGCAGAGTAACGCAATCATGATGCTATTCGAGACGGTCTCGAAGGACTGCGAAAACATGGAAAGGAGTTAGTTATAATCACTTTGACTATGCCAACTCTCGCTCCCTACTTACCACCAGCACCATGGACTGTGCCTCATCCTCGATATCCTGTAACGTTAATTCACCATTTGCTGCCAACTGAAACATTTGCTCTATGAAGATGCGTCGCTGCCACGGTATTCCATCGTCGGTACCGGTTTCGTGCAGTGCATTGCGTAGCTGCCAATTGCGATGCTTGCGCTGTATAATCTCTGCCACGAAATTCACCAGCAGCTGGTTGCATTTCTCCGCCTCGGCATGCAGTTGCGGCTCGAGCAAGCGATGCAAGAAATCAATTTGTAGCCAAGGTTTCACCGTCTTAATGGCCGAGATTTCCAGTAGCCTACGCAAATTGCACATAAAGTGGTTACGTACAGGTGGAGTTTCAAGAGGAGAATAGGAAGACTCACCTTTTGTAGGTGGTAGCAATATGCGCATCGTCTGCTTTCGTAAAATTTGTTGGAGTTCCCATAATGGTGACTGCAACCGAACCACAAACAGAGAGGGAGATGAAGACAGTAAAATAGAGAGAGACAGTGTGTGTGTGTGAGAGAGTAGGAGAGCAGAAGAGGGAGTATGTTTGCCACTAATGGCCTGGACAGAAGTATTTTCTACATCATCTAATTAAATTTGTCTTGAATTTATCTCACGCACAAAAGAAGAGAAAACATAGATGATAAAGTAAAAATATTCTACAGTTAGGTTAGAAATTTTCGGTTTTGCTGCCAAAGTTTTTTTTCTTTTGATGTCTTAAAAAGGTCTCGTTGGATAAGCTTAAGTTCTGCTTAGTTAAACTTCGAGTGGTTTGTGTGTAGTTGAGACAGCGAAACAGGGAAATTCGATATAATCTATCTAATTGATTTTGGATTCAAGCACTTTCTTTGCAAGCTGTGTCTCTCTCTTTAGTACCCTCAGCTAGCTAGACACTCTTGGCATACCCTACACAACTGCAATTGACCAGACGAGTCGATCATCTGGTACTGCTTTCACGCGCCCTTCACGTCACGACACGTTTGCCCCGTTTCCATGCATCTCACGTACGCGGAACCCAAACCAAACTAAAGACAAAAAGCCTCGCTGAGTGGGCTAGTAAAATATAGGGTCAGGGGGATGAGGGAATGGGGTGACCCAATGCTAACTCGACTTGAGCATGCGTGTGTTTCGAGCTGTAAATTATGATTAGACAATTGCATTTTGATTGATTTAGGGGCCAAACCGCAACCCAATGTGGAAAGGGAAACTGAGTTTTAGGTTAAATATTGAGCAAGTAGTGCTGGAAGCAATAGGTTTTTAAATCTACATTTTGCTAAAGTTGCGTAAAACTATCAAGCTGACTGTTCGCTAAATATATGGTATTTCTATATATTCATAGAATGCTTCGAATACGAAGCAATTAGATTAAAACAGAGCTTTTGCCTCTTCTAGAAGGTATTGTCAAGTACAAGCTTGATGAATAGCCGGACAGACGAACTATGCGAGTGTATCTGTCTATATTTAAGTTTCTCACAATCAAAACTTAACCGGGAATATCAGAAAACACGTAATCGTAATATGAAGAGTAATTAAAGTATCTGGTAAAAAATCAACCGATTCACTTTTTGATGTATCATTTTTGTACTCGTTGTGAGTATGATACGAGTTTAAAAATGAAGCAAAATTAGGTTTACACCTCGGAAGCAAAAAAAGTGAAGTAAACTGTTCTTCCATCAGTAGTTACAATAAGGTATAGTATTTATATAGCTAATCAAAAAGCTCTAAGGCATATTAAGCGGACCATCTCCTAAGGAAACTTTCTCTGAGTCAATTTTCTACTTACGACAAGATACTTCAAGCACAGCGCGACTGAGCATATCCTCTGCGTCTTTGAACTTGACTGCAGCGCCGTGCAGATGGGACTGAGTGGCAAACTGCTCGATCAGCTGATTGCCCACTGTGTTGAAGACATCGAAGAAGCTGACGACAATGTTATGATTGAAGGCGGGATTCAGCTGCTTGCGGCGTAGTTTCCACTTTTGACCTAACGGAAGGAAGCGGCAGAGTAGCAGTGGGAGAGTTACTAACTCGCGAGGGTACTGGAACTAGTACGTACCACGCGCGTGCAGGAGACCACGACGCGCAAAGAAACCCTCCTGCATAAAGGTCTTGTCCAGACACTCGGGTGCATTCAGAATACACTCCATGCCCGCCGGATCGTCTATGTAGAGCAGGGCACGCGTACCGATCAGTATGGCCAGCGGACGTGTGAAGAGCACGCGCAGGCGCGTTACCTTATCGAGTATGCCTGAAAGGGAAAGAGCAGAATTAAGTCTAAAGTCGAAGGCACAGCAACTGTTCCAACTCAACTGTTTGGATGCAAATTGATGCAGAGCAGAAACCAGAGCAACGGTTGCTGTGCCACGCCCCGCCAACCGTTCAGCTGCCAAATGAGGCGCCAACACTTGCGCTGTTGCCAGCCCAGTAGAAGCGTGAGCAGCGTGCCACACACGCAAAGTGCCACCGTCAGGTGCATCGTGACTCTCGCTCGTATCGTTTTCTTTCTTCGCTTTTTTTTCGACTAATGCGATGCTTAGTAGGCAGCTCAGTTCTGTCGCCTGGCACACGTTCAACGATGTCAATTTTCGATTCCGTCTTCCAATTCTGTTTCCAATTTTGATTTTGTATTTCGATAACACCACCGGAGGGGCTCTGAAAGCTCTGTTCGGTTGGCCAACAAAAGCGCAACTGAAGCGCGTCTCTGGCGTGTCTCGAGCGAAAAGCGCAGTAAGTTTGAAAATTTGTTTATTAATTGCTCCATACAGCCCTCCCCCGCCCCCTTCCACTACAATTTGCCAAAAATAGTTGTATAGCTTATGCTCTACCCTGTAGAAATATTTTAAATAGGGTATGAGTGGATAAAAACAGCTTTTTGTTCTCTTGCTATTACTGTCGTCTAGATTGATCTTTCCATTAAGCTTAAGAACTTATAATCCAGTCTTAAACAATGGGTATCTGTTCGGCGAGCATTAGAGAAAGTTGCTTTATTGTTTTTATTTTATTTTTGATATTGCTACGTGTATCGCTTGCTGTTGACATTGGCAATGCACACACACACACACACCGAGATGGATGTACATACTCATATCGTATGTAAATATATGTATTATCATATTTTAATAGTTTTAGAGCTTTGAACAGGGTTGCCAATAGGTGGAATGTAATATTTATGTACAGGTAACGTGTCGCTTTAAAAGAGACCGCATAACGTATGCAATACAGTGAACACTAAATATGGGAGAAGTTTACGAATTTGTCATAAAATAAAATAGTTTGAAATAATATTTTAATGCATTTTTCACGTTTTCTCTATATTTCTCAGTTTTCGTTTATTCTTCTCATACTAACTTGTTATTTATTCGCTTATTTTTCTTCTGTCTCTTATTCACTTTATCTCCCTTTGACACCTTTTGTTTTTACACCCGGGGGGGCTGTGAAAAAGGGCCAGAATCGTAAAATACAATAAACGTACATATGTTTATGGTCTGTTTACAATTCGTTTACCATTTGCCACCGTTTCTCTTGTCTCCCATCGCGTTTTTTTCTTTTGTTCGCACTTTCCTTTCGACGGTGTCCTCTTTACCCTTTTGTTTTTTTTGTTTTCGGAATACATTTTTGTGTGTAAAACAAAAACGTATGCCCCACAGATCAAATCCTTTTCATTTATTTGATATTTAATTTGGCTTTACATTGCCAACTGTCGTTTTCTTTTATCGAATGCTAATTCCTTCTCTCACTCTCTCTCTTATTCTTAGTTGTCTTTTAACTAACGAAAATTCCTTTAGTCTTCAGGAAACTTCTCTAACTATGGTTCTGTTTTATTTTTAAACAGATTACAGTGACAGTATGTCAAATGTCCAATGTTGTCAGCTGCTTAGATGCAAATTATAATGACTGTTCACATAAAAACTCCTACCAGTTACTCCGCTCATCTCACTCTCTCTCACTATATTTACTCTTTACGCTTGTCCCACCACATCACTAATTACTTATATGAAATCAGGGTGACCAAAGCAGACATTGTCACCGGACTGTGTCAGTTGGCACTTGTCAGTGTCAATGTTCCATAGCATCCAAATAAAAGTTCCAACACGCATCTACTTCAGTTCGGCCCCAAGTTGAAAGCTTATCCCATCTTTCTTGCTCTGCGCCAATTACGGTAACCTTAATCAGAGTGACCAATGTGTCATTGTTATGCCCGGATGTGGGTCGAAATATTTTTAGGTTCATGCTTCTTCACCTCTGAAGGTAGCGTCTAAAATTAGTGTGACCAACGATTGCTAATGCTGTCGCAGTAAATGTTAAAGTTCGCGCTGTTAAACTCTTAACTTAATGTTCGGCCGATTTTCATACCGACACATACCGACAGGTACGCCGGATAATGGATAAGATAGACCATTTGGCGGGAATACCACGTGGCTGGTGGGCGGCATTTATAGGAATTTATTAAAATTCCTCAACCAGCGCGTGAGCCGAAGAGAAAGAAATGCGAACCGCAAAGAGGCAGATCGGAATGTCAAAGTCACTTTCATTACGGCAAACAAAAGGCAAGGAAACCACAATAGAAACGATGGATGTCCATTAATGCGTGGGACGGAGAGGGACTGAGAGAGAGAGAGACCAAAAGACAGAGAGACAGACAACGCGAAAGTGAGGGAGACTGAGGTGGGCACATAAAGAATTTCTTGATTAAGTTATGGGAATGTCGGGTTCGCCAAAACACACAAACGTCATGAGTGCCAACTGTGCAGGCGACCTATGTATGTATGTGCCTGCCGGTGCCTCTTGTTTGCCTCTCTCGCTCTCGCTTTCTCTCTCTCTCTCTCTCTTACTAATTCTTCTTCTTCTACTTATCTGTTTTGTATGTCCAATTGCGAACTTGAAGCATCAAGTCAATAAAGCATACTGATTAATGTCAAATTGTTGTTGTGTTTCGCCTTTTTGCATAAATTATGCATAAATCGCAAACATTTCCCAACCGTTGTCCTTTCTGCCCCTTCCTCTCTTACTCACTTTCTCTCTCTCTCGCTACCTCAACCCATCCTCTACCTTAAGTCCTTTGTCCGTTTGCCAGAAGAGGAAACGCTTAAAGCCTGCAAATACCACGTCATACCGAATGTCAATGCGTCGCAATGTGTTCCTGTGCCGTGTGTCCCTTGTCCTGTATGTCCTTGTTTCATGTTTCTTGTCGCCACGCACATTCCGAACCAGCCTCAAAGCCAACCCCCAATATTCGCTCGCTTTCCCACTCTCTTCCTTCTCCCCGCACTCTTCAACCCTCCCCCCACAGCCGTTGGGGGCAGCCAGCAGGGCATTTAAGCTTTTAAGTTGCTTAACACACACTGTGAATAAAGCAATCAAATTGACTTGAGCCACAACCCTTGAATACCCTATGTATTGCTTATGAATAACTTGAATCTTATCCCTTTATTAGGCAACCCCACAGAGCGCTCTAAGCAGATTAGCTTAAACTGACCCTTATTAAATTTACCTTACTATATCAATTAAGAAACTAAACCGAATCTTTTTATTTTAATTGATGCATCATTATCTTAGAGTACTACCATCTCTTTCTATTGTTCCACTTTGCTTAGCCCCTTACTATGTTTAATCTAACCCATTAAAACCTAACCTTAATTCAACAAATTCGAATATTTCTTTAGACTTTAATGTTGTTAACCCTTATCTTTCCTGATCTAACCAAACTTTACCTCAACCATACATTACCGTATCCTCCGAAGTTGGTTAGCCCTTACCTGCGCTGATCTCGTACCAATTCAATTCTTTACCAAAACAAAGCCCAACTATTTTTGTAATTGACCTTTCTGCCACGATATGGCTAAAACCGGTGGTAAAGTTTGTCTAAAATGACGAGAATAATGGTATAATGCATATAGTGGTGACTCAGTAACTGAAGCCGATGTTACCCAATTTCAGTGACAAAGCAAATGTGTCAGGCGCATGCTGTACTTCTTCTGACGTCTTGTTTCGTCTCATTTTCTAGATACGCTGTAGTCAGTAATACAGTTCAAATGGGGTATGCTTTTGACAATACAAATGATTGTTCATGAAAACTGGCAGTGTCGAGAGTTTATACATAAGAAAAAAAAATTAAAGAAAACTGTACAGGGTAGCTGCTGTTCGTCTACTTGTAGGCAACGGCGTCTACTTGTTTTTTCTGTAAATTTTTGCATGTTTCGTTGTTGTTGTTGTTTTCCGCTGCTTTTCTGCTTGATGCCGAAAATGCGAAAAAGCCGTCATAAAAAATGAAAATGCGAGACAGCACCAACAAAAAACAACAAGAACAACAGGAAGAAGGGCATAAAGAGGCAGCTGGAATGAGGGAAGAGAAGTAAGGGGCAACGCGACAACAACAATCAGGCACAAAAATTGTGAATCTGTGTATAAATTTAATTTCCCCGCACGCGAATTTCACATAATCAAATTTTTTAAATGCGCGATTTAAGGCCACACTCGACAAAAAGGCATGCTGGAAAGGGGAGCAGGTTTTTTGGGCTTAAAGTACCCAAAAAAAATGGTGAGTGTGTGCTCATAGAGAGAGAGAGGGAGAGGGATATGGTTGGGTAGGTAGGGCGAGAGCTGATGGTTCGTCTCTTGCGTTGACATATGAAATATTAACGGGTCCAACGCACATCATACAAAAGTCAAGTGTATGGCAGTGGCAAGGGCAGGGACAGGACAGCAGACAGTGGGAAGGGCGGGTAGTAGGCAGGGATGGAGCCCAGCATCAGCGGCGCGTCGCGCAATTTGCCATCAAGCGTAAAAACAAATTTACTTTAACGAGGGGCAACGTCATAGACGCGCACAAAGAGTGCACAAAGTTGCCAGACTGTTGCGTGGTAAATCAGTTAGGCAAGTTTGGCAGACAGACAGACAGACAGATGAAGAGACTTCATTTACAAACGGTATCTCAGATTGTCTGGGTACAACGATCGCTAACGTGAAAGATTATGATGAAATCTCAACGACCCTTTAAGAACTTTCTATCATTCATAACTTCGTCAAAAATCATCACATTTATTCAGATAATAAATGGCATTTCCTTTATGGTTTGACCCCTAGATGGATTCTGCATCAAAATATTATAATTCTAGAATTTTCAAAAATCTAGACCTTCTATGCTCTCTCGCTTGGTCATAATGCCAATACTCATAAATTCATGAAAAATCAACTAATCTTCGTTTGAGATGGCATTTTCTTCATAATTTCGATAAAAATTATCATGCAGCTCTATTTTCAACTTCCAGAAATTAAAGAGATACACCTATGCTTTGGTCTCGTTTAGGTCTTCCAATATCGTATATATTATCTTATTAATATTATATTCTGCGAAAATCGAACTCAATGTTTTTGTGCCTTATAAATTTGAAGAAATCAAAAGTTGGCAAGAAACAATTTTTTCTGCACTATACACGCGTGCTCTCTCTCTCTAACCTTAGCTCTCTCTGTCATCCACACAGATATGTATGCTTTTTGTGTGTGTAGATAAATGTTTTAGCAAAATGAAGGTGAAGATGATGATGAGACTGTAATGATGTCCCTACGCACATAGCTCACGCATCGTGAGGTCGGCAGTAGGGGCAGGGAAAGGGAGTGGGGATGGGAGTAGAAGTGGGTGTGGCAGGCGCCTGATTAAATGTGCTTTGCATGCGTGTGCGTGTGTGCCAATGCAATGACAAGCAGCCAAATGGCGATTACACAAGCAAACACACACGCACACACACATCCACGCAACCTTTACGTAACGTTACGCGTTACGCGTGTTGCCACTTGACTTTTAGCGCGCCGCACGAGAAATTTTGATTCGCGTCCCCCCCTGAGCACGAAACCTATTTGCTCACCTCACATTGTACATTCTACTGCATTTGCTTATTTTCAGAAAGAAAGTCGACTGGCAGATACCCTCGACATACATACTGAGGAGGCTTCCGGATTAAAATTAATCTGATGCTTGAAGTTAATGAAAAAAAAAAGTAGTGTATGCAAGGTAAGCTAATCGAATTCGAATTGACATTGGGCAAAATACTATTAGTTTTTTGGTTAAGTTTCGTAGAAAGCCTTTTTCAGATTGAATAGAGACAGGATATCCAGCTGGTTTGTGCACTTACTTAATTCGAAGTAAGCTTCGTCCTGGCCACGCTTCACCAAGCTTAACGTTCTGCTTGCTGCCTTCTACTGCACGTAGTTGTTGTTGTTGCCCATGCTCTTCTCCAGCTTTAGCTGCACAAATGTCTGTCGAGGATCTGTCTGTCCACGTCGTCGACGCGCGAGTCTCTCCATGAAATAACGCTAATGGAATGGCAATGTTCCTATTTAAATATTCACTTTGCTTAGCTCAGTTAGAAATCTGATGATGGCAGAACTGCATATGGCCACATATAAACCCTGCCCACTCTCTGTACACCTCTGTTCATAATGAGCCTTCGGCATTGAGGTCAACTCTGGTTGTGGTTCAGTTAAGCCGAAAACCCACAAATGTCCCCGTTGCATATTAAGCCCTTTGAAGCGCTTTGAACAATCAACAATCTGCCACAAAGCGTGTCAGCATGTATTTATTGCTTTTTGACATCATTGTAGCCATAACAAACGAACGGAATCTAATTTAGTTACAGTTTAAATTAATTAAGCAATCAATTGTTGTTTAAAGAACCGAGTGTGGCCACAAAACTAAGTTAGACAATGAAAATACATGTCCTTATGCCATTTTCTTTTAGCTTACCATTTAATTAGGAGTCCTTCTGTCTGTTTAAAAACAGATAAATCGGCTAGACATATTTCCAAGAATACCGTGTATGAATATGAACCTATCTTCAAAATGATCTTGAGTAAACCTAGTTATTATTTACGAAGTTTATTACGTGGGGGTATACAATATAAACCCATGGCATTATACAATAAAGACTTGACTTTTTCGTATTTCTTTACATACAAATTTATTTTCTGAGGTACTCGAAATAGCCCCAAAAAAAATGTATTTGAAACTTTAAACGGTTAATATGTCAATGGGGCTGACGCTAGCCGGCGTTGAGGGTGGCTTCGACTCTGAAGATTGCTGTGAGTGCGACTTTTTATGTGGAAAATCCGTGAGCTTATCGACTTCATCTACCCGACAACAATGGACGACGCCGTAGAGAGGCAACATATGCAGCTGGCCGAATCGCGTGTTGTGTAGCCAGGGTATCTCAGCGCAGATATCTGTGCAGAATGAGCTCAGCTCGAGGACATTTACCTGCAGATAAAAAGAGATAGAGAGAGAGGTTTATGGGGGAGCTTGAGAAATCAAAGACGTTGCTTACGTAGGGCGAATTTTGCCCGACAAGCACAAACTCATCGGCTTCGCTGCCCGTGGGCTGCAGCGATCGTACGTGTGCCCAGATATGCGCTGGCACCGACAATACAAGATCATCATTTCCCTTAAATTGTAGCGGGGCTGAGCTGCCATTTTCGCATTGTTTTGGTAAATTGACCACACCCGAGACGCCAATACGAACATCGAACAGATCCTCATTGCGATCGGTGATCGTACGCAATGCCTCGAGCCAACCTAGCCAGTTACCCACACGCAAAGAGTGCAACCAGACAATTTTCAACATGTCCTTGTAGTTATTTCCGTATTGCTGCTCCTGCTGCTTATCCTGCAGCAGATTGGCAAAGTCGAAGTATTCGGGCTTAAAGTGTTCGCCTAAATGCTTTTGTTGGTGAATCAATTGACTGTATTCTGCATCGCTGGCAAAGTGAAAATATTTGCTAACACTGCCGATATTGATGTCCAGCTTGAGTGCATCCAGCTCGTTGCCAGCCTGTGACTCGACCAACAGATTAGGCGACTCATAAGCAAGAAAACTGACGAAATTCAAACGGGCTGAGGCTAAATCGTAGCACATGCCAAGCAGCTTGACATCGGCCAATCCCTGAAGCTGATAACCTACCAGCAGGGTCATCGAATCCGTATCACAGCCAGGCAAACTGCTATTGCTCTCGTACAGTGTCTGTCCGATTTCCGCATTGCAAGCAATCATAGCACTGCGTGCGCTCTGCACCACAACTTGTTGTTCCAAATAGACACCACTATTGGTGCACCGCAACTCCGTTGTAGGTCTGGACACACGCACCTTGGCATTGGAGCTGCCATAGCCATAGTTATCACTGATTGTCAATCCCGTGGGGCAGTGGAATGTGATGGTCTCATTGAGCGAGAGTTGCACGCTCGTCAAGGTTCGTTTCACGATCGCTGTCTTGCTGCCAAATCGTTTTACCACAAGCGGACGCGGACTTTGCAAGCTCAACTCGCACAGAGCTACAGCACCGGCCACCATGAGGCAGCACATTATCAGAAACGTCGTCGTCCGCATTGTCTCAGCTCACAATTTACACTGACTTATGCCTTCGAAAAGCTGAGCAATCAGATCAGCGATCAGCCAGAGCACACAAGGGAAGGGAGGAGAGCGAAGCGGTTTTAGAGTTGATTTTCATGGCACTGTCAGGGGTGGAGATGCTCGCGATATTTACACAGAAAAAAATGTCTTAAGAAATGATTTAAATTTCCTAATTATTTGTCACTGATAATTAAATTATATTATATTTTTAATTAATTTATATATTTTTTTTGGTTTTTTTTTTGAGTCATATTTATATATTATTGATTTTTGTTAAAATACTTTTAGTATTTTTATTTATTTTATTACTTTTTTTGTTATTATAATATTATATTATATCTGTAGAAGATGCTTAGATTGTTGTAGATAATATAATATTGTTTTTGTGTAAGTCTATGCAAAATTTTTGCTGTTTATTCCATTGTCATTATTAAAATTTAAACGATTAATATGTTTTTACTGCACATCTCTTGTATATCTCGTTCCTGAGCTCTCTCGCTTTTACACTCTCTCCCTCGCTCTTACGCTTGCTCTCCCCCGCTGTCAGACCCTCTCCCATGTCTGTTTCATTGCGCTTTTGAGGGTAAGCCCCGCTAAAAACGAACATCATTATACAGATAAGAGTTGAAGTCCATATACGGACACATGTAAAGGCGATTAAGCTAGTATTTAACACACTATATTATATATTTTCTATACTTATAAATATATAACATAAAAGATACGAGCAATGGAGAACGCATCGCATGTGGACTTTAGAACCCCAAACTACCATATATTTTCATATATATTTACATACATACACATATTAACATACAAACAATCTAATCGTTAAGTCTTTGCAAAGACTCTTAAATTTCCATTCCTCAGCAGTATTTATTTTTGTCCCTCATGAATATGATGCTGAATGAGCAAACAAAAAAATTCCAGTTTTTAACTACGCTCATGAATCATCTAATGATTTCTTGATCTTGTGAACGATCAATGTTTGAGCTGCTGCTAGGTGCGATGATGTGTTCATATCGCAACATTTAAACCTACATCTAAAATGTACATAGGGCCTGGCCCTGTTGTAGCTGCAACTGAAGTTCGAGGAACTAAAATAGTTTTTGAACTGTGATTCGAAATCGATTTGGCAGCTAACTGGGCCTGTCAGATGGGATCCAATGTCATGATGAAAGGGTTGCCCTCGGACCGGGACACAAGCTGTGCGAAATGTACGTGATGGGTGGGTGGAATTGGTTTTGGGATCAAGAAGGAGGATGGTCGACTCCCCTGGTAGCATATTTTAGCCTTCGACCCGTTGACTGAGCGGCATTTTAATTGATTTTCAGTTTCAGTATTGTGCGACGAAAAGGAAGCGCGTTTCGCGTTATGAAAGTATGAAAACGCTTGCAATCCAATTAAAAGTTTTTAACGAAATCATATACAAAAAAATATAAAAAAAACACACACACGCACGTTGGCTTACTTGCGCGTATTTTAATATTCATTGGCGCAGATTCACACGCACACACACATAGTGAGAGTTAGCGCTGCGACTCTGTGTTGGTTTTTTCTCCCTACAACTAAATTCGAATCAACGAACGGTCATTACAAACGCCCCATGTGAGACATACCCTGTAATATGATGCAGCAGGATAACTCATTCGATTGCAGCGCAATATATACTATGTATATATTTGTGTTCGCTCTAATAATACTACATGTGAGACATATTGTGTAAAATGGTAACATATCATATGGTATCATATCTCTTACCCCTTTTTGTTCTACTATTTTTCCTATTAAATCTACATTTGCTCTAAGAAATTATCTGAATCTTGCGCAGGGAAGATTATCTTCTATATAGCGAATGGTTATGCACTTGCTTTTCTTTTGTTTTTTAATTTTTTACTCGTTTGTGCTTTATATGCACATTGTAATCATGATGTTCGCATTTTAAGTGGCCCTCGTCCTGTTTGTCCTTCTCTTAAATAACCCGGAGCGCAGTTTTACTTTGGTATTTAAATGTTCATCTCTCGCTCTCCCTTTCTCTCTCTCTCTCTCTCTGTCCCATCGGGACACTATTCAGATTATATGCAATATATGCAAGAGTGTTTCACTTTATATTTTTGCTGTTGGTTTTATCGTTGATGCCACTTAATTCTGTTTAACATTAATTGCCTCTTAAATCAGCTCTAAAGAGAGCAGAATTTGTTACCCCAATAAAACGAAAAGTCGTTTCATACTGGTATGGTGGTCATTTTTATTAGATATTAGAGTTTTCTTTACCGCGAAGGTTTTTTTCGTTTTTGTATATATATTTTGTATTTTTTTTTTTTGTGTGTTATAGCCATTTTTTCTTTTTTTGTGTGTGTTTTTTTTTATATAAATTATCATCTACATACAATACATACATAGTTTGATGATTTTTTTGGTTTTTCTTCGCTTTGGTTTTAGCCGTAGAACAATTATCACATCTTACATATATGTAGCTACACTTAAATTGTATCTATTAAATGTTTGTGCATATGTATTCTCGTGTTTCTTCTGCCATGTTTTCTCTTTTGCTTTCTCTCGTTCTGTTTCCCCTTTAGTATATCTTTTTGTAAATCCTTGTAAAACAGTGCGAAAATCCTCAGCAATTTGTTGCTTACACTTCGTGCAGGTCATCATCATCAGCAACAACAACTACGACGACTGGAAAATCCTTTAAAAGCGTTGTGTGTGCGCAGTAAGTGCGTGTGAGTGTATTTCTGTGAGTGTGAATATGCAGGTGAATAAGTGCAGGTTATGCCCAGTCACGAAAGGTCTCACAGAGAGAGAGATAGAGAAAGAGAAGGGCTGGCAAAAGGCCCCAGGCATGCTCTTGGGAAGTACAAGATCAGTGAATAAACAGTATGAATGTGAGTGCACTCAGTGTAAACGGGTAACTTAAATGCACATGGCAATGATTATAAAATGCAGTATTTAACAGAGTATACTCGGAATGTATGAACGAATAATATAGACAGAGCAAATCAACACATAAAAGTATCGATATATTGGATTTTTGTGTGACCAATATCCATCGCCATCTTAATATTCAAATATTCATTATTTGTTTGAATTGTTGATCTACAAAATGAAGGAAGTGTATTGCTAATGGCACCAGCGAATATTATATTGAACAGTTGTAACTATCGATAGTTTCCCGGCTCCAAAAAAGAGTCTGTGAAATGAGTGCTTGTGAATGATTGCGTTCATTTGCTCTATGGCTCATTAACTGACTGTGAATAGCTTTTAAATTCAGTATTCGGTTTAATTAACTCAAGATAAATGTATCGAATGAGTTCAACGAACATCATTATCAAGCTTCGTTATTCAATTGAACGTTCAACCTGCTTCTGCTGCGCTAATTACTTTATGTGTGTTTGTCAATTCCGAATGGTCCCGCTTAGTCAGTGAGTGAGAATGAGTGAGTTCGAGTGTGTGTGTGAGTGCATTCAATTGAATGTGAATGGCTGCAACTGCATTGGACAAGTAGACTCGTTTTGCCGCCTGGCTGTTGGCGATTGCTTGCGATGTCGATGTCGCAACTAAAACCGGATGATGAGCTAGCTCCTGCTTCCTGCGACTGAACTTTTGCTCTACGACCCACAGGACACTTTCAGCATGTACCGCATCCCACTACCCACTTGTGCCCGTCCATCTGACCTGCTCGGATCGGCTCCTGGTAATTAGAGTTCGGCCACCTCGTAGACACATCCTTTTATCTTTCACTCATTCCGACTGCCGCCTCAAAGTTGCCTCATTTATATTGTATAAACATTGAAAACTGTTCTTCGTTTCACCACCCTCGCTGCAGCTGCCTCTGCCCCCAAGCGTCTTCTTTTCTTTTCATTCTTTTAGTTTTCTTTTGCCAACCTTCCCCTCCCCCTCCCCCTCATTTCACAAAACCTCCTGCTCGGTTTTCTCTGCTTTGTAGCGCCTTTTCGCTTTCAGCTGCCGCCTGCTGCAAAGTATGCTACACATTTCTCTGTCAATCGGCTAATTTTCATTTGTTATTTAAAGAAGAAAACTTTGCCAACAATTCGCTTGACCTTTGCTTTCCTTTCCCTTTTTTTTCTGTTCCTACCCTTTGTTGTTGCTGATGACAAAACAGACCAAAAAAAAAAAAAAAAAATAACGTTAAAGAAATTCTAGCCTTGGCAAGCCGAAGGTTTTCTACCCTTGCAGCTTTACAGTTCACCTAATCGGACCGCCTCATACCGGCTTGTTTCAAGTCTCATTTTAATATCTTTAAAACTGAGAGAGAGTATACGCGTATAGTATACATTGTATACCTTATGAGATTGTGGATGTTTTTTAAGGTTTACAAACATTTGGGCAAAAGAATACATCCACTGCAAGCGTATTAAAATAAATTAAATATACGCCGTGTTCCGCTTTGTACCTTCGCAACCATTTCACTAGTTTACAAATAATGTAGATTAAAAAAAATATGCTTACATGCGCCTTGTTCTCCAGTTTCACTTACACCAAGTTCTCAAAACAAAAAAAAATTCAAATACAAATTGGTCTAATCAATCCATTTATGCTTAATTTATAAACAATAAAAATTAATATTCAGCGTCTTGTGTAATATGGAACAAGGTCGTATGTTTTATGTGCATGTGTGTGTGTGTCACTTGTGAGTCTATGCCATGTTCATGCCCCGCCCCAAGCCCCGGAGATTACCAACTCGTATAATGGTATTTGCATTTACTATTCTAGTAAATGCATTCGCCAAGTAGATCGCATTCGCCCTTCTCCAATGGCTTCAGCCACAGCGGATTGTAGTTGGGGCAGAGCTTGCGATGAATAGGTATTTTAATTTGCACCGGCGTCGTTGGTACACCCTCCCAGTTACGTCCATCATAGCGTTGCCCATCGGATCTATTGCATTGCATGCTAAGCGGCTCCTGGATGTACATCGTATAGAGTTGGTCGATGCGCGGCTGTGTCCACTCGATGCTGTGATAATTCGCAGAGCGTGCACCGTTCAAATGAATTTTGTGCTGATGCTCCGAGCTATCGATTAAAAGAGAAAAAGAGAAAGAGAGAGAGTTCTCTCTCATACAGTTTACATGAGATAGGGATAATGTCATGTTTTCTCTTTTGCCATTTTCAATTAGAGAATACCCACAATTCGTTGTCACATCGCTTTGCTGTGACTGTCAACTTGCCATTCACACACCTAGTTGAACTTTATTGCGCAGGCAGTGATGTTAATGTTTATGTTGAATGACAACCTTTACTACGTTTCGCGGTAACTGTCAAATTCACCTGTCCATGTCAGCTATCCCTGATTTTACTGTGATTTTCTATTTCGAGCTCTAACGATTCTAACGTTGCTTTCATTTTGCCATTTCCTTTTTTGTTTTGTCATTTAATTCCGTTTAACTATTCAAAGCTCTAAAAAACTTTTATTCAGCTTAAGCTTAAGAACTACGACGAAACACAGATTAAAAGAGCAAGTTGTTCAAGCCAAAAATAAATATGCAAATCAATACACCAGAGTTTTGACATTGCTGGCGAAACTCAAATGTCGAATCAATTGCGAATTTGTAAGTCGTGAAAACAGTCTCTTTTTCCCTCGATTATTAACTTAAACCACAGATTTTCCTTGTTTTACTCAAATATACTCAATTCATTTATATGCACTTGAATGCACTTTGTGATCCTTAACTAAACTGATTTGCTTAAAATCCTCATAATTGTAGAGTGATTTAAATCATTTCAAGTTAAAGTGTCACTTGAGAAATTGGCAGCACTTGCAAGTTATTCGAATTATTTGAATGCATTCGAGGAAAGATTTTGTTTGCTAAACTGTAACCGAAACTTGTCGAAAACTCGCTGCACTAGTTTGTCTAATGACATGAGCCATGTGAATGTGAATGTGAATGCGATTAGCAGGTGTGGCAAATGTGGCGCATTTTGGGTGCACCTTTTGATATTTTCAACCTGAAAACTTTTGCAATTGAGGAGGCTCTGCTGCAGGTGTGTGTGTGTGTGTCGCAGTTATCTCACTCCCACTCGTTTTGTCTTCTATTCTCTTATCTGCTAAAGTGTCAAATGGCCCCCCTCGCCAGCACCCTCCACTCCGCTCTGTGTCATTCTTGCACCTTTTGCTACTGCTTTTGGCCATGCTTAACACCCCGTAAATCTTCATAACTTAACCCGTAGCTCGCCGCAGCTTTTGTCTAGCAAAGTCTTTAAAGCATTTTCGGCTTTTGTAATTTTGCCGCCGCTCTCAACTCTCGCACGTTTCACTCTGCTCATTCTTGTCGTTATTGTTGTTTTTGTTGTCTTTTGGGGCCTCGCCGTTTGTGCCTCAAGTTGTGTGGCACAGCTTCTGGCCAAGCCCATTAGCGTTTGGCAATTAGCGTGCACCTTGGCGTCGTCGCTTTTGGGGCAGCCAGGAAGTTGAACACATTTCCGTAATGAATATTATGCAAGGGAGGCAAAAAAAGAGGGTTAGGAAGCGCTACAACCGGAGCCGCAACAAACGACGAGTCTACCAAACTTTTCGCTTTGATGACGCACATTGGACCATCCCTCTTAAATTCGGCAACGGATCGAGGCACAGTACAGGAAGAGGAAAGGAGGACACACTTACCGTTTCATGTAGATGAAGTAATTCTCGAGCGTCTCCTCAGAGACGGAACTCTTGCAAACCTCCAACTTGGTCGCAGGATAATAATGAATATAGTTAACGCACATCTCGTCGCTAATGGAAAATCCACCCAGGGTGGCATTTGTATCGGCCAGCGTATTATAATAGCAAGTCGTCACTAGTGCGTCACCCTGTAGAGCATCACCTTCAGTACAAAAAAAAAGAACGGGACAACGGATCACGACTTACCGGCAACACACGCGGTTTGTAGTGCAACGTGCGCATCTCCTGAAAATGATTTGAATAGAAATCATCACGATTCACCTCACGCAACTCTTGTTCGCCTCGAAAATGTCGCGTCAGTACACGAACTCCACGCAGATGTGTGTGCAACTGCGATCCAAAGATAATGATGCCCGTCCTTGGTAGTGCGGCACGAGTGCAGTCCGCCACGCAGTAACCGCTCAGCGGGAATGCAGTCTGGCCGGGCGGTATGGCCATTTTATCCGTATACTCCAGACCCAGTTCCATTACGCCGGCATCGTACTGACGCAGCGTCTTGGATAGCTTAATGCGAAAGCCGGAACTGTCGATGAGACCTGCACAGAGAGAAAATTTTAAAGGGCTGCGTTACCAATTGACAAAAGGGAGCTGCGCGAGAGAGAGAGGGTACCTAATTCGACTTTTTGTTGTTTATGTTTGGATGGTAAATTTTGAAAATGCTCGTCATATTTCGATGCGGTGTTTTTGGTAATCCAATAAAGAGCAAGACCTTTCTCAAGCTACTTCTGCTCTTGTTGAGCACACGTTTCGCTCAGTGTTTGATTAATATTAATGCAATTGCTGCCAAATTGTGTACACCACTCGCATGTGCTACGCTTACTCGCTCACACACACACACGCTCACACACACTCGCACACATAGACAGCGGTTGAGTGGTGCACTCAGCATTCTGTTTGCCCGGCACTTGTGGCCATGTAATGCGCGACGAGGAGGATGCCGACGCAAGGACACTTCAAGCAGCAATAATGACATTGCTCCTGACGCCGACGCCGACGTCGACGTCGACGTCAACATCAACCGGCGACTCTTGTTGTTATTTATACAAAAGTTTTAATGAAATCTCTCCTATGCAACACTCATGCTGCCTCTCTCTCACTCTCCCTCTCTTTGCCTTTCTCTCTGCCTGTTTCGCTGCTCCCCCTTCTGCTTCTGCCACTTGAAAACACACGCAGTGTGGGAAAAAAAGGGATGCGTAGCGAGCGAGGGCACAAAAAGCAACGCAACAATTAACAGATTCGAAGTACTCACATCGCTAATAACAGTGTTAGTCAACGGAAAAAAATAACAATAAAACAAAACTCATACTATTAAAATTGTCTATGAAATATGCCGTAACTATATCATCGCAGATTTGATTCAGATTGCTATCTTACCCGACTGTAACTCCGGATTATTAAAGTGCACCTCAAGTCGCACATATGGATTGAAGCTCGGACCGCCGATGGGTAAGCCAGCCTCGGGTGGATACGTAAAGGTGCTCGCTCCCATGGCCCAAAGTGCCATTACCTTGGAGCAAACCTTTGCTGCGGCCGGCAACTGTTCGCAATCGCCATTGTACAGTGGTATCTCCACATTGGCATCCGTTTCGCAATGGAAAACCTCCATGTGATGCACAACACCTGGCGTCTTGATAATCGGTTCGAACTGTACAATGTGCAAACGTTGTTTCACTACGTCATCGAGACGCTGCACATGGCACCAGTAGGTGGTCTCTTTATTCGGTATCGGTGCCTTGTCCAGTGTGATTTCAATGTGATTCAGATCGCTTGAAGCAACCATGACAAGTAAAGAAAACGATCGTCTGCCATACCCACTTCAACTTACGTTTCGGGAATGAGTATCTTGTCGGCACGCAAAAGTTGCAACATCTTGAGACCAGCCTCATGGGGTGCACTCACATTGGGCAGCGCAAACTGATGATCCTCGAGTGCCAGTTCCGATTCACCGCGTGCCCAAACCACATACATGGTACCCTCCTGAACGGGAGATGAAGGACCTCATCCGTTAAGCTGATTTCAGCAGTATTCCTGTAGGTTTACTTACGTGCAAACGTAGATCTAGAGGATCGCAGGTATCGAACTTGCGTTTAAAAGCCAAAGTAAATTCATCCATTTTGAAGACCTCACAATCCTGCTGGTAGTCCTTGCGTACCCAGTGTCCATCGGGCGAAGTATACGTATCGGTTACCACATTGAAGAATCCATTCTGATTCTCAAAGAAACAAATGTCTGCATCGGCTAGACTGCCTCGCTTCGAGAAGCCCAAATAGAACCAACGATGCTGCTCATTGAAGGCATTCTGCAAATGAAAGAGCACCTCCTGCTTATACCAATCGACCATCCAGCTAAGCTTGATCTCCTTATCGTCCAGATAGATTTCATGTAACTTGGTGTCCGAGAGACCTGAGAAAAGGAGAGAGAGCAAGAGAAGAAAAGTACAATGAGAGAAGAATTCACAGATGTTGAAAGTGATCTCACAAAGGAACTTGAGATGCTTGGTAAAGTTGTTGCTTACGCTCCTACCCTTCTGAGGTTAATGAAGAGACAAACAGTTGAGTGACAGCCGAGGAAGAAAATGTTGATGGAGACCACGGCAAGGGCCTGGCACCCGAGGCTGTTAGTGCACTTAAGTCACAAGGTCCCTACCCGTCTGCGATTGTATTACGTTCAAGGTTTTATAACTTAATTATGTCCATAAGTTATAGTGCACTAGACCTCAATTAGGATATGCCTTCTTCAGCCCTCCCCCCATGAGTTCGTATTTTATGACAGGCTGCAAATTAATGATTGCAATTAGAGGCACGTCTACGGTTACGAATTACGACCTAACGAGTTACGAGCTGTGGCTTCTTCTGCTTATTTTTCTTCTTCATCTTCTTCTTTGCCTTGGCGATAATCAAGTTGCCTTCTAGTAATACATAATTACCGAAACAGACAGCAGGCAAAAAGAAACGAATTCAATCTTTCAACCAGCCAACCATGTTATCGTACTTTACCCCACTTTTCTGTCAGAACTTGTCCAGGTCGTAAAGCTGGCTCCGGGTCCAGCGGGTAGAGCACACCGTTCACACGGACTCAGGTCATTAGATTTATGTTACCAAAGGCTTTGGCCGGGCAGCAGAACATCAATTACAACTACAACAAGCGCTTGACTAGTCTGAGTTGGGCAGAGAGAGAGAGAGAGAGAGAGAGAGAGAGAGAGAGAGAGAGAGAGAGCGGGGCGAAGAAAGTGAGTACCAGCCTGCGGGTTGAAGTGTGAGAGAGAGTTGCCAGACAGTCAGTGGAGCGGCAGTAACGAGAAAGAAAACCCAATAAAATGTCAAATCCAATTGGCAAACACATAGCAACACACACGCACACACAAATATCGTGTGAACGTGGCATACACAGTTTGGAAAAGTATATCAAACTGTTTGACAGCATAGAGAAGTAGCTACACTCAGCGAAAGAAAAGCGGAAGTGCTTTTAATTCATCAGCCTACACTATAAGAAATGCTTGAATAGCAGTATATGCTCAGGTTAAATCGCCCACATCTCCTCAGGGTTTCTCTCAGTGCACTAGTTCGACTAAAACACTCGATTACAATCAAAAGTGACAGCGATTCGTGGCTTTTTCACAGAGCGAGTAACGCGACACGATGCGCCCGCAAGCTTGGAATTTATTGAGATGTGCTCCCAGGACCGGGAGTGTGGCAGCCAGAAAAGGGGGGGGGGGAGGAGTTGGTAGGTGGTAGGTAGATAGATTGCAGATTGGAGAATTGCAAGCTAGCCTTGCGGCTTCTTGTGTCCATTGCCCTTTTGCGTTCTGATGAATTCTCAACGTGTCTCTCACTGTGGCGCAGCGGAAGTAATATGCCCCAAAGAGTTGTTGGCACAGGTGTGTGAGAAAGGGGGAGAAGCGGTGTGAGGGAGAGAGAGGGAGAGAGCAAGGAGAAGTGAGAGCAACTTTGTGTGTGTCTGTGAAGCACTAAAATTGATTTGTTATACTACATATGTCTAAACCACACACACACACACACACACATAGCTCGCACACACCTCACTCACTTGCTCACATATATCAAGCTTGTTCGTTGCTTTCTGTTTGCTCACACACACACAGGCACACTCATCCGCAAAAAAACCCGCTGCGAATTTTAGCCATTTTCCTCCATTTCCATGTCGTGTTCTCAAGTGGAAACATCACAACGACAGCGGGTAATAAACAACAAATTGCAGTCATTGTTCAGTTTACCCATTTTCCCGTTTACCATTTGTAAAGTGCCAGCAAATACGCCCCCTCTTCCCCGTCTACCCTTCTTGCCTGGTGTCATGCATAAATGAATAATACTCACATAGCGCAGCACAAGCTGTCAATCTGTCCCCCACTGTTTGCGAATTAGCTTAGCCACAACATTTTCGGGGCATAATCAACTGTCAAGGTATCCAAATTATATACATATCAAATAGATCTAAAGCCAAACTCAACTAGACAACAAATTCATATGCGCATTGCAATCAATTTCAGGGAAAATAATCATCTCTCTTTTGCTCTCACTCTCTCTCTCTCTCTCTCTCATTCGCTCTTTGTGTATGGCAAATATTTTTGCACATTTTTGAAATTATTAAAAAGTTGAGAGAGAATAAAAAAAGCGCCAGGAATTTCCAATTCTCGCCTCGGCTGGGAATTATGCTATAGAAATATTTGTAGAATTTGTAATGTATTTCCACAGTGACCGAAGTGCTAAAGATTAAAGATTAAAAATGTGAATTTGTAAAGCTTGGATATTTAGATGAAAATAGTGTCTCTTATCTCTATGAACATTTTTTTAAATTTCCCAAAGTTGAAATTTACTTAAAATACAAAATTTTATACATCTCCCAGTTAAGAGAAAAAGCTCTTTGAGCAGTTTGTAAACAAAAGTTTCTTATTCTGACTGCTAATTCTACTCAAGTTGGACAAGCTCATCTGGCTCCCCCTTTCTCTCTCTCGAGTCGCTTGAGTCATTTGTCTTCCATTTCTAGACTCGTTCATTATTCAAATGCGAATCTTAAGCTCAGTTTTTAAATTTATGTAGCCTACATTCGGGCTGACAGCGCAATATATGCGTGGAACTATCTTTTAAATTAAATCTAAACATTTCAGATGTTTAATCTCGGTTTGACACACACACACTCACACACACACAGACACGTACACTATTACATTGTGCATTCAAGACACATACAGACATAGAAAGGGAAAGAAAGATGAGCAAAAGTTTTAATTTTGTTGAAATTCGATTTTGTGTTTTGTCTACTTTCAAACGAGCGCTGCAGCAAAAACCCCTCACCCGAAACTATGCCCAGCAAATTGCGTTCTACAATCCCAACAATTCCCCATCCCCATCCCCCTGCCACCCTGCTAACCCACTTAGGCCCCACCACGGTGCTGGCTCGAGAGTGCCGCTATTCGATTGCTTCATTGCTCGATTGCTTTGTCTCAACTTTTCAATTGCATTTTCATTCACACTTAACACAGCTTTTACCCCGCTGGCAATTTAAGAAGCGCCAACAACAGCACCGGCAACAACAATACATTGCACACATAACTGTAAATTTAATAAACTTGTCCGGAGTTTATTGCATTTGCTTCACTGCGCCTCAGTCCTGTGTGTGGGTTTTTTCCGAAAAAAAAACAGAGACTGTAGAGAACGCAAAGCAAACAATGAATACCCTATTCCATCTATATCTTTATATATCTGTTCTGTTCTGTTCTGTTCTGTTCTGTTCTGTTGGTTCTGCTAGATATTATTCGATTTTTAGGACAATTTCTCCCAAGTCAAGTTCCCAAATACTTTTTGAGTTTCAGAGTTGTCTTTAAAATCCGTATAAACTTAAAATTCATATATTTATATGTGCATTTATTTCTTTAAGTGTAGAGTCTGTATAAAACTGTAATCTTTTATATAATGATTATTATAAGCTCTACACATTATAAAGTTCTTCAATCGACCTATTCAATTATTCTACGCCCAGAAATAAAAAATCTTTATAAATTTTACTCTTCAAGAATATATATCGAGTATATGTATAATCTTGCTGCCTTTTTTAGTCTACCACATTTGTAATATACCCAGCAAGTGTATACAAAAATCGAAAACCGAAAGTTTTGTTCATTCTTCTTTTTTTCCCCCGCTGAACTTGAAATGCCGTTTTGACGGCTGAGCTTTGTGGGCGTGGGGCCGTGGCGCCGAGCACTGAGTATAGTATGGGGAAAAGGGGTGGCAACGGGGGCACCCTTTTCATACTACGTGTATGGGGCCAAGACTCAGCGCATAGTTGAACGTTTTTGCCCTTTTGAAAGCGGAACAAGAGGACGAGACTCGGTTTCGGTTCGACTTGGCCTGGCCTGATGAGCACTCGGCATGCCAAGTCGCACAGGAATTTTCTTATTATTCACTGCATGCGAAACCACTTGAAAGCGAAGGTGGTGCTGCCTGAAGCGGGGCAGGGTAAGAGAGAGAGCGAGAGAGTTGACGATGAGAGGGTGCAAATATTTTTGGTATTAGTTTGCAAACAGCCACGAGTTCAAGTGATCTCATTATTTGAATCGTTAAATGGGAATCGTTGCAACAGCATCTTCAACTACCTTAAAGGACCTTAAAGACACTGTACTTAGCAGGAACCACGTAGGCCCTATGTAGTCAAAGAACTACGTATCTTAAATTAGTTTTTAAAGTGCATTTCCCTTAATTTAAACTCGTCTTTTTAAAGCTATCTGTATCTGTGATTGAAAACTTAATCCAATTGGGTTCTACGCTGCCATCGTATTTTCATTTCTATGTGATAATAAGAACCTACTCAGTTGTGAAATTGATGAGGATTACGGAAAATGCCCTCACATTATTAAACTCTGCCTACTACCCCTTTCAATCTTCTCTCGATTGGTTAGATTTTGTAGCAAAAACTTTACTCATCACAACATAAAGATAGTAACTTTTGCAAATTGGGTATATATAGAAATTGCGCCTTAGGATTGTGTAGGTTAGGTTACGCCACAACTTATATCGAACTCTGAGTGCCCTTTCCGAAATTCTATTGCAAACTTTTTTTTTCCCGTTTTTTTCTTGTTACTTATTGCGTGTTGATGTTCCCTTCAAGTTGGTGTGAAATATTCAGTGATGGTGGCATAAGTTCGGCATTAGCTTGGTGATTTTCCCACACTCAGAAGGGGGGAGAGTGATCCATCGCGCTTTGTCCCCGATTCGTCAATGCAAGTGGATTTCGGTCAGTATGCTCCTTTAATGGAAATTTACTGCCCTCTTTTCCGCTGTTTGTCACATTGAGTTATGAAACGGAGGCGTGGTCAGCCATTAGGGCAATTTCTCTTGACGTCGTAGCCCCCCCGAGACTCTCTTCGCCTTCGACGTACTTTGATTGAGACAAATATTTGTACAAATTTCGCTGTCGTGCGGTTTGCCCCAACTCCATAAATTATTGAAGATTTATTGTGCGTGTCGAGCACTCGCTGGGTCGCCTGGTCTTTCTCTCCGTCTCTACTCTCTCCCTCTCCGCTCTACTTCTCTTTTACTCTTATGTACATAGAGAGCATTTCTATGTATATATACCTGTCTATATCCAAATATGCAGCTTACATACAAATAGTTTCTATTGGAAGCTGTTTGACGAGCGCACGTCTGCGTTTTAATGGGCCAGGCTAATGCGATGGTTGTGCCAAGCGCCTGGGGCAGTTCTTATACCTTTCTTCCTTTCTCCCTTTCGCTTTTCCTTTTTCTATACCATTTTCTTCTACTGCACCTGCACTTCACGTTGACATTTGTGAGTAATGGCACTCTCAAGTCGATAAATTACTGGAGAGAATAACGAAATAATTCGAATAATCTGCAAATGCAGCGAGGATATTCGATAATCGCGTCTATGGTAGGGGGGGTTAAGTTCGCGAAAGTGACAGAGTGGGTTGATACAATTGTGCAATTATTAAGCTCCGCGAATCCCAATTGGAAATATTAAGGAAGCAGTTAAGTGAAAAGTTTCATGAGAAGCCCAAACAGAGAGGCTCGAAACAGCTTTATTTCTCGATAAATTTCCTTGACTACTTTATCGATAGGCGATTCATAGCGTTGCTTAGGCACAATAAACCAACTGCACCCTTGTATCCCCTGCAAATCAAGGCCTCCATGTCCACCATGAAGTGGACAATCGAAATGGCAATCGATTTGCAGGCTGGATTTACGCTTCAGTTTTTGGCGTCTCTTTTGCTATGAAATGCAGCCTAACACGGCATATGTGACCCATGCGAAATGCGGAATACGCGATGAATAACGTGTGGGGCAGGAGGAGTGCGAGCGGTAGGGCGATGGAGAGGCGTCATGTGCGTAGAGGCATAAAAGTGAGCATTTGCATCCGATGCGAGAGGCAGGTTAACGTGACTCCTGCCACTAACTGGCGCAGTGTCGAGTCCGGTCTGGTCCAGGCTAGAACTGTGGCTGTCGTTGTGGCCGCCAAATGGCCGCCAAATGGTCCACTGCGCGTGGACTCTGCAGCTCTCACCCTCATTCACTCTGTGCCTCCTTCTCTCTCTCTCTCTCTCTCTTTCTGTCTCTCTTTATCACCCCCTCAATCTCTTTCCACACGTCTCTCTCTGGTTCCAGTGATAAATAAATTAAAAGGCACACGCGAAACGGCAGGAAGCCCAAAAACTGCCCAGAGCTGAATTCAACCTAATAAAGCTGACCACGCAGGGGCTCTTGGGATGGAGGGGTTGATTGTGAGTGTGTGCGTATGTGTGTGTGTGTGGGTATGTGTTTGGAGGGGGCGTGTCGAACACATGTGTGGCAAAAGGCACGAGCAGAGGCTGGCGCAAAAAAAAAAATAAAAATCAACCAGCGGCTTGTGGCCACGTTCAGGCTCCAAACTGTGGACACAGGGCGCCCAACGTGGGCAACGAAAAACCTCAGCCCGAAACCAAATTGATAAAAAAAAACAAACTCATACACACACACACATACATCGCGGCAGCCGTGCTGGCTGGGTGGGGTGGGCGGAGGAGTATGCGTGGCAGTCTGCGAGTCCGGGTGAGCGAAGAAGCGGTGCCAAGGACTCGACTACGCTCGACACGACGACGTGAGGCGTGCTTTTATTTTCAAACTTGATGTCGTCGCTAACAAGCATCGAAATTAAATAGTACAAAAGCGAAAAATAAATTAAACTAAAGTGCTTAAGCAATAGGTATGCGCCACAGCAAACGATATATATCGAATTTCCCATAGTAAATTATACAGGCTTTAAAACTCTCTTAAAACTTACTAATATATATGTCGTTTCTCTTATCGATGCTTCTACTAATTGTTGAGCCAAATGAACTCAGCAGCTTCTTAAAAAAAACCTTCATTTAACTTACAAACCGTACTTGCATCATTTACAACTCAGTGAACCGGTTCAAAAGTGGCTTACTCGCATCTCTTCGCAACAATAAGTAGACCAACTAAGTTTGGAGAGTTGAATGCCCTCGGACTGGCTGACACAGATAAAGACTTTGGCGGCAAACGCACTGAACGTACAATTGCATTTTCAATCAGCAAATTTTCAATTAAATTAATAAGGCCTTTAGGTAGTGATTAAAAGTCAGTATTGTTTGATGGATAGTGTAGCGGAACTTAGCTCAGCTTTAAGTGTATTTAAAGTGCGTTTTGGCTGTAAATTTAGTTTTTCGCGTTTGTCTTTAATCTCTGCCAGAGTTAACTATGTGCAAGCCACACACAAAGTTGTCGCAGTGACGATATACAAAGCCTTTGATTGTCAGATTCACCGGATGAATCGGTTCAACTGTGTGATAACCATTAGCCTGATGTGGTTACAATTTGTTGAAACAGTTAACTATTTGCACATTAATTTCATAATAATGCTTGCGACACTTTTGTCGGCAGTGCAAATATTTGGTAACCTAAATTGTTTGCTGATGCGGTCCGTTTATTTAGATCTCTCACTCTCTCGCTCTCTTTTCCGGCTATGCTTAGCGCGGCTCGTGCCGCTGCCCTCCTTGTGCTGCGGTGCGCTACTGCGACACGTTTCGGTACGGTGCGGTACGGTTCGAATCGGTTTTGTTTCAGACTGTGTGTTGCCCAGTTGCCTGTGGGAACCTTTTCATGTGAACCGGCGTGTCTGTGCGTGTGCGTTTGCGTGTGTTTGCCCAAATTAGGTTTCATCTGCCAGTTGCCTTTTTCACTCTGTTTGCAAACTAATTTACCGTTAGTTATTGCCAGTGTGTGTGTGTGTGTGTGCGTGAGTGTGTATCTCCATTTCTAGTTGGGTTACAAGTGTATGCCCAAGCAGCGTGTGTATCTGACGCTACCTTCTTCCTACTTGCTCAGCACCTTCTCCAATGCCTTTTCTTGCATATGCCGGCCATTTGTCTGCCACGCCTTAGCCATAAATTATGCACACACATACAGGCGAAAGTGGGGGAGGCAGAGCCAGAGAGAGAGAGAGAGAGCAGGCAACAAAGTTGTCACTTATAAATGTGTAGTTATTTCCATTAAGTTGTTGTCATCACTCTGACATTCCTTTGAGTCTCCTCAGCCTCAGCCACCTTACAGCCTCAGCTGCCTCTCAGCCCACAGACACTTGTGTCGAAAATTTCGGCTGAGGTCACAGGACACAAGCCGCTAGGTAATCTACGGCTCAAGGACACAGGAGGGAGAGACATAGAGGGGGAGCACGAGGGTCAGTGTGTTGTTGTAGGTTTTGCGGGCAACCGACTTAATCACAAGTAAACGACGCCTTTTGCCTCGCCAAAACTCCCACCAAATCTGCAGTGTCAGCCATTCATTTGGTTAATGACATTGTGTGGTGGCTGCTGCGGCAAAAGTTGTACACAAACACACCCACACACTGGGAGACAGACTGACAGGCAGACAGCCAGACAGACAGACAGACAGACGTGTGCATTATGTGTGTCTCTTGGCCTGAACTGACAAAAGTAACTCAAAGATACTTTTCAACCAGCAAGGCCCATAAACTTGTGTACAGGCTACAGAGACATGAACAGAGACAGAACAAAGAGAGAGAGAGAGAGAGAGAGAGAGACTGACAAGTGCCTGCAATGGCACACTGAGCGAAAACTTCAAGTAGTCTCTGTAATTGCATTTGCGTGCGCAAAATATTGTACACTTTGTTGAAGAAAGAAGAAGAATTTTTAATGATATTATAAAACTCAACCGAAGTCTGCTTTTAAAGTTGTTAAAAAACAATGCAAGCAATCTTTGCTTAAGTTTTAAGCACGCTGATTCTTCGCAGTGTATGCACAATACTGCCTTGTTGACTGGATAATCAAAGAGTACAAGTATAGTTGATACCAATTAGATTTGACAATCCACACGCAATATTCGATACCCCAAGAAAAACTGGAAGAGCCGATTAATAGTAAAAAATATCCTTAACTTCTTTGTTAAATATCTGACCGCAAACAATTTTGGATGATCATGTTTTGTCTACGCACCAAAAATTAATACTTTAAATTTACGCTTGAAATTTGATTTTTTCGTGACCGAATTTTAAAATAAAATTGATATGCGTACAATAATAATAATAATAATAATAATAATAATAATGTAATAAAATTTGGTATTCATAACTCTAGTTTTTTTCAAGTGTAACCTTAACTTCTTAGACCCCTGCGACAGTGTGTATGTTGTGTTGTTCTTGCTGCTGCTGCTGCTGTTGTTGTTATTGTTTTGGGCATGTTGTTGTTGTCGATATTGTTGTTGCTGTTGCCTCAACTGTTGTTGTTGTGCTTTGTGCATACGAGAGTCAGCGACACTTTGCATTGCAAAAAGCGAAACATGTGAAGGCGAGGACAAAGAGAGAGAGAGAGAGAGAGTGTACAGAGGGGTGAACTGGTCGGTTTTAGCTTCAGCTGGCCGCCGCGTTCGCTTTGCCTGAATTATTTCAGCTACAGCAGCTTTTGTGCTAATGCAGCAATTTCCCCGCTCTCTGCCACCAACCGTTCCCTCCTCTGGCACAGTGCGACCCTATCAGCTAACCACTTGGGAATCTGCACACACGCGCGAAATGGTGAAAAAATGAAAATGAAAATGGAAAATAAATTTGAAAAATTAAAAAAAAGAAAGCGAGAAAAATGTAACTAAATTAAATGAAATAAAATGTAGATGCTCCCGTATGAGTTTGTGTGTGCTTGTTTGTTTATACTGTATCTATGATATTATTTTTGCACATTTGCATACACTGACGGTTGTAAAAAGCGTCGCGCCACCGCAATTTGCATGACAAATTGAAAACTATTCGCAACAACAGCTACAACAATAACAATTCCATGCCAAATTGTTTCAATTTGCATACTCTTTACATCTTCTTCGCCTTCTGTTTGTTTTGTGTCCTCTTTTTTTTGCGCTTCTCTCTTGTCTTGTCCTGCCAAGCTTCTGCTTTGTAAAATTCGATTATGCATAATTTAAGCGTAAGGCAAGGAAAATTCTCAAAATTTGATTGGCGAGAAAACCAATTTGTATCCAATTGAATGATGAACTAGAAAAACCTACTATTTGGTTTGAAGCTTTTAAAGGCTTCGAAAGCTCTTTGAAAATGACTTTGATTTTGAAAAGGAATCAATGCGTTATTCGTGTTTTTTCAATAGTTTAAAAAGTTTATTACAAGCTTATCTTGGGCTTGCATCAGAAATCACTGTTTAATCAACTATATATTTGTGAGCTTTATCAACCTAGCTTAAATGCGCTTCAACAGTCAATTTATTAACTGCCTTAAACTATGCAAAATTTTCACTCAACTTGCCATTTGCCCTTTTAACCTAATTGAGTCGCATCAATTTGCATGCAATGAGTTTGGGTGTACCTAATAGGAGAGACACGACTGTCGTCTGTGCATTGCGCCGATCCAAGTGCGCTTTAGTGCCTTAATAATAGCTTAACATTTGCATAGATTATATCCGTGTGCACACACACGCACACACACACACACACATACAGGTGCTCTATGCAAATAGGAATCGCATATGCAGCACTTTGATTCAATTTGGTTTAAGTTTTTATCGCACTCGCAGGACAGCTGAGCCGAAGAAGCATCAGCAGCAGCACCACCAGAAGATGACACATACCTAGAGCGCCACACACACACACACCTGTCACACCCACACACACTCAACTTTCTACTAATGAGTTTCAAATGCAAAAAACCACTCGACGCTTTCTCTCATTCTCTATCTCTCTCTCTGTCATTCTGCGAGGCTTTTCCCACACTTGGCACTTGATGCACTGCACTTTGGCGCAGCATTCCAAGGGTTTTCACTTTTCCTTTTTTTTCTATTTCCCCTCTATTTTTCCCGCATTTTTCTGATGGAAGCGCGCATCGTTGACCCAATTCGTTTCGGATTTTTTTCGGTTATAATCAAACGTTATCGACATTAAATGCTGTGCACATAACGTGATATGTCGTAGACCAAAACGACGGAGAGTAAGGGTTAGGTAATGGGTTTCCCCATGAGAGAGGCTCAAGAGGTGCTCAAGGGGTTAAAGTCCGATTTCGCATAGAAAGAAAGCACAGCTACTGTACTCGCAAGTCTGTCTGTACTTGCTAAATCAAATCAGAGCAAAATCTAAAATAATAAGTTTATTATATGATGATATTACTCTCGATTTACGAGGACGCATGGAGGCGCAGACGAATTCCAAGACTTCCTTAATCTACGTGCAATTATAAGACATATTAGCACCAAGTTTGGTAGTTCTAACTCTAACAATGTCCGAGTTCTATGTATTCATACAGACAGACTGTCGCAGCCGCTGATCAAGAATATATACCTTGTGAGGTTGGCAGCTCTAGTACTCTACTACTCCACTCCTTTTTTTTGAAAATCCCAATACTATAACGCGGAATAATACAATCTTATCTTCAATACTTCAGTTTGGTTATGATAAACGCTTTTCGAATTTTATTATCAACAAGTACTGCTTGTGCACTCCAACAATGTTTACTTATACTAATTAGCCATGGGGTTTACCAACACAACCGAAAATTTATGACAACAATTTTTCACACAATGGCAACGTAGGGTGTAACTGGAAGAAACGGGAGAAATGCTTGAAGCACAAGGAAATTTTTCAAGCTAATCATGGCTAGGACAAGTCAAAAGAAGAGCAAGAGGGGACGGCAGCCCAGCAACTGTGCAAAGCCAAAGCTTTGGCTAATGAGTTGCGAATTTGGGCAGTCTCGATGAGTGTGGGGGGGGGGAGGCGGTATAGAAGGAGTGAGGAAAGTAGAAGCAAAGCAGCCCCACAGGGCTCTATTCTAATTGGTTGCATGGGGTAAAATGAGAATGAAAGTGAAACTCAAATTAAATTATGCCACAAATTGTGTGACGGTGTACGGTGTGCGGAGTGTGTGTTGGTGTGAGCGGGTGTCTAGGGGGTGCGCGCGCGGGTGTGTTGTCTGGCGCCACAAATTTAATCAAGCAAAAATCAATTTAAAATAGATTCACTTGGCAACGCGCTCGTCGCTGACTCGTTCGCTAATTGATGCGCCGACGGCAAATTAACAAATATTTGCCAACAGCCAACAGTTTACAGTTAACAGAAGCAGCCAAGCAGCAGAGCAGGCGGCTAATTAAACACTTTAGCCTGGCTAAAACCTGTGAAGAGCGAGTCAGCGTCAGTGGGAGGTGGGGGGGAGGGGTGCTTCTTCTTTTCTCGACATTTTCGACATGCAGGCAGCAAAATTACTTGAAAATGGCATTTTGACACTTTACCCCGTAGCAACGCCCACCTTCTCCCCTCTGCCCCTCCTTTTGCTGTGGCCGTGGGCGTGGCAGTAACTACTTAACAACACAAGCCGTGGCAGTAGCAACAGCAACAATACAAAAAGTTTTAAATTTAATTTGAGGCACACACAAATTGACACATTTTGTGGGCAACATCGAATAATAAAAACATAAATATTTATTGTGAGGGAGAGCGCGCAAACTGAAGTTTCTCTCTTCTTTCTTCTCTCTCTCTCTCTCTTTCTTCTACTCCGCAGCATACCCTGTAGTGGCTGGAGTCGAGCATATCTGCTCGTTGCAAGAGTTTAAACCAGTAGTTAAAAGAGTAGTCAGGAAAACATAATTTTTTGTACTAATCTTATGAGATAGTTCTACGATAGTATCCTGTTCTTCTCTCTACCTTTCTGTCTCAGCTTCTTCTACTCCCTCGCACACCCAATAGTAAGTAGAGTCGAGCTAGTCTACTTAGAAAAGCAGGATTTTACTATTACTTTAATGCGATAGTAACATGATTGTAGCCATTTTATGCGATAGTTTACAATTATGTGATAGAAGATAGTCTTATTTCAGATACAGAATCCTTCCAAACCTAGAGGAGGCTGCATTTAACTACATGCGATAGTTATGCGATAGTAATTAATCGAAACATTCCTGTATATGCGATAGTTAAGCGATTCTAACAAATTGTGTAGTATTTTTATGCAATAGGCCCTAACTAGCTCATCGAATACTTTATGAACATTATAAATTCGTATTGTGATACAACTCTCATCTCCCTACTGCGTATCTATAGTCACTTAAACATCCCTAACCTCACTCTCTTCCTGGTCAGTTATTTATTGCAGCACTTGGGTGCAGCAATCTGAAAGCAAAGGAAAAAGAAAAGGTGATGATAAAAGGCAAAAGCAGTAGCAAAGGCAATG
Source organism: Zaprionus inermis (assembly GCA_018151445.1). Lineage (NCBI taxonomy): Eukaryota > Metazoa > Arthropoda > Insecta > Diptera > Drosophilidae > Zaprionus > Zaprionus inermis. Next base: position 729,108 of record JAECXD010001052.1, read on the forward strand.
AATACGAATACAAAAGCATTTGCAAAACTCAAGTGGATGGACGATTGCCCATGAAAGACAGCTCGGTGAGATGGGAAGAGAAGAGCGGTAGGAGTAGGAAACAATTTATTTGATGAGTTCTGATGAGATTGAATGGGATTTGCAAGAGGATTAGATTATGCAGAGTGCAGCAACGATAGTTGACGATGCACAAGGGCAAAAGTCGAGGGGGAACTAGGCGGGTCGACAGTGTGGGGGCGTGTCAAATTAAAATGCAACTAATCGAGGCTAAGAAAAACTTGTTTGTGGCCGAGAGAAGTGAAAACTCTGGGCCAATCAACTACGAAAAAGTAAGTGTCAATATAAAGTAGGCCCGAACTTTCTGACTTTACTATTGAGGCAAAAGTTTTCACACACACACATTAAACATATTTCGATTGTAAGTAAAACTGTCACTACTAACTGTCACATCTCACTGCCTACCGCCCTCTCTCCCAACCTGCCTACCTCCTGTCTGCCACTTAGGAACTAAGCCCTGATATAGCCCCGAAAAAGTTGAAGAACATTTCCCAGCGCAGCATCGATTTCCAAACAGTGCTGCCAACCTTGAAGATAAAAAAAAGGCTATTTTTATGGCAAGCTATGCAATAAAAAGCCAAAAATGATTTACCTCTAATAACATAAAATAGGTAAATCATTTAAAAAAACGTTAAACCAAAACTAAAAGTTAATAGTAATTTATGTTCTATTTAGATACATTTTAAACAAACCCCAAAAATATACGGAAAAAGCTAAATTAATTTTATGGAAAAATTCAGAATTTCTGCTTCCCGCTATTGGCCCGCAATAAAAGCCAGATTTAACATGAAAAAGGCGGAGTGGGCAGCACTGTATCCCACATCCTCGAAATGATATTTTCTTAGAAAAATCTTTTGGACAACATTTTTTCCTTGTCGAGTGAGATGAAAATATAGAGAGAGATAGTAGGAGAAAGAGAGCGAGAGAGAGAGGGAGAGGGAAAGGGAATGATGTGTCGCTTAATAAAGCCACACGAAGCGGAAATGAGCATGTAATGTTAACGGAAATGCGTTGAATGACGCCATCTTGCTAAAACGAAAATCGCAGCGCATTTTACACGCAGCAGCAGCAGCAGCGGATGCAGCCAGACAACGGATGCAGCTGACTATATAACGGTATACATATACATATATATACTATATGTACTATATGAGGGATTATATAGCTGCGGTACCGGTTCGAGTCAACGTTGGGATTGGCGAAGGGAAATCGGAATTGGCTTGGTTTATTTTAGGATCCCCCAGAGCAACAGTAAAGTGTTAAATTGTGTTGCCAGCGCGTTGCGGAAAATAAAAAGAAAATGACAACACGTTGGTGCAAACAAAATGAATGTGCCCGACCTGCAGTTGCCCTAGAAAAGTCAAGTAAAACTATGAAAAGGAAGGAAAGCATAAACTACATAAAATAGTGGAAAAAGTCAATAAAATTTTTAATAAACTAAACCAGAAAGAAGTTATGATATGCAGTGCAACAGAGAATGACACTTTATTATATGAAGCAAATAAATATAACGGCATGAACGAAATGATATTTGTATCTTTGGACCAAAAATAAAAAAAAAATCATTTAAAATGAAAGAAAACAAATAAAACAGCAAAATTTATGTAAAATTCAAAAGAAACATGAATGAAACGACAACAATTTAGTCTTAAACACCCTTTTCTTTCCCCTACAGGGTATCAAAATGTGCAATACGCATAGCAGTAGCAACAGCACCGACTACTAGACCACTAGTTCGGAATGAAATGAAATGGAATGAAATGAGAATGGAAACGAGGCTGCGTGTTGCACTCTGGGGAATCCCACGAGCTGAACGTGAACGTGAATGGCAACGTCAGGGCGCGCGAAACGAAGGGAGGATAAACAGCGATAGATAGAGAGATAGATAGATAGATGAATATACAAATGGGGGCCAAGGTGCCCTACAAAGAGCGCGAAGAGAGAAGGAGACTCACACACACACACACACTTATATACTCGTACATCATTGGTTATTTATTGGTTTCCACTAAATAAATCGACTCGAAATTGGCAAACGTCGCAAAATGGACATTATTGGCCCCTTTTTTTGCACGTTTTCACATGCACATCGTCTCGTCGACTGCCGAAAGCGATGACTTCTCATACACACGTTTCAAATGGCCAAAACTGAATCATGAAATATTTGTACGTATGTGCAGCGAGCAGCGAGGGCGGTCAGAAAAGTAAGCAGCATATTTTGGAGATCGAAGATGTGGTAGTGGCAAAGAGCACTATATCAAGTATACGTAGCAAAGTTATGGCAGCAATAAGTAATTTAAAAAAAATCAAACCATTTGAACTCGGACTCTAACAGTTCTACAATCATCAAACACAGTTATACAAAAGCTTTAATTAAATTCAAAATCTTTCGAACTTAGCACATGCCTGTCTCAAGAAAAACAAGAATAAGACAAATTCTCTTTTCAAATACGTGTGAAAGTGATCGGATAAATAAAGCAAACAAAAACCTATCGTACTTCCCTCCCTGTGGGGGGAAGCGAAATCAAAATGCTGCTTGTCGACACGAGATGCACGAGAAAAAAAAGGAAAACTTTTTGGCCCAAATAAAAGCGAAACGAAACGAAAATGTTGTCAAGTTTGGCTGCTTTTTTTTGGCCTGCCAGCAGCGGATACATGTTTAAGTTTATTATTTATTCAGTCAAGTTTTTACATTCAGCGACAGAGACGAAAGGAAGAGAAAGAGAGAGCTGAGCAGCGAAAGCAGATGGAGAAATAGAGAGCGTGTGTATTGGGGCCGGGATGGTGGCCTATTTGCTGGCCTATTGATTGTTGGCATCCCTATGACATGACCGTCTGGACGCCTCATTAGCCAAGGAGCAAGGGAAAGAAAAAAAAACTCAGCAACAACTGGAACTGGAAATGAACTTGGAAGCAGAGGGAAACTTGTGGTTGGGGTTCATTTTGCGTGTAATTCGCTCGATTGTCGGCAAAATACTTTTGCATACTTTTTCGTGCCATCTCACTCATTCTGTCTCTCTCTCTCTACCTCTCTGCCTGTTGCCCATACCCCTGCAGATTATGGGCCACGATTATTAGACGGCATTTACCGATGTCACGTGAAACTTGAGTTCCCTTTCCAGTAAAGCAGGCTACTGTCGAGGGATTTGGCTTTGACAAGCCAAAACGAGGCAAGATGCGAGCGATAAGAACGGCAATAACTTTAAAAGTCGCTGCGGGCTGCTCCCTCAACAGCAAAAGCAACAACAACAACAGCAGCAGCATAATGCGGGCAAGTTTTAGGTGTCTCTGTGGTGTATCGTGTGTGTGTGTGTGTGTGGGTGGGAGAGTATATTTTTGAAAATCATTTGCCATTATGCTTGTCTTGCATTAGTCATTGCCCCACTCCCACTTCCACACCCCTCCAGACCCCATACAAGTCCAAAGATCTAACAGATTACCTTCCCCGTAGAAAGAGAGAGCCGAGGGGTCACGCTATGCGATAAGCCATGTCACATAAATACAACAAGGTCCCCGTTTCCTTCAGTAGCTGATTAACTCTAAATGTGCAGTTGACAGCATGAAACAGTGGAAATGAAACAAACAAAATGGTGTCTCCCAGCACAAATTGTCTCGTTTCTCCCTTGATTTTTCGAGCGTAATGACTTTCATTTTTTTTTGACTTGAGCTCTTAAAGGATCCTACATTTGAAATCTTTGTACAGCTTATGATTATTTTCCATATCGTTCCTTAAAGTGCACCGATTTAAATTTGTGAATAGGTTGATCTCTACATTAATAAATAAGAACCCTAGTGCTTGAGAATTTTGGATCCGCTATACTTTCCCAATGAGACCTGTCCTCAAGATCAGATACACCTATCTAGATTTCCAACAGTCACAGCTTTGTCAAAAACCATGACATATTCGCTTGGATTGTTTTAATGTATGAATAATTTGTCCCCTAGATGAATTTTGTATCAAAAAATAGGGCTCCAAAAATTTTAAAGCTTTGGATCGTACAAGCTACCATCTCTTTCAGAGATCTGAGAGACCCCTTTTAACTTTGTCAAAAATCATCTGATTTTCGTTTGAAATAGCATTTTGTGATTGGATCGACCTCTAGATTGAATATGGGTAAAAAACAAGGGTCCAAAAATATTTCGGGTCGTCTATGCTCGTGAGATCCCAACCCTGAGAGAGTGTTCTATATTTCCAATAATCATAACAACGTTAAAAAATTATCGGATTTTCTTTTGGATAGTAATTTCTTTCTTGATTTGATTTCTAGATTGATTCTGCATACAAAAACTGGACTCTTAAAATTTTCGAATTTTGGATAGTCCATGCTTCTTGGTTCTATGGATCTCAGAGACCTGTTTAGTCCAATCCACACTTCGAACCTTCAAAAATCATTTGATTTTAATTTGGATTATTGTTCATGATTTAATCTCTACATTGATTCAGCATCAAAAAATAATGCTGCTAAATTTTCAAAATTTGGGCTACCCCCTTTCCCAGTTTTATGTGACCTAGTACATCTATGCACAGTTTAATCCAACTTCAATTAATTCTATTCCCCAAACATTGCTGGCCATGGTAATAGAAAAAGTCGCGACATCATAAGGTCACCAAGAGTTTTAATGGACTTGACTACTCTGTTTTATCGAGTCATACACATGCATGCAGAGAGAGACATAGGGAGAGGGAGGTGGAGGGAGAGAGAGAGGGATGAGGAGAGTCGCCTAGCCTGTGCATAATGCTAGGACAGTTCAATCAACCGTAAATCTTGGCAGCAAGTTGAGCAGCTGTCACTTACTTGCGTCGCGTCGCGTTGCTCCCCATACCTCCGCCCCTGCCCGATACACAGGGGGCGTGGCTTGAGGTCGGTAGCAACGAACTTTAACGGGGATTTGCGCCAAGCCAGCTTAGCGTCAGTCCAAACAAAAACACTTTGCAAACAACAACAAGAAGAGTAGCAGCGGCAGGGGAGAAGAGGTGCAGCAGCAGCAGCAGCACTAAAAGCAAGCGCCTTGCACACTCACACACGCATACGAAGAGAGAGAGAGAGAGTGAGATAGAGAGAGAGAGCGAGAAAGGTGCAGCTGGGCATACAAAACGAAAGGAAAACAAAAACAAGGCAAAAACTAAAGCATAAACAAAGGCGCAGCGCGCAGCGTCGTAAAGCTTTCAATTAAAATTAATAAAAATTAACGCGAATTAAATAAACACACACAAGGGCAGGAGAGAACGGAAAGCGGTAAAGCTCACCAGGTGAGCAGAACCAGGTGTGCAGAGGAGGGAAATGGCGCGACAAATGGAAATATGTGTAATACGCGTTCGCATCCGGTGGCGGAAATTGACTGAATACCAATGGCGAATGGGTTAGCTTATCGGCTATGACAAGCCCAGTTCTCTCACACACGCACACACTCTAATATACCCCGCACGCTCTGTGTGGGGTATATTAACATGACAGCAATGCACTGGATTAAATAAATTGAATTGTTTAGGCGCTTAAAGAGTGCCGACTGAAGTGTCCAAGGAGAAGCGTGTGTTGCGCAGAATGAGCAGCATGAGAGAGAGAGTACGAAAAAGTGCGAGAGCGAGGGAGTAAGAGCAAGCTGGAGCCAAACATGGAGAAGCATTTGTAAGGCGGCAAAACAAAGCCAAGTTAAGCCAGGGCAATCGAAGTAGCGTAGCAATCGCAGACAGCAAGAAGCTAACGCCGCTGCCAAACAACTCAATAAAAACAACACACACACACAGAGAAAAAAAAGCACACACAGATACAGCATATAAGCTGTTGCACGACTATGGGATGCTCTAGACAAGCGTGGTACTGGTTCCAGTTGTAATTTCACTTCAAGTTTCGGTTTCGCTTATAGTTTTAACTTTTAGTTCCCTTTGCAGTACTAGCACCTGAATATGTTCAAGTAATAGTTCGCTTCTGGTTCCATTAGCTAGCTCTACAAGTACTGGTTCCAGTTGTGAAATTCACTTTAGTTCCAGTCTTACTTTTAGTTCCATTTTCAGATTTTTATTTCTTTTTATTTTATTTTTAAATTTAAGTATTGCAACAATCCTGGTTCCATTACTCAGTGCTGTCTTTAAACCTGCACAATAGTTCCAGTTCCAGTTCTTATTACACTTCTTTATATGAATTCAATTGCGAATCAGTAAGCTCTTCTTTTGAAAATAACTGCGAAAACCCATTAAAGACCCAAAGCGATTGTGTTCTACATCAATGAAACTCACTCTTGCTCTTATCTTTAGTGTTTACAGGATATACAAATGGGCCTGCTAGACCATACTCTGTAAATATCAGCTTATAGCTTAGCCATGTTCCTTTTATCTCATGTCCGGGCCAAGCAAACTATCTGCACTTATTTCAAATAAATCATACATTTTTCTAGTTTCCTTTCATGCATCAACCTCCCACACATTTAGCAAGCGTGCAGGGTATTTTCATGGGCAGAAAAAAAGCAAGTATAAAAGATATACGATGGAACTGGGAACAAGGGAGCTGGGGAACAGTCCACAGGCAGACAGAGAGGCAGTGAGTCAAACCACATGCAAAAGACGCGCTTTCTGTGATTTTGTGTTTCTGTGTGTTTTTCCTTTTTTTTCTACTCTATCTCTACCTTCGAGACTTTCTGCTGTTTTTGTTGCTTTAGTTAGTTATGTTTATGGAGCACTTTGCTGGCATGACAAACACTCGCGTGATGCCTTTAGCCGACACTAATCAGAGAGAGAAGCTCTCCAAAACCCAAGCCATAAAACGGTTATGAGGCCAACGCAAATCTATACGTAATACAGACTTATACAAACATGCATATATGCTATACTATATAAATTCATTCATTCGATTTGCATTCATTACACCGAATTCATGAGAGATCGATTTCTTTTTTTTCTGGCTGTGAGTATACCATCAATCCATGCAGCAATTCATCAATCAGTCGTGGCAAGGAGTATGTTTTGCATTCGATTTCTTACGGCTTATTTAACCGGCCCCAAAACCACCCGCAGCGCACTTGTTGCACGCACTCTTGGGAGTCATTGTACACGAGATGTTTTCATTGGAATTTCAGCGCCATCAGCTGGTTCGATTGTTAAGCAATAAAGGAATATGATTTTCTCTTTCGGTTGGATGAGCATAACTATTAAGCTCATTAGGTGACATAGTTCTTGGTAAATATTGTTGTTAACGGTTATTTTTGTACCCGTAAGCAAACACTCTCAGAGTATTTATTGAAGCTTTCAGGTAGTTAGTTTCCATATTTTCTATTTCTATTGATTTTCTTATCGAACATCAAATACTACCTTAATCTCACTTTTGTGACTACTTTAAACACTACTTTGAGCAAAACGTTTATCGATAAACAATCTTATTAGAGAAATGCTGTACAGACTGCATTCCCCCCCTCCCCTCCCTGAAATCGGTAGAATGATTGCTTGCTTGTATTCATGCTAAATTTATCGTCATATAATTGTTATCGATCAATGTCACAGGCAGAGATAGAGAAGGCACCTGAACCTGCTTCAACAATTTGTGCTCTGTGGCTGGCGCCACCAAATGTTGTGTCCTTTCGCTTTCGCTTTTTTTTTTAGTTTTTGTTGCCCACTGAAGGATACAGTTGTATGTTCTATTGATTTTTAATGTGCGTCTTGTTGGCAACCAACGCTACTGCTGTCGGGCCATTGGGTAACCCTGCCAGAGCCAACTACTTTGAACTTTCACCGAGAGAAAGATGCTGTTCCCTGCGACCCCCCGCCAACTCCTGTGTGTGTGGGTGTGTGTGCATTTTAATGCCTGCACAAGAAAAACAACTACGAAGGACACGATTGCAAGTTACTCTGCCCAGTAAAACCTCAATAACTCAATTATATCTGATTCGATTCTAAAAAAAAATGACGCAGCTATTTAAAACATAACCAACTATATACGATATAGATGCAATCTTAACCCACTAGCTGAACTACAAACTGCAAAATACGTCAATTAGCAGAGCTATAGATTTTTTTAGGATAAATAATGTTTTTATTGGTCCGATTTAGAACTCTTAATACGCTATAAAGCCGCAGCTGCTGTGTTTATTTCCAACCACTCAACGTACCCGCACTCTACACAATTACAGGGTATTTAAAACTGATGCAAACAAACAAACGTGTCACGCAAGCAGTGTCGCCGCTGCTCGTGTGATAACTTAATGCCATACGCATGCTTTTGCATACAAGATATGCCATAAAGTAGCAGCAGCTGCTATAAACACGATAAGACGCGCGTAAGGGTAATGCGTAGAGAGTAGCAAGGGCATTTAAGTAGAAGATATCAAGAGAAAGAGAGAGAGAGAGAGTGCACGTAATGAGTTGCACACACTGAGCTCAGCTGAGCTCATATGACAATCCTGCCTGGAGCTTTGCCTCAAGACTTGACTTGCATTCCGCTAACGAAGATCAAGAAGTCGCTGGCAGGGTTGTCAAAGCGCTGCCTTCTAAAGCTTGCTCGAGTGGAATATTAATTTTAAAGCTGCAAGAATAGAGTGAATCTACTTACATATGTATATCGCGCTTAATTTTCGAGGGGTTTCCCTTTAATCTTGGTTTTATTGACAGTAATTCGACTCCTTTGCTCTCTTTTTGGTTTTTCTACTTTAGCAACAATCATATGCATATTACTTCTATTATTTTTTTGTTTTTTTTTTTTTCTCTGCTTTCTGTGCTTATTATTCTCTCTAGCTTACGCACTCTCTATATAACTTTAATTCGCTTTTTGCCTCATTTACAGAACTCTCTGTGTTTTTCCAATTCTTTGTGAGTCTCTTTTTCGCCAGCTCTGTCTTATTTTAGCTCTGTGTCTTTCTATCCCTTTTTCGCCATCTTTCTCTTTATTTCTGTATGCTTTTAGATCTGTTTCACTTTATCTTACTAGACTCCTCTCTTTTCTTTATTAGACATTTTGGACATTTGCGTTATAATTCCGGCTTACTCTATCTTTTCTAACCTCTCTCTCACTTTCTCCCTCTCCCTCTCTCTCTCTCTCTCCTGCAGCCCAGAGCCTCTCCATTAATTTTTCCTGCCCTCTTATTATTATTTATTTTCTTACTCTCTAATTTGGTTTTACTTACGATTCGAGTAAACTTGCATCGGTCCCGTTAGCAGCGTTAGAAAGAGTAAACCAAACATCGCAAACTGCAGCTGCGACGTTGACTGACGTCGTCGTTGTTGTGGTTGTTTTTCCACTTGTTGTTGTTCTTCTTCTACTTCTCGTTGTTGTTGTTGCGATTGAATCCTGTTGACATCCGTTTGGCATTCGCCCAGCTGGCTGCATCGACTGAGCGACATTTTTGATTGCACACGATAATCGTTTATCGTTTATCGTTTTTCTTTTTTCTATATCGTTAATCGTTTAACGCGTTTGCTGCTGTCGCTGCTGCGGTTCTTGTTGTTGTAACTATTATTGCAATATTGATTTTTCGCTGCAAAACTGCAAACAATGCAAACAATGGTAAGAATTAAGTAAGGTAGTAAGCACATGATTTACGACTAACAGTTACTCTATACCCTTAGAAATATTGAATATTATTGAATGCATAATAATAACAGTAAAATAACCCATGAGAATGCCTCAAGAGTTCATAAAATACATAAAAGCAGAATTGGTCTGCTTTACAACTGCCTCTATAGGGTATTATGTATGTAAAAACGATGACAATTTCGATGAGTTACTCCCTTTGTGTGTTTATTCTACTGTATGCGTGTGTGTGTGCACGCCTGTCTGTGTGTTTGTGTGTGCGGTTGTCCTACGTTCATTTTTATTGATGTCGATCTCGTGCACAGTTCGCGAACGTGTTTGTGTTTGTAGCATACTTTAGAGCGGTCCGAACAATTTGTGTGTAGCATACTTTGCAGCGCCCGCGATTTTACGACTTCTTCCCGTTATGCGCGGAGTTTAACTCTCATTTCGGTAGGCGAGCGAGCGAGCGAGTATCTTTAACTTATTTAAAAAGTTTCCAACGTGCCTGCCTGCCTGCCTGACAGCAACAATAACAACAGAATAAACCTCATTTTATGACCGACCAACAGCGGTCCATCTCACCCGCTCTCTCTCTCCCCCCTCCTTGTCTCAATCTCCTGGCAGTCCCTCTGCGGTGCATTTAACTGTATGATGGACCCGCAAAATAAGAAGAGAGAGAAGAGAAAAAAAAAGTTTGACGGCGAAATGTAACGGAACATTTATCATGCCCAAATTGTGCTAATCAATTGCGGCTATGTTTGAGTGTGTCTGGGTGCGTATGAATGTATGTATTTATATTAGTATTACACACACACACACACATTCCATGACGCATATAGAGAAAATTTCAATCAAGAGTAGCTTTCAATTTGTTGAATCTCTTAATTTTCAATGCAAATATATGCCATAATCAATCAATCGGATCAATTCAATCAATTATCAAACCTCATTCTGACAGTTACAATACTTAATCTAAGCCGAATACACAAATACATATGTATATCCGATGGTCATTTGTTCATATTGTTTTCTGTTCCCGGAAATGGCAAAAACAAGAACAAATAAACGGCATAGTGACAAAAAAGAAACCATGGCATTATTAATGACTAAACAGGTGTAATAAATCCAAATGATAGATTACAGAGTTCGGGATATTATTGTCAGGACTATTAAGTAGGCATATTAACTGTAGTGTAGTGCTAATCTTTCTTTTATTCATAAATTATGAAGAAAAAAAGCTTTTTAAAAATATATTTGAAAACAAATTATATTCTTTAATTGCGGAAAAAATATAACAATAAAAATATTACAAAAAATTAAATGTTAAACAGGCATAATTGGAAAAACGAAGAAAAAAATGGGTTTTCGGGAAGAGTTTTTTTAATTACTACCTAAAGCTTTCTCAGATTAAACATAGGAAAAACTAAAGAATATATAAATATGCTATTTAGCAGGAAAATATGACGAATTCTATGCATTTTTTGCTGTTAATTTCCTTGCAAATTTCTTTGCGAAAATGTAACTGATCTCCTTCCCTTCTCGCTTGGTTGTTTCGACAGCACGTAATATCCGAGCTGACAAGGATGTTAGATTTAAGAGGTTGTTAATAACGAGGAACCAAGTGAGTTCCTGTTTCACGCAATCAACCCTTCTCGCCACGTCTTGATAAACTCATGAGGTAATCAAAAAGCTATTCAAACATTCTCTGAGCGCGCGCGCTATCAACAAGTCGACTTTTAACGAGCATTTATGAAGCATTACTTGATCTATCCAATTAGTTTCGCACCATCTGGCACGAGGGCAGCATCTTTGTGGACTGTGAAGCAAATTGAAGGCAAATTAAAATGCAATTTCTGACGCTTTTTGGGCGAAAAGTTTTCATGGGCCCAAAGACTCTTCGGGGTTCTCAGTCGCTGCTAAACGAAATACTTTCGAAAGTACTTAAATTTTAAGCAAAACTTGGCAACTTTCTCTGCGTGTTTGCCGAGAAATGCAATTTCCATTTTGATATCTACATTTCGCACAACCGAAAGAGAAAAGATTCCTTTTTCAGTTTTTTTTTTTTTTTTTTTTTTTTTTGACAGACTTGAAAAATTTGTGCAGCAAAGCGGCTCAACGTCGCTGCGAGTTAAAGAGTACTTCAAATAAATTAGAGAAGTCTCTGTGACAAAATGGAGAATAAATATATATATATTTTTTTTCAAATCTCTTGTTGTTTGTTTAGTGAAAAAAATGTATTCGAGAGATACCAAAGGGAATTTGCGAAAACAGAGCGAAAGATGGAAAGCCAAGACCTTAAAAATTCTGAAGATCATCAAGTTCTTAGTCTACTATATTTTCCAGGAAATAGTCTTAGTTCTAAACAAAACTAAGAATTCTACGAACTGCGCAAGCATTTTAATATATATAGAATCCTACCATACTTAAACAAAATTAAATTAAACTGAAAATTAACTTTTTGGTCTAGTTAAATTGTTTTATTTTTATAACTTCACCCAGAAATTCTCGAATTTTCTTAATTTTTGCAATATGCAAGACACACACACACACTCTTCATTCAATTCCTTTTCACAATTGGCACATAAGAAAAATGTCTCGTAGAGAAAAAAAATATAAAAAAGAAATCGTAATTTAATATGGCAATAATGCATATTATAAATCTATTTATCTGTTGTTGTGTGTCTCATTTGTTTTTCTTCAGTTCTCATTCTCTTTGTGGCAATTTATGCGAATTACATTTGAGTTTTTTCGCTCAGCCCGAATGTGGAAAAATGCAATTTCCCACTTTATATGTACATATTGATAACGCGGCACGAACAAGCGGTAAATCATCAATTAAATGTCTTTTATGATGCAATTTGCAATTTCGTTTTTCTTGGACATTTTAAAGGTCAACGGATATTGGCGTCAATTTGTTTATGGCCAAAAATGCTGCGAGTCATGTCGTTCTTATCGTTATTGTTGTCGTTGCGACTTGTCGACAGCACCTGCGGCCCACTGGAAATTGCCTCAAGATGCCAAATGTGCCGCTAACAGTATAAACGACAACAAAAACAACAACAACAAAAATGGAAGGACAACAACAACTCGACAAAAGGCAGCGATACGGAAACGCAACACTTTCCGTTTTCCTTTTTCCGTTTGCAATTTTTGGCCTGTTATTTCTTTCTTTCTTCTTTCTTTGCTTATGCACTCTGCACACACCCGCACACAGACACAAAAAAAAACAATAACAAAAACAACTAGCAAAGGAAACTAGCGTAGAATCAGCTACCAACAACAACAACAACAACAACAACGACGAGAGCAACATCAACACAAACACAAACAAAGCGCGAAGCTCGCCGGATTTATAATGGCAAAGTAAACACACAGCGCGCGCAATTCGCAATACGCGCCGCCAACTCTTGTGCCGTTTTCTTCGTTTACCGTTTGTCTGCTTTTGTTTTACCGTTAGACTTGCCGCTGGACACGTTCGAAATGTGCTGCAGTTGCTTTTGCGCGCGCTTTTTTGTGTGCAATGCAACTGCCGCGACTGTCTATTTGGCTTCAAACTGTTCTTTCTTGTTGTTGCTGCACGCGCTCTCAGCCGCTCGCCCTCTCTCTTCGATTTGGCGTTCTCGGAGAACTTTGGTGTGTTGTGCGCTCTACGCTTGCCGCACGCAGAATGCTGAACGACATCGCAGGCGACAGCGGCTTTTATACCCCCGTAGCAGGCAAGCGGCAATTGGGCAGCACGAAGAGCCGAACGCCACACATCAACGTTCGGCTCGTCGCCGCGCCGCTCGGCTTTAGTTCAGTGTCGCGTTCGTCTCGTGTCGACGCGAGAAGCTCGACGCAACTGGCGGCGGCAGCGGCATCGCAGTGGCAGTTGGCAGTGGCAGCGCAGCGGCAGTTAGGCTTGGCAAGGAGCATGGCGCTCTTGGCTTGGCTTCCACTTGTTCGTTTGGCGTTTAGCATATGTCCGTGCTGGCAGCGACTAAAGCAACGGCATCATTGCACAGTGCTGTGATTCGCATTTGCCTATGGTCAATTAAATTCTTATTTTATAATTAATCAAATGTAAAATGCAAATAATGTTATAAATCTAACAATATGATTGCGCACGTTTCAGTGCAGTCAGGTCAAGGGAAAATACATTCAAGTTATATTAAAATATCAAAATCTTTTCAAATTAATTAATATAATAATTGATTTACAAGGTAATGAGCTCCCAAAAGAATGATTTAAATCTAACTAAATGCATATCCAACTATGAGTAAAGCACTCCCTTTAGTGCAATCCGGTTTGAGCAGGCAAATTCTCGAAAAAAGGCTATAGCAATATCAAAAATTATGCAAAAAATAATAATTCTTTTCAGCACATAATTATTAAAGATTAATTTTAATAAATCAATAAATGAATAAACCTGAATAGGCTGAATTAAGTGTAGGCCAGCTTAAAAAAGGAAATGCTTTATGTTATGATTTTAAAAAACCTAAATATATACTTTTCAGATTCAACTTTCGTCGAATTGTGCGCATTGTGGCACCACGGTGCCACAATGGCGTCGCCGCCGGCTTCGCTGCTAGCGCCGGCTGCCTGCATATTTGCTTTATGAATGTGTTTACCAGCAAACTTTCGCACAATGCTGCCAGAGGTCGGGGGGCATAGGCGGAGCAGCAGCAGCAGCAGAGTTCACATAGAACCAGGAGGACTAAGGGCGGCGACGGGAGATGACGAGATGCGTGCGAAAGTGCCAACACTCGCATTAATGACAACAAGCAGAGCAACAGGAACAACAACAATAACAACAAGAGAGACAACAACAAGTGGAGGAAAGGACAACAGCAATTACAAATAACAACAACAAGTACAAGAACAATACTACTAGTAAGCCTGCCTACAGCTCAATTAACTATCTGAACAATCCGACTGCCACACGTATACTGTGCGTGTGTGTGTGTCTGCTGTCACACATACACGTAATTACGATTATTACGGCAATTACAGTGAATGCAATTGCAATTGCATTTCCAATTGCATATGCGTAATATTATTAAACCTGGCAAGCTCTTGTCCTGTCAATTGTCTCACCTTCTGCAGATTATCCCTAGTGTCCCTATGCGACTGAGGATCGAGGTAATACGAAAAATCCGTCAATTATTTACAAAGTCAGGCGCAGCAACTGACCGAGAATGGGCAGCTGTCAAATGATAATCGCACTTTGGTACAAGGTAAGTGATTTTTGTGCTTTGTCCAGAGTATATTGGGGTATATTAGTATCGGAATAACATTTTGTTTATGTCTTGACATCCTTAGTAGATCCGCATTTAAAAATCTCCAAAATAAAAGTTTTGAAAATTTTTGATTTTTCGAAAAATATGCAAGGGTACCCCCTTGCCATTTTTCAGAAATTTTTTTTCTTGAAAATTTTAAATCGCGAGTTTTCACTTTTAATCGATTGCGGAGGTCAAAATTAGTACTAAACAAGTTTCTAAAACTGTTTTAGACGATATTTAATTTTTGCTCAAAAATCATGTCGAGGTCGTCTAAAATTTGGACATGTAAGACCCTACCTTATTTTCCGCCCACCATAGCTTGCTTAAAAATCAAGCGATTTTTATGCGAAATGGCATTTTATTTATGTCTTGGCACCTTTAGTAGTTCAACATTTAAAAAACTCCAAAATAAAGGTTTTGAAAATGATTGATTTTTTGGAAATTATGCAAGGGTACCCCCTTGCAATTTTTCAAAAATTTTTTTTTTGAAAATTTTAAATCGTGAGTTTTCACTTTTAATCGATTGCGGAGGTCAAAATTAGTACTAAACAAGTTTTTAAAACTGTTTTAGACGATATTTAATTTTTGCTCAAAAATCATGTCGAGGTCGTCTAAAATTTGGACATGTAAGACCCTACCTTATTTTCCGCCCACCATAGATTGCTTAAAAATCAAGCGATTTTTATGCGAAATGGCATTTTATTTATGTCTTGGCACCTTTAGTAGTTCAACATTTAAAAAACTCCAAAATAAAGGTTTTGAAAATTATTGATTTTTTGCATGGGTACCCCCTTGCCATTTTTCAGAAATTTTTTTTCTTGAAAATTTTAAATCGCGAGTTTTCACTTTTAATCGATTGCGGAGGTCAAAATTAGTACTAAACAAGTTTTTAAAACTGTTTTAGACGATATTTAATTTTTGCTCAAAAATCATGTCGAGGTCGTCTAAAATTTGGACATGTAAGACCCTACCTTATTTACCACCCACCATAGCTTGCTTAAAAATCAAGCGATTTTTATGCGAAATGGCATTTTATTTATGTCTTGGCACCTTTAGTAGTTCATCATTTAAAAAAATCCAAAATAAAGGTTTTGAAAATTTTGAATTTATGCAAGGGTACCCCCTTGCCATTTTTCAGAAATTTTTTTTCTTGAAAATTTTAAATCGCGAGTTTTCACTTTTAATCGATTGCGGAGGTCAAAATTAGTACTAAACAAGTTTTTAAAACTGTTTTAGACGATATTTAATTTTTGCTCAAAAATCATGTCGAGGTCGTCTAAAATTTGGACATGTAAGACCCTACCTTATTTTCCGCCCACCATAGCTTGCTTAAAAATCAAGCGATTTTTATGCGAAACGGCATTTTATTTATGTCTTGGCACCTTTAGTAGTTCATCATTTAAAAAAATCCAAAATAAAGGTTTTGAAAATTTTGAATTTATGCAAGGGTACCCCTTGCCATTTTTCAGAATTTTTTTTTCTTGAAAATTTTAAATCGCGAGTTTTCATTTTTAATCGGTTGCGTAGGTCAAATTTAGTACAAATCAAGCATTTAAATGTCTCTTAAATGATATTTAATTTTTGACAAAAAATCATGGTAAAATCTCAGACAAGTTTTACATGTAACATCCTCAAAAACCAATTTATATTGATCTCAATTAAACAAATACAAAATTTCTTTTGGGTAAATTCTACCATGCAATGTCTTTTTGGACAAGCAAACAATTTTCTTCGACTTTTGACAAATGCTTGTACGTTATATGGTTTATGGTTTATGGTTTTGTGGCCATGGTCTTGGTCGAGTTCCGGTGAATGTTTCCATTTGTTTTCCCTTGAAACGACTGACATTTGTTACAGAGTCCACTCACACTTCCGGTAAGATAACGGCAAAAACTGCCCTCATTAAACGCAATCGATGGAAAGGTTCAAAACGGAAATGGGCATAAAAAATTGGGGTCAAGTTTTGAATAATTTTCGAGTGAAAGCTTAAGTTTTTTGGTAAGAAGATTTTTCTATTGAAGTTTTAATAACTTATATTTTGATTGTTTTTGAAACAAGCTAACAGTTTGCCTTGGATAGGGCTTAAGCAAATGTTAGCTTAGGTCTATTTAGTTTAAGGATGGGGTTTGGTTTAATCATATGTAGGTTTAGTTTGGTTTAGTTTAGATTATATAAGAGTAGATTTATTTCATCAGATATTTGTATATTCCAATTTACTTATTTGTCCTCAAATTTAGTTCAGCTCTCTAGCGATAACCGATAACTGATAAACCTAATGGACTATTGTCAGCAAACAACTATGCTAAATTATGCAACAGGATGCCAGTTGCCTGCTACTCAATCATCGATGCAATCTAACCAATTTGCGCCACACAATCGCACACATTCTCACACACACCCACACACCCACACTCACACACTGTCGCAAACGCGAGTGTGTTATAGAGATTGATCTGTGTTTATGTTAACCCGCATCCCGCGGCGGAAGTGTGAGAACGAGACGGAGCAGGAAAGTATAAGGATTTGGGCTTGGCGTGGATGAGCAGCTGCATCGAAAGCAGGCGACATGCTACATGCTACTTGCCACGCACACAGGCAGCAGCAGCATGCGGCAAGTATCTGTGCGATGTTTGCACTTGCAACTCGCGTGTTTTGCATGTCAGACGAAAACTTTTGCCGCACGTTTCGGCTGCTGCTGCCACAGAAATACACACGTTGCAAGTTCGCCTGGCAATTGTTTTGACCGTCCCTCACCCACCTATTTTTACCTCATCCTCCTCCCCCGCCTGCCTGCCACGTTTGTTGCTCGTTTCGCTTACGCCGTAAAAAAAGTTCGAGCTGTCATAATGTTACACAGTTGCACTTGCAGCTGGAAACAAGCGTCTCGAGCGTGCAACGCGCGCGCGTCTCGCATTTCACTTTCACAACTTGCCACCAACACAGCTCGCTTCGCAAAGTAGATAAAGAATTCATGAAATACATCAAACAACAACAACGACGTGAACGTGAACGAGAACGAGAAAGACAACGGCACGGCAGATAAAAATAGAGCTCAACGCTGAAGATGACGGCATTTTTGGCAGCATTTCGTTGACGGTTCGTCCAAAAGTATGCTATGACTATTAAATAACTTAACAGAGCTTTGTATTCAAATGATCTAATGAAAACGCTCTGGAATTTTCAAAAGAATTCAATTAAAAACGTCTCAGTGGTTTAACAGGATAATAAACCTAGCAAAAAAATAATAAAAATCGTTTTTTTTTAATAATAACAAATTATTATAAATTATTAATTAAAAAAATAATTATTTGAGCTTTGAAAATGAACTGTTGGGACACCTAACTGATTAAATATATACTTATTTACTAAAATATAATACATTATCCGGCTCACTCTTTCTTTCTTAATTTATTTTTATTGAATTCATATCGTTCATTCATAAAATTAGTGGCAACTTTTTTGATATATTTAAACGATAGTAGTGTTCTAGATACATACATTTCCCAATTTTATCGAAGCTATACATACATAGCTATGCTTGGCTGAAGGCGCTGATAAGTATGCAATATTTGATTGAATTCGCTTTAAAGATAAACTTCATAACGATTCCAAGTCAAAGCTGAAATTGAAATAGTTTTAAATAAACTTACATCGAGTAATATAGTATATTCTAAAGTTTAATCAATTCGGGAAGAGTTAATACAAAGTAAACACTCCGATGTTTTCAACGTTTTACGCTCAAGTTCCCTTTTTGAGTTCCTGTCCCAATGAGCCGACTGGCAGCTGCCTGAGGGCTAAAACCGGAGCACTTGGCTGTCGGAAAATTCATTAAAATGCAATATGTAAACGAAAATTGATATAGAAATATGTGGCAAGAGGTTGCAGGAGGAGATTGCAAGGAGGTCGCCGCTTCAACAGCTTCATCCCGCCCATCCCAAGCTAGGGTGAATACGCTGCGGGCTGTCCATCGAAGTTAGCCGGGATATAGACACGGATACGGCGAGCCAAATCAATTGCAAGTAGAGAAGAACAGAGAGTTAGAGAAAAGCAGGCTGTGCTGGGGAATGCAAAGCAAATGCAAGGAAAATCTAATGGGAAAGTTTAGCAAGAACCGCAAAAACCCGGTGAAATTCCATTGACTGCCAGTTGCGTTGCCTGGTGAGCTTGGTTCCTGTCCTGATTCGTCGTTTGCTCGTCGTTTGTGTTCGTTTTGGCACTCCTCTGTCCCACTCTGTGCCGTCCCGGCCTGGCCTGGCCTTGTCCTGGGTCGGGCAGCAAACATTTGCAATGGCTGCCAGGTAAAACAGTTAAACATTTTTGCACGTAACTTTTAATTAAAGCTGATTCCAACTGAGACAAGCGACAACAACAGCAGCAGCAACATCAATTCCAGCACAACAACTCTTTGGAGTTTTGTTTCTTTTGCAGGTGTGGCTTGCGGTTCGATTATGTTATTGCCACGCTCAGAGTTCCGTCTCCCTTTACCCGCAGCCTTCGTACGTTGCGAGCCTTAAATATTTTATCTCATTTTAATTTCAGATTTCGAAAAATTCTAAATTTATGTACATTCTTCTGCTGCAACTGTTAGTTTTTTGTTCAGCTCAGCTCGGGCAGTTCAGACCGGCTTTGCTCGGGCTAATAAACTTATTATTAGATAATTTAATACAAAATATGTTAATTTCGTCAAATATATATCAACAATTTAACTATATATCCAGACATATTCACACCTTAACACTCATTTAACACATTTAGTCATTCTATACAAAGCTCATATTGAAAATTCTATGTAAATATGAAGGGTAATTGAAATATTATAAAGCGGTACATCAACTTTAATTGTAGTTACACATTTTATTTATGCCATCTGTGGTAAATCGATGATATCAATATTATTTTGTAAATGTTTAAAATACCAATAAGCTTGGACAACGAGTGCAAACTGTACCTACCTGTATACTGCCTTATACTTTAAGCCCACAGAATCGTTTCCTTTTATTTGTTTCGAAATTTTCAAAATACACACACTTTGCAGCACGTTATTATCGTTTTGCGTAGCAAAATTGAATTATGACAAGTCAGAAGTCGTCCAGCAGTATAATCAAACTACACAAACAACACGACCTCATAAATAGTTAAACCAAATGAAAACATAACAAACAATACGCCGGCAGGGATTGCTCGACCGCAAGATGCGCTCTAGCCTGAAAAAAAGTTGTAATAAAATTATTAATAATATCACAAAATGTTAGGGAAATCAACATTTTCCTTAAAATAATTTAATAGGTTTTTCTCATTTGTGATTTTCATTTTTGGCTTTAAAAACCTTTAAAAATTTTATAAAATTCGCATTTATGGGCTTCTGGCAGCGCACAAGTGTCGCAGTATGTTAAACCCTTTAGCCAGAGAGAGTGAGAGAGAGAGAGAGAACGCGAAAGAGAGCAACAAAGGCAGTAGCTATAAAGCTCGTTCGTCATTCGCATCAGCTTTGCGACACTCACCCACACACGCACACCTTGTCCACGTGCCAACGCGTGCGAATGTGTCCAAGCCAGTCGCAATGACTCTACATTCTGTCGTTCTCTGCTCCATACTCTGTCCCTTTTTCCATCCATCCACTTTCCACCTTCTATCTTTCCTTCGCTTGCTGCAGCAGCAGCCGCCTCGATCTGTTGTTATTGTAGCCGTCGCTGCTGCCGCCATTATTATTTGTTGCTGTTGTTGTTTTCATTTTTATTGCCCGCCAGCCATACACACAGACACACGCTCACCTACACATGCTCACACATGCGAGGAGTAGACGAAGCTGGACGCTGCTTGTTTGCACTGTCCACAACTAATTGGATTGGCAGCGGCCATCCAGAAGCGAAAGGCAATCGCCAGGCGTGTTTTAATGTTTGCTCTCTCCCATGAGTGTGTGTGTGTTTGTTGCCACCGGTCCTGTATATGTACATATGTATGTACATATGTGCGTTGTGATAAATTGAAATACGCAAAAATTAAAAGCCATTGCGGCAATTAAAAACGGCTTTGCAGCGAACCGCACCGCACTGCAACTTGACCCAACGGTCACAGCCATATTGTCAACACGGGAGAAATTTGCGATCACATATCGATATTAATTGCAATACTTCATAGTTGTCATCGATTTATGAGAGCTGCATACCAATATGCATTGGATTTTTATTTCAATAATACAAGGACGACATATCGGATTTATTTGCGCTACCTGCGTGTCATACAGCTACATTCCCACTGGTCTTTTTCAATGAAATTGACCATAACACCACTTAAGTATAATTAAATAAAAAATAATTCACATGCATATTTAATCTAGTGACAACGCCATCACGGTTTGTGTTAGCTGTAAGAAATATCGGTCACACGTACAGCAGAATGTTACAATTTATTTTACTGATGCAAATATAAAGATTACATATTTCGCAAATCTCATTTAAACAAAAATGCTTATAAATATTAGATTAGCTTTTCACTTGCATCGTGGCCCAAATACATTCTTTATGAAGTGATAATTGTGCAGTCGGTGAGCATCCA
This sequence comes from Zaprionus inermis, assembly GCA_018151445.1. NCBI lineage: Eukaryota > Metazoa > Arthropoda > Insecta > Diptera > Drosophilidae > Zaprionus > Zaprionus inermis. Next base: position 750,478 of record JAECXD010001052.1, read on the forward strand.
AATTAGACCATTCACATGGCGGCTCATGCCAGTCACAATGCAGTGCACCCATTACCGTTAACGAGTGACAGTCGGACAGAAGGCAGGACGTGCAAGAAGGAGGACGAACGGGCGGGTAGTCATCTTGTCCACTTGTTGTGCGCACAGACATTTGCAAACAGCTTCACAATGTCCTGCAGTGTGTTTTCTTCTCTCCCTCTTCCTCTTCCACTTCTCCATTCTTTGCTTTAAACAATAAAAAATGTAAAGCGAAATTGAATGCTTGGGGCACTGAGGTGCTGCAGCCGTCGCTGCCGTTGCCACTATAAAGCTTCTCGAGGCAACTTTGTTGCAAAATGTGCAGCGAATAAAGGCAAAGCAGCAGAAAAGATTGCAAAAGCTTTAAAAGTTGCACAGCAGCAAATCGTTTGGTGGTAAAAGTAGAAGTATTGGAATAGTGTACATGCATACATAGGTAATAGCCAGTACGTTAGAGCAGGAGAGAGCGCTCGATAGGTAGTCAGCTGACCGAACTGGCAGCCATTGGCTTCATCAAAACATTTCGCAACGTCGCTTCGTTTTAATGGCAACCAAGTCGTCAGCAGTCGCGCAGGCCAGTCCAGACCAAGCCGTGCAGGGCCGGGCCCATCAAGCAATGGCGATGTCGACGTCGACAGCTGCCCAAGCGACCGACCTTTTGTTGCTTAATTGGCGCGCTGGCCAGCTGAGGTGCAATCTAGAGATGGTCGCGTGAGAATTGCGTGCAACACGCCCACGATTTGTGATCGCATCCTTGTACCGCTTTCTATTTCTCCGTGCTTTCGTACTCTTAAATATACCAATATAAAATACTAATCGATTACATATACTAAGATGGAGAGTTTGCTTGCATGCTTACTACATTTGCAGCTCAATTGAAGCACGACACAATACACAACCGGCCGCAGCATACACTGGCAGAAATGAAATACCCAAATTTGGCAGACTTGAGACTCGAATACGTGCATAGATTAAGATGGAAAGAAAACTTTTTCGCCGTGTTGAGCGCATTCGTTCACGTCCAGACGCCATTTGCATTCCGGCATTGCCATTGTCCTGCGCCAACAGTCGGCACTGTGGGCGTGCTCTGCATATGTGTGTGTGTGTGTTGGAGTTTTACTTGTAGTACGTGTGTGCTATATAACTTTGGCAACGGGCATCATCCTCCATAATCACAACAACAATTGAGCTGATGCTGATGCTGAACCGTGGCTGGGGCTGAGCACAGCAGAAGGCGTCGGGAATGACAACAACAAAACAATGTGGCAAATGTGCAGCGTGAGGCACGTTGCTGTCTCCAATGGAGACGGTGACTTGGACGGGATTGTGCCAGCAGGACTGGGACAGCGGCGGGAGCAGGATGGTCATTGCAGTTATGTCACATGGCTGACTTAATTCATTCATTTAGACGACTCTGACAATTGTAGGTGTCGCGCCCTCTGTCATTTCGTAGTTGCCACACGACGCAGTGCAGCAACGCGGCAACAGCAGCGACAGCAGCACCAGCACCAGCTGCAATAGCAACAACAACAACAACAACAACTAGTGCTGCTGTTGCTGCTGCTGCAGCCAGTGGAGAGCCATTATGGCACCGACATTGTCAATGACTGGCACGAGCGAATTATTATTGCCTGGCGCAGGCAGTTGGACGCCAACGACGACGCCCAAACTGCTTGTCATTGTTCCTGCCTTGGTCGACATTGTGAACTGTAGTGTGTGTTGGTTTGTGTGTGTCTGTGACTGTGTGCATGACATGTGTGCTCCATCTTGTTATGACATTTGAACCATTTCGCGCAGGTGGTAACTGGGATGGGCAACAACAAGGCTGCAACCATTTGTCAGCTAGTCAATCAGCAGGTAGAGAAGGTAGCAACCACACAAGCGTATACACACCCACACATACACATACTTATCTTATTGTATTGTGCGTTGTTATTCCTTTTTTTGCCATACCCTTTTTCATAATGTGTACTCTTTCACATATGCACGAACAAGATGCAACACCAGCAAATGTTTATTGTGAATGGCAAAGGAAAAAACGCGTTGATGGATGATATTCTGATCATGTTTAATGCGCACAGTACACATTTTTTTTACCATTATTGTGAAAACATGATACATCAGGAAAAGTGTTGTATATTTGTGTTTTTAAAGTCGCTAGGAAACAGGGAAAATATAAACGCCAATCGATAATTTCTCGACGATCACCTGTTTAAAGTGCTCAGCAAAGGTGCGGAGCGCAGGTACATATGAGTTTATCGATAACAGGGTTTCAGGCGTTCTTAAAGACTCTTAATGAACATATTATCACATTTAAAATGAATAACTATACATTTTCGAAATGGGTCATCACGTTAAAAGTAAATTATGAAAGTTTTTTGACCCAACGCGTATTTGCAAAACAAATTCAAATGGCAACGGCTACGCTGCAAACTATCTAGCAGCACTGCAGTGTGGCTAGGCGCAAGCGCAACAGCGTTGCCACCCAATCATTTCAAATTTGACTTTTGCGGTAACGAACGCTGTGTGAAACACAAGGAATAGAAAAAACCAACGCTACGCAACTACGACAAAACTCAAAGCAAAAAAATAATCTATAACGTGTTAAGTATCAGTAAACTAAACTTAAGCATAATGTTACAAGCTGCACATAATACACAAGTTACAACAATGCGCACAAGCGCCGTCGCAGTTGCGGCCTTGGCAAATAACAAAGAACAACAAAACCAACAGGCACTGCCACAGGAAAAGCAGCAGCAACAAGTGAAGCAACAAGTTGCCCCCAGTTTGAGCGGGATAATGGGAAAACTGCAAACAGATTATGGCAATTATAAATACACAGTTTATCGTTGCGCCAGCAAATTTATTGCACTGCAGAAAATCTTTCACAGTAAGCGAAACAAGGAGTAGAGAGAATGAGAGAGGAATAAATATATTTCCATTACAGCTGGAAAAATACCGTATAAATTGGTGCTAGCCATACTGGAACGCCATGGAATGCCTGTAAGCAGTAGTGGCGCCCACTGCAATCTCAACCTGATGGTCCCCCCGTTCCAGCTGACCTCGCTGCTGCACGACATTTACTTTGCCTGTGAGAAACTGGGACATTTTACGAAAACCCAAAACTATCAATTGGAAAACTCTACGGCGCTGTTGGCCAACTTCTTCTGGAACATCTATGATCCGTAGGCGCGGAATGAATTTCGAAATTAAATATTATGCTTACATCTCTTTCCTTCTTAGCCAACGCCGTCACTCCATATCGCTGCTGGAGATCAAAGTAACATTTCTGTTGCTCTGCAAGCTCTACAGCACCGAGCACATGATCGGCGACTTCTTCAATCTGCTGGCAGACACGCGATCACAATGCGTCTCGCGCTACGCCTTCGAGCAGTTGCTGCATACGCTGAGCAAGCTGCTCAATTACCTGGGCGAGGGCAAAGCCTATGGGCCTCACAATTTGCCCACTATGATGGAGCAGTGTTTTGCGCGCTGCCATCACGGTGTCGCTGGATTGGGTGAGCAACAGTTCCATCAGCTGTGGACGCACACGCAGACACGATTCCTTATCTATGCAAATTTGCTGTCGCTAATCAAGCGCATCGAAGACACGGAGCATTTGATACACAGCAATCAGTGTGCCGCGTGTCGCATGGAGCACATCATTGGCATCCGTTTCAAGTGTCAGGTGTGTCGTGACGTCTCGTTATGTCTGCCCTGCTTTGCAGCGGCTGTTCCCGTTGCGGGATCACGACACGAGCCGTCGCATCGCATGTGCGAAGTTTTTGTCGAGGATCAGCAGCCCACGAAACGCTGGACACGCTATTTGGCGCGGCTCTGTGGCTGGTTTGCCTATGCACAGAAGACACAGCGTGCCGAGGCTGAGGAGGAGGAACGACGTGGCTTCTGCAATGCACCCGAAAGTAATGGAAACGCTGTGGGGCAGACCAATAATGCAACCGAATTAGCGCCTATTCCTGCAGAGACGCGCAGCATACGCAGCAATTCGACACTGCTACTTAAGTCGCCTCCAAGCGAGAAGATAGCGAAGGAGTCGCCAAAGCAGCAACAACAACAACAGCAACAACATCAGCAGCAGGAGCTATGTAAGCTATAGGAGGAACTGGAACAGTCTCTTTCTTGCCCATTACTTATTTTATTTTTTCTCTCCCCGCAGGTTCCCTGACTGGTCTCGCCAGCAACGCCTCAGAGCGTCTGCAATCCATAATCGATCGCGTGATGCTGCAAAATACGTGAGTCTGAAAATCATCTAAGTTTCTCTGGCACATTTTCACTTGCATTTTCTGTTGCAGCAAGCTGGAAACGCAGTTGCAACTGCTCTCTACCACGTCGAGTGCGCAAATCGCCGATTTTCTTAGCGCGCATCAGCGGTTTTTGCTGCAGATCATTGAGGATATGCGTCAGCTATCGGTAGGACTGATAACTGCATATACAATTTATACATATATACATTTTTGATTTACATCATACCTTCTTCTTGCTTGCAGCGTGCCTCCTCGGCGGCGCCACTGATTAGCTCCACCTTTTTGAATGCCAGCACGCCTCAGCGCATAATGGCCTTACCTGGGGGAGCAGTGGTACCCTACGATATGTATGCCCCTGTGGGCGACAACCTAACACACTCGAGTGCGTATTAAGATGAACTAAGGCTTCGCCTGCACTTACTCTCTATTTCGGTCTTATTCATTTGTTTTCTTTTCTACTCTTCCTCTCCAGTTAATGGCGCCGATCTGAATCGCAGCTATCTGGAGGCGAACAAGTCGGACTACTCGTTAAGCGACATAAGCTTATGGTTCGATCAACGTCGCTCAAGCGGCCAACCACCGCTATCATCATTGCCGCCAGCACAACCCATGCCCATGCCGCTGGGAGCACTGCTGGAACAGTCCATCAATATCGACAATATACGTGATACGGAAATGACAAATTTTAAGCTGTTGCTGCACAAAGTCAAGGAAATTGTTGAGGACTCGTATAGCGACAACGCGGAGCTATCGGCTGCCACACAAAATCTGGAGAACGTGCTAGACAACATCATCAAGAGCGAGGAACAGCAGCGACGAAGCATAAGCAGCGCCAGAAGTTCGCAGCGTGGTGCAATCTTGACTCAGGAGCTCTAGAAGATCACACACTGAAAATACCTGAAAGAGGAAAAACAAACCCATGACCATCCCCAGCAGTTGGGGGAAACAATACGCAATGCTTTAAATGTATTATTTTTATTTTATTAAGCTAACTTTTTTTGTATATAAACATATGTACATGTCTTGATACCTTGAATTAATAATTAACTAATGATTCTTGACTTACTTGTATATTGTACAATTTGTTAAAGAACTAGCTGACTCTCATTCTATTCGATCCTATGTAACATATAATACAAAGATATGTCTATCTCTTTAGGATTAATGAATAATCCCAGCTAAAGCTAGTACCGTCCAGCTTTTTATATAGTACTAAGAGAGATCTATCGCATACATATATTACACACTCTCTCCAATATATCAATATATTGTTTAACAAATAAATAAATGTAAAAACAAAAGCTTATCTAACCTGGCCACACATTGGCTCGCAGTCAAGCCACACTATGTGGTGTCCATCTCAGTCGGCGCCTGGTTATTCCTTATCACAGTTACCAGCAGATCACTAGCCATTTCCAGCTCCAGCAGCTTCTGATGGTTGACGGCACTTGGTTGCTGCAGCTGCACCATTTTGGCCTGCAACTCATCTCGCAGCGCCGACTCCAGTAGGAGAGCCGCATTGGCAGGCTCTCGGCACAGATCCTCGTGCAGCGTAAGCAGTGATACGTTGCAGTGCAATTGCAACAGATCACGTTGCAGCCGGCGCAACAGCACACACAACTCTGGTTCGCTACGTGCATAGATTTGCCAATGCTGGTCGGGATCGTTGTGCAGTAGCAGCAGCTGCGACTGGCGGCTGTAGAAGATGCGCTGCGACTGCTGTGTCGGTCCACTGGCAAAGCTGAACTGCTGCGTGGCATCAAGCAAAGCTGCGGAATAAGAAAAGAATTATCATACAAGAGTGCTGGCGGATTAGCACATGGCTACTCACACGAACGCTGCTGCTCCTGCGGCACTGTGATGGCCTCCAGACCCAGTTTGCTGCAGAGCATCTGCTCGAATTGCATCTGTTGCTGCGGCGTTTGGAATTGTAGCTGAAGTACACAATTCGCCGTCTGTGTCATTATGACAGCAAGGAAATCCTGATGCAGTGTATGTGGAGCAAAGCGGGGCACATGCTGTTCCTGCTGCTCGAGCAGCTCTACCACATTAATGCTTGCTAGTTGGAGTTGCAGCTGCCGCGTTTTCTCACACTCGCTGCGCAGCTCGTACATCGCAAACAGCTGTATATACTCCTGCTGCAACAGATCCTCCAGCGGCACTCGCACTACCATTACAGCGCTTTGTTCGGGCGGCAGTCTTTCGTCCCCGATAGCCACACGCCAAGATAGGTCAGTGCTGTACTGCTCCTGACAGGCCCAGAACTGTGCCAACTCCTCGTAATCCTCGGGCGGCTGTCCGTCCGGCAGCAATGGTAGCTCGTAAAGACGATGTACAAAACTAAGCGGTGTCTCCTCGATCTCGTGTGGCAATCTCAACAGAGGTCGCAACGCATGCAGTACACTGGGCCGAATGCAGCCGGCACTGTTCGTGAGCAGCGTGCCGAGCACCAGATAAACGCCGCCACAGATGCGCATCCAGACATCGCCACAACGACGCAGCAGCTGCTTCTCCTCAAGTAAAGGTGAACGCTGGCTTGGCGCACCGAATGCCTGAAGTTCTTGTGCTCGCATAAAGTCCTGTTGAGTCTGTGCGCGTTGCGCTTGGAGCTCAGCGCGTGCGCTATGTACACGCTGCATGAGCCGCTCAAAGCCCACAGCACTGCAGTTGCTAGCCGACGGAGGCGCCGCCTGATCTTCATCGCCTGTCTGAAAATTTGTGCGCTGCCGCTTGCCATTGGCAAACTGCAGTTCCACATAGGCTTGATACTGTACGGGTCCCTTGATCAGGCGATAATCCTCCACTTGCTCGTGCTGCGCAATCAGTTCAAAGCTGGCACCGTTATCCTCCGGTCGCCGCAGCACGAGCAGCTTCTGCCAGCAGCGCAACAGCACGTATACTTGGCTGCCCAGCCACACGTACTTGCCGATGCTTAGCGGCAGTTCGTCGGCGGCGTGCAACATACTGTAACTGGTCGAATCGCTACTCGTGTCGGCCGCATTGTTGCGTATGAGATAACTGCTAACAGGACCGCTATACATCTGCAGCTGGCAGTCCAGCTCCTGCAGACACGTGCTCCTCAGATCTATGTGATGCAATAGCTCCTTCTGCCGAAACTCGTAAAACATTAAGTTACGACTGAGCACGAGACTCGATTTGATTCGCTTTACATCTAACTGGCTGCAGTAAGCTAGCATTTCACGTTGTACTAGAAATTCCGGCACATCCCGTTCGATATGCGGCAGCATTGCAAAAATGCAATGCAAGTAAACAAATAAGAAACAAAACTAACTGAAACTCAAATAGTGATGAGCGGCATTTGAACAGAGTTGCCAGTAAATTTACATACCGATCGCATTATACTGTTTGCCAACACTGCTCAATGGCTCAGGGTTCTAAAGAGATTTAAAAATAAATTGCAAAAAATCGTAATATAAATACGTACATATCTTTCATAATAGATTTAATCTAACGCCTGGTTGGCAATCAATCTTTATCTGGGCAAGTATGTGCGCATGTGTAGCAGACAGCAGACGCGGCGTGTTTACTACGATAGAAACTATCGATTACACGTTTCCCTCCACATTCCAGGAAAAATTCAATTTTAACGGATGCTCAATTGTTATTTAACGCTTATTTATTATACAAAGATTGCAAATATGGGTCTTAAACACTAGCAGTACACACAGTAATGTACATTCAATTAGGAACATAAACATGGGTCGAAAAAAAAATTATTGAAAAAAAATTTGTTATCGGAACTTATTCCACATCACAAGGCGAATCACTTTGAGCGATCCCCTCAGCCAGCAAATCAATCGAGAATTCGAATTTGCAATTAAATTAACATTTGTTCACGCGATGCGACCAACAGTGGCTTCGGTAGTCCTCCACTGCCGGCCAGTACAAGAGACCGTCGCATGCGATTGCGCTGCAAGCTCGAGTTGCGCTCCCGCACAGACTGACGCAACTGCTGCCTGCGGCCGGGCACAACGCTGGCGGCATCCTTTTCGGCAGCATTCATCGCCGCCAGCAGATCGAAAGCGGCCCGCTTCTGCTCCTTGGTCCACATGTTGGTCAACTGTTGCGTCGACGTTTGCTGTGGCGGAGCCAGCTGCTGTGTCGCTGGTGGCTTCACTGCCAAAGGTGGTCGGCGCTGCGGCTGTTCGGGGGCAGGTGTTGGCTTGGCGACAGCTTTGGGCGCTCGACTCAATCCGAAGAGCGCCAATATGGACTTACGACGCGTGCTCGAGGCGTGGCTATCGGCAGACTCATTACTGGAGACGCTCGTCTGCATGGGCATCGGCAGCGATGGCTGCGATGAAGCTGCAACTTTGCTGAGTTTTGGCGGCGACTGAAAAGTTACCTTGCGCAATGTGTTGTTGCTATTGGTCGCGCTATGCAGTTGTTTGGGTGCCGTCAGCATGGCCAGATTCAGTTTGGCCACCGTCGGTGACGTCTCGTTCAGCTCGATGCTGCAGTATGTATCGTCATGGCGCATTGATGGCGTAGGTTTGCGCGGCGGTATAGCCGGTGGCACCTGCCGCTGCCTGCTACCGCATTGGCAGTTCTTCTGTGCCTGCTCCACTTGCTCCAGCTTTTGCTGTAGTTCACGTTCCATGGCCTGAACACGTAGTTCGGCCGCTTCCAGCTCGCTAGCGCGTTGCTCCAGCAGTGATTCCTGCGCACGTATCGCATGCAGACGCTGCTGCAATGCATCATCGAAAATGTGTTGGGTAATGCGACGAGGACTTTTCTCCGGTGCTGGCGCTGACTGCTCTGTAACACGTTGTATGCTCTCGTACAGCGATGGATCCGATTGCTGCAGCTGTTTGCTAGCAAAAATGCGACGCTTGGCGGAGTAGAAGAGCTCACTACGCAAATCTGGCGTAAAGACACCGCTAACACTCAGACGCCGCTGGCCATAGCCTTCGTTGAAGCTATACTGTTCGGTAAACATGGTGCTAGACAGCTCCGGCGTGTCGGCGAACAATTTACCCACGCCGGGTACATTGAAATCTTCGCCAGCCGACACCAGACGCGGGAACTCGCTACCCAACTGACTGATATTCCTTACCAGCAACGGATGCCGGGTGATTACTTCAATGCTGGGACGCTGCTCATGATCCACGGCCAACATGAAGCCAATTATTGTCTGCAGATCCTGGCTATAGATGCTTGGAATAGAGTTGAACTCACCATGGGCAATATTCTCCGAAAGCTGAGCAAAGGCACGTCCTCGGAACGGCGGACGTAGTGCGCACAGCTCGTAGATGAGACAACCCACAGCCCACACATCACTTTTTCGATCGTATTGTCGGCCCTTGACCAGCTCCGGACTCATGTAGTGTGGTGTGCCCACAAAGGAAGCGGCAAAGCTCTGATCCCGACGCAGTACACGCGCCAATCCAAAGTCACCCAGCTTGACATTACCAGCGGCATCGAGAAAGATGTTTGCCGGCTTGATGTCACGATGGAGTATGGTGCCGCTGGGTATCTGATTGTGGCACACCTGCAGGGCGCGGCACAGCTGGAAGAGCACGCGCCAAATGTAGGGCTCCTCAAAGCGCTGTCGCTGCGTACGGGCACGCTGTATAAGCTGAGCGAGATCTCCACCATCACAGCACTCCATGACAATGTAAATGGATTTGGCCTCACGGTTCACCAGATGATGATAGTATTGAACTATATTTGGATGCTGCAGCTGGCGAAGCACACTGATTTCCGATATTAAAGATTCACATTTCTCGTCATTCAGCTCATCGTAGTTCATGCCTTTCCAGGCGTATAGTTCTCCGGTGGTTTTGTCTTTAACCTTGTAACAGGTGCCAAAGGCACCGTTACCCATCACGGCGAGCACCTCGTAATCCTGCAGCGTCTTGTTCGCAAATTCGCTGCACATTTTCGAAACCGTTGGTGCCTTCATTTCTTCGCCAATTTTTGGGGCGCTCATGCTGAGGCTGTGTTTTCCCGTCTATGTTTTATTTTTATTTGGCTTTTTCTTCTCTACTCAGTTTATGTTAATTCGTGCAAGAACTTGTTTGCTGCACGTACTGTTTGCTTTGAATGCCGAAAACTAACTGATCCGTGGCTTGGCTCCTGCAAACGAGTTTCGGGAATCTCTCACATGCACACACAGAGAGAGCATCGCGCACCCACACAAATATCATTACCTGCGAAAACCCAACATGAGAGCATCGCACACACAAACAAGTGTTGCAGGCCGGCGACTGCAGACTAGAGATGAGCATTTGCTGCGAACGTGGCTGTCCATGAATGCATACAACAATTTCACATATGTATATATACGTGTGCATGTTTATTTGTGTGTATATTGAATTAGTAGATTTGTACAACATATTTTAAAAACATAATCTGTATAAAATGAATATATGTATTTATGTATTCATATTTTGCAGATGCCAGCTCAATCACAGTCACGTTCACATTCGTGATTAAAAAATCACGCTATACGTCATCTCTAATTGCATCTCTTGTTACGTTCTTAGAATGCTGTTGCTCTTGTCGCCCTTACTCTCTCGCATACACACACACTCAACAACGACGACGACGACGTGACGCCGACGCACTTTGCAAATCTCGTTCGCAGCGGGGTTGCGCCATCGCCTCGAGCCTGTGTACAAAATAGACACCGTTGGATCTTGTAAGTATGAAGATCTTTACAATGTCTCAGTGTGTGCGTGTGCAAGGACAAAAAGGTTCTTTGGCGCAGCACGCCTGCAATTTGAACAATTGTGTATGCTTGTTGCCACAGTGACCATAAAAATAAATTACTTTTGTTGCATTGGCATTTCAATTTGTGCCCCTCTTCCGTCTGTTCTTTTCATTAGCCGCGCGCAGTCGGATTATGTTACACACAGAGAAACAAATCAAATTTCATATGCATTTCGTGCTTTGGGTTTTATGAATTTTGCCATCTGATATTTTTGCTGTTTTTCAATCAGCAAAACACGCGCGCAGCCTATGCCGTCAGCTATCCTAACGGATTTTGCGCATAAAACACCCGCTGTCTCAGCTGCTGCTGCTATCTCATTCGCACTAAAGGTGCAAAACCAAAAATCCGATTGCCTGTACCAATCCATGAGCCCATACATGCAAGTTGCGTGTGTGTGCGTGCATGTTGTTGTGTATTTTTGGGTTTCTGGCAGGTATACGCGAAGAGTTGCCCGAAAAACGAGTTACTATCTTTGGCTTATCGTTAGCCTGCCGTGTGTTGATGGTTTTATGGGTTTTCTTGTGTAAAACAAACAATGGACCTGAACGTAATCCTGCGCAGATAAATCAAGCTTCGACCGGTCCATGCCTATTGTTTGCACAAGCGACCGCAAGATTAGTTTGTTGCACCTACAAATGGAAAGAGGTACAAATAGGAACAATTTCATTGGAATACGCAACCATTACTTCAACTTTTCACATAGCCATATTACGGTTTATTTTGATGACAGTGAGAGGAAAAAAAATATTAACGTAAATCGTCGAATGCAAACTACATGCTAATCACCAAGATGGCGGCTTGTCCTCGCTGCCAGCAGGACGGGCATACAGTGCGCTCTTGTCGCGGAACATGCTCATACGTTCCGTTTCCTTCAAATCCAGGAAATGCCCAATCGCCAAACCGAGCAGTGGGAGTGCTGCCCACAACGCACGCTTATCCAGTCCTAGAACCATGTTTGTATGTGTGGTTGTTGTTGTTGTCGTTAGCTGCTTAGCTTTGACTCTTTAGAGCTGCGCTTTGTGCTGCTCGTACTTGCTGGCGTTTCCACTCGCGTGTGTGCGACCAATCAGCGTAGATGGAGCCGACTGCAACAGTTGGAAAGAATATCACTGCACCGTACTTTCGCGCCAGCTGTGAGATTACGCTACTGCCCATATATATATGTATGTGTCTTGGTCAATGCGAATGAACTGTAAACAAAATGGAAACAGCAAGAAATGAACAACGTGATTTAGTATCAATGTATGGAACAAATCTGTTTTGTTTTTTGTGTTACGTAATGAAAATGCGAAACGCGTATCAGCAATCGGCATTCAAGCACATGCTACGTCCAGAAATGCTTACTCTGTATATACACAAGTTGACTGTGTATTATTTTAAAGCAGCAAACAATGGTTAATTGAAGATATTTGCCAAATGGGTTGTTGTTATTATTAAAACTTACGCTTATGCAAAAGCCTATTCGATTAGAGATGTGAGAGCGTAACAATGTATCGCTCAATTTCTCGCTACTTATACGATATTGCATCGAAATATCGATATTTAAGCATTAGGTGGACATTCCTTCACGAACGACCTGCAACAATATCGATTATTGCGGAACTTGTTGCATTAAAATTTCAAAAAAATTGCTGAGTCGTATTGAGCCAACTAAAAAAATCCTCAGGAAATAGAAATAAACAAAACGTGTAATTTAATAAAATATAAGCTCCATCATTCCTTTGAATACCCAAGGATTGCGGAACTAAACACTCAGTTCGATAACGATAACTTGGCATATGAATTTGTTTTTGACGGCGCGACGACATCGAGCTGAGCCGGCATTTTAGTTAAATATTTGCAATTGCATTTTATTTTAATTCCTTTTAGTTTGAGTTATTAACTGCGCGGCGGTTATTGCAATCGTAACAAATCTCGCAAATCTGGATGCATGCAATGAGATGATTGCCGTCGCAGAGCCGCCACTGGAATTCATTCCTCGCGGTCGTCAAGCGGCAGAGGATCATCCTGGACCAACGGAACCGCCGCTGCCCAAGTACTTGCCCGCCGAGCATTTGCTGCTGCAGCGTCTTCAGAATGTCAACATATCTGCTGCCAGCGAGGAGCCCCAAGAGTTCTGGTGCATTCGTGAAATCTATGATGACTACGAATCGAGCTATGAGCGTGCCCAGCGCCGGCAACAATTGATTGAGCAGACGAAAAAGTGTGGCCCCAATGCAGCAGCTGCCACACAACTAACTTCGCTACCACAGGAGCTGCTAAATCCTCCACGCAAGCCACGGGAAGAGCCTATGTGCGATTATATGGTAAACAACGAGGAGGAGCTTTATGTAAACAAACACACAGTCATCTGGACACAGGGCCTCAACGATGACGACGAGGATGGTGTACACAAGCGCATGTGCTTCACTTGTGACACGCCGGTGAAATTTGCTTGCTTCCTTAATCGTAGCTTCGTTCGTGGACGCCTGGCTCAGCTGAAAGCCGCTGTTCAGCCAGAGGAGGACAAATTGACGGCCATCTGTGTAATGGATCAGGATGCCCTACGTGTTTACTGCAATAATGGTGAAGATTATCTGGCAAATCTGGACTTTCCTGTCTCCCAGCTCTGGCAAACAGTGCACGGTCTGCTGCTGGAGAAGGATTCGAGCAATGCTCTCATCTCACATCTATCTATAGCAATGCCACGTCTCTTCTCCATGTCGCACCCACTGCACGAAGCTTGCCCGGTGGTGCTCAAGACATCCACCAATTCAACTGGCTACATGACCGAACCAGAATACAGTGTCGTCTTCACAACAGAGGATTCTGATATTGTGCTACTCTACGATGCCAAGTTCTTCAAACATTTCGTTGCACGGCTGCGAAAGGTCACACCCGAGGAAGTCAACTATGTCAGTCAGCAGCAAGAGTTCCTTGCCCAAATGCTTCAAGGACAGCGCGGCACGCCTGCGGGCTCGACCAGCATACACAGCTTTAGTTCAACCCGAAATACCGGTGCGACACCCAAGCTGAACACCACATCCTTTCAGCATCCGGCGGCGGCACATAACTTCACCAAGTTTGGCCTAAGCCAGTCGCAATCCTTTAGCGGTGTGCTGGGTCAGTCCAAGTGAGTATAAACAAGAACTGGAATAAACACAGAGTAATCAATTGCATCTCCTGCCCTTACAGTCGCGCCTCGCTGGGCACACCACTCAGTCAGCTACAGAACAGCATTAGCCAGCAATCGGTGTCCATCAAAGACATGCGGAAGATGACGCACGTGAAGCCGGCTAAACCAATCGAGCCGGAGATGTGCCTCGAGCACATTTGGACAGAGAATACCTATGGCACGTGAGTAGTTGAGCTACAGGTGAATCCCAGCAAGCTGTTAAAGCCGCTTATATTTTCAGTCAACGCGAATTCTGTGAAATGGCCACACGCGCCTTCATCCATACCGATCTGGTGGGTCAGACATATCTGTGCTATCTGCTGGCTCGCTCGTGTCGCCTGCAGCTGGTGCTGCTTAATGGCTACGACACGAGCGAGCTCCAGCTTTCGACGTTGGCCGCAACGTTGCCCGCAAAGGATGCAGTTGGTCTGCAGCGCATGCATATGATCGCTGTCCTCGATCCGGGCGGCAGTTTGATACTCTACACCGGCACCGTACTCATTTCCAAAGTGCACATAACCCCACTGCTTACATCGATGCCCGCTGCTGCCGCCACAGTCACAGCCACAGCACCTCCGGCACCCACAGCTGCGCCAGCGACACCATTACAGGCCCAATTGAAGCCGGGCACTAGCGGTAGTAGCTCGTTCGTAGAAGTGCGTCGAAGCAGCCTGTTGCCCACCAAAGCGGGCGCTGATCTCAGTGCCTTCAGCGATGAACTGGAACTGCATATGCTGTCGCCCATACAGCCGCCGACCATGTCATATTCGCAGCGACAGGCGCACAACATATGCAAATCTCTGCGAGATCCGGCGGGTAACCGGCTGACACTGGTCTATGCCACTGGGCGCATGCTGCGCATCGCGTTGCCATTGCTAAACGACACACGGCTCATAACACGCTGTGTGGCTGCCTTGCGTCAGGTACTGAATCCCACACAGTTTCTGAACTTCATTATACGCTGGTATAGTGCCAGGAATCCGCCTGGTTCGCGTGACTACAGTATCGAACAGGAATGGCAACTCTTTCGGAGCACGCTGCTCAATCTGATGGGCTGCATGGCGGCCGTAAATGAGCAACAGTTTGGCTCGGATGAGTCCTATGCGCGATGCGCAACACCGCCGTTGCAGACGCACTTTATGAGCTCTGGCGCAGCACAGGATGAGCCCAAGAAGCGTCGCAAATACAACGAATGCGAAGCCGATACCGATGATGATTGGGAATTTCTGCTGATGCACACAACCATTGCCGCCTTGGGTAGCGATGCAGTGCATACGTATAGCGTCGATGTGACTGCTCCGCTGTTTCGTATGGTACCTGCGGTATTCTATGGACTGCACATGCTCTACGAGGATCTCAAGCTGGACTTGTCCTTTAACAGTTCGCTTACATTTTTGGCGGCGGTAAGTGAGAAAGAGAGAGAGAGGGTGTGGAATTTCCTTTACGTCTTATAATTGCCTTGATTCCCCTAGTTCCTGCACCAAATGGCTATCGACATGCAGCTGGCCAGTTATATTCGGCACTATCATATGGACTTTCCGGAACTGACGCATAAAACCACCAAAATGACAATGCTGACGAGCGAGCATGGTCCACTGATGCTTCACCAGGAGCTGGTACGCATGCCTTCGCCAAGCATATACCGCCAGCTGGAGCATATTTTGCTTAATCGCGAAGAGGTGCCTCCATTCACATACATCGAATGTGTCAACGAGCGCAGTCGGAATCTGGTGCAGCTCGTCTCGCTGGTCATGCATGGCCACACAAAGATCAAACAATGGTGGCAACATCTGGAGCTGCACGGCGCCGTTCAATCCAATTATCCCAAGCGAGCGAAACGCAGCATCTCTGTGGATGCGCCACGTTGTCATCAGCTACTGGAGCTGTTGCTTTGCATGCAGCTGACACGACGTGATATCGAACGACTGCCGGCTGCTGTGCATCTGATTGTCGCCGAGGCACTCGAGCAGGCACGCTTGAACCCACCCATGGGTTGCAGTATGGCCACATACGAGTTGATCTTACGCCCCGAGCTGGCAGCACATGCTCAGCTACCCTTTCTAGAGACCAATCTGGGACAACCGCATTGTGGACGCGTCTACAAGGAGGATTCGCTATCGCCACGCTGTGCACCCAGTAGCGGTGAGTTGCCCGTACCCGAGCCAGATGATGAGCAACTGCGTCACGATGGTATGGATAATATGGATACAAAATTGTTGCGTTTACGTTTTCCCGATGACATGCGTGTGGAGGAAGTGCGTCGTCTGCTCAATAGCGCCGATCCCGTGGCCATTGAGGTGCAGCAATCGCCAGGAACAAGTGATCATGACTTCATCGAAGAGCAGGAGAAGCAACTGTTTGCACTGTGCGCTCGAACAATGACTCTTCCACTTGGCCGGGGCATGTTCACACTGCGCACCCTGTTGCCACGCCCCAGCGACAATATGCCCATGCCAAAGCTGTGTCTAGTGGGTCGGGAGCCCATCAAGGGCACCACCATTGAGATGCAACAGATTGAGTTCCCAGCCAATATGCATATGTGGCCATCGTTTCATAATGGTGTCGCCACCGGTCTGAAGATTTCGCCACAGGCATTGGACATAGATTCCACTTGGATTGTTTACAACAAACCAAAGACGCAGGCGAATAATGCACTGGAGCATGCAGGATTCCTCATGGCACTGGGTCTCAATGGACACCTGAAATCGCTGTCCTTCATGAGTGTCTACAAGTATCTGGTGAAGTGCGATGAGATGACCAGTGTGGGTCTGCTGCTGGGCATCTCGGCTGCGCATCGTGGCAGCATGGACACCAAGACAACCAAGCTGTTGAGTGTGCATCTGGAGGCATTGCTGCCGGCTACGGCCATGGAGCTGGATATACCACAAAGCACACAGGTGGCGGCCTTGATGGGCATCGGTCTGCTGTATCAGGGCTCGGCAAAACGTCACATTGCCGAGGTTTTGCTGCAGGAGATTGGTCGTCCACCAGGTCCAGAAATGGAGAATAGCGTAGAGCGGGAATCTTATGCCATGACAGCGGGTCTGGCGCTTGGCTTGGTCACCCTGGGTCAGGGTGAATCACCTGCGGAGCTACGTGATCTGCAGCTGCCCGACACACTGCACTATTACATGGTTGGCGGCGTCAAGCGACCCATTGGCGGCTCACAGAAGGAGAAATATCGTCTTGCATCGTTCCAAGTACGCGAAGGTGACAATGTAAATATCGATGTTACTGCACCAGGTGCTACACTGGCGCTGGGATTGATGTTTTTCGATTCAAACAATGCGGCAATTGCCGAATGGATGCAGCCACCGGATTCGCGTTATCTGCTGGATATGGTGCGTCCGGATTTCTTGCTACTACGCACCATTGCACGCGGCCTGATCCTCTGGCAGGATGTGCAACCCGAGGACCAATGGTTTCGTGCACAGTTTCCAGCCAGCTTGCGCACACATTTGCGTCTACCTTCGCGTGACGATGATCAGCCCGAGGACGCCGATGTCGATTACGAGGCGATTACGTAAGTCAAAGAAAAACACTTAGAAAGCAACAAAGGTCTAAGATAATTCTCTGTTCCTTCCTACGCTTCTAGACAAGCTTACTGCAATATTTTGGCTGGCGCCGCGTTTTGCATTGGCCTGAAATATGCCGGCACAGAGAATTCGGTTGCCTTCAAAACGCTGCGTGCTGTGATCAAAGAGTTTCTTGGCTTTCCGGGCACTCCGATGGGCGAGTGTGCCGGGCGAACCACAATTGAGAGCTGCCTGATGGTGTTGCTCATCTCCATTTCGCTGGTCTTTGCCGGCTCCGGGAATTGCGAAATTCTACGTATCATACGCTATCTTAGATCACGTGTCGGACCACAATATCCGCACATCACATACGGTTCACACATGGCTATTCACATGTCGTTGGGACTGCTATTCCTCGGCGCCGGACGCTTTACCATTGCCAAGACTCCGGAGTCTATAGCGGCGCTAGTGTGTGCCTTCTTCCCAAAGTTTCCTATTCACAGCAATGATAATCGGTAAGTGAGGAGGATGAAGGAGCTCTCCAGCTTCGATAAATCTCTCGATTTCTTTCCCGTTTAGTTACCATTTGCAGGCACTGCGTCATCTATATGTGCTAGCCGTGGAGCCACGTTTGTTTCTGCCGCGCGACATTGATACGCATCAATTGTGCCTGTGCAACATTTCCGTATTGGAGATGGGTGCCACAGAGTTGCGTCGCCTTCCCATCGCACCCTGCATACTGCCTGAGCTTGGCACGTTGCAGAAGGTCATCGTGGATGATGAGAACTATTGGCCTGTGTGCTTTGAGCGCTCTCGCAACTGGCATCAGCTGGAGAAGGCACTGGAACTGTGCGCTCCCATCGACATTAAGAAGCGCACGGGGTGTCTATCGCATCTCGAGGACCCGGATCGATTGAAGAGCATGTTAGCGCAAACACTTACCATGGAGCAGAGCATTTGCTGGCAGGTGGACGTCAATGATCTGCAACAATTTGCCAGCGAACGTCTGGTTAAGCCGTTTTTGGCTCGTTTCCTGGACATGAAGGGCACGCAGCTTAGCTTCTTGGAGCTAAGTAAGCGCCATCAATTGATGTTGTTATTCTACAATGCAGTGGTCAAGGATCGCATGCATCTGCTGCCCGTCTACCTGACGCTCTACGATGTGAGTAGCCAGTGAAAATCATTTAGTGGAAATCCCTTAATTCTTGCTTTTCCCACAGCACGTGACCAAGCACATGGCCAGCAACAATGATGTGTGGCAGGTGAAACTCATCGATGCATATCTGGGTAAGAATCCTGGTGAACATACACTCATTTCGGTGGAGCTCATCCAGATGATGCAGGAGATCTTTAAGGTGCAGCTGGAGACATCGATCAATGAGTTGTGCATTCCGCTGCGTGAGTTCCTCACCAACAAACGCTTGGAACCGGCCTATGTGGCCAGTGTTAGTTCCGATGATTTGCAGCGTGTCTTTTGTGTCGTCAACTATTACAATCTTTTGCCGGATCTCTTCAATGGCGTCGACCTGAGCACGGGCCCAATCAACTATATTCGAATCCTCTACGAGTTCCAGCAGTTAGAACTCAGCCCGCTCACCATATTCTGTTTGCTCAAAATATTACAGGCTCTAAACAATCAGGCTGCCGAGGAAGCGGCACAAGCAGCAGCACAACAAGAAATCTACTAAAAAAAAAAACAACTAAAAAATAAAAGTAAGATTTCATTTAACTAAAATGGAAAGAGCGCGGCTTTAAATTTGTTATCGACTTTCGCCCAATCGCTTAAGCGTGTCGGATTTCGATTATTGAATTTAAATTTTTCTGCGCGTACTTAAA
Source organism: Zaprionus inermis (assembly GCA_018151445.1). Classification (NCBI taxonomy): domain Eukaryota; kingdom Metazoa; phylum Arthropoda; class Insecta; order Diptera; family Drosophilidae; genus Zaprionus; species Zaprionus inermis. The sequence goes on from JAECXD010001052.1 coordinate 770,002, forward strand.
TAACTGGTATATTTTTGGAAGCTGCCCATGACTTGTATTTACAATTTAATTGTATTCAATTAGAGATTTAGTTAAATACTATGAAACGAAATCAGCACAAATTTATTAAACAAAAAATGTTGAAACTCTTAGGGATGTCATATTCAAATGCGTTCTCGTCGAATCCCTTAGATGCAGCAACTCCGATTCCGATTTATGAAATCGATAAGCGTGCCGTTTAAATCGTGCGAGCGATATCCTGCGTAATTTACAACACTGATAACAACCATTTGAAATGATTCCCATCAAGTGAATATTTTATTTATACATACATATGTACATCCATAACAAATATTTATAAAAATATAATAATAATAATTAAATGGACGGCAGCCTCCATATGGTGCTGTCAGGTGATCATTTGCTTGTACGTCCTCTAGTCGCTTCAGACGATGCGCCGATGCTCACACGAACTGGTCTCGCCCATTTTGATGCCGCAGATGCGCTGATAGAGATGAATGCCAAGGAGCGGCAACGGAGTCATCACAGCCACAGAAACAGGCACCACCGTAGTGAGATCCGCTTGCGGCTGGGGCAATGTGGTGGTCAGGAAAAAGATAGCAATACCCGTGTTCTGTATACCCGTCTCTATGGCGATAGTTAATGCGTCGGCATCGCCTTGATTCAACAGTTTAGCCGCCAGCCACGCGAAAGTGTAGCCCAGTCCAGGCAGCGCTAGACCGGCGACGGCAACCTGCGAGACAATTGAGAGTTAGTTGGAAGATTGCAAGAGCAGGTCTGCACTCACCTGCCATGTGAACAGTTTGAAAAGGTAGAAATTCGTGGCGACGGCTAAGATAATAATCGCACCAATCATGCCCGCGGAGATCGGCTTGAGCCAGCGCACCATTATCTGCGCCACACGCGGCAGCCAACGCTGTATGGCCAGGCCGATCAGAAGCGGCACAACTAGGCTGACACAATAGCTGGCCAACTTGCCGTACGGCACTTCCATGCCGGCACGCTCGAAGATCAGCTGCCCCAGGGTAAATATCCAGATGGGCATTGTGGCAAAGACGGCCACATTGCTAACAGTTGTCATGAGCACCGAGAGATTGATGTTGCCCCCAAGCACAGCCGACCAGGTGTTCGAGGCACCACCACTGGGTGCGATACCGGTAAAGAAAAGACCCAACTGCATGGCCGGTGACTCGGGAAAAATGAAAATGCCCAGCGCGTAGCTAAGCAGCGGCATGCCAACCACTTGGGTGATAAATGCAATGCAGGGACCCACTGGTCTGGTAACCAAACCACGCAGGACCTCCACACTGAGTGCAGCACCAAAATTTATGTAAACAAATGACATTAATGTAATTATAGAAATCACAAATATATCATCAATGGCACGGTGCGGTCGCACGACCTGGGCCAACAGAAAGCTGTCTTTGCTCTCCACATTATCTGGCTTGCTGCTGATATTGAGCTGATCGTCGTACAGCCGTACAGTGATGTGTGCCTCGCCCAAAAAGTTGCCAACAATGGTTATGTTTCCGCTCCAGCCATTAAAATCCTTATACTCCAACGGAATGACGGCATTCTCAGGGGCCACACTTGCCAGATCGGCTGCATTGCTTTCAAGTCGGAAATTATAGCGATTCGCATTCTTCACAATCTCCGGATCCATGCCAGCGAGTATGAGCAGCACCTCGCCGCTCGTTTCCATATTTAGCTTCACCTGTGCCGGCCTGAAGTGCGCTTGCCAAGCACTTGCATGGCCCAGCATCATCAACAGCATTACAAGTAATCCAAATGCTGTACCCATTGTCGCGGATCTCTGCTCCTTCATGGAATTTCACAATATTTACACAATGAACAGGTTGTCACTTAAACTAGCACCAACACGCGCACATTAAATTAGAAAAGATTGTGCCGTAGGTGACAGATCGGATAAGTTCAGACTGAGAACGTAATGAAAACAAAATCGAAGAACGAATGTTAAACGAAAGAAAGTTCCGATTTCATTATGGAAATAATAACACAAAAATTGTTTTTGTACTCGTCTGTCTGCTGCAGTTGCAGCATAACAGTTACAATGTATGTATGTAAGTGAGACAACAACAGCAACGACTGCTTGAGTTACAGTTCGCAACTGTTGTCATTTTCTCTAATTAACAGCGAGCAGGTTCTACATACATACCTAAAACAGCACTATTTGTGAATGTGTTTGTTATCTTATGCATGTATGCATGTGCGCTTGCATAGGTATGCTAAATGCTTGAGCGAGGGGATGCGAGAAGATGTAATGAGTGACGGAATGAAGCTGTTAAGTAAGCCAATCAGACTGCGTCGCCATTGTTTTAACAGCAAACTGTAATGTTAACAGCGGTAAGTAAGCTCAGTGCGCGAGTGACTAGTTGAGCGCGGGTTGTGCGAGAGGGAGATGAACGTGTGTAGCTTGTGCGTTGAGTCCAATCAGACTGCTTAACAGCAGCCTGTAATGTTAACCGTAGAATTGAAAATACAATTAAAATTTTGTTTTTTACTTTTATTTTGTTTTAATAAAGCATTGAACCAATCGCTGGTAATGACTGAGGATACATATTCGCAAAGGGGATAATAGAAAAGTTTGTACATATGGATTCAGTATCTGTAATGATCAGGCTTGAAGGGACCCTCTTTGGGCACACCCAGATAGCTAGCCTGTTTCTCTGTCAGCTTGGTCAGCTTGACACCCAGCTTGTCCAGATGCAGACTGGCGACCTCCTCGTCCAGAAGCTTGGGAAGCACATGCACACCGACTGTGTATTGTGATGCTTTCGTCCAGAGCTCAATCTGGGCAAGCACCTGGTTGGTGAACGAGTTCGACATGACGAAACTGGGATGACCATGGGCACAGCCCAAGTTGACGAGACGACCCTCGGCAAGGACAATAATGTGACGTCCATTTTCCATGGTATAACGATCGACTTGTGGCTTTACGTTCACCTTTTCCTTGGCATTCTGGTTAAGCCAGTCAACATCGATCTCACAATCGAAGTGTCCAATGTTGCAGACAATAGAGTCGTCAGGCATGTTTAGCAAATGCTCGGGCGTGATAATGTCACGGCAACCAGTTGTGGTCACAAAGATGGAAGCCTCCTTGCTGGCCTCCTCCATGGTGGTTACCTCGTAACCTTCCATGGCAGCCTGCAAAGCATTAATTGGATCGATTTCGGTGATTATCACACGACCGCCGAATCCCTTCAGTGCCTGGGCACAGCCCTTGCCCACATCTCCGTAGCCCGCGACGCAGCAAACCTTGCCAGCAATCATAACATCCGTGGCACGCTTGATGCCATCGATCAGCGACTCCCGGCATCCATAAAGGTTGTCGAATTTGCTCTGCAGGACAAGACGTTGCAATGAGCAAACAAGCATTGGAATGATCACTGTCTGGTACATACCTTGGTTACCGAATCGTTGACATTGATGGCTGGGACACCCAGACGACCATCCTTGAACATTTTGTACAGATTGTGCACACCCGTCGTTGTCTCCTCGCTCAATCCCTTGATGCCCTTCAGGTAGTCGGGGTAACGTTCGTGCACCAGATTGGTCAGATCGCCGCCATCGTCGAGGATCAGGTTCAGCGGCTGGCCGTCGGGGAACACCAGAGTCTGTTCAATGCACCACAGATACTCCTCGTCTGTCTCACCCTTCCAGGCATAGACGGGCACACCTGTAGCTGCAATTGCGGCGGCAGCATGATCCTGTGTGCTGAAGATGTTGCAGCTGGACCACTGGACCTAAGAGCATAGTAAGGGCAGGAGGAATCGATAAGTAGGAAGCACAAAAATATCGCAAAAAGGAAGTAAACAACTTAGCATAACAATTGTTCAGCTAATTCATATTTTTGTACTGACCCCCCGCGTGTGACCCGCAACCGGTTATCGTCATCGTTGATTGTTGTCAATGGCACCTTGAACTTGTTGCCGACCCCCAGGCGACGAAAAATAGAATTTCTAAGCCAATTTTGGGTAAATAACAAGGGGATGTGGAGAGATAACACCCAGATAGGGGCCAAAATAAGTTTAGCTGACAACAGCTAAGCTGTTTGCTACAGCACTCGGGTGTTATCTGATAAGAGCCTCGAATGATTTGCATATTTTTGAAACTATTATATTCAAATTTTTGAAAACAGATAAGAAACGTTTCGTTTCATTTAATATTCAGTGAACATTTTCGAAGATTTATATGTAGTTTTTTATACAAAATGGTCTGATCTGAATAGGAAACTAAATAAATTTTCTGTTATTTTTAGTATATACAAATTTCAACTATAAAAACATGAAAAGTTGTAAAGTGTAGAAAATTATCTATCGATGTTGCCTTTAATATTCAGAAGATTAAAATGGATGATGAAGTATTTTGAATAGATTTGAAATATAGGTGAGTTACTACCCCTAAATTAAATGAGACCGCTCCTGTTCGGCGGCAAAATTTTGGTTGCTTACCTGGGCGCCCAGCTCGACGAGGGTCTCAATGAGCACAGCCGTCTGGACAGTCATGTGAAGGCAGCCGGTGATGCGAGCACCCTTCAGGATCTTCGACGGGCCGTACTTCTTGCGGCACGCCATTAGGCCGGGCATCTCATTTTCCGCAATGATGATAGCTTTGCGTCCCCATTCGGCTAGACTGATATCGGCTACGGGTCGTCCATGTGATAAGATACAGTGGAAGGCAGAGAACATAAACAACGATTAGAAAGCGTTTCCCATTGCACGGCAACAACGTGCTTTAACCTCCGCATCGCAACATGTGCGCATATTGAGATACGCTGGCTGCATGTGTATGTGTATGAGTGGCCAATTGTGTGCAATGCGCCTTTTTGGTTGCCGGCACAATTGAAGTAAAGCCAGCAATACTGAACATATTTATTTTTAGCTTACCAACTTTGTATGCGGGCTTGGACATCTTGCTGGGATTATCAACTATATACAGATCAAGAGACACACGACCGAATCGACGACGCGCGCAACGTTTAATGACAAAAATATAATATTTAAGATTACAGAAAGTATATCAATCTATCGATTGACACAATCTGGAGAGTTAGGTGCTTATCGATGTTTGAATTCTTAACAGGGCGCTAACCGATTATTGTCTTGTTTTCTAGTGCATTTGCGATATTAAATAACACAACAATAGTTTACAATCGATACTTTCCACCACGTGCCTTTGCCTTTTGGCCGCGCTCAATTTTTTTCAAATATCTTATCTGTAATCATATTATTTAATAACAGTTTTTCAAATATAACTATAAATTAAAGTGGGCGCCTTTTTTCGGTTTTTAGCATTGAAGCTTATGATTACATTTTCAATTAATATTTTACTCTATCACTAATATTATATACAAATAAAGAATTTGAATTCATTGCGCCCGTTTGACGATAGTTGACACCGTAACCAACACTGGTTTCAGTGGTAACAACAGAATTACCGCACACTGAGATATCGGCGCCATTTTTTTTCTCGTCACTCGACACTCGTTGCAAAGCTATCCGCTACTCGTCACACCTGGCACACACGCGTTTTCCAAATCGTGCTTTTTTCGCCCTCAGTTTATTTTTTAGTGTGAAAATCAACTAATTTATAAAATAATAAGGTTACATATGTATATGTCAAATAATTGCAAGTAAACGTATGCCAGTGTTTGAATTACTAATCAATTGTGATTCGAATGTGTGTGTGCGTTTTTTTAGTGCCTCCGAATGCAAAGTACGACGGCGACGCATAGTTCGACCGCAACGCGACGTTGATGTCAGTTTGTGTGTGTGAGTGTGTGTAAAATAAAAAAAGCAAGCGAATTGCGAAAGAGCAAAAAGGCAAGAGACAAAAAAACGTACGGTCAGCAGCAATCAAACAGGCACTTGGGCACACCGGGTAGTGTGGGGAAAGGCTGAGTGTGTAAAACAGACAAAAGACGCGCGCGCGGCGTGCAATGTGCTAAAAAGCAATAACAGCGCCCACCAGTGGAAGAGGAGGCGGGGTAAGTGTGTGTGTGTGTGTGTGCGTGCAAGCAAGCGGCGGCTGCGACAGTAACCGAAGGTGGCGGCGTGGCCACTGCTGTGTGTGTTACATATGTATATGAAATCCATATAAACACTACACATGTATGTGTGTGTGTGTGTGTACTTCAATGCAATACTTTGAATTACAATGATTTCGATTTTAAACAAAATAACTTATATGACAACAAAAATAAGCAACTAATTTATAATAATAAAAATATATCCCTCGTTCGTTCGCAGTGTAGCAAGGCCGTAAGCCACTTCGTTTCAGTGTTCAACCTAACAAAAACTCTGCGATCGTGGCGCCAAAGTGCAAATTGGTGTTGGTCCCGCAGCCGAAGCAGCATCAGCAACCGCAACAGAGTTTGAGAGCAAGCAGCAGCAGAAGAAGAATTAAGAGCGCCGCGTGTGTTGGAATCTCGTTGTCGTGACACACAGAGAAGCTCGCGCTCGCACACAGCGAGTCAACTATACAATACACACTCATACTAACACATATATACACGGGCACATACACGGCTAAACGTACGCACTCACGCACGCAAACAAAATTGCAACAGTGTGGCCGTTTCAGTTTTATTTTTTCGTTATTCTTATTTTCATTTCGCGCGTGTGCATGTGTGTGCGTACGCGTGCATTGTTGCTTTTTGTGCGTTGACGGGGGCCGGCTAAAATCCAATAATGTCCACATTTGAGGATGGCCAACAACAACAAGAACAGTCTTCACTACTGCAGCCTCGCACACCAGCTATATTAACGAATGAGGCATCCAGCAGTAGCAGCACCAACAACAGCAACGATAAGGTGAGTACAGCTGCTGCTACTAATGGCAGAGAAATAGAATACTCTTACTCACACACACATTCACACATTCCAATACGTTGTCTCCTCTCTTCCCTTTGTAGTCCACCATCATGAACAAGGTTAGATCGCGAGTAACAAGCATAATCCCAGATTCGTTGAGCAAATGGTTCTCACCAACTACGGAACAGCGGAATTCAGGCAATGCAGCAACAGCAGGAGCTGATAAGGAGCAGCCTACGTCGCATCAGCAACAACAGCACAATGGTAAACGTAAACGTAGCCGTCGTCGCATACGACTAGAAGCGGACGACGCGCCCGATACTATAATGGACGATGGCGTCGATGCTCAGGATTTAAACGAAGAGGAGGTACAGCTGGCCGATAACATTGCCGAACATGATCTTGCTGCCGAGGATGAGCAAACGCGACGCAGCGAATACAATGTCATCTTGTTACGCAAGCGTCAATTGGCTGTGACACGTGATACGAACGATGACGACGATGATGATGACGATGATGTCGAGGAAGAGGAGGACGACGATGAACCTGACGATGATGGTCAGCATAACTACCAGCAGCAGCGCCAGGGTCCGCAACGTGCATATAATACGAATAGTAGCGGTAATAGCAACATCGGCCATCCCATGGCTCAGTCGTCGGCGTCCGCGTCAACCTCGCAGCCATTGCAAAAGCGCAAACGCCTTGAGGTAAGTGAAACATCCGTTAAAACAGTGGAATGAGTTCGCAGCTTAAATTGATTAGGGAGAGATAATGTAGAAAGATTTAAAAAAAAAACACATGTACAATTTAAATAATCAAGTCAATTTGAGATTAGGCAGTTAAGCAAATAGAAACAATGTCTTGCAATTATCGCTCTACAGCAATGACTAATGACATATCTCTCTTGTGCCTTTGTTGCAGTTGGCGGAAACCATGTTTAGTCCCCATTACAGTGCGCATCGTCGTCGTCCCCAACTGCATGCCTCAACGCCGGCTGCTGTGAGCATCGATGGACCAACGCGCAACCAATCAGTGCCACCAAATCGCCTAACATACATGAACCTCTATGGAAACCAGCGTCTGCGTGAGCCCGCCTACAATTTCATGGCCGCCGGCTCAAGCAGCGAGGCTGCTGTTGCTACCAGCGGGGATCTGCCCATGAGGTGAGTTTGAGAGTTGAGTTAGCCAATTAAATAGTTGTGCCTAATCCTAAATCCTGGTAGCAGCACACGACGCACGCTGAATATTCCGCCAATGACTGAACGCCGCGAAACATCGCTGCCAAGCTACAAGCGGCAATCGTTGCTGGGACAACAACGGAGCAACAAATGGCGCAAGTGTTCGCCCATCAATGAGCTAACAACAACTACAGCATCCAGCAGCATTAGCAACGATCCCCAGCAGCAGCAACAGCAATTACAACAAACAATCATGTCGCGTCAGGAGACCAACAACAATAATAGTTGCAGCAGCAACAATAACAACAACGACAACAACAATAAGAGAGCTGTCACAGCCGTAGGTGGAACAGATTCTCAATCAGAATGCGGGAGCAACGAAAGTAATATAATAGGAGGAGGCTTACTGCGATTCACTCACTATACCCGCAACAGCGGCAACAACACCAATGCCAACAACAACAACAGCAGCAATAGCAACTTGTTCTATGCGAACTTACAGAGTCGCAAGTCTCTGTTCAATGCATATCCTGTCGCCAATGCAGCACCCCCGCCTCATTATAACTCCACATTGTCTTTGAACTCACTGGGCACTCGGCGGCGTTTCAATGCCTCCATCTATGGCAGCATGTCGGCGCTGAGCGACAGCCGCTTGTTGATGGGCAGCAGTAGAAACAGCAACAGCCTTGCCTCGTCACGTTCGCCATTCTATCAGGGACCCACTGCTTTCGGCGGCAGTGCTGGCAACAATCGTTACTTTAGTCAGGGAAATTTACCCTTGATTAATTCGGGAGGAAGCTCGCCGGCACCATCGAATAGCGATAGCCTTGGCAGCGGAATTATGGGACGTAATGTCAATTGCCATTACTCTGGCATAAAACCAGTAGAGATGCGTCCGCAGAGTTCATCACTGGCTGGAGAGGGTTTGTCGCAGACAGCACAACGTATCCTCGATCTGCTGGAGCATCATACAACGCCACTGATGGAGGCCAAGAAAATGGGCAGCACACTGCGTGAGCATCAGCAACAGCGTAGCAATCGATATGCCTCCAAGCCGTATGCCTTCAACAGCGGGTACAGCAGTAGGAAAAACGACATCCATAGCAACTCGAGTGTGGCGTTCGCTAGTGAACATGATTTGTCGTCAACAGCGTCGTCGTCATCGAATCTATTGGTGCCTACCATGCTGCAGCTGCTCGAAAGGCGTCGTTTGCAGCGTGTAACATCAAAAACGCGGCAACAAATCGAAGCTGCACTTCCGCCTGTTGTTTCGACTGCTTCATCCGCCTCGCCTTCGTCCCTGAGTCACATAAATAAGATGCGTTCGCGACTTTCGCATCAGAAGCGCAAGGATACGCGCGCTCAGGACGAAGAGTTGCCTCCACCGCCCGTTGAATTGCCACAAATACGCTTCCCCCTCATGGCAAATGAGCCGAAATTCGATCTAGTTATTGCACCGCCAACCAAGCCAACCCCGGCATCAACAAAGCCAGCTACAATTGCTCCCTTAACAGCAGTGTCAGCAGCAGCAGTATCAACTCATCAATTGAACAATGTGGACGCCAAAGGATCTGTCGGAGAATGCAGACCTGCTATTCAATTTCAATTTGATCCGCCATTGTATCTGAAATCAGCGATCAACAATTCAGCCACGACTACAATCAATCGCCGCCTTAAAGATTCGTATGAGTTCGATGCGCCGCAACCCATCCAACAGGGCAACTTGCTGTCAGCTCCTGCCTTCAATGGCGAAGACAAAAGACTGAAGAGTGGCTCCGTGCTCGAAGTGCTGCTACCAGCTAAATCAACTGAAGCAGCAGCAACCGCTACAACAACAAGTGTCGCAGCAGCTGCAGAAGCTCCGGCAATCAATCGTACACAGGGAACACCTATCGGCTTTGGCGATCAGTTCAAGAAAAGCGCCAGCGAATGGGAGTGCGATGCATGCATGGTGCGCAACAAGATGGAGTCCAGTAGATGCATTGCCTGCGACTCAGCAAAACCGACAGCAAAAGCAACGCCAAGCATCAATATCATCCCAAGTAACAACGCACAGCCAGCATCGGCAACAACAGTTACAACCTCAGTTGGATTTGATGAACGTTTCAAGCCGCCCAGCAACAACTGGGAATGCGATGCATGCATGTTGTCCAATCAGGCGTCGAGCAGCAAGTGCATTGCCTGCGAAACTCCTCGCAAGAAGAGCACCATCGCTGTCATCAGTGGCAGCAACAGCAACAACAGTAGTGGCAGCAACAGCAGTGGTAGCAGCAACAGCAACACCATCATCTCCATTAACAGCAACAGCAGCAACAGTGCCAATAGTTTCGGTGATGCTTTCAAGCCCAAAGCAAACACCTGGTCATGCGACACATGCATGGTTACGAATCAGAGCAGTAACAGCAAGTGTATAGCCTGCGAGACACCTAATCCCAAGGCGATTGGCAGCAGTAGCACCACCAGCTCCACTACCAACACCAGCAGCAGTAGCAGCTTCAAGTTTGGCTTTGCCTCGGTGCCTGAGGTGCCCAAGGCGGATTCTGGCTTCCAACAGTTGGTAGCGGCGCAAAAGTCAAGCAGCTGGAACTGTGAGGCATGCATGGCCCAGAACGCTGTGTCGCGCTACAAGTGCATCTGCTGTGAGCAACTGAAGCCGGGCACGGTAGCGGAGACGGTCAGCAACTCCTCGGCGCCTAAGTTTATGTTTGGCTTCAGCAACAGTTTAGCAACACCAGCAACTGCTGCTGCTGCGACGTCAGCAAATGCTGCTGCTGCGACGCCAGCAACACAGTTCAAATTTGGTTTCGCTGCAGTATCAGAAGCAGCAACGAGCGCCACAACAACAACTACTTTGGCTGCTAGTGCTGATACTGGCAAGGATGTGGGGGATAGCAACAAGTCCGTTGCAACCACATCAACAACAAACGTCAAAACCTCAGCTGCATTCGCGACAACAACAACATCCGTAGCAGCAGCTACAGCGACAACTGCTCCCCCTTCTCATGCAACTGGTTTCAAATTTGGCAGCAATGCTGCGTTGACTACGACACCCAGCACATCGGCCAACTTTAAGTTGGCAGTTTCGCAGCCAGCAACAACTGCCGTGTCGAACATCAGCAAGGCGAATACAATAACAACAACCAGCAGCAGTGGCTTTGGTCTCTTTACTGCGCCAGCAGCTACATCGACAGCAGCAGCAGCATCTACAACTACGGCAGGAGCTACGAATCCATTGCCAACATTTATGTTTGGCAGCAACAGCAGTAGTCTTGCCTCAGCAGGAACAACAGCAGCAACATCTGCAGTAACAACAATAACAATGGCAACAACATCGGCAAATGCGGCTCCTGCAGCGGGCAACAAATTGTTCAGCTTTGGTAATTTCGGAAGCAACAACACAAGCAGCAGTAGCAGCGGCGGTAGCACCTCACAGCCTACTGCACCTGTATTCAGTTTCGGCAGCAACAGCTTGGCGACAGCAACAACAGCGGCAAAGCCAGCAACATCAACTACAGCTCCTGCACTTGTCTTTGGCCAACCAGTAGCAACAGCTTCGACACCTTCATTTGGTTTTGGCAGCCAAACATCTCTGACAACAACAGCATTAACAACAAGCTCATTCACCACCACAAGCACCAGCAGCAGCAGCAGCAATTTCTTCTTTGGCACCCAAGTAGCAGCAGGAACAGCAAAAACTACAACTGCTTCACTGGGCAGCGACATCAACGCCATTAGCACCAACAGCCCGAACTTCTTTGGCGCCGCAGTTGCAGCAGCCAAGAGCAACATCAACACGCCAAAATCGGAGCCAACAATGTTCAGTTTTGGCAGCAGCGTCAACACACCCAAAATGAGCATGGCCAATCTCGGTGGCGGCAGCAGCACGACCACATCAACATTTAGTACGACACCGTTTAGCTTTGGAGCCAAGCCGGCAGCAGCAGTGCAGCCGGCTACATCAGTGGCGGTGCCAGCGACAACAGCAACGCCAACAATGGGCGGCTTCGGCTGGCCGGCAGCAACATCAACAGCCGGAACAGCAGCTGTTGCTACCAGCAATCTGTTTGCAGCACCAACATCAGCAGCAACAGCTGCATCGGTTTCGGCAGCACCAATATTCGGCAGCGGCCTGGGCAACATGACAACAACCACAGCTGTTGTTACTCCATTCAGCCGGGCAACAACACAGCCCGTTGCGGGTGGAGGAGGTGTGGGTGGTGCATCTGCCTCCGTGTTCGGCAGTGTGAGCAGTCCCTTTGGTGGCGCTGCTGCCGTGACGCCAGCTGCTCCAACGCTGGGCAACATCTTCAACAGCGGCGCCAGCAGCAGCACGTCGGCAGCAACAAATACAGCGAAGCCGGCATTTAACTTCGGCGCTGTCGCCGCTCCAGCTGCGGTAAGTTTGCACCACTCTCTCTCTTACTGCTCTTAAACTCACTTCTCTCTATTCGATTCTCTTGTGCAGCAGCCAGCATCGGGTGTCTTCAACTTTGGCGCAACGCCATCGGCATCGTCCAACCCAATCGGCATTTCAAAGCCGGCGTTCAATTTTACCGCATCGGGTGCAGCAGCACCACAAACGGCTGCATTTCATTTTACGGGAAACGCAGCAACAGCGGCAGCCAGCAGCACCGAGGTAAGTTGTGAGAGCAGAAAAGAGCATTATAAACAATTTCATTCAATATTCTCATCCACATCAAAAGAAAATTAAGAATGAGGTTTAAAAGGAAGCACACAAATAGAAAAGAAGCTGCAGTTATTGTTGTTGCTGTTAGCGGCTGTTTTTGTTTTTCATTTCATCTACATACTATATTTGCATGTCCAAACTTTGATTGTCGTCATCAGTGTGTTTGTTATCGTTGATCGATAACACACATGTACTTACAATTGATTCAATTTGTATCTCTATTTATGTAATTTTTTATTTTATCTCTCTTTTTTTTTACAAACTACTACTCTGTTGATTGTTGTTCGGCTCTCTATTATGTTGGATATAAAACAAAAATAAAACGAAACTACGTATACCTATCACATATTCTACACATATGATATATTTATATATAAATAATGTAATCCCTACTCCCCCCATGCTCACGTTTATTTGCAACCTTGAATCTCTATGTATACTCTGTAAACTTGTTGGGCACGGGCACGATATATCTACTACTATTATTACCACTACTACTATAACTACTTTCGTATTACTGAAACCACCACAACGAAGTCGAATCGAGTATTTCAATTTGGCTCCACATCGTCGTCGTCGACTAATGCCGGTGACAATGGTGGCGCATCCGGCGCCGGGCCAGCTGCTGGTTTATTCAATTTTACCGCTACACCATCGCAGCAAATGCAGGTAAAGAACTACTGTGGTGAATAACTTTTGCGATCTATGTATAACAAAAAAATAATAATAATCGAAGTCACCTTTATCGTAGTTGAGTAATTAGATTAATTATTATCTTTTATTGACACTCTTTTGGCTCTTTTTCATTTCAAATACATTTCATTTCAAGTACATTATCTCATCTAGTTCACATTGTCGCTGCATGTTGTAGTCTAGTGTAGTTGTAGTGCTTGTCAAACTGCAAAAAACAAAAAGGGAATGCCAAACTGTAGTATTTGAATTTCTTTATTGGTGTCGGTTGCCGCCTGTACACGCACACACGCATACTTAACTTATATATACACATGTATATTTGTGTATTTTTATTTGACTTAGAATTATGTATGTAGCTGCATGCTCAGCCGCCATGTTTGACAAGCATTCTGCAGCTGTTGATAAATGCGTAAACACCTACTACACTAACACTAACAAAAATAACAACAACAACAATCACACAAGATCGCATTCCCGCTCTCGACTTTCACACATATGCACATCCATCCATACATACACATCAACAAGTGCATCCTGCGTAGATGCAGAGCTTCATTCCATTGCAATAATCATATTTCCATGTGAAACTCTCTCTGCGCTCATTCCACACATACATACATAAATACATACGTACATAATACCACCAACCCACACCGAAATGCCAATAGTATTGGAGCAGCAATAAATTTTTGTGCAAATTGCAAATACGTAAAAGTTTATCGACGAAAATTGTAAAAACACTTTAAAACAAAAAACAAACAATATCTTTTGCAGTCAACGCCAAACGCCACTCCGTTCCAATTTAACGCCGGTGCGCCTGCGTCTGCTAATATATTTGCGTAAGTAGTGTGAAAACAAACGAGACAGCAACAGCTGAATCAGACACACAACAAAACAGATCAGAGCGTCCTGGGAGAGAAAGAGAGAGTAGCGAGCAGAGAAGAAGGAGAGAGAGAATTCAAATTCAATTGCAGCAGGCAAAACAAACGTACACACACGCACACACACACACACACACACACAATTTAAACACATTCGCACAACAAAAAACAGTAACAAACGACGCATTAAATTACCGTTAACTTTATGTTCTGCATATGTTTTAATTGTAAGGCACTATTTTTGTGTGTTTTGTTTTAGTTCACAAAATTTGAAGCTTACGTTTTGTTTTACATGCATTTGTATAACACAACACGCACACGCACACGCACACACAGAGACACCCACAGAGGCGCCCATACATGCATACATACATATTCATACATACGTACATGTTTATTGTGCCATTTTGTATACATATATGTTTTACATGTGTGTGTGTGTGTGTCCAACATATGAGTGTGTGTTATTTTGCAGAGAATACGCAAGCTGGAAAGCTTCCCCGCTTAGCTTGAAACTCTCTCTTTATCTATCCACCTCTCCCTTTCTCCCCAGGCTGACTGTGTTGTGTTTACAGTTGAGAAGACAACATGAAATTAACTTTTAACCCGTCTCCACAGCTTCAATCCGCCACCGTCGGGCAACAACACGCCAAATGTGCGCCGCAAGATACGCGCACCGATGCGGCGTATGCCGCCGCGGTAGAAATAGAAGTGGCGGCGCAAACGGCGGCCGCTACGTCTTCTGCTGCTGCCGCGAACGCCAATGCCGACGCCGACGCCAACGACGACGTTACGGGACACAACTGGACGATGCCGGAAACGGAAACGTTAACGGATACAGAAACAGGACAGCAATCGGAAACAGGATCAGGACCACCAGGACCAGGGTCAAGATCTCCAACGACAACGAAACCAAACATGGAACTGAAACTGGAACTGGAATCAGGACAGGAAACGGCGATATTGCAACGACGCAGCTGTCGTCTACAGCAGCGCAAACAGCAGCTGGAGAGTGAGCTGCAACTGCTGCAGCAGCGCCGACAGCAACAGAAGCAGATGCTCAACAAATATCGTTTTGTGCGCAGCAGCCCTTCCAGAAACTCCAGCGGCAGCGCCGCCGCAACAGCAGAAGCAGCAGCAGCAGTTGCGGATTTCCAGCCCAGGGCTGCCAGATCGTTGAAATTCGGCTTGCTGGCCAAATGGCAGACGCAAAAAAACAAATTAATTAATAAAATCAACAGCAACAACAACAACAATGAAGATGAAGAAGAAGAAGAAAACACCGCAGTATCGCCGCATGTAATGCGCAGTCGCTACAAACTGGTGCGGCGACGCAGCGCTAATGACTGAGAACAAAGGAAGAAGCTCCTCCACCCCCAAATGCAAAAGGACTGTGCGGCGCACAACGAGCTTTACGACTGGACAACAACAACAACAACTACTACTACTACAACAGTAACTACAGCAACAACAACTACTACTAATAATGCCGCTGCAAGGATTGGCGAGGAGTAACCACATAGGAAGAACACCTTTTACACAAGCTATTTAACATATACATACATAAATACATATAAGTTTTGTTGTGTTTTGCTCATCATCAGAAAGAAGAAAGAAGGAGAATGGAAGTAGTGAAGTAGAAGCAGAAGCAGAAGCAGAATGAGAATAAGATGCAACAAGAACTAGAAAGGGAAATGATGCGCAAGTTTTAGTTATCATGTTTTTCAATACATATAGTTATTTTTTTTTGCTTAAATTAATTTCTTGTAGATTTTTCAAATTTTTTAGCGCCACAATAATGATTAAACAAAAAAAAATATATATAAATAAAACTATATAAAGAAGTCTATGGAAATGATTGAAATACTACCTTATTGTCATCTATGAAGATTGTACATGCAGGCGCAGTAAGTTCTCGAGCAACATTTGCAACAGCAACAATACCAATATTAATAACAACAGCAACAACAAGAAGATGAAAAAGGACAATTTGTTGTAAGAATTTTAAACTTGTTTTATTATTATATTTTGGCGCTTTTGTAAACCTAAATAAATATAATACATAAAGTATATTTATTAATCTTTAAACGATAATTATGTAATAATTATGTTGTGAAATTGTAAGAAGAAATAGCGCAAAGAACTATACTTAATATATATGTATACGTATATATTTGTATTGCCTGGAATCATTTGTTTAGACAATTTTTACGGTTCGAAATGGTTATTTAGGGAAGAGAAAGCGAACGGAAGATTAAACTATGAACGAACATACATATAGCATATATAGTTTTTGTTGTTACATCATTTACATATATTTCCGTTTAATCCTTTGAATCGAAAGAAATAAAAAACTAAAAAATGCGCCCATAAGAATAAACAACAGCAGCAAAATCAACACTATATACACATATAGTTAAGTAAACATCAACTACAAATATATACTATGTGCGTGTTTTTTATATACATACATACATACATACATACACAGAAGAAAACAAATAACATAAGATACACACAAAACAAAAACAACAAGGAAAACAAACTGAAACTGAAACCCGAAGTCTTAGGCTTAAGTGACTCATAAAGATGAAGAATCAGGCAGTTGAGAGTTTGAAATCATTAATGTAAATAAGTATATATAACGGTATGATAAAATTAAAGAATGTGACAAAAATATATAACGTAAAAAGTGTTCTATGATCTCGCCTTGTCATGAAACCTCCTTTTAAACCCCCTACCAGGATTACCAGTACTCATAGCTCCGGCGAAAATAATAAGATCTTTGTGAGAAATGGCATTTTCTTTATTACTTGGCCTCTAGATTGATTCTGCATCAAAAATGTGGAACATGCCATGCGACCCCCCCTGTAAAAGCCTAACCTGGACATCTAATACTCATAACTCCGTTAAAAATCATCAGATCTTCGAAGAAGATATCTTTCTGCATCAAAATATGAATCTAAGATTTTCAAAAATCTTGACCTTCAATGGTAACCACCGGTTAAACCCAGTTTCTGAAACTTATTGAAAGCGCATAGGTTTCCGCATAGTTTTTGGTTTATTCAAGAACTATTTACACATACAATTCTAGATCATGTACATAACTTATATAACTTAATTGTCTTCGCCCTCCTCGTCGCCATCGTTGTTCTGTGCTTGCGGTATATTGCTTTCCACATCAAAGAAGGCTTTTCTACTACGTTTCGCGTCTGTGGCCAGCTGATCCCCTTCAAACTTGGCCGCTGTACGCTTGCGTAGCTCATCCACATCCATGCCCTGATCCTCAACGGTAGCCCACTCCAGCACAATACGACGTCCATACAAATGGGTAGAGGCACTCAGAGCCTCAAAAGCGCGTTTCGCTTCCGCCTTAGACATGAAGTCGACGAAACCGAAACCACGATGCGCATCCTCGCCGGGTGTCAGCTTCTTGGGGAGTCGCAGGGAGCGTAACTCACCGAATGCCCTAAAAGAACCAAAGATAAATATGATTAATAATGCTAAATGGACTTGGATTGATTAACTCACTTGAAGATGTCGCGCACTTCACGGTACTGCGCCTGGAAGGGTATATTCCGTACCAGAATCTTGGTGCCATTCTGCTTTTTCTGTGTCACCTGTCGACGACGTGCACCATCATCTTGAGTTCTGTAAGAGAAAAGTAAGATTAGCCTGTTTTCCAGTTTGGAGAGGATTTGCATACTTAAGCACACGATCGCTGCGCTTGAGCTCCACCAGATTGCCATCGATTTTGGTCAACTGCATATCCTTGAGAGCCTGGGCAGCAACAGTGGCCTTCTTGAACTGGATGAAGCCATAGCCCATCGAGTTCTGCCTTTGCGGATTCTGTTGATCTTTACGCTTGGCAATCTCCACGGTATGAACTTTGCCCAGATGCTTGAAATGCTCATACACAGTCTCCTGCACGGTCTTAAAGTTGAGATTTCGTAGGAAAATAGTCGTATCCGGTTCAGGTTCATCGTCATTATCCTCCTCTGGCTCCGGCTCTGGCTTGGCCTTCTCCTCTTTATCTTCCGGTTTGGGTTCGGTTTTGGGTATTATCGCCTCACCGTTCACCGTCCTAGTGAACGTATCTTCTGGTGCCCATTCCAGAAAGAGCGGCAGATTCTTGAACTTGCTGAAAGCAAGCTTCTTAAACGCCTGCCGTGCCTCGGAAGGATCACAATACTCGATCAGTGCCGTCACGCCACTGGGCGGCAGCACGATGCGTCCGATGGGACCGAACTTACTAAAGATCGGTGACAGGTCCTTGACTTCAGTAGCCGCTGGCAAATTCTTGGCCAATATCACAGTCTTCGAACGCTTCTGTGTGGGTTCATCGAAGGCGCTGAGCCGAACGCCTTCCTCCTCGAGAAACTTCTTCATTTCAATCACGATCTGCGTTTCACCGAGGGCCAAACGTACTGCAGCACTACTGCCACCCCCGCTGGTGTCCAATATTGTCTCCTTGCTGATCTTGAATTGCTTTGCTAGTATATCAGCGACGGCGTTGGCGCCCAGAAATAGCGAGTTCCACCCGATGGGTTTTTGTGCGTTCTGCTTCAATTTCAATGCCTTCTTTTGCTTAAAGGACATTCCAGCCATTTGGTCCTCATCCGCCTGCGCATCCTCGTTGTTCGTCAGCTCTTTGCCGGGCAGTAAGTGTAGCAGACGACCGTGGAAATCACTGCCATCAAGGGCATTGAATGCCTTTACCGCATGCTCAGGCATCATGTACGTGACTGTGCCGAAGCCCTTGATCTGTCTCGTTACCTTGTCAACCGGCAAATTGACTTCGACGACCGGACCATACTGCTCGAAGAGCTTCTGCAACTCTTCCTCGGTCGTTGTGTATGCCAGATTGCGAAAGAAGATGCGCCCCGAATCGCCGATGTTTTCCTCACTGCGCAAACTATCATGCTGCTGTTTCCACTTGGCATTGGCAGGCGTGGCCGACTCTTGTGAGCTGGCTGCTCCATCGCCTCCATTGCGATTGGCTTTGGTCACCTTGTTCTTTTCGGTAAAGTCCGAGAAGAACACCTGTTTGCCCTTGATGAAACTCTTGTTCTTCAGCATACCCTTGGCCATGTCCTTCTCGGTCTTGAATCCTACATAGCAGAAGCCGTGAACTTTGCTAGGCAGACGAACCGAGTGTGGTTTCAGCGGCTTGAAGAACTTGACAACATCCTGACGCTTTGTATTATACGGAACATTGTGTATCTTAATGGTAAACAGTTCCAGATTGCTTTTATCGGCCTTCGGTTTTGTTTTCGTCTTTACGGTAGCCTCTTTTGTCTCGCTCTTGCCGGCCATCAGAGATTTCATGTACTCCAGATCACTGATGGGTTTCTCCGCGAGCTTGTCATCGCCTGCTTCCGTTTCTTCCTCAGCCTCTTCATCGCCTTCACCTGCATCAACACCGCTATCATCACGTGCCGTCGCTGGTGCTTCTGCCTCATCGTCTGACCCGACTCGCTCTTGCTTCTCTACATTAAGCCCCGCATCGTTGGCCCAGAGCGACCTTGTCTTGTCATGTGCTTGCAAAAACTCCTGGAAAGCCGGATCAGCCTTGTGTTTGCTAAGAATTTCGTCGACTTTGTTTTGCTTTTTCTTATCATTCTTTTTGTCTTTGGATTTATCTGTTTCCGCCTCTGCTTCTTTCAGTTTGTCCAAATTCTTTTTGCTGTCCTTCGCATATTTACTCCACGATTGCGGTTTCTCCTCGCTGCCCAGCGCCGCACATGATTCGACACGCACGCGGCTCGTCTGGATGCAGGTATTGTCGAAGTGTTTGATGGCCGCCTGTGCCTCCGCCTCGCTGCTGTAGCCCACAAAACAGAATTGCCGAAATTTTCCATCAGGCGTGTATTTCAGCTGGAGATCTGTGATGGTTCCCTTGGTACCGAATATATTGCGGAGTTTCTCCTCACTTATCTGCCAAATTTACACGGTTATCTATCAGTGGGGGACAACAACTCACTACTTACCTGCTTGGGCAGTTGTTTGACTATAATTCGCGACATTTTGTGTATTAATTACGGCAGTTTGCTAATGAATTTAAAAGAAATGCATTTTGTTTACGCTCTGCACGTGTTATAATGCCTGCCAGCTTGTTGAAAGGTGAACAACGATATGGCAGCACTATTTGAATTATCGATAAGTTTTTTTTTAAGAGAAACAGATGTTTGTGGACCTTTACCTTGGACACCACTGTGCGTGTTGTACCAACATCGCTGTACCAAAAACATCGCATAAAATCTAAGCAGCAGTGTGACCGTAAATATATTTAGTATTTTTGCGTGGTCTAAAAGTAGTAGAAATTACACATTCTTTTGGGATTTTGTGAAATGACCGTTTCGCGATTTTTAAAAAAGCTTTAATTTTTTATTCAATACAATTTCTGCTATTGAAGGTGGACGACACGATAAAATTTAAAAATCCACTTTTAATCACTGACTTAGGTTCGTCATGTATACCTTGCTCGATCAGCGTTTCCAGTACGTAGAACGGGTTCAAAAGAGGACTGGAAAATAGCGGTAAATAGCTGGAAGTGACAAATTTTTCATGTCATGCTGTCTTTCGTTTTAAATTAAATATAACGCATTAAGACATGTTTGTGCGCTCAAAGAGTTACGAAGTGGATGCCAATACGAGTGCAACACTCTCCATGCCCGACTCCGACGGGGAAAGTAATAGTGGCCTCGATGTGACATCCAGAGAGAAAAAAGCCCGCCAGCCGGCGGCCATTCCAAAAATTTGCAAATGCTTTATGAGCAACTACCGCGACTATTGCCAGCAGACATCGGTGCACGGGGTACAGTATTTGGGCGAAGAGAAGCGACCGCTAAAGGAGCGTGTCTTCTGGCTATGCGTATTTGTGGTGTCCATCTACTGTTGCACTAAGCTCATCTACAGCGCTTACACCAAGTGGAACGAAACGCCGGTAATCGTGAGCTTTGCCGAGCGATCGACACCGGTATGGAGCATACCATTCCCGGCAGTCACCATTTGCTCGGAGACGAAACGTGTGCTGAATGCAAGCGGCAAGACATCCTATGCGGACCTATATAAACAGTTTGCTGACGACAGTAAGGCGACACGGATATTCAGGCCGCTTAACGTGAGTAAGCGGGAAATGGAGGAGTTTCGTACGTTGTTGCACGTCTGCAATACGCAGATAATCGAACCTAGTATGCCACTTATACCGGGCAAACAGCTCGACTACTCGGAGGTGCTGCAGCGCATGCTGCCGCCATTCGACCGATACTTTTTCTACTGCCGTTGGCTGAGTCGCTTCAACGAGTGCGACAAATACTTTCGTGAGACCCTGACGGAGGAGGGCATCTGTTACACCTTTAACAGTCTGCATCTCATGGATATTTACCGCGAGGATACGTATCAGTATCAGCACAGCAAAAAGGATAACTCATCGCATTCGAGCTGGTCCCTGGAGACGGGCTACGATGCCGCCAGTGATGTGGAAACGTATCCGGCACGTGTTCTTAGCGCAGGTGCACGTTCGGGTATTTTCATGGCATTGCAGAGCTTCAAGCAGGAGGTTGACTATGCCTGCCGTGGGCCTGTGCAGGGATTCAAGGTGCTTCTCCACGCCCCTGACGATGTACCACAGGTGTCCAAGCAATTCGTGCGCATCCCAATGGGCCGCGAGGTGCTGATTGCTGTCAAACCGAGCATGATAACCACATCTGCCGGCATTGCCGAGTACCATCCTCTGCGTCGACGCTGCTTCCTTAGCGACGAACGCTTTTTGCGCTTTTTCAAGGTCTACTCGGAGTCAAACTGTCAGCTGGAGTGTCTGGCCAACTTTACGCTGTCAAAATGCGGTTGTGTCAAGTTTTCCATGCCACGTAGCCTCGACATGCCCGTCTGCGGCGAGGATAAGATCTATTGCTATGATCGTGCCGAGCGGGAGCTGCAGGTGCGCGAATTCCAACGCGTTCGCAGTCTCAATGTTGCTGGAGAAACGCCGCACGGCGCTGAATCTGCCTGCAATTGCATGCCCGCGTGTACCTCGCTCGCTTACAACACGGAAATCTCGCAAGCGAACTTCGATTTGGATGAAATGCTTGCCGCCGAGGGAGATACGGAGTTTCTGAGCGAATACCCCGGCTCTCAGATGTCCAGGCTGTCGATTTACTTTAAGCAGAGCCAGTTCATAACCTCGAAACGCTCAGAACTGTATGGCGTCACCGATTTCTTGGCCAACTGTGGTGGCATTTTTGGTCTCTTCATGGGTCTCTCCATACTCAGCCTTGTAGAGATTTTGTATCACTTTACTTTGCGTTTCGGGGTCAACCTGAAGCATCAGTTTAAAGATAATCTGTAAATGTTTAATTTAAGCAGATCAAATTGTGCAACTATTTATTTATTAGCTAATTAGAATTACTATGCATTAAGTGTTTAAATTTTATTGTTATTGTTATTATTATTATATGATTTCCTCTTTTATTTTCAAAATTCAATATTATGAAACATTTTATTATAAATACGTTGTGAAAGTAGATTGTGATAAATGTGCAGTGATAGTGAAAGAAATACAAATATATTTAGTGGATGAAAACATATTGCCTGGAACTATTTCGCTGCGAGGCGGTGTCATATCACCACGTCTCACACGAAATAGTACCAGGCATCCACACAGAGCAACAAGCAGGCAGTGAGCGTCATGGAGCTGAGCTAAGGCGTGCGGAAAGCAGCAGGAAATGACCACTACGTCGGCATCAACCCAAGAATCTGATGAGCTGAACTCAAAATAATACCAGGCACCCAGATGGCAGTAGCAGATTGCTGTGGTACTGAGGGAGCACGTGGCAAGAGGACTTTTTGGGCTCGCACATGGGTTTGTTATTGTTTATATGAGAGCCTCCATGTGGGTTTGTTATTGTTTTTATCGCAACCACCACGTGGTTCCTTAAAAGTTACCAAGCGCCACGTGCTCGCTCCTAATACTGCAACCTTCTGCTCGTTTCTGTTCTCCTGGTACTATAGGTTGTCAGCGAAGCAATTTACTTTGGAACCGGATCCCCACGTGGGATCCGCCCCTCTCGGACGGTCTTTTACCATGTGCGAACCACAAAATGTACCAGGCAACCAAAAATCAGCAGCAGGTTGCTGATTTACTGAGGACCACGTCGCGGAGATATTGTGGAGGGCTTGCACGAGGGTTTTTTGTTGTTTAGATCGGATTCTCCAAGTGGGTTTGTTATTGTTTTAATCGCAACCACCTCGTGGCTCGCCTTGAGTTACCATGCGCCACGTGCTCGCTCCAAATACTGCAACCTTCTGCTCGTTTCTGTTCTCCTGGTACTTGTTGCTGCCAGCTAACCAAATTGGATTATTCTGATGATGCTTGGGATGGTATCACCTGTCGCGCTCTGTTGACATGGTTTTAGCTCATCTACTGCTACGGATATCTACTGCTGCTGGCTCCTTCACTCTGACAGCTTGCTTGTTGCTATTTATGGATGCCTGGCGCTATTTAGTGTGAGACGAGGTGAAAGTACACCGCCTCGCAGCGAAATAGTTCCAGGCAACATGTTTGCACCCACTGCATACATTTGCATTTTACTAACAGGATTTCTCACTACTACTAACTCACTAACACTCCACATTCCACCGAGCTTGGTATACAAAATTGTATAGGTAGAATGATGGTGTATTTTCGGGTCGAGAGCTACTGAGTTTAGCTACCTTGATTTGTTTTCTATCTGGAAATTAACCTACATTTCGAGTTTGAACGCAATTACCATATTGCAACATAGAGTCCCCACTAAGAGAAGCAGCATCGAACATAAAAAAATAACAGTTTGTAATTTATGTCATGTATTTGGAACAAATGAACTTCGTTTGTCACAATGAGACAGTCGTCTAATACTCAAAATAAATGGATTTTATTCTTATCATTTTTGAAATCAGTTAATTAGAATTTGATCGCTTGGGTAACAGTTCATTCGATAAACAGTTGCATGACTTGCTCCCAAGTGAATCTGATTTGTTTATTACTATTTTAATGTATGGTTTATAGCACCGCATCAGGTTTATAGATTTGTAAGTATATGTATGCAATTTATGGTTGCCCGATTCATTTTACATTAACTTTTTCATTCTGCTTTTGTTGCCATTGTTGTTCTTAAGCGTTTTGTGTACAAATTAAGTAGCTCAAATATGTTTAGTATATGCTTGTTTTCGTGTAGGTGTATTTGTGTGACTATGTGCATATGTTTTATATGTTTGTATATCTATATATTTACATTTTTGCATACTGTAATCGAAGATCAACTCAATTGCAATTAGCGTATTTAGTAACTAAGCCGCTGCTCTGAAACACAAATACATACACAACAAATAATAATAGATTACAATTAGAAAATAATAATGTACAGAACAGAACGACGCACAGATGATCGCGGAACGACATACATTAACGAAAAGGTAGGGTATGCACCTTTAGCATGTTCGGTAACTTTCAGGTACTGACATAGGCTGACAATAAGCTATAGTTAATTTTCGTACAAGTTTATTTTGGGTTTTAAAAGTCCAATTACTTATCAAGCTACATATACCTACAAGTTACCGAGTCGTAAAATACCCCATAGACGCAACTAAACGAATATTACAAATGGATACACAGATCAATTGTCGAAAATAATAAAAAATTTAATCTGCCTTGTCTGTACTTGTCATCCTTATGGCATGCAAAAATCTTTGCCCTTTTGTGAGTGTGTGTATCTGTGTGTCTACACGCGTATGCACTGTATTAAATGTATATATATATATATATATATATATATATATATATATATATATGTATAGATATAGTTAAGATATTAGTTGCTAATACGCTGGCGCACGGTTCAGTTGGATATGCGACTCTATTTGCAGTCGTCCGCTTGAAGTATCTCAAAGTCGCTATCATCGGATGAATCAAGAGCTGTAACCTGGCGTCGATGCTGCTTTGACGCAGATGCTGCAGAGTTGTCCGTACTATCTCGTCCCACCTCGGCAGCAGCATTGGCAGCGCCCCACTGTACCAGGCCGGAGACGAGGCTGGGCAGCAGCGCCTGCGCTTGTGCCTTGACCGCCATGGCCAACAGGTTGCTTCCTGCTCCTGTGGCATCATCGTTGCTGCTGGGCGGAGCTGTCAATTGGCGTAAAGATGAGCCGCCAGCATCGACACTGCTGTGATCGGGAAACTGCAGGCCCTTGGATAGACTCTCCTCCGACGAGGACGAGGTGGTAGACAACGATGAGTCGCGCTTAAAGTGGCCCTTGCAGAAATCCATTTTTTTGCCGGGCGCCGATGATAATGTGAGATCTGCGGCGAGCTGCTGGCTTGGCCCCTTGGTGACGAGTGGCACCAGATCATCATCCTCGTCTGTGGAGTTTTCATCGATTTCGGGTATAACATCGGGAATTAATAGCTCGGCGGGTATATCATCGCTACCATCCTCGTCGTCATCCTCATCGTGCACACCATGAACATCGGGCGGCGAACTGATCATGGCCACATCGCTAGCGCGTTCCAGCACGAACATGTTTGATTCATTGACATCCGGCAGAAACTCATCATCCGCATCGGCCTCGACATTGGTGTAGTTGATCTTCTCCGACCATTGAAAGTCTGCAAAGATTGTGAGTTAGCACAGAATTTCCAACCATATAGTATATTTCACTTACCTTTATGTTCGATTTGCAGCAGCTTGAAGTTGTACTTGGTCGAGACGAGGGCGGATAGCACCAGCAGGGTCAGCACCAATGTGGAGCCGGATATCAAATGGCCGAGTATGGCCAACGAGGCCAGGCAGCCGCCACTAACTAGACAAAACATTCTGGGCGAATCACGACGCCAATCCTCGGCGCTTTTCAGCCACGATTCCAATTTAGCGCGCAGCTGCGGTGTGAGGACAACGCGAAAGCTGCAGCGCGTCCAGTAGAGCCAATAGCTGAGCAGGCCCAGGAAGAGCACACCCAGCGGACGAACACTGCAAAAGAGCAAACAGATCAGAGGATCAGCTTAGATCACTAAGTACAAGAATCGAGAATCGAAAATATAATGAACCGTAGATGACAACGCGCCGAGAACATCTGTTCATCGGATCGTTAATTACCAACTACATCTATTTATGTCTACATATATTTGAGCTTACCCAAAACCAATACCCCCTACCCCCCGGGTTTGCCAAAAAAAAACATGTTCTACCCGTACCAGGAAACACTTGCTTCCTCACGAGTTCATACATAATCTTTCAAGCAGGTCAAACCTGGTTTCGATTTTCATTTCTGCGGAATGCTTAGCATGGCTTAGCTAAAACGCTGATGTGCTCCCTTCGGCGGAATATTAATAACAACATACCCTATGATCAATTAACAAAGGGTAGCTAATACGCCCACTTATCCCTTTGCGTAACTTAGGTAGTAGGGAGTAGGTATTGGTCTATCAATATATAAATTAAGATTTCTTATATTTTTTTAAAATTATAATCAAGAATATATTATCAACCCATACGTTATACGTAATGATGTTAATTCAAAAGTTCATCAAAATATATTATGAATAAAACTGTGACGTGACCGTCTACCTCTCTCACGGGCTCTCTGTCTCTCTTGCTCTCTACAAAATGCGCGACTTCCGTATTTTATCAAATACCCTGCATGATAGTATATTAAGCGGCAGAACAAGTTCTATTGGGATAAAGCGC
The DNA here is from genome assembly GCA_018151445.1 of Zaprionus inermis. Lineage (NCBI taxonomy): Eukaryota > Metazoa > Arthropoda > Insecta > Diptera > Drosophilidae > Zaprionus > Zaprionus inermis. Next base: position 796,996 of record JAECXD010001052.1, read on the forward strand.
TATAAATCAGCCGATCCAATTACTCATGTATTGCGTGCAGAAATATTTATATAAACACACACACATCAAGATTAATCAGCTTATTTATATAGTCAACGTTGCGATTCTACGAAGATTAGAGTGTTGAATGTGGGACAAATAGCGAAAGTTGGCATTTCCTTAGTATCGCGACTTATCAGGGGATAACAATGACAATAACAATAAATAACTACAAACAAAGAGTTGATTGGGATTTAGTACAGGGTATTTTCGAGCACATATGCGCCAGTATATATATATATTGTTGTTCATATGATTTGCGCGGCAGGCACGTCACACACAAATATAAAATGTTTTGTTTGTTTGACTTTTTACGCTGACGACTTGTTTTTCTGCTAAGAACCGACAAATTATCATTATCTCGCTTATTTGCCTTTCACAGCAAAATCGCACTTGGCGTATCATCTGATTCTCTTTAGTTTCTATTGCTTACAAAGTAGTGAAACACAACGGGGACAGCGATTGAGATAAAAAAAAGTAATTGCCAAAAAAAGAGGAAAACTAATTGTTTATTGATTGAAATGCACATAGAACGACAATGTATCTATGTGCATGTCTTTTTTTAATGCAATTAATTACAAAACGAGAACAATACAGATACAACATGATTCAAAAAACAGCTACCCGGCATTTAAGCAGTTTTTTTTTTAAATCCCATGAGTTATCATTCTTAAGGGCAGCTTGGTTTGAAATTCAGATTCTGTTGCAGTTATCGATAGTCGACATTTGCCCATTATTTTTATGTACCTGATACTTTTCTGCCAGATATACAAGTTTTAACTGCATAATAATATTCATTGTTTTTGCTTTTTAAGTTTGCTGATAGTTGAATAGAATGGTAAACAAACTAATACGGAAAGTGACAAGTGCATGCATGTGCCCGTTCTACACTTCAGATAAACTCTGTGCATGTATGTACATACTTAGATGGATGTTAGTAAGTATGCATAGGCGATGTGCATATGTATGTATAAGTATACTTTTGTACTTTTGGCGAGCTTTGTCTGAGGCTGCGTGCGATTCATTTCAACTGCATTTTTCTTTGGTTAATTACGCCACAGCGAGAATTGTGATTGCAAACGCATACATATACATAAAATCTATGTATGCACACAACAGAATGCCCGACACGAGAAACATCTGCACTGTGGGGGGTATGAGACGCATGGAAATGACAATTTTATATGTACATGCACATGTATATATGTACATATATGTATATAAAAAGCCAACCACACATATAACGCAACAGACTGCCCACCACATCGAAAGGAACATGGAGGGGTAGGGAAAGGGAGAGGCGAGGTGCAAGGGAACACGAGCAACCAGCCAAAACGAAGGTGTAAGCACGTACATATACTCATGCTTGCATGTGTGTGTGCGCATTTACACATACTTATTCCTAAAATAAAACATTGCAACTTTTAAAAATTGGCCACGCGACGTTTCATCCGTTGCTTTGGTGTGCTCGTGCTCCTCTCCCTTCCCTCTTCAACACACACTCCATCTCTCTCGCTCTCTCTTGTTATTACACTTTTTTTTTTACACTCAATGCGGTCGCCGGCTATAGAACTTATTTATATTTTCACTTCCTTATGGAATGGGAATGCGTTTGGGGTCTGACCCAAATCGAGGGGCGACAGCACACTTTAAAGTTAAAATATTTATGTAAATTACATAGGTCTGAATGACATTTTAATATAGCTTCGTATTTATTATGTATATATGTATGCATGTACTTACCAGGATATTAAAATCACCGAGACAAGTGCAACGGCTGCGCCAAGTATCGTCAGCCGTGAGGGACGTGGAATTTGAAACATTATTTCTTATTATTGTTGCTGCTGACTTGAAGTACTTTTATTGAAGCCTGCTGCTTTTGCGTTGTGGTTTATTTATTTCGAGTTCAGTCCAACTGATTAGTGATTTCTCATAGTTTATTGCAATAGAGTAAACGAAATACTAAACGAATGAGCACAAAATTACCGTTAAGTTGAGTAAGGTTAGTTTCAGATGAATCAACTGGGTTGAATTCAATCATCAATCGATGACAATCGAAAATTGAATCGATCGATCAGCTGTTCGCGCATGGGCGCACTTGCACTTTCTCACTAAATGCCAGAGAGCAGAATGTCAGTCAATTTGCACAGCGGTACGAAGCCAACTTGTTTGTCCGGCTGACGATGCTGTTGCTGCTGCGGCGGCTGCGCTGCTGCGTAGAAATGAAATATTGCTGCACGAAAACAAAAAAATGGCAATTTACCAAAAAAATAATGCAAAATGAAAAGTCCAAAAATGAAAAGCAATTTTGCTGCTGCTGTTTTTGTTTTCATTTTTCTTATTATTATTATTATTGTACATTGGGAAGAGACAAAAACAGAAAAGTTCACTTTCTAGGGCAAAAACGCTCTCAGAATTCGTCATCGCACCAGCCATGGACTTAAAATAACAATTTGATTTAACAAAAATAAAAACAAAACAAAGAGACTGAAACTGCGTTGCGGCTGGTGCCAAAGTTTAATGTGCAGATATGTATGTTTGTATTGGTAACTGACTACTGCGACTTTAAGGACCTCGGCCAACTACATATATATGTACATCCATTTATATATCACACCTACTCATTCGCACTGGCACAAACTTCATGAAGCACTGCTCAGCTGAGTCTGACTTTGAAATGGGCTGCGTTGACGTTGGTTTGACATAGACAGCAACGCCGGCGGCGTGCGGTAGTGAAAGAGAGAGCAGGAGGGGTGGAGCGGGCTCGTGAACTGCCCATCAAATGCTACATGAGAACTGAAGTTGTGATTATAATAAAAACAAAACCAATTAATATAAAAGCGAAAAGAAACAGAAGACAAAAAATGTAAACGGCAAAGTTGTTTGGCCTTCAATGTCTTTTCAATTGCGTCGCAGAATATACACATATCTATATACATACACACTTGTATGTATGTGTGTTATATATAAATGTATTGAAGTATGCGTATAATGTGCGTGCGAGTGTGTTTAACATATGCATATTCACATGTATTTATGTACATATGGATAACAGCGTGTATTTGTTGTCATTATTGTATTTCTGCACTCATGGTATGTACGAAGTAATTAAATACAAATGTACGGATCCAAAGTGAGCAAAGTAAATACAAAGGGAACAAAATAGAAAAAAAGGCCAACGCGAATTGCTGGCAGTCAAGTGACTTGTCACTACCCCCTTTTCCGCGACCAAGGCAAGCATTGCGAAATGAAGGAATAAAAATGACACTGCAGAACTACCTTCCCCTTTGAGAACAAACTAAAACGCAGTTACAGTTACAACTCGGTACTTCCAACCACACACAAAGGGCAGTTGCTCTGGATAACACGCACACAAGGACATACACAGATACAAAAGGCTATTTATTTTCCGCGCACATGTGATTTTTCTATTTAAAAATATTTGATTTTTTATATTCGATTTTAAAAATGCACAATGAAAACACACATGCATATATGTATGTTATTTGTGGCTTTTGATTTATCTTTTTCTGTAAATTCGCACACACTTGCACTCACAGCTAAAATTCGCATGGAACAGCACGCAACAGCACAAACAAAAACAAAGAATATTGTAAGACGCGATGCGGGCGTGTAGATAGTTGGTATTGAATGGGCGAGGGGAAGGGCGGTCAGGTCGTATGTCCTTCTATGTATATCTTTATATCGCTAAGCACACACGGAGAGACACTCAAAATAAATATAATTTATATACTTTTGACTTATTCTCGCCGCTTGCGCGTTACCAATGAATGAATTGGTATTTTTTCCGTTTAAACTCACACAATAAACCAAAACAACAAAAAACTGATAATAACAACTGAAGCAGCAAACGCGCAACACGATATCAAATGCTATGTTACGAGCATGTTAGCCAGCTGTCTTCGCTGGTTCTCTATCGAAATTCCGATAACCACACTTGCTGTACAATCGATTGGCACCGCAGCGTCTGTATGCCAAAATTGTCCCTGGAGCGCCGAGCGCGCGCGTACAAGCCAGACCTGTCAACTTGCGACAATATAAATTGAATTTAAAAAATCAAATTGTTTGGCAGGCCGGCTCACAAATACAACAACAGAACACCAAGCTGGAAAAATAAACGCTTCAATAGTGCTTAGTTTTATTTTGGTTAGTTTAGTATTATGTTTTTCTTTTTTTAATTTATTTTCGATACATATTGTTGTGCAAGAAATGTGCCAACCGTAACCAAAACAGGCACGCGCGTTCCCCTTAAACTGTCATAGCAACAGCCAAAACAAATGGTTAAGTTATTTTTTTAGTTTCTTTCATTTGGCACATCGTGAAAAATCAAAACATTCAAAATTCCATGTGCAGATAAACAAACATATAAAAAAGAACTACAACATACAGGCCTACCGATGGACACCGATAACGCTAGGTGTGTCTGTCAAATTCCAATTCCAATTATGGTTCTAATTGCGGTTGTTTTCTTTTTTATTCAATCTAGTTGGGCAATGGATATATTGCGTGCCGCCACAGAACAGCAGACAACTTCAACATCAGCGCAAGCCGATAGACACAGTATCACACCCACTGCCGATTCGAGCTCGGATTCACCTCCGACGTTCGTGTCCCAGTTTCGCATCGATGGGCAACCCATTTTGCCGCCGCTGGTGAGTAGGAAATGCTCTTGCTTGGGTGCGCCATCATTGAAGCATGTAAACCAAATTCTAACAGATGACAGAGGAAAAACGACGCGAGATGCGGGAGCTGCGCAAGCAAGCTATCGCGCTGGAAATACGTGGGTATGGTATGGCAAAAGCCAGCATATCGGCGACAACCTTAGACGACAAAGCGTGGTCGGTCTCCGATACAGACAGCAGTAGGACAAGCAAGGCCAGCAAGATCAGCAGCAGCCGATGTAGCAGCGTCAGTCTAAAAAGCAACTGCAGTGCACCCAGTCGGGAAATAATGATTGAAACGCGTCGTCAAAGTAAACTGCAGCAGACGAAAACTTACATCTATGACAGCACACAGCAGCCGCAATTGGCGCAGCATTTGCTGGAGCCGCCGCCACGCAGCCGTCCGCAAACACTAAGCATTGGTTCAAATCATTTGCTGGTGCCGACGATTTGTGTAAATCCGCCCACACCGCTATGTGAAAAGCAGCCTCCTAAGCCGCCACCATGTCCACAGATCTGCCCAACGTTGGAGAGTCTGTGCAACCGGAAGCTGACCGTGGCACGCCGAAAGCTGAATAATATCACAAACCGCATAATGCACTTCGAGCAGACCGGCAATTTTGGTCCATTATGCGAGGAGCCAATGGAGTTGCTGTGGCAAAACCAGGCGATGTTTACGCCGCTGGTGGACAAGCGAATGATACAGCGTTCAAGTACAAGTCCCGCATTGCATGCTGGATACACAAATGAGAACCAGCAGATGCAACGCTCTCGCTCCTTTACGCTGGATCAGCCATCGCAGGCACTGGTCGAACATATGCAGCGGGTTGCAAATGAAACGTCTACTTCTGCGGATGCGTCCACACCGACGATGTCGCTCTCACCATATCGTGCACCATCGTTGTCACCGATACCAAAGCCGCCGACTCCGCCACCAATTCCGTCACAGGCAGTTGTTGAAGCTACTCCCATGACAGGATCGTCACGTTGTCATCTTTCGTTGCCCGGCAGCACATCGTGTTCTTTCGCCCAAGGTATAGAACATTTGCGTCGTGACACCATCGAGTCCAAGGCAAAGCAGGTGCACCGGTCTGCGAGTGGCCAAAGTTTTGAGATGTGCAAGACCGTGTCAATGTCGGGCAGACGAAGCGGTGGCCACACGCCCGGACGACTGCAGCACCAACAGCAGCAGATAAAGGAACTGCTGGAGCGTGCATTGCACGAGACGACGGATGCGATGGAGGAGCAGAATGTGGAGAAGCGCCGTCAGCTTGCAGTGGCCAAACAGAAGATGCTAAAGGACATAAAGTCTGCGCATAGGGATCGCTTCCAGCAATTGATGCAGTATCAACACGAGGAGCAGCGTCGCATGCAGGCCGAGTTTGATCGCCAGCAAAAGCTTCTTATCGAGCAAATCTGCGCTGATATCAATGTCTCGATATATGCTCAAGATCAGTTGATTACGGCCGGAGGTGGGGTGTTAACCAATGGGAAATCGGAATATACCAGCACCGATGACTTACCCAGCCAGGTGGAGGCCTCAATCGTCAAGTCCGCTGAGCCGCAATTTGAGGAGGAACTGCAGATCAATGAGTCAGTTGGGAGTACTGCACGCAAACGTCTCTTTGACGAAAAATGGGAAGATGATGGACAGATATCGCTGCCTAGCAGCAGCTCGCCCCGAAATCGTGTGAGGAAACCTGTGCTGAACAAGCAGACCAAGCCGGCGGGCGGCAGGCTCTCCAGACCACAAACGTCTGGTAGCTCATCTCCGGTCAGACGAACGGCAAACAGCAACAAAATGGCAAATTCGCCAAGTAAATCCAAGCCGAAATCAATCTCGAAGCCACGTCGATCCATCTCGCCCAGCCGCCAGCTGGTGAGTAACCAAGCGATGGTATACTAATCCACCTAACCAACTATCTCTCCCTCCTCCTGCTTTATCTATCTCTATCGCTCTCGCTGTCTCGCTCTCTTACCCTTTCGGTCACAGCGTTCTGCGGCCAAAAAATAACCCAAGTAAAGAAGGAGGAGCGATACTGAAGCCAAGCCTCAAGTGCCTTAGGGCCAAACACAGTTTGGGCCAACTACGTGGGGAACCAATCTCTAACTAAATCTAATTTATAGTACTAACCCAAGCCAAGCCAGTGCTAACACATATTTTCAGTAAATGCCTTTGATTAAACGTGATTCTGCTTGTGTTATCGTTGGTTGATTGATCATCGTCAGGAGTTGCCGGAGGCGACGGAACTGCAGCAACGACGACATGATGCCGCAACGATACTAACTGCCGCCACACGAGGATTCCTGGTGCGGCGTCTTTTTCGTACCGAGCAAGTGCAGCGGATTGTGCAGACTATACGCGATACGCTCATATTTGTGCTCAATCTGCATCTGGAGAGCTTTGGGAATGGCATGGGACAGCAGAAGCAGCAAGAGGAAGCGGCCAACATTCGACTCAAGGCGCGTCTGCTGCAGCAGGTAAGCACTTAGTCGATATTTCATCTGTCCGTCAAAGCGTTCATAATCCTTAATCGTTCTATATATTTATTTTTTAGCTGTGCTCGGCCAGCCGCACTTTGCATCTGATCTTTTTTCAAACGAGCACCAAGGAGCGCATGGAGATAATCGCACGAGATCGCAAACGCATCAAAACCAAGTTGCTGGCCATGCACGTTAAGCAACGTCAATAAAGTTGCCCAAACCGATGCCCTTCCTCCTCCGGCCGTGCCTAACTATATCCAACTACAGCTTAAAACTTCAATAAAACTTTACACTCATATATGTATATTTGTATTTAAGTGTCACTTATTCCGAATCGGTTATGGCTTTGAAAGTTTTACATATCGATTCGATTTAGTTATATAGACTCTTCTTGTCTTTAGTTCGCTAAAATTCCCAAGCACAGTAATCAATATACTTCCACTAAAAGCTTGATAAGTACGATTACAATACAAGAAATTCAGCTATGGATAGTCCACTGAATCTACATATATCCATAAATATTTTGATTACCAGTTCAATCGTTTATTTACCACATTTGTTCGTCCCAGACAATTTTGCCATGTGGTACGTTTTTGTTGAAACTGTATTATATTTTTGTCATATGTTTATTTTTTCTTAACATCAAAAGCTGTTTAATTATACTTCAGACGGGCAGAACTTTAACAACAGAACTAGGAACTGTTTTCAGATTAATAATAAAGACAAGTTTGAAACTGTTAAAAACGATTCCTAATACGTACATAAAATTATTCGAAATATACAGTTATAGCTAAAATTAAATATCTCATGTAACAGAATAATATTGACATTTTAAAATATGGAAACATGTTACTAAATGACAATTTCCGGGTAAATCAAAATCCCATTTCAAATTAGTTTGTAGAGAATTATCTATGGAACGAATCAATAGTTGAAATAGTTTTAACTCTTAAATGACCCGAGAAGTTAAGGGGTACATGTAAATGCAGGTCAAAATCTAACAATTTTATAAACAGATGCTTGCTCCCTTGCCCAGGGTCATAACTTTCTATTTGAAAAAATAAAATTATACTAAGGAAAAAGAAAAATAATTTAAATCACATTTGGCATAATACTTTATTTATATATGTAAACCACCGAATCCGTGTGAGGAGCAAGGCAGGCATGGGGTTGTGATAGTAAGGAAGAGAAAGGGGAGATGGGTTAGGGAGTCGCCTGTTGAGTATTCTCGGCAGTTTGGAGTCGCTTGCACGTTAGTCTAAAAACTAATTGGCGATTCCCCGCACTCATACACACATACGCACACGTGCTCGTTAATATGGAATTGTATAGTACATATATAATAATAATAATCGACATCGGGTTTAGCAGCATATACAAACGAGACAAGACGAGAGCACAGAAAGCTAAACAAGAATAGATAAGACAGACACACAAACAGACACGCATAGGTATGCTTGGTATATACCATATATGGTATATATATATGGTATATATACATATATATATATGTTATTAGTTATTGGAATTGGCATAATTACATCGTAGAGCACTAGAAGATGCTGCCTGCCAACAAACACATGAGTTGCACATACAATACACAATATGCATATAATACATGTACACGAAGGTGCATATGTGTGTGTATATATAGTATATTAAATATAAAACGAATTAATTATTTTATGTATTGTAAAAGCATACAAATTCTAAGCCAACGCCGCGCTTCCTCGCAACTTCCGCCATATTTCGTTTTTCCGTTCGTCTTCTTGTTATTGGTGTTTTAGTTTTTATTGTTGTTCTTTTTGTGGTGTTTCCTGTTGTTGTTGTGGTGTTTTTGTGACCTCGACTTGGAATTGTTTAGAGGCGCTTAAGTGAAGTTACAGCACGAATTAGTCTTTTTCGCTGTCTTATAGAATGTCTTGCTCTGCAAGGATAATTGCTCCGATTTAGAGACCATGTCCTCAAGTTTCTCGCCACGCTCGAGCACAGCTTCGATTGTGTTCTTAAGTATAATCTTCGTTTCATCTAAATCGGTTTGCATTTTCGTCAATGGATCTGCCTCTTTGGGATCCTGATATTTTGCCAGAAACGCAGGCAACAAATCGAAGGAGATAGTTGCATCGGTACCATTGATCCATTGGGCGGCTGGTACTTTGGCTGTAAAGTCGTCCAGTATTTTTGTGATTAACGTGTGAGCCACACGATGCGGGTACTCATGATCCGCGATAAGAACACCGGCCAGGTTGTCTGCCCGCACATAGACATGGCACATGTAGGCATCTTGTTTGACCGATTGTCGCATTGCTGGTTGTGTGCGTTCCACAATAGTCTTCGAGGCGAAACTGTAAAGAATCCATGGAAAGTCTTACACACATACGCTTAGTAAGAGGAAAGGTAGGGTGCGGAGCGAGAGAGATGAAAATTGCGCCGTCGCGTTGTACTCACGTCATGAACTCATTGATAGTGCCACGTTGAAAGTACGAAAAGGATTGCAGGTCAGATGTTGACTTAAGAACACGGGCCTCGCTGGGGCCCTTGAAGAAGATGCTCAAACTGAATACCCTGACCATATTTGATGTCTTTTCTGCGGGTTGTAAAACTTTGTCTACAATAAGATTCACCTTCGCTAAGCGAGCTGTGTTCTGGTTAGTAGTTTTCTGTTTACGTTGTATATTTATGTTCTAGGTGGGCTTAAGTTAAGGTGCACACTTGTTGTTTCAGTTTGTTGTCGTTGTTATCTGTGCCAATATGTTGAATTGTGGAAAATATATGATTTGTTTAATTCGCTCTTGGCTATGAGTGTCTGACAGCTCGTACCTATCGATATTTACAAATTGATTTTGTAGAAAAATACCGATATCGATATTTCTGTTGTGCTCATAATATCGAAAGGCACAAATGATTAATCCATTTAAATGTTCGAATAATCAATAAATAAAAACGTTTTTGATTAAAGCAGCTTTCTAAGAAATGTATCCATCGGATACATTTTTAAAAGCCTTAGCATAGGGCATTAACACGTGAGCAATCAAATCTTAATGCAAGCAAGGAAATACATATAAAATATTTCAAATACCCCTTTGGAATTCTGTTCATGTAAATATAGTAAGATAAACTGGCTATTATTCAAATCTCTACTCTGGCGGTGCACCTGCTTCTTCTTGACACCATGACGTGTCGACAATTAGTTTCTCTTATATCGATAATCATTTTGCTCCGATAATTTTTCTACCCAAATCTCACACAAACACGAACGCACACATACGACGAGAATTTATTATTTATTTTTGTTTTCTGCTGGTGGGTCTAACATTTTGTAGCGCCAAAGAAATTGAAAGCAATAACAAAACGAAGTAGGAACAGAATGGACAATAGCAATACGCAGGCTCTGGAAAAATGGGGATTTCCCTTGCAGGAGCTCTATCGCCTTGCTTTCACATTCTACAAACGTAAGCGCAAGAGATGACAAATTTTCCCTTTGATTACTCTCGGGTTTTATCAGGCTTCATTTGGGACAATTGGTTAAAAAACATATTTTTTGCAGAGAACTCAGGCAAAGCAGTTCACCTTTCGTATGAAGATAACCTTAAGCTAATCGCGTTCAAGCAGCAGGCTTCGCTTGGACCCTTTAATACTAAAGATGCGCCGGCTTTAGGTGTCCTCGACGTGATCGGACGCGATAGACAACAGCACTGGCAGCTGTTGGGGGATATAACGCGGGAGCAGGCCATGGAAGGTTTCATCGATTTACTAGACACAATGTGTAGTGCTTTTCGCCCATATATCGAGGCAGTGCGTCAGAATCGCGATGAGACACTTAAGGCCGAACTGCGTCGAATGGAGCTGGAAAAGGAGGCGCAACAGAAACGGGAACGCGAACATCGGGAAATGCTCGAGGAAGGCTACAAGGAGGAGCTGCAACGACGTCCGCTGCAGGATGCGCTTAATAAGCAAACATATCAGCAATTTAAGGTAAACTTTCTGCAACGACTCACAATCGATTTTTACATACCACGCATGTCTGCTGCGCACTCAAGTGGGTATGTGAGCTCATCTAAAAGCAAGCAGAGTCTATATTCAATGGGAATTTTATGAGGAAGTCTAGTTAGCAAATTCTTGTCTGATTTTTTCCACATCTCTTCGGTCTGACTTAAAATAAGTCTAGCTTAAGGTAACTATAGGTTTTGAAAGAAGTCAATCTATTTAATTAACTAACTTAGAATACAAAGTACGATATTTGTGAAATATTTGAAACTATATGATTGTAATGTATAGTGGTTGAAGGGGGGGGTGGTGGTGGGAGGGTACTGGCTTTAATGCGTGGGGTGTAGGCGAAAGAGGTTAAAACCCAAATCCCCCCCCACAAAAGGAAAAAAAAAAAAAATAAAAAAAAATGACCTCCCTTTCTTTTTTTTCCCCTTCCTTTTATAAAAAAAAAAATTTTTTGTAACTATTAAATCAGAAGATAAATCAATTGAAATTAGACTAATGTAGGGTATTTACCAGTCGATTCTACGCAGTCATCCTTTCGCCTGTCAATCGCAATCTGTTGGTCTAGACGAGACATATGCACCTGTTGTTGCCAACTCATTGCGACGCCGACGCCGTAAAATGTCAATAATGAATGGTAATGAATGGCGAAGGAGGTGGGCGTATGCGGTAGAAGCAGATGGAGGGTACCTGGGAGGGTACTGGCTTTAATGCGTGGGCTGTAGGCGAATGAGGTTACGACCCAATTTCCCCGCGCACAAGCGGAATGAATTAAAATTCAAGGATACGTGCTACCTTTCATTTCTTTCCCACTTCCGTTTTCAGTTATACGCGGAGAAACAGTTCCCTGGCAATCCTGAGCAGCAGGCGGTACTTATTCATCAGCTGCAGAAGGAGCACTACCATCAGTATATGCAACAGCTGCACCTGCAGAGCCAATTGCAAACAAAAGCCGAGGAGGAAAATAAGATGAGCCAAGCCCATGGAGAATGTGGCCAGCTAACGCCTGGCGCAAGCAGCAGCTGCAACAATAATGTGAACATTAACGCAAGCAACGAAACCGACAACGTAGACCTGATCAGCGCCATCGGGGGTCTGCAGCTCAATACTGATCTGGAGCAGGAGCAGCAGCAGCAAGTCGATATGCCACAGGAGGTGTCCGCAGAGACGGGTGTACAGTCAGAGGCATACGATGAGTATGTGCTGATACGTCCGGCCAAGATGTGGACACGTCCCGACATTAAACAGTTTAAGACTGAGGTATCCGCTGGCGACGGAGACGGTGTCATTACCATTGGACATGGGGACACGGTGACGGTAAGTAAATCCCTATGACATCTTTCCAACGACTCTACTAATATTCTTCCTCATTCCCCGCTTCGATAGGTGCGCGTGCCTACAAATTTAAATGGCAAATGCATTTTCTGGGAGTTCGCCACAGACAACTATGATATCGGTTTTGGTATTTACTTTGAATGGGCCAAGCCCGTTACCAACGAGGTAACAGTGCATGTCACAGACAGCGACGAGGAAGATGACTGTGTCGATGAGGACTATTTATCGACCACAGAGGATTTGGAATCTGGTTCGCTATCGCTTGATCGCAACGCCCTTGCTACGCAAAGCGTTGGCGTCGGCACCGGAGCCTTCAAAGCGCCCATTTCCATAATTGTGCCAATCTATCGGCGCGAATGCTACAATGAGGTCTATGTTGGCTCTCATTCCTATCCCGGTGAGGGTGTCTATTTGCTGAAATTCGACAATAGCTACAGCATTTGGCGTTCCAAAACGCTTTACTACCGCGTCTACTACGAACGATAAATACATATGTATGTATAGTTGAATGCCAAAATAATAGATGAGTTACACGACTTACGATAGACGTGCGTGCGAGAGAGCGAGAGCGCGCATATATGTGCAATTACGTGCGTGTACGTGAAGTGGGGGTGTTTGCGTGTGTTAAAGGGGATGCTTCTGCCCATACGTTAAGTAGAAATTTCACTTTTCCATTTGCAAAATGATTAAATCAATATTATTTATTATATAGTTTCAAAATAAAATTTGATGGACTTTAATACTGTGGGCAATTGCGTACGAAAATTTAAAATTTGCAGTCAGTGTTGCCAGATGTGGCACAGATTGATTGAAATTTAAGTGTCGCAATTATTAACGTAAATAGTTGAATGGGGAAAATTATAAATAACAACACAACAGCAAAATAAAATTTAATAGATAATAAAAATAAATGTAAAAGTTTAATAAGCACCAAACTATGGCAACTTTTGGCGTTGCCAGATGTACGGACTCTAGGTGTTAATCGTTTTTGTTGTTACTTTCCCCTACCCCGTATTCAAAAAGCCGGCAGATTTTGGCTGTATTATGTACGCAGTTTCTAGTCAGAGGTGGCGCAAATGTCTCTCCTATCGTGTCAACAGTCGCGTCGCAAATCGTCTGGTGAGCTATGTGCTAGGGATCGAAACATCCTGCGATGACACGGGCCTGGCCATAGTCGATACAAACGGCAAAGTGTGCGCTAATGTGCTCGACTCACAGCAACAGTTCCACACGCGGTATCTAGAAGGAAGATTCGATTCTAATTAGACACTATAATTCTTCTTTTCTCTTTTAGTTACGGTGGCATAATACCACCACGTGCACAAGACTTACACCGTTTGCGCATTGAGCGTGCTTATGAGCGCTGCCTGAAGGAGGCACAACTTCAGCCGGAACAGCTGACAGCTATTGCGGTAACCACACGGCCGGGTCTACCGCTAAGCCTATTAATAGGACTACGATTTGCACGTCATGTAGCGCGCAAGCATCAGAAGCCTATGTTACCAGTGCATCACATGGAAGCTCATGCCCTGCAGGCGCGCATGGAGCACACGCAGGACTTGAGCTATCCCTTCCTCTGCTTGCTCGTCAGTGGTGGACACTGTCAGCTGGCTATAGTGCGCGGACCCGGCCAGCTCACTTTGCTGGGTGAGACGCTGGACGATGCACCGGGCGAGGCGTTCGATAAGATTGCCCGTCGGCTGCGCCTGTACGTGTTGCCCGAGTATCGTCTCTGCAACGGCGGCCAAGCCATCGAGCGTGCCGCACGTACCGCCAGCAATCCCGACGCTTACCAGTTTCCTCTTCCGTTGGCCTCGCAGCGCAATTGCAATTTTAGTTTCGCCGGCATCAAAAACAACTCCTTCCGTGCGATACGCTTCAAGGAGCGGGCCGAACATACGCCCCCTGATGGCATTATTAGTAACTATGCAGATTTCTGTGCAGGATTACTGCGTGCAGTGAGTCGCCATCTGATGCATCGCACCCAGCGTGCACTGGAATACTGCCTGCGGCCTGAGTTAAATCTATTCGGGCAGGCATCGCCCACACTGGTCATCTCGGGTGGCGTAGCCAATAACGATGTAATTTACGCGAACCTTGAGCGTCTGGCCGAGCACTACAATTATCGTTGCTATCGTCCTTCAAAGCGGTACTGCTCGGACAATGGCGTCATGATTGCCTGGCACGGTATTGAGCAACTGATCCACTCGGGCGACGCTAGCCTACGCTACGATCTGGATGATATCGATCTGGCCGGCAGTGCCGCCTTCCACAATTCTGCAGAGCAGCAGCTTATTGAAGCCTCCATCAAATGTAAATGGATTAAGCCGCTCTAAAAGCGAAAATCAACTGCAAAAATCTTCGCCAAGTCAGGCAATGCGAATGTACAAATATTATTTGTCTTTGTTTATCTTGTTTTTAGAGCGTTCGAGGAAGATTAAATGACTTCTAATTTTTTACATTTCAAACTGTTATCTTGGAAATTACGGGAGATAGTGATAGAAATACGATACTTTTTGGATGGCTGATGTATCCTAATATGCCCTTTGCAAGGGTATAGAAAAGAACAAACTGTTTCCCATTTGGTTTTTTTTTATATAATTTTTTTTGTTGGTTTTTATTTTTTTTTTTTTCATTTGTTGTTGGTTTTTTATTTTAATATCTGAAATCAGTAATGTCGAAATGTCTAAGGTCTAAAAAAAAATATGTAAAAATTGATAATGTATATAATATAAAAATATTAAAAAATGCATTAGTTCGTTTTCGTTTCTCTTGTTTTTTTCTTTTACATTTTCCTTTTTCACGCTGAACTACAATACAAATTTTATTGTTAATCATTTTTCTTCTGTTGTTTGCTGGTTTTGTTGTTGTTACTTTATGGATTATGCCCTATATATAGTTAAGATTTTTGAAGTGTTTTGCTCTCGTTTTTTGTTTTGCAACTTTTACTTAAATATTTCAATACTCTTACTTTTATTACATAATAGAGCGTTACATACATTACGCATACGTATTTTTTTTTTCTTTTTTTCACATTTTGTTTATCTTTTTTAGTTTTATTGCGAGCGCTTTTGTGTGTGTGTGTGTGGTGTGTGTGTGTTTTCTATTGTTATTGCGCATTTTGCTTATTAAATTTATTTTTTTTTGAATATTCCTTTATTAATGTTATTTTTTATTTATGCAAAACAGAAAATTGCATATTCCATTCATTTCGATCTCTTTCTCTCTGTTTATGTGGTTTTTCTTTCTGTTATCCTTCCATCTCATCTCTTAATTTTGTATATATGTATATATATAAATAATTTGTTTGCTATATTGTTATTGTTGTTGGTTTTCTTGCTTTTGCTTTTCATATTTTGTTTCATAATCTTATACGAAAATTGCGCCGAAACAATACAGGGGAGGTGGGAGTGGCAGAGCCGTGGCGGGGGTCATGAGGGGGGGCGGGGCGCTTTAGCTGAATTTTGATTTGATTTGATTTTAGATCGAAGCAACAGAATGTATAAATTTTACATTATAAAGAAATAGATAGACCGATAGATAGTTGGGTACCTATAGATATATAAGAGGGTTGACATACATCTCTGGGAAGGGGTTAGAGCGACACGTAAATTTTCAAAATTTGAAATTTCTAAACGAATTCGTCTAACACGATGTAACCTCTTTGGGTTAGGAGGGGATTGTTCGGAAGTTACAGAATACATTTTAAAATTTTGGACAATGGGACGAAAGGGTAAGTTTTCTATGTATATATACATATAAATACACATATATAGCTGGACATATACATATATAAATATATATATATATATATTTGTATGTTTGCTTTAGGGAGGGGTTGGGGATTTTAAGAAAAACTACCAAATGCTCAAAACGAATTAAAGGAATTTGCATCTCTTCTTCTTGGTGGGCTCTGGCGGCTCCAAAGCTGCCAATATTGCCTCATCGAAAACATTTTTCAGTCCCTTTTGTGTTAGGGCCGAACACTCGACATATTTCACGGCCTTCAGCTCCTTGGCGAGTTTCTCGCCCTGCTCCGATGTAATGGGTTTCTGCTTGTTCTTTGCCAATTTCTCCAATGTGCTTGTCTCATCGCGCAAATCGATCTGTGTGCCAACAAGGAGGAACGGGGTCTTCTGGCAATGGTGCGTTATCTCTGGCACCCACTACAAAATGAAGAAGAACATACACATAGAATTAGAATCTCGTATCAGCTCCCCCATGATATTAATTTCTACTTACCTTTTCCTTGACATTTTCAAACGAACTGGGACTGACCACCGAGAAGCAGACAAGGAATACATCCGTTTGCGGATAGGACAGCGGTCGCAATCTATCGTAATCCTCCTGGCCGGCCGTATCGAATAATCCCAGTGTATATGGTTCCCCACCAATCATCACCGTCACTGCATAGTTATCGAACACAGTTGGCACATATTCCGATGGAAATTTGTTCGTTGTGTATGATATCAGTAGGCATGTCTTGCCCACAGCGCCATCGCCGACGACCACACACTTGATTGTTTGCATGCCTGCTGAAAATCTGATGATTCTACCGTATGCAGGAGAAAGAAAGAATTAAACAATTGATGGAGAGATGCGATTTATAGAATAATCAGCGCGTCACGTAAATGAAAACGTTTCTATTATTGATTCTTTTACGTGATACCAGTAAAAAATAAACCGGTTTACAAATTGTTTGACTAAAAGATCTACGTTCTACAACACCATAATGGTTAACGTTTAGGAACGCCTTCGGAAATAGCTTGAAAATATGATATTTTAATGCCTGGCTCTCTGTACATGTCACTGAGTTTAGGTGTGTGTCTGCGTGTTTGCACACAAATGTCTTAATTACTTTCGCAACGAATCATCCAAGCGTCATGAAGACCCTTGTCCGGCCAAGTAAGTAACTTTGCTACCGGGTTAAAGGGTGGGGTGCACACACTAAAAGTGGGTGGAATGAAGTAAAGTATAAATGGAGTGGTCACACTGACTTCTGTCAAAGTTGGGAGTGTGCTTTGTTATTATCGCAGTTGCATTGCATACATGCATATACACACTCTCTCTCTCTCTGTCTCACATACACATAACTGCAGACATATCAATGCATATTTCCGAGACGCAAATTGCTATTTACTTGTATATTTTTTGCCTTTTGCACAACTATCGTCTTATCTATGCGTACAAGTTGTATCTGTGGAACTTTGTACACAGAGACCACACACATACACGCGCACACACACACACACTTTGAGTTGGAGACAGCGACGACACAAACACATTGGCAACCGGGCGGTATCGTCGTCGTCGCTGCCGCCGCGCCGGCTTCCTTTTTTTGTGGAGCATAAGCAGAGAGCCACAGGCGACGTCGACAGCGATGACTCAAACTGTGTGTGTGTGCGTGCAGAATAAAAGAAAAAAAGCACCGTACACATACACTTGCACAGACAAAGTACTTAGATAAGCCCGCAGCGAGCAGTTCTAATACGAAAATATGCAGCCCGCTCCCCACATCTTGCAACGCACACACACATACACACACACACCCAAATTCACAGACATGCTTATAAATATGTTCACGTTGATGCGTACGCGCGCGTGTGTGGGTTTTAAACGTAGTTTTACTGCAGCAAATATGCTAATTTACTTTGACACAAATGCACTTGGGCACAAATAAACTCTACACTAACACGAACACACACACGCACGTACGAATTCGTTCGTGTGTACTATTTTGCATCGCTTACATGCATACGAATACATTTGTGTGCATACAAGTTTATAATTATTAGAAAGCCAAGCGAAATGTACAAATTATAGTCGAAATTCGAAAATTTGCCAGCAGCAAGAATGAAATTGAACCAATCGTTTTTCACTTATATGCACACATACACATTAACGTCTATACAAACATGAGAGCAGCAGACAAGCAGCCAGAGCCATAGCAAAAGCAGTCATCGCCGTTAACATTTTTTCGTCACTTTTCACTACAGAATTTCCTCTTAGCGGAACAGATGAATTGTTTTATGTGATACATTTCAAGCGTTTTCTCCGAAAAACTTGTGAAATTTTACTTACAACTGGTATTAATTGAAAACGGCAACAAATGTGATATATTTTGGGCTGGGTTGGGCGTCAATTTGTATAGAAAACTACTATTTTTCTTTTGTGTGTTCGTTCTCTCCAGCTATAGTAATCTGTATGCGTGCGAATGACGAAGCACAGGGTTGCCACTGCGTTTCCAATCGCTATCGCGAGGTTTGTTACGTTTGACGTTTACAAATGGCAACGCCATGTCAAAGCGATTAAAATACGCTATCGTTGCCACTAGGCTCAAATGCAATTCTCACACAGATGTCATTAAGAACAAGAACAAGAGAAATATTAGCGACAACAAAGTAGGCTATCAAATCTTTCTTGTGGCAATTAAAATTGGGCACCGAGGGCATGACATCGAAATGGCTGGATTTTTAAGAACAAGGTGAGTCAATTGTTGAAAAACAAGGATGCTGATTGTACCTTTATAAATTCCTATTGAACTGCGACTTAATGCAGACATGCCCCAGTGAATAGATAAACATATGTACATATGTGTGTACATGCATACGCATGTATTCACTACAGTGACACACATCCCATTTGGCTAAGAACGAAATGTCGTTCTTATGTTTATCCAAGAAAAGTAAAGCGAACAAACGAGTTTTATTTCTTAAATTTAATTTTCAGAAAGCGCAGCCGCGAAGATGATCTGCCGTGCGAGTCAACGCCACTGTCAAAGCGTATTAACAATCTAAATATAAGCTACGATGATGGAAACAGCAGCAGCAGCAGTAGTTGCAGTATTTCAGGTTTAATTAATGATAACAACAACTATCTTATACCAACGATTAATGCCGGATGTGGTGGTGGACCAGCTGAAGTGATTGGCGGTGGATATGAATATAATCCAGAATTGAATGCAGATCAAAATCCCTACTACTATGAAAAGAACAAAATGTTGTATGACTTGCATGTTGAACGTGTCAAGCGTAACAGTCACTGATAATCGAAGACATGCGACAACAAGAAGGATAAAGTCTGTTTATTTTATAATGAGCATGTAAATTGTTAAGCTATGATCAATGAGTGATACACCAATTTAACTTATGTAATACAATATAAAAAAAAACCATTCAGAAAAAAATCTTTTAAAGTTTTAAATGACACACTAAATTAAAAGTAGCAGAGAACAAAAATTAATAATTGCAATTTGATAGCTAATAGTGCCAACAATTCAAAGAAAATCTCAGAAGGAATAGTAAGCCAATCTATCGTAAATAAGTTGCTCTCTATCTTGTGATTAAAGCTGAAACTTTGGTCACAAATAAATATATATTTATAAATTTACATTCAAAAGTCGTCTGCTAATGCCTCAACTGTTTGTGTTCTAACTATTTGCAACTATCGATAGTATATATAGTAAGTAATGCTTAACGTTAATCAACGAATCAGCTGTAATAATAGACCACGAAAAATTTACACATAGCTAGAGATACTTGAAAATACCACTTTACCTGCGAATACGATGTAAGAAATTACCCGAAAATAGCCTACACAATAACCACAAGCAATATACGACGCATTAGTTAAAATTGATATACATACATAGGTGATGTAATATTTTCGAAATTCTAGAATTTAATGTGCACAAGTGCTAAACTGGTAAATTTTCTTCAATCACACCCAAATACACATATACATATATATATTTTTCAATAAGATATGTAAATTAAATCATGCATGAAACAATACTGTTAATAAATTATTTTAAGAAGATTTTGAAGAATAAGATGAGTTTTTGGTGTTTTAATAAATTATTTGAAGTTTCCAACCAAACGCACCACTGTGCGGCCGAGCTCTGCAGCGTTGTTGCTGTTGTGTTAGTTTCTCAGTTTTGACAGCAACAAAAACAAATGCATGTGATACGCTCTTTTGCTGGCTGACTGGCCAGCGCTCTCTCCCTCTCTCATTCTCATTGATACGCATTCACACTGGCAGAGACAAGAGTCCATCACACACATGGACTCCTACACAGACACAATATTATATATCAAACAGCACACTCATTCTTTGTTGTTGCTATTTATACGCTCGTAGTTTATTTTTGACAACGTAAAATGTTGTAATATATTGTTAAAAACTTAGTTATAAAATACAAATAAGTGCATCAACTTGTGCCACAGCAGTATTTACTCCAATTATAATTGTTATTATTGTTTTTGTTTCGTTGCATTATGTGCGAATGCCAAACCAAATGGAATGGAAAATGTCTTTTGGCGAGTGCAACAAGTAAAAATCAAAACAGCACCCGTAGCATATCATAATATTGTATATGCATATACGATCTACGATATATAAGCATAGGTAGAGCGATCATACATCACACATAATTACATATCATAATGAGCCTCTTTGGTTCGAAAAAGAACCGTTCGCTGCCGGTGCGCGTGAGCACCTTTGATTCGGAACTGGAGTTTGAACTGGAGCCGCGCGCCTCTGGCCAAGAGCTGTTCGATCTAGTGTGCCGTACTATCGGCTTACGGGAGTCATGGTACTTTGGGCTGCAGTATGTGGATACGCGCAACAATGTGTCATGGTTGAAGATGGACAAGAAGGTCAAAGATCAACGGGTCGAGCTGCATGCAAACAATAGCATTTATGTCTTTAGTTTTTATGCAAAATTCTTTCCGGAGAATGTCAGTGAAGAACTGATTCAGGAAATCACCCAGCATTTGTTCTTTCTGCAAGTGAAACAGAGCATTCTCTCTATGGATATCTATTGCCGGCCCGAGGCTTCTGTGCTGCTCGCCTCATATGCGGTCCATGTACAGTACGGACCCTATGACTATGAGAGCTATAAAGATGGCATGCTCGCAGGCGGCGAATTGCTCCCAAAAGGCGTTACTGATCAATATCAGATGACGCCCGAGATGTGGGAGGAGCGCATCAAGACCTGGTAATGATTCAACTTTCAATCTTATCCAGCTTCTAGCTAACTATTGCCTCTTCTCCGGCAGGTATATGGATCATGAGCCCATGACGCGGGACGAGGTCGAAATGGAATACCTGAAAATCGCACAAGATCTGGACATGTACGGTGTCAATTACTTTCCTATTACAGTGAGTGAAATCTGAGTTCTGTACGCAAAATTTATTCCCTGCTAATCTTTCTTCCTCATTCCTTAACAGAATAAGAACAAAACCAAATTGTGGCTGGGTGTGACCGCTGTGGGACTGAACATCTACGACGAACGCGACAAGCTAACCCCAAAGACAACGTTCCAGTGGAACGAGATACGACACGTTAGTTTCGATGATAAAAAATTCACGATTCGTCTAGTGGATGCCAAGGTGTCTAATTTTATATTTTACTCGCAGGATCTGCACATCAATAAAATGGTGAGACGATGGTAATACTGAACCTTATATGAGTCTAGGTATACTAAGTAAAATTCTTTGCAGATACTTGACCTGTGTAAGGGTAACCACGATCTGTACATGAGACGCCGCAAACCGGACACTATGGAGATACAGCAGATGAAAGCGCAGGCCAAGGAGGAGAAGCAGCGACGTCAGATAGAGCGGAAGAAGTTCATCAGGGAAAAGAAGCTTCGCGAAAAGGCCGAACATGAACGGTATGAGATGGAGAAGCGGTTGGAGCATTTGCAAGACGATATGCGTATGGCTAGTGATGCGCTGGTGGGTTATTGCGAAAGTATTTTTGAAGGGCCTTGAGTTAATATTACCATTGCATTGTAGCGTCGCTCAGAGGAGACCAAGGAGTTGTACTTCGAGAAAAGTCGCGTCAACGAGGAACAAATGCAGTTGACTGAATGCAAGGCGAATCATTTCAAGACGGAAATGGATCGTCTGCGTGAACGGCAAATGAAGGTGGAGCGTGAGAAGCATGATCTTGAAAAGAAGATACGCGATGCGGATTTCTATGTGCGGCAGCTGACAGTAGAGAACGATAAGCGTGAAGCGGAAACGGAGAAGCTCAAGAAGGAGCTAATCCTCGCCAAGATGGCTGAACGTGAGGCGACCGCTCGGCTACTCAGCTTTCTCAACAGCGGCCGTAAATCCTCTACAGACAGCCTGCTAACTGCCTCAACTGTATCGCATGCAAACCATGTGACCAATGCGACGAGCATTGCGGCAATTAGTACGCCGTCGCTGACGACGAGCAGCTCCACGAATGACATGGAAACAGCCGGCGGCGCCGAGTTGACCACAACGGGATCACATCACTACATTGTTATGGGTGATAACTCCAGCGGGATATCCGATGATTTTGAGCCCAAAGAATTTATTCTCACGGACAACGAGATGGAGCAGATCACAAACGAAATTGAACGCAGCCACTTGGAGTATTTGCGCAAATCGAAAAAGCAGGTCCAGAATCAATTGCAGACGCTGCGCAGCGAGATTGCGCCGCACAAGATTGAGGAGAATCAAAGCAATCTGGATATACTAAGCGAGGCGCAAATCAAAGCGGGCGAGAATAAATACTCGACGCTTAAAAAACTCAAGTCTGGATCGACGAAAGCTCGTGTAGCATTTTTTGAAGAGCTTTAAATGGCTTGAGGAATACTGACCCACCAACTCGACTCGTGCTGCACAACTATCAAAATTACTATCTTGCACAATCTATCGTTGAATTAGTTCTTCGATTTTAACTCTTGTCTTTTAACCAGTTCACCTTGTTTCAATGGGTAATACTCGTCTAAATTAGATCTGCATAACCTAAGATTCTATTTTAATTAGGAACCTTGACCCGGTTCCTAGCAATAGTACGATAGTACTAGCGATAGTTTGGCAGTTGCATGTTGTAGCTGTTACCTACATATGTATTTGTCATTTCAAAACAATTTACTGTATGATACTTTAGACATATGTAGGTATAATTCTGTGAACTTTATCATTGACCATAAGATATGTAATATATATATTTTTATGGCATACTTACTTTATTATTTCTAGAAATTCTCGACGTGTAGCTAGCTGCAATTCGATAAATAAACGTGGCGCACAAAGTGCCAAGGAATTTAAATCTGATCTAACATGAAAAATTGGTTTTTCTTTATTCTTCAATCACATGACATAGCTCTCTATCATTCCTGAAAGTTCTAAAAAAACATGTTTGCCAACATCTATCTCGCTCTAAACCACAAACTTAACTGTTGCTATCTTTGTTCTTTTGAATAAAATCATGTTTTGTCTTTAAGAGCAAACCATAAATCCGTAAAAAATAATAGATTAAAATGCTATTTAATTTTTGAAATTTTTGTATATTTAATGAGAATATAAACACCTTCAGAAACTAGAAACTTTCAAGGGAACTATACATACATACGTATGTATCTAGAGTCTGGTGCAGAGTAGTTTATTTGCGAGCATAAATGTATCATAATTATGTGGTACATGTACATAGGCAGATTTTATGTACGTAGGCAGATTTTAGTGCTTAGATCTGACCGATTTTGCAAATTTTTTAAAGATTTTAAGTACTTTTTTAAGGTAGCCAGCTCCAACTACATTACCTTCGTTAACTTTATTGATATTTCAATCAGATTCCTTTAAGCTCTGAATTAGTCAATTCATTTTGTTCTTATAACAAATAAATGTCTGCTTTATTTGCTTTCCTCTTTTTATAGAGATTCTCATGCAGTTCTTAAGTTTTCAACTCATGTGACCATTTTACATTTATTTATTAATTATCTTTTCTCATTTTCATACAGCAATAAGTAAACGTAAATGTCGTAGTATTATTTATGTATACGCCTATCCAATAATTATTTATTCCTTTTACTTTCGACGACTTTCTCCCGAATCATCTTGTTTTACCGATTTTAATATTTAAAATGTATGTTTTTTTTAATTTAATTTAATTTTTTTTCGAGTTCCTTACGCGCACCTCCCCCTATTAAAAAAAAAAAACACCAAATACAGCCCGCCCACTACCGTCGTCTCCGTCATTAGTTTTAACACATAAAAAGAATTTTTTGTTTTGTTTTTCTTGTTTTTTTTTTTTTTTTTGGTACTAAGGAATTTCAAATAGTTACGTCTTTTTCTTTATCTTGTTGTAAACACCATGGAATATTTGATATATATCATTACATATATAGTATACATCATATATGCACGTATGTATATGTGTGATTTAGTTTTACTCGTTTCCTCCTTCTCATCGTAGTATAGTATCATAAAATAAAAAGCTCAATTTTTGTAATATTAGCATCCAATGCATCACGCATATCGCCAAATGCTCGATCCGCACCAAACGCAGAAAGTCGAAGATTCTATATAGTATAACGCATATACATTTACATTTACACATACGCACACACGTACGCCTTAGTATGGGTTTCTCTTTATGATAAAAAAAATATGTATATTATTACAAAACTTCTGCTTTAACACAATCATTAGTTATATATATAACTATATAAATATATATATATATATATATATATATATATATATATATATATATATATATATATATATATATTTATATTTATATATATATTTATATTTATATATATATATATATTTATATTTATATATATATATATATATATATATATATATATATATTTATATATATATATATATATGTTCATTTTAATATATAGACAATAAATAGGAGTAAATAGGAGTACGAAATTTATTTGAAACAAATATGCCGCGTAGATCCTTTTGCCATTGCTCCCCTTCTATAATTGAATACGTTCTCTCTCGCTCTGTGTTCTCGTGCCGTGTATGCTGTGTCCCATTCAATTTATTTATGCTAACTATCGATTTGTATCGATATCATATCATCTGCCACTTGATGTAACTTGCCTTGCTGCGTCTTCCGATTATTTTGAAGTTGCTATGCATGAAATGTATGTGTGTGATTTTGTATAGGATTTAAGCTGCAGTTGCTCTCCCTCTCGCTGACCCTCTCTCTCACTACATGAGCGTGCGTGTGTGTGTGTGCTTAGATGTGTTATCAGCGTTTTAATATTGACATTGACTGACAAAGGGGGTGACGGGGGCGTATCAGGTGAACATTACGATACAACAGCTAATATAATAATATATATATATACATATACATATATATATATATATACATACATGTATATACATGTATATATATAAATATACATACATACATACATGCATATATATATGGACATACATGCACATATATATACACGCACACATACATAGATGGTTTTGTTTTTGCGTTTGTGTTTTTTTCCTTTCTTTAAATCTTTCTTTGCGTTTGGCGTTTACGAGAGGCGTTCACCTTAACAGTGTTAACTCAGGGACAATTGATTCAACGACAGAAGGCGCTCCACGGCCGCATTGATGTCCCCAAACGTGGCAATAAGCGCTGAAGGAGAAAAAGATAGGCATTATATTAACACACACACACTTCACCTGCATCTGCTTACCCTGCAAATTGGCCTCACGATTGGCAAAACCCATGGAGGCCAGCTGCTCCAGCTGTGATTGATAGCGCACTTCTGGTGGCTGCGTGCTATCCGCATTGTTGGACATGCCGTTGAGCATGCGCATCATGAAATCATTGAAAAGCTGAGCATTGGGTCCACCCCCAGGCGCCAGCGTAGGTGTTCCAGTGCCCGGTGTTCCGGCGACATTTGCAGCAGACACAGGTGATGTGCTGTTACTGCCGGTGCCATTGTTGGTGCTACCATCGCCGCTAGCAGGATCTGCCGATGCCGATGCCGATGCAGGGCCAGTTGATGCATTATTAATCCCCGGCGGAGGCGGCGGTATACCCAGGGTACCTACAAGATTAGGGGCTGCACTTCGCAACTGTTCCATGCCCTGTTGTATTTGCAAAATGGCATTTATTGCCTCCGGATTGGTCAGCATATTCATCACATCTGGATTCTGCATTTGTTGCATAAATTGTGGCATCATTTGGCGCACCTGATCCTGTAACTGTGGATTGTTCGCCAGCAACGGGCTGGTGCCCAATAGGCGCGTCGCCATATCAGGATCCTGTGACATCGACTCCATCATCGAGCGAGTATACGGAGCATTCAATAGATTCTGCATCAATGCTGGATTATCGGCCATCTGCTGAAGTAAACTCCGCATTGCTGGTGTGTTGAGTACATTGTTTGGTGGCTGATCCCCGCTACGCGCATTTGCTCCCCCCACATTGTTGGACTGACCGCCAGTGCCGCCGGTACGATTACCAGTGCCGCCGCCCCAAGGATTGGGTAGTGGATTACGGTTCTCTGTGCCTTGTTGTGGATTCACTCCAGCAGCGGAGCCGCCACCACTACCTTCGACAAGACCTGCAAAAGGATTACGGCCAAACGACTCTGTGGCTGCATTCATCATCGGCTCTTGTATATCACGATAGATGCGCTGCAACGCACTATAGCCGCCTGGTACAGATTCCAAATTAGACATGGCCCGATCATGTGATCGCATTAGCTCCTGCAGCATTGATGGATTCCTTGCCAACTCCATTGTCTGACGCAACAAATCTGGATTGTTTAACATGTGCGATATCTCAGGATTGCGTTGCATTAAATCCTGCATTTGTGGATTTGATGTTATCAGTTGACGCATTGTTTCCGGGTTATTCATCATTTGCTGGACTAGGGGATTATCCATGAGGGAGCGCAACATGTCGCCGTTATTTAATAATTCGTTCTGCATGCGAGCCTGTAGATCCATAAACGTATTCGAACCAGCTCCGAGAGCTTCCATACCCGCGAGGCCACCGAATTGATTTAGACCAAATGGTGTCTGCCGGACATCAGCTGGGGCGCGGGCGGGCGCTTCGTTGGTGCGTGTTGGGGACTTTATTACCAGATGCACTGTCAAATTATCCTTGATATTGTGCATCTTGAGGGTGTCGGTATCCTTCATGATTTTACCGGCAAAAATCAGCACCAATTGCTCTGGCTCCGCCTCAAACTTTTGTGCCACCAAAATTTTAAACTGTTCAAAAAGAAAAACAATAATAACAAAACAATCAAACTCGACACAGTGTTGCCCAATCGTCTTACAATAAATATACACATACACTCATACACGCGCTTTGCACTTTGCCATCCTTTTGAGAAAATATACATATATACATATGTATGTATATATGCACTGTACCTTCCAATTACATGCATGCACAAGCACACACAGTCACTGTCACACCCATACATACGTGTGAACCAGCAGCGCACAAGTGTGCCCACCCTTCGTATAATGTAAGCCGCAATAATTATGTTTTATTGGACAGCAGAAGGCAGGCACACATTCCCCTAACCCGCACACACACCCGAATTTTGCACTTACATCTTTTATTCCAGAATCTTCGTCGACTTCAACAGTTTTCTTGTCCTTTGGCGTTTTAACTACCACGTTGATGCGTTTACTACCGCCTTCGGCCATTTTGATTGTTTTCCTTTTTAGCGCTAGGTATCTGCTTTTCTTAAAATAATGTAATGTTTCCAAGTGTTTTCTTTTTTGTTTTAATTTTTTATTTGTGATCAGCTTTCGAAATTTATACGTGCTTTCAAACAAAATTATTTTCCATTTGATGAAAACTAATTCGTCACTTTCTCACATACGAAACACACACACACATATATATGTCACGTACAAAGAAGTGTGACCAACAGCGAACTGTGTCAAAAATATCGAAATATAATTAAAAAATTCTGGTGCAGTGCTGCCAGTGCTTCACAATCAACAAATGGACACTTTATCAAATTTTGTGCTAATATTCGCTTTGAAAAGTGTGTTTGCAGAAACCTGACTTCAACATGTAATATATAGCTTCATATTATAAATCAAATAGTGTACACTTTATATGCGCGCATAAAACATATTCAAAAATCTTACACGGCAGTATTTATGTCATAAAAAAAGTCGTTCTTCAGATTGTAAACTGGCCACACTGTTGGGAAATGCAAGCAAACGTAAAGCAAAAGGCAACGCAAAAGGCAAAGTAAACGGTTGAGTTAGTAAGACCTTTGCAAACAGTTCGAAAAAGGCAACAATAAACAAAAATAGACGAAGATTATTGTGATTATCATAGTTGGATATATAACTAGAAGTTTGCAAAAGTCGCGTTATAAAATCTTAACTAGGAACAGTTTGTTTGAAACGCATTAAATCAAAATGCCATAAAATCATTTCTTGGAATTTGGAAACATATATAAACGGTTCCAAGAATTACCAATACAAGTACCAACAAGTGCCTCGCCAGGTATTTTCTGTAGTATTTTCTTTCGAATAGCAAGGTGTGTACTTACTGTACAAGTGTGGCCCTATCAAAACAAAATAAATAAATAGAAATAAATACAAATATAAATATAAATAATAAAATATAAATATATATGTAGATGTATATATAAATAACATAATGTATATCCTGTAATTTGTAGGATCCCGTATACATAAAAAACGATGAGTCTACTGCTTAAGCTGAGCATCTATCTCAATCTTGTCTATCTCAACCTACACCTGGTGCACGGCGTTAAGGGGACACCTGGTTGGGTGGCTCCATCTAGGGTCGAGCTACCAATTGGTAGCGATCTGAACATTAGCTGCACCATCGAACCGGCCTTTTTCAAGCAGCCGAAGGTCACAGAAACTTGCGATGTATCGGAGCTGTACTTCAAGGTGAACACCGAAGTGGGCAATACCAGAGAGGATATCACATTTAAGACAAAACCCCATATATTGAGGATCAACGATACTACCATTCTCTTTAAAATCACTAATCTAACGGAACAGGAAGCCGCCAACTATCTGTGCATGTGCGGCCCCCATGGCATTGATACAACGGTAGTCTATGTCGGCACCAAACCCTCAAAGGTTCTGGATTTCAATTGCACCAGCTACGATTGGGATTATATGTTCTGTAACTTTACCGCTCCGAAGAATAGCATTATAACCACGTATAATGTTAGTTTTGAAACACAAAAGAACTCAAGTTATCGCTACTTTTTGGAATGTAGCTTTGAGGCGTCTCCGGTCGTGAATTGCAACATAACTGGAGAAATGTACAAGAAATTCTCGGAGCACTATTACTTCCGACTTGACATTGATAATCATTTGGGAAAGGACCAACAGTATTTTGAAGTGAACAATGTCGAACGTATGATTCTGGCTCGGCCCGGCCAGAACTTGAATGTGCTCAATATCACGAAGGATTCGATTTGCATATCCTGGGAGATGCCGCGACGTAGCAATTTCATTGGCGGTGTTTTGTGGCAGGTGCATGTGATTCCCGAGAAATTTTCCCCCATTACACGTTCCATGTGGCGCAACAGTTCTTCTGCAGTGCGCGATACGTTGTGCCTTACCGAACTACCCTATGCTGGCTATACCTATGTGCTGGAATTACGCGTGCGCAACAACAAGACCAAATCGCGCTGGAGCAAACCATTACATTATCCATTCCGTACTGCCTCGGAGCGTCCCGATCGTCCGCCACGTATTACCAATGGCAGCTTTTATATATATTCCTCGGAGTCGCAGTTGACTGTGTATTGGGAGCAGCTACCGAAGCACGAACTGAATGGCGACAATTTTACTTATGTCATCAGCGAGTATCGAGTTAACGACACCTACGCGTAAGTTCTAGAATACCCTGTAATTTCCTTCTGCAAATGTTTCGCAAAATGAGAACTTATGTTGTATAATTTTTTCTAATAGTTTTAATTGTGTTTTTAACTTTTTTTGTTGTTACATTTTTGTTTTGTTCCGATTCGAATTGCTCTTTCATTATGAGTATGCCGCATTTCCATAGAACACATGAACTTGTTTATTATTCTTTTGTTGAATACCCTGTAAGGCAGGCGAATTGTATAGAGTATATCGACTCACGATATTTTTGAACATGTAAGAAATATTTATTTAAGCATAGCTCAACATATATGGTATATGTCTGAAAGACATTTGACTAGTCTAAGCTAGATTAGCTTATCGCAGAATAACAATTAAAAAATGTTTAGTAAGGAATTCATTAACGATGAGCAGATTCACGGGGTATGAACGGCACAGTAAATTGTTCATAGGGCCTCTCTTATATCGTATTGTTATCGCAATTATGCTAGACAGTGTATACGATATAATTGACAATCGCATTGAGTGTCTATTTGTGTCTATAGGTATGCGTGTCTATGTATCTTCGACTTCTGTTCTGCGTAATTTTGATAGCGCAAAAACAAGTCGAAAAGATATGGCAGACAGATAGACGATACACAGACAGACGGAACGGACTCTAACTATTTCGTATAATACGTGTGGATAGAATACATAAGTTCAATTCGCAAAGTTCTACACATTCATACAAACAGTGCGATCCAGTCGGAACAGATATCAAGACGTTTCTTGAAAATTGTTTATTTTTAAAAATTCCTTGAATTTCTGTTTGTTGCGCTGGCGTTCAATTCGCTTCTCCTAACCCTCCTATCCCCTCCTTACTTTGCCGCTCTCTGTCTGTCTTGCACACACTAGCTCTCTCTGTTTTAATGAGAATTTCTTTAATAAGAAATGCGCTTTATAAAAGTAATTGAAAGGAAATTTATATATGTATGTGTGTGTGTGTGGGGGGGGGGGGGTATTGAGAGGCAGATCAAAATTTGTGGAAATTGTTATTGCTATATTTCTAGTCAGTGGTTTTTGCGGGGAAATGTGCAGATACAGCTTATATGTGAAAAGCCAATCCAAGCTCAAAAATGATATCTCAAGTTTTACTTACAATTATTTCAAATTTTCGGGACCTTTCAAAATATATCCTATATAGCAGCAATTGCAACTTTTGTACTCAATCTATATTTATCGATAATACATCTTTAATTTTTATTATATCTTACATCTTAAAGACAGTACACTTTCTTTTTGTTTCTCATGTTGTGTAAATTTTATCGAATGCGCAATGTAGCAGTTCGGACACACGCTCTCTGTCTCGCTGGCGCGGCTACATATTATTGCACGCGATTCGGCTTAAAAAAGGGGCTTGTTGTAATTTGCCATATCAGAAAAAGCAACAAATTGGCGCATGTCACGCTGCATCGGTGTGTGGGTGTGTGTTTCTTAGTAGGAAAAGCTTTATTCGATAGCATGTGGCTATAATATATTTTTACGGAAAAAATATTTTCTACTAATGATGGATTTACTTATCTATTTTGGGAACTGATTTTTCTTAGAGCTGCCTTTAGCTGGGAATAATATGTACGTCAATACGTAAAGTATTTATGGAAATCGTTGTGTCTGGAAGTCTACAAAGAAATACGTAAAATATTTCGAATAATAATGAAGCCAGCATGGTGCGATTATTAAACGAAAGACTATTTTCTGTGCCGAATATGCCTATTAATTACATAAACAGTATTGGTTGTGTCTGCTTATTACTCGATAGAATGTACTTTCTGTAAACCCTATGTAAAAGTCGACTGGTAGATGATGATTTTAAGAGCAAATTCTCAACCCAGTTCTACTTCAAAAATCTTCAGATTATCGTGGGAGTTGGCATTATCTTCAAGGTTTATGCTCTAGATTGATTCTGCGTCAAAATATAATGCATTTAAAATTTTGGACCTACTATGCTCTTGGCTTGTCATGTTATCCCCTTGAAGACGAACCCCTATCTGTTCTTCCAATACTCGTAACTTCGTCAAAAATCATCAGGTTGTCGTGGTAGATGGCATTTTCTTTGCTTTGAGCTCTAGATTGATTCTGGACCATCCCTGTCCTGCATCTGGTTACCTGCATTTACCTTTATACTGCAGCTGTCCATATTTACCTTATACGATCGATAAAATACTCACCTTTAAATATATATCTTTGCTTTTCGCTCCCAGGGATAGCTCTAAGGTGAAAGTCGACATGAACTCGGCCACAATTGAGAACTGGAACCAGAATGCACGCCATGAACTGTTCATTCGCAGTCGCAACGAGGTGGGTACTTCGTTGGAGGCCAGCCACCTGGTCATTCCGTCCATCAGCAACGAAGATTTCCGTCTTCGTGTGCCAAAGAAGATACGCAGCGTTTACCACTCGAGCAATTCGAGCTACACGGTCAGCTGGAAAGCACCAGAGAACACTACCGGCCTGGTCAACTATACCGTTTTCTGGTGTAACTCAAAGCCGGCAGTGCAATCAAAATGCAACGCATCAATCCACTTTGAGCATGTTTCTAGTAATAAGCTGCAGTTCACTACGCGTAGCTCGCATCCGATCTCACTCAACATGGCTGTGTCGGCGAATTACGGCGGTCTAAATACTGGAATGCATTGGATGAGCTGCTCCCGCGATGTCTACGATGATCTGGCCAAAATGGAACCCAGCATCGAGGAGGTGACAAATTCCTCATTAACCGTCAAATGGAGCACCGAACGCGTCTGTCCGGCTATACTGAGTGGCTACAATCTAACGTATTGTCAACGTTCAAATGGTAAACCGGATAATTGTACAACCAAAGTGCTGGATCCCAATTCGGTACACTACGTTATCCAACATCTCGAGCCGTATACATACTACAGCGTCAAGATGTTTATGTACTCCAGTTCGCGTGCCAGTAAATATAGCGATGAGCTGATTGTACGCACTAGTGAAGCTGCTCCCACTCAGCCCCGTCAGCTAGAGTACACGAATGTCAGCAGCACAAGAGCTATTATCACGTGGCGTCCGCCGCTCAAAGCAAACGGTGTGGTACGCGCCTATGAGGGCATCTATCGGCATGATAACAAGACGGATTACTTCAACTTGCCTGCCTCCACGGACGAATTGGTCGACAATGAAAAGTTGGTTATCTACGATCTGGGTAATCTGACTGCTTACACACAGTACGAGGTCAGCATACGAGCTAAGACACTGTACAGCTCTGAGCCCAGCAACGTCATCACTTTTCGAACTGCAGTTGGAGGTAAGCGCAACACTCTTGAGATTATCTCTCGCTGTGATAACCTGTGCAATTGATTTTAATCACTTCTCTTCACCCAGTTCCCTCGCCGCCGATACTAAACCGAACGGACAACATACAGCAGAGCACAAGGTTGGAATGGATGGCACCGCAACGTGCAGCTGGCCGACTGGAGTACTACGAGATTGCAATTAGCGAACGTGACGCCAACAATACGCTTATTTCTCAGCACGTCAGCTACATTGGGTCACAGCAGAATCATTCGTGTGAGATGATCACGCCCGTATGTACGCCGCTGCATCGTTTCCACTATCAGGTGCGGGCGGTTAATGCGGAGCAATTACAGTCGGAGGAGCAAGGACCGTTGGTGGAGCAACTGTTGTCGATGAGCTCATCGCTGTCACAAACACAGCAGTGTGTGGCACAGTTCCCATTGAATGATAGCGCATGGAGCCAAATTCAGGCATATCAAAATCCAGCGCTTTATCGCCTCCACAAGTCCGGCTGGTCGACGCATGAGGTTAGCTGCTCGCCGGAGACTAATCATGCCAAAATCCTGTGGCTCCTGTTCCAGATAATTATCTTTTTAGTCATATTCTCTGTTTCCATAATTCTGGGCTATCGCAAGATTCGGAAGATGTCTGATATAGATTTGGTTTTGCCTCAAGGGATAATGGAAACACTAAAGAAACCCATCGATAATAGTTCAATGAGTACGGATAGTACTAGTGGCGGTGGCCCTGGTATAGCAAGCGGTGGCATTTGCACTCGCGTCGACACAGCACCGCAGTACTTACCACAATATTCTCCACAAGATGCGCCCCATGATTTCAATAGCGGCAGCGAGAGCTCTAAGCTTCTGTTGGCCAATAGTTCCAGCAGCGGCGGCGTATACGACGATCACCTTCATCATCAGCCGCCCATGAGCTACATGACTATGAAATTGTTCGATGATGAGACCCCGACCACGGCGCCCGGCAAGGGTGCTGAGTTGAATGTCAGTCACAGCCCCCTTAACAATGCAAATGGTGTCGGAGGAGGAGGCGGCGCCGGAGGTGGTAACAACACTGGTTACATAAAGCCCACACAGATGAAGAACTGGACAGCGGCCAACACTTTGGACAACAGCCCCGCGATGCCATTAAGCGGGTATGTGCCCGTCCAGGTGCTGCAGGCACGCAAAACGCCAACAACAGCGGTAGCCGGACTAGGAACTGTGGCTATGACGACGCCGCAACCGCCGTCCGTCACACCGATGCACTTGCTCAGCAGCAGCAATTATGTGCAAGCATCCGATCTGCATAAACTGCCTCCACTTGCAGCAACGTTTTCGACGCCGCCAGTAGCGACAACGGCAAATTTGCCGTTAGCCAATAGTTTTGGCTACACGGCCATGGAGCAGTTGCAGCGAAACGGTCTTATGAAACCGGTAGCGCCGTCGACAGCAGCGACAACTCACACAGGACAGACGGCACCGGGCGGACAGCAAAATCAGCAATTGCACAGAATTCAGCCCCAACATATTGGAGGTTATGTTACGCCGCAGGATCTGAATGCCCTTGCCCACAACCGCCATATGATGTAAGAAAACGAGAAGTAGACGATTGTCGCCGTCAACACCTACCACCTACCGCTGCAACGGCAGACGAATGGATCATTCGCATTGGAGCAGCTATTTCTGCCTTCCACACTCGCACACACATACACACGCACACATGCATTTCGATCAGCTCACACACATTTCACACGCCCATACACAAACAATTGTATACTCTTCGTATTTGTATTCGTAATTCGTACCTTTCGATTCATATGAATCGTACTTTTTTTTATTGTAATTTATGTTTGAGCCACTCGAAGTTATTTTACGCTCTAGTTTATTAATCTATCTATATCTATCTAAACATACATCTATATATGTATATATAACTTCATATATATATATATATATATATATATATATATATGTGCTTACATACATGAAATATGTAACTGTAAACTGTAAACGATGCGAAAAGCTGATTAAGAATTAATGCATTAAATATACATATAATTAATTACTTTTAATAACAACGATCATGTTTATTATAATTTTATTAATTTTTACGTTTCTTTCTGATAAGCCGTTAATGACAACAATTCGCACAATCGACGCTTGATACTGTGGCAATCACTGCGCTAAATTTCCCTTCCAATTAATTGGGAATTACCGTGGACATTCACTTTATCCGTTGCTTTATACTCTATCGCTTACAACTGAATGGCAAATTGCGTAGCAGTTCAAAGTTTGCGGGGGCGCTTTCGTTCTGTACTTAAAACGATAATCGATATTTTATGATTTTATCGGAAAATATCGAAAGCGCACCATTTGTCTTAGACGAATAAAACCTATCAAGACATTGCATTAGCCCTTCGTCCAGCAAAACGCGTACAACCCATTGAAAACGGCGCACTTTTGCATTCGCATTTGCAATGTCTTGTTAGGTTTTAGTCGTCTTTATGGGTAAGGTAATAAAGTATTTTCTTATCAGTCAATGAATACTCGTTATTCCGGAATTTATTAATAGCAGCAACGTCGTTTGGATTGATGAGTTTCAGCATACTCTTTCTGAACAAGATAGCGTTTGGGTTTCGAGTTCGATAATCCAATTCAACAATTTTTATGTATTTGCAGTAAATAGGATCGTATGATTTTTTTTTCCATGAAGAGATAATACATAATTTAATCTATCAGTTGTTCTCAGTAATTTCAATTATTGATAATGTGGAATCACTCGGTATTCCCCAGCAAAGTTCTTGGAATGCACAAAATGGGGAGATTTTTTTTTAAAATATTGGATTTTATAAAATAAATGAGCTAAATAAATCGAAATAAACTCTTCAGTCTAATTACTTAGGTAGAGTTCCAAGAATTCCTATATACGATACTATACTTATACTCAAATAAATTAACCAAACACTTTATAGGCATGTCAAGTCTCTCTCTATATAGTGATAGAGAGAAAGAGAGGTCTTTCCTCGGACTTAACCGATAAGCCAAATATACATTTCAACTCCAACTCATGAATAAACCCGTATATATATTTATGTACATGCATGTGTGTGTATTATTAGCTTATCATACATAGCTTTTGACGTTGTAGAAAACAGAGCAAGGCAAATCGACAGGGCTACAGTTGAGCTCGTCCGACAGTTAGATACCCATCGCCCGATTTTGAAATTCCATTACAAACTTGTAACACCACTTATAATTTCAAACAAATAATTCTGAACAAATTATTCTGCCATCTATCGCTTACGCCATTTCACTCACACAACAGACACGCGCGCGAAACGCGACGTCGACCTGAACTATAGCTTTTATAATAGCTGAGATCTGTGAGATTTGAGATCAGATACCAGACGGACGAACGGACGAACGGATGGCCCAATTTACTCGGCTAGTGAAACTGATCAAGAATATACGCCCCCTTATGCCTGTTACATACATACCCTTTCTTGACCATTTCCTAATGGTTTAAACATGCAGCGAATCTAAACTCGTTCTACGAAAATTGATTATTGACGTACGTGTTTTTCATATAAATCGATGCGATAACAACTTAAAAAATAAACAATTACATTTTGTTGTTCCAATAGTCTTAGGAGCTTCGCCAAGTTTATATATTGTATATATAGACTTTCAAAAGTTTTTTAAGTCATTAAAAAATTTCAGAGATTTTTAATATACTAACATTTTGAGATTGATGATTTGGTACACATGCAAGAAAAAGATAAAAAAAAAAAAAATAATAAATACGTACATATATTTAGAGAAAAATATTTTTATGTATTTGATATATTAATGATTTGATTTTCAGAATAATAAAATAAACTGCTGAGTATTTGTAGTCGACACGAAGCAGAACATTGAAAGTAGTCGTACATATGTAAAGCGTGTAGTCCAGGCTGGCGAGGCTAGTTTTAAATCTGCGGTCGCTCGGTGATGTTCGTCGGACACAACAGTCATAATCAGTGCCGAAATAATATTCGAATCCGCAATCGATCAAAGCTGACGAAATCCAAATTACTAATCATTATACGTACATGTACATGCATATATTTATTAATACGAAACCGCATATAGAAACAATCACGTCTTATCAGCTGAAGCGAAATGCGAAGGCATTTGGAGCTTTCGTTATATGTGTTTTTCGGTACCGCCCTCTTCGCAATTGCCTGCGCCAATACGGATGTTGAAGAATGTTTGCAACAGAATTTAAATCACTTTCATGCGGAGCTTATGACTCCAGGAGCATTGCGTAGAAACGATAGCTACAGAGTCGCCTGCTGGTGGGACACGGAGCTCAGCGGACCGTGCAAATCGCTGAAGCTCCGAATTGTGAATAGTCGAGGTTATGATCAAAATTTTACTTATATGTCGAACTACACGGGGATCTATGCGGACTTCAGTAATGCGCAGCCAAGGCATTCTAAAAACAAAACCCTTTCCTGCAAGTGGGAAAACACGATTCTAAGATCGCCCAGTTTCACGATCGGTGAGCTATTGAATGTTACGGATTTCGCCTGTAATTATATCTACTATGGCGATCAGAAGATGTACTGCAGCTTCAGCAGGCCCAGCGAAAGCTTCGAAGTGGATGAAAAGACGGAATACTATCTGTATCATAGCAGAACGACGGTGAATTGCACGAATACTCCGGATAATCCGCTGGTTGAATGCACTCTTCCCGGCGGCAGCTATAAGCCGCATGTCAATGGCACTTTAGACTTTCGGATCGTCATGAACGACATACTGGGCAAGCAGGAGCAAAACATAACGCTCAAACAATTGAATATGATTGTTTTGCCCCAGCCGGGATTCTTTGCCGTGCAGAATATCAATACGAATTCAATCTACCTGGAATGGGAGAATAAAAATATAGTCAACTCGATAGAATGGGAGGTACACATAATGGAGGAGTTGGAACGAAACTTTACATGGATGCCCGTACGTACAGGCAGCAAATTGAGCGAAGCATTCAACTTGACGGGATTACCCCATCCGTTTCGGGAATACACGTTAAACGTTAGTCGACGTCTCATTAACGGAACACATTGGAGTCCGCATTTTATACATAAATTTACCACGGCTCCGGATCGGCCCAGTCATCCGCCGAAGCTATGGCCTGGTGGCTATCAGTATATTGATGAGGGCCATCAGCTGCTTGTCTACTGGCAACAATTGGAGCTGCTGCAGCGCAACGGGCCCAACTTTACTTATTACGTTGATGTGCGCAACCTCAACGACAATGCGAAAATACAGTAAGAAAAAGTGATCTTAGCAAGTTGGCCAGTTGGTACAGAAGTGAACTTAGCCAAGTTCCTCTTCTTTCACACTAACTCTGCTTTGCTTTGTACTCTCGTTCTTAATACTCAACTATACCGTTTTTCCTTTCAGAAACCTGCATATTCAGATTGAATCGAATTTCGCTATCGTTGGAAACTTGGCTAAAAGCGGAGAGTACGAGATTTTGGTGTATAGCCAAAACTCGGTGGGGCTGTCGAAGAGCAGCAGCCGCTTGATGATCTCCAGGCCGGAGAATTGCGCGCAGCGTAGACCTATGCATATTGCGATCGATAAGGCGAATAATATGATTAATTGGAATGAACCGTCCGAGAGCAATGACTTACGGCATTACACGATTTTCAGCTGCATCTCGAACACGAGCAACCGCAGCAGATGTTCCGATTTCAGTCGAATTGAGGCCGACGAGGTGCCGACTGATCACACATATTACAAGAGCCTCCGAGTCTCGAACGATTCGTACATTTGGGCCATATCGGCGATTTATGATCAAGGTGCCGGCGATATGGTATGGTATAATCACACACACTTGGTTCAATTAAAACCATCCTTACACGGCATCGAGGGTGTTGTTGCACTGCTGTTCCTCGGCGTGTTCGTCTACGTTCTGATTCAGAAATTTAAATTCATGGCTGGCATTCGGGTTGAGTTGCCGCCGGGAGTACTGAGCGCACGCTATGATACCAAGGATAGCGATCAGTATGAGATGCTATCGATACCTGCATCATTTTCACCTACGATACTTTTACCCGATAACACTTCAACGGATT
This sequence comes from Zaprionus inermis, assembly GCA_018151445.1. Taxonomy (NCBI): domain Eukaryota; kingdom Metazoa; phylum Arthropoda; class Insecta; order Diptera; family Drosophilidae; genus Zaprionus; species Zaprionus inermis. Next base: position 836,596 of record JAECXD010001052.1, read on the forward strand.
ACTTGGCGCCGACTCTTGCCGGTACTTCTTCGACAAGCTTACCCGGTAGCGAATTACCGGGTACAGTATTAGAAGATGCAGCTCTACCCAGTACACCACTGCATCCATTGCCAGACACAACTACGTATGTATTGCAGGGTACTGTCGCACTCCCCGCCAGTTCAGTTGGCCCTCTCGCTTCGGTTGGGGCCCATCAAGCCAAAGTTCCCATTCAATCCATTTCGAACGGTTATGTTAGCATGCAACAAGTAATGCCGGTATCATCGTCGACCTTTAACCCCTCTGAGTATGTTCGCCCGAATATGGAGAATACCAAAAATCGCAATATCGTATTATAACTTACCTAACATTCTTTATTACCTCAAATATTTTCGTTGTATATTGAAAATGTACTTACTTACGTTTATGTATGTAAAGGGGAGTATGCGGCGTAGTAGATCCACTAGACGAGTCGATATACCCAAGTTCGTCTAAGTAACGTAAAAAATGTAAGACACAAAATTTGGCATTTTCAATTTTTAAAAGGTATCTCAATGTCGAGCGCGCTAGATTTTAGGTTTCATTATTTGTTTTTCATTTTTTTTGTTTTTTTTTTAAGTAATTTTATTTTACCTGACGAGATTTTGTTGTGCCATAAAGAAAGCAAATCGTGTAATGTATGAGTCTCAAGAATACGCTTTTATTTCTGAAAAAGCACCAAATATAATCTCTACCATCGCGTAGTTTATTTACAGATTAATTTCAATCATTTGTACAGATTTTTTTCACTTTTGCACAGTAAAGTTAGTTAGTATCGCATTGCGATTAGGCTAGGCTCGTTAATAAAAATAAAAAAACATTAACAAAGTAGTTCGTAAGTAGTTTATGAGTAAATTAGGAAGTCGAACAAACATTATGTACCATATATACTAATCTCGAACCATCAAAGTAACGATGAGCGTAGACTTAGACTTAAGTAAACACAATTGAAATCTCGTACATATTTTGTCGGATATTAGTTTAATACAAAACAAAAAAAAACTGGTTGTAAGAACCACCGTTATAAAAAAATAATAAAAATTGCTAACATATGTATTTAGATATCTGTTTATACTATATGCTTACTATATACACATATTTGTATATTCTCTTTCACAAACAATCCAGCTAGCCAGCTCAGAGATTGGACGTTTTGTGCATTTTACTGCCGTGCCACTTGTACGATCCCGTATACAAGAAGTTGTTCTCTTCGCATTTGCGATCGGCCTCCTTGGGTCCCCTGGATCCGTAGATGTACGGTATGACCGGTGTGTGCTCGCGTTCGATCTTATGCAGTATGGGCGTAAAGATGCGCCACGCCTCGCGCAACTCGTCGGAACGCACGAAATGCATTTGAGAGCCGCAGAATACATCGAGTATAAGCCGCTCATAGGCATCCGGTAAATATGAATCCTTGTAGCGATGCTCGTATGTGAGATCCAGCTCGGTTTCCTCAACATCGAATGTAATGCCAGGGCTCTTGGTCATCATCTTGAAGTAGAGTGCCTCGCCGGGCTGAACGCGTATGACCAGTTCGTTGCGCTTCGTATTGCCCTCGAAAATGTCACCGGGTACATCCTGATACTGAATGCGCACCTCGGCCTTGCGCTCGTTTAGGGCCTTGCCGCATCGCAATATAAACGGAACACCCTGCCAACGTTCGTTGTTGATCTTAATGACGGCCAACGCGTACGTAGGTTGCGTCGAACTCTTGTCCACTGTCGGGTCATCGAGATATCCGGTACGCTCCTCTTCGGTGCTACCATCGGGATTACCGACGTATTGGCCGAGCACCATGTCGCTTAGCTGCAACGGTTGAATGCTTTTTAGCACCTTCACCTTCTCGTCACGTATATCGTCGGGATGACAGGTGCACGGCTTCTCCATGGCCACCAGTGAGAGTATCTGCATCAGATGATTCTGCATGACATCGCGTATAATGCCGAATTCATCGAAATATCCACCACGTCCCTGGGTGCCGAATGGCTCCTTGAACGTGATCGACACTGACGCGATATTCTCACGGTTCCACGTCGAGCTTAGGATCTTGTTGCCAAAACGTATCGTCATCAGATTCTGCACCATCTCTTTGCCCAGATAATGATCGATGCGGTACAGTTGCTCCTCGTCGAATAAGCTAGCCAAATGATCGCTCAGTGCCTGCGACGTGATATCATCTCGTCCGAACGGCTTCTCCACGATCACACGATTCCAACCGCTAAGCCAGAGCCAAAAAGTCAATGATTGTGCACAATTCAAGATCCACATCCACTTACCACTTGGACATACATATATTCTTGATGTTCAGTGTTACCAGATCGTACACACTGGGTGGCAGTGCCAGATAGAATATGCGGTTCGCCTTATATTTATTCTCCATGGTCTCCAGTTCTTGATTGAGCAGCTCGTAACCCGTGCGACCATCGTACGAACCAAAGACGTAGCTATTCAGCCTCCAGAACTCTTCGTATTTTGCCCTCTCATTGGGCTGGACCTGCGGAGGGTAAAGTCAATCATCAGCTCCGAGGTTCAGAGACGAGATCGTTGTTTGGCAATACGAACCTTCATGTAGCGATCGCAACTGGCCTTCAGCTGCTCGACAGTCATCTTGGAGCGAGCATATCCGCAAATCTTGGTAGGCTTGGGCAGCAAATCATCGCGATAAAGCCACCACAGTGTGGGATAAATCTTCTTTTTGGCCAGATCACCCTATAAACGAGACGAGACAGGCATTAGCAGCGAACCAAACTCCAAAGGGCTCTCGAGGATGCTCTTACCGATGCACCAAAGACCACAAACGTATGCGGTATTTTGCCATCGAAGTGGGTGCCTTCACAAATCATTGTGGAGGACTTGAGGGATTTGATTATCAGATCCAGCGTGTCTGAACTGTGGGCTAACGTATTATCTAAAAATTATAAAAGAAATAAATAAATAATAAATAGTTATGATAGTAATACAAATTTTGAAAAAGTTCTATTAACCTTGAACACAATAAGATACAACCTTGAAATTCAAAAGTGAAGTGGAAATGCCAACTTTGAGGTCGAAACGTTATACGCGTACTGGACGTACTGGGGATGTATCTATCTGGCAAATGCGAATACGAGAGTATATGTATGTCTAAAAGGGAGGCTCGGGAGTAGTGTGTACTGTTCGATGCGGTTCCAAATACGTAATAAAATCGCAGTTCTCATGGCTTGACTTTCAAACGCGTTAATAGCGCTGCGACTATACATATATCACAGCTCCCCAGCTCTCGTACCTACCTATGTACCTATATGATAGATAAGTATATAGTATGTATGTTATATACCAAAATGGTATGTACTCGTAGTATATACATATGTACAATATGTATGTGAATGTAACAACAGGTGCCCTTCGCCCGCCCATCGGTCAGAGGCGGGTATCGGTTTGGTCGCGCGATTTGTTCCGAAATAGGGAAATGCAAAAAAGTAAATAAACAAAAGCAACACCTATGCATACATGCAAAGAGTACGTGCTATGAAGAGTTGTTTGGCAAGAGACCGAACGAGACCAAAGCCAAGATCGCCCAACACGTATGTGCATAGGTAGATAGGGTTAACTAATTTGTATAGTGAAAAATGAAAGTGAAGGAACCGGCTTGTTACATACTCAATTTATGTACGTACTAACTGTATCTAATGCTTGATCATCTCCTGCTTAGTAATTAAAATCCCACGCCTCTCGTTTTCGAAAGCGTTTTTCAAAACGCATGACATTCATTTCGAATAAATGAATAAATGCATGCGAACTAAACATGTGTTTGCTTGCACATTTTCAATGTCATTAACATTGGCTAATTCTCAATGCCAATATGCGCGGACAGCACTGTAGCTCTACCTTGCGTGCGTGCTCTCTCTCACGCGCTCTCTCTCTCTCTCCCGAGTCTCTCGCGTTTTCAACTTCAACTTGAAAGGTTATTTAATACTGTAATCTTTGGAGTGAAATTGCTAACACCAGCAACAACAACAACGACAACAACAATAACCACAATAACATCATCGGCAACAGCAACAAGAACAACAGCTCAACGCCGTGGTGTAGATAATTGCAGAGAGAGGTAGAGTGATTGAAATTGCGATAAGCCGTTGCCAGTGCTTTGTAGGTGACCCTTAGGTAAAGAACAAACTTTTGAAGGGCGCGCTCTGGCGGGCGCACACCGATCGACACAATGCGTACACGCGTATGGTGTGTACACACTAAGAGCAGGATAAATACGTCATTGCTGAGCGTGATTCATAGGGTACGGTAAACTGGCTGCCGGGCTGGTGAATGGAGACTGCGATATACTCCTGACCTAATTTCTCGACCACACCATTTGTTTTCTGTTGTTGTTGTTGTTACCTGCTCTGTTACCGTTGCTATTGCTGAAAAAATTTAAGCTACTACTTACCTGCGCGATGCATGTTGTGGCAGTTGAATTTGGTTTGATGTATTTCAATTTAAACGAAAATAATTGTTTATTTTTTATTTTAGCTTTTTTGCTTTTTAAACTTGTTTAGCGCTATCTCTTTTGTGCGCTGTTAAATAAGGTTAAAGCCAATTAAAGATGGTGTAATTTGTATTAACCGAAAAAAAGCAACAAAAGTCAACAAAGGCCAAAGGCGCGCACATACGCAGGGGAAGAAAGACGCACAGAGCAGCGTACACGCACGCAAGCGCAACGCAAGTTTTTTATTTTAATAATTGTGTGCTTTTTGTTTTGTGCACGATCGGCGAGGTACGGTGGTATGTGTAAAGTTTCGCTGGCGGAGCCCTCGAATATGTATGGTATGGAGCTCAACACGATCACAGCGCGAATGCGCCAGAGCGAACGAGCGCAGCGTACATAAAGCAGCGCACACAGCGGGCAGCGTCGCGACTCGCGACCAGCAGCAAATACCAACAACACAAATGCCAGAGACTTGTCGCAACAACAACAACACAAGAGCGTACAACCATTTGATATTTCAGTTTGAATGCGGCGCGCTGCCGGCTCTCTGTTGTGCATAGCCGCCCGCACACACATGCACACGCGCACATGTGCACGTGTTTACAGTCCGTACTCATGTGTAAGTTGTGTGCGAGAGGCCAGTCTGATACCAGTGTTGCCCCACAAAATGATTTTAAGAAAATTATAAGAAAAACAGTGACCGATTGCAGCGTCATGGTTGCGATTACATTTACAACGAGTTGGACTTATGTACGCATGTATGTACAAACACACACATATGTAGGGATTTATTTACATGAAGCGGTTGCCTAATGCGCACAAGGTGCATTAATTAATCCAAAGGTTCAACAACTTCGGCATTGTCTCTCGCATTGTCTTAGCTTCAGTTGTTGCTGGGCTAGCGCCGTCTGCCTGTCCGGCCACATACGGAAATCATGCAATGTCATATCAGAAACAGAAACGAAACGGAACGAAATGAAACCATTACCACCAACAGAGGATTTTTAGAGGTCTTTTTCGAAAACTGGTGATTCACACACACTGAAGGCATGCACATGTTTGTCTGTGTGCGTGTCTGTGAGGAATTTGACTTAATTGAAGAACTGGCCTTATCAGCTGCAGCAGAATAAAGTGAATCTATCCGCGACAGGTGGATGAAGTCACATCGCTGAAGCAAACAAACAAATATGCCCAATTCATAGATACATAGTACAAATTCATGTTAAGCTACCTAGTGTTATCTGAACTATCTACTTAAATGCTAATAAGCCAGAGGGATATATGTACTATATATACATGTTTATTTCCACATAGTTGTTTGCATTACATTTACAATCAAACTAGGAATAAACGTTGAGAACAAATTAAAAATTACATTAAATTTTAGCACAATTTGTGATAGGACAACAGTTTGAAGCCGCGTTCATATAATATATATGTATGGGTACGATCATTTTTATCATCATCACCATTACCATCATCATCAATATCATCATCATCATCATCACATCATCATCATCATCATATAGTATAGCACATGCAGTAAACACATATTACAATTTTATTGCATTGGTTTTCTTGGTGTTTTTGTTGTAGTTATTACTGTTCTTGGTTCATTTTTTTTTTTGAAATTCGACTTATTAATTTTCTTGTGTTGTTTAGTGTTGTGTTCGGTTGAGAGTGCCAATTGATTGACCGTTTCATATAATATTTACAGTTCTTATTGTTTCGGCAAATCATTTATCGATCATTTCGAACGCGGCAATCGCGTAGAGTTTGATACCATCGATTACCACGATCACGTATAGAGCGCAGGTGATGGAGCTTCGCTTGCAGCGAACCGTCGGCTGTCAGTAGAAGAGCACGGAGTGAAGAATTACTCGGTTTCTTCGCTCCTCAAACTCCTGGATCATTTCATCGATATCGTTGTCAATATCATTCGATTTTGCCATCTGAAAAAAGGGAAAGTAATTAGTCAAGAGATACACAAAGGGTAAATGGGATAGATATTTTCAACAAGGGCAGGCCTCTTACCAAATTGAGCATGTCCGTTATTAGAAATGCACCCATTAGAGCGTCTTCGGCATTATCTACCACGTCAACATTGAGTACATGCACGGGCCGATTATCTACGGAATCCATAGACTCCATATGCATGACAACCAGATCGTAGACACGCTCCTCCACCGTTATAATAATATCAAATTGTTCTTTGGTTTCCTGAAAACGTTCCGGACACTTTTTAATCCGCCGATTGCGGTCGAGCATGTGGAGCAGTCCGTTCTGTGTGTAACTAGAAAGACGGAGCACGAGCAGCCGCACGGTAGGAGAGACGAAGAAGATATTGGCACATCAACCATCTGCACTGTTACCAGCTAATCACAAAAAACTGCACTTACAATTCTTTATCTTTGGTCTCCAAGTCGCGGTAGATTTCCTCGTAACTGGTCCCAAATTCGTAAACATTTGGCTTATCAAACGCCAGGCCGGGCAACTTGACCCGTTCGCCGGTCCCGTAGGAGCGCACATTGAATCCCTTTTTTGCTAGAAAGTTGTGCGCCTCCATGGAGCGGTTCATGTTCGATGAACAGACCACAGCAACGGATAATTTGCTCGGGTCAGTCATTTCTATTTGGCAGTGCAAAAATTACGTTAAACCAATAAAAAATATGACTTAGAAAAATTCACACAGTTGAGTTGTGTGTGTCAATTTTTTGTTCACAATAAGTTCATTTGAACGAACTACTCAAAATTAACCAATAAACCGATTTAGTGGTGGAGCGAACCGAACTCTTTGGTGGTTCCGTTCACACTAAAAAATACTGTTTCATTTTCCGTAGACAGCTGTGTTCATCGCATATGTCGATAGGCTGTTATCGGTGAACACAGCTGATCAGGTAGTAACAGTGTCTATCGATAAAGCAAGCAGTGCAGACCGGTGTTAGCTCTATCTAGCGATCGTATTTGCTAATCAGCTGATAGATCAGTGTCGTCAAATTTTAAACTGTGTGACCAGACTGATCGTTTTTAAACAGCTGTTCGCAAACCGATTAATCTTCGATAACAACGAGTGCTGCCAAGCAAATGAGCTTTTGTGCTACCTCTTGCGGTTAGTGTGACCAGACAAGGTCTGATAACAAGCAGTCGTTACGTTTTTAATTTGCCAAAAAACCACCGTTAGCGTGCTTAACTACATATAGTTAATTGTTTGATTAAATATGTTAAGTAACGCTATGTCAACAGAGTGCAAAAGTTAACGAGACCTAGCGGTTGAAGCTTGTTTTTTCTACGAATGTGTAGCCTGTGCCTGTGTGTAAGTCGAGCCAGAATGTTGTTATGTGGCAAGTTGCTACAGTTGCCCAGCTAATGCAAAAGAGCGCGCGCTCCCTCCTCCTCCAGTCGGAACTTGTGGAATGCGGCTTAGCAAGTTGCAGCTGTAGTTGTTGTTGTTTTTGGTAGCTGAGAGATACTCGCTCAGTTTGCGGCAGACGCACACACACAGAGACAACTGCAGATGTGCAACATAGACACCGAGTGCCTTCCGATCAGGTTCAGGTTATTTGCTTGTTGCACAGTGGTACCAAATGCCAAGCATGCAAGGCATCTTTGATACAGGAATGCCTGTATGTGTATGTTGTGTGCGTGTATGTGTGTAGGTGTGTTGTACATCGTGCCGCGGCTCTGTTTGTTATTTTAGCGTCGGCGGCTTGCGCGCTCTCTCTCTCTCTCTCTCTCTCGCGTTCCCTTGCTCACACATAACATACGAGCTGCACGTGAGTTTGTGTGTGTGTGAGTGTGCTTGTTGCCTGTTAACTGGTTATGCGAATAGTGGCAGTAGCGGCAGCCCCTGCGGCTAGAACCAACGGCTGATACCGACTGCGACCGCGGCTGCGGCTGCGTGGAGAGTGGACACCACCAAGCTGACCGCAACGAACGTCGCTGGCGCTGATAGTCGTTGTTTGTCACTCGATCTCGCTCATCGTTCATTTGTCGTGCGCTCCGACCTCGGCTCGCGACTCACTACGATTTGCACCTCGCGCGCGACTCCATCTTCAATCAATACGCTCTCGGCACACTCGCGCTCGCGTTCTCTCTCCCTCTCTCGATTATTCTCGTTCTCAGGTATTTGTTTTGCTCAGCAACAACAACAACTCGCAGCGATTTTCAATTATTTATCGGGCAATTATCGAGTATCATTTATTTATTAACCATGGCTATGCAAATGTCACAGCCGAAGAACGCGAATTGAGCGCGAATCAATAAAAAGAAAAGGTAAACTTGTTTTACAACTTGCCCAAATTGCATGTCGGAAAGTGTTTACACACACAAACACACACACGACTTCAACTGTGTTTTTTTTTTTCTGTGTGCAAAGTAATCAAAAAGACAACAAGCAGCAAAAGAAAGAGGAAAACCAAAGAAAATGCTAGCTCAGCAAAAAGCAAAAGCATAATAAAGTTGAATTACAGCTAAATTAGTTTTAAGTGTAGTTTCCCGTGAAATATGCCAAGGAACCGTATCAGATGAAGCCAGAGACCGCGGCAGACAGACACCTGCCACTCGGAATGTTTCACCCGACTTGCTGACCCCGAATCGCGTACGGGCAGAGGCAGCGGCAGCGACAGCGGCAGCAGCAGCGTCTCGTTTCCTTCGTGTTTTTAGCCACTTAATTCTAGCGGGGCAATTTCTATCGCCAAATGAGCGTGCGAATAGGTCTCCATCAGAGCACAATACAGTGGGCACTCATACTCACGAAATGATGCACTTGCTGAATGCAAACGCCTGAGGATCATGTCCAAAGAAAGTGTATCAAATTTGGCATAACGATGCGCCTATATCATATCTAAATTTAGTTTAATTCTTTAATAATAAACTAAGAGCAACAGACATCGTTCTGCTCTGCTCGACATAGAAATCACACTCGGTTCTTGCATGGTGAGTGCTCACTGTAGGCGCATCTGACAGGCCCTCGGTACATACGTACGTTTTAATCACCTTCCACAGAAAAAACCCATTAAAACGGTGCAGCCAACGATGGGGGCAAATGCTTCTCTTTGAACCTGCATGAATCTTGACTTTTCTTGAATTTTCCTTAAGCATTTGAAATTATGCTAGTTAAAGCTTGAACTTTGGGTAAGAACTGGCCAAATTGAATAAAATTATGATATATTCTTATTCTCCTTTGCAAATAACTGAAATCGAAGCACTAAATTGAATAGGTTGATAAGAATTTGGAGGTTGCATTATAACTTACAAACCATGGCGGTTCTGGCGGTTCCGGTACGGTATTATTAGCTACCTACTTCCCTCTTTCTCTCATCCACCTTGCCCCTGTTTTTTTTGAAAAGGCTTTCCCAGTTATTTCATTACAAATGTATCATTTCAGTTGCTCGAACTGCGCGTCCAAGGCAATCATTATGTGAACCACCCCAGCGGGAGCAGACTTAGCCAGTAGCAGCAGCAGCAGCAGCAGGTGCCACGTATCCGGAAATGCTGAAACACGCCTCGAATGCGGGCAGTGCCACGGCTGTCGCTTCTGTCACTGGACAGCTGCTGCGCACGGCCAACAACGGCAACAACAACAACAACAGCAGCAGCAGTGGCGGCAATGGCAGCGGTAACAACAGCAATGGCAACAATACCAACGGCAGCAGCAACAGCAATTGCAACAACAACAACAACAACATGACAAACAATAACACACCCTTAGCGTCGGCGGGCACGATCACCACCACTACGACAACCAGCCCTGGGCCCGGGCCAGCGGCAGCGTCGCTGTCGGTATCGGTATCGGCGGCGGCGGCGGCGGCAGCGTCGGGCGCATCGCCAACCCCAGCAGCAGCTGCTGTCGCTAGCACCGCACGCAACATACACTTGCGACCGCCGCAGCCGCTAAACATATCCGCTCTGAATGCGTCCACGTGCAGCAGCAATACGCTGCTTAATGGGCGATTGCTTAACATTGCCACGCCCCCCATGAAACCGCTCACAACATTGACGCCCAATGGGAATTGCAACAGCAACAACCTGCACCATCACACCTACACGAATCAGCATATGCTGGCGAGCAGCAGCAGCAGCAGTGCAGCCAATCAGCAGCAGCAACAGTTGCACTCACAGCAACAGCAGCAACAGTTGCAGTTGCAATTGCAGCCCCCACAGCAGCAACTGCATCATCATTTGCTCAGCAATAACAACAATAATAATACTAATAATAATAATGTGCTCAACTATAGCCAGTGCAATAATCTGGCCATGAATGGAATGAATTCCATGTTGCAGACGAGCGTCAAGCCAGCCAAGCATGGTCCAGGACCGCGCGAGGTGCTCACCAGCCTCGGATTGCTTTGTCTGGGTGAGTTTCTTCGGAGTGTGGTGAATTTGCAACACAGTGGCAACCCGCTCTTCTCTATCTCTCTCTCTCTCTCTCTTGTTGCAGTTTCCTTGCTGTTGGCCCTGCTCTCACTGATCTTCCTGCTAAAGATCTCGCCCAACAGCCGTGAGGATGCACTGACGCGCAGCATTAGCACCGAGGACTTTATTATCGTATATGATGTCACACTGGCACTATGTGCCCTCTCGCTCTCGCTGAATCTCTGCTGTCTGTTGGTCTGCGCCATTCAATTTCTATTCGCTGTCAAGCTGCTGCGTTCGCCCATGTTCGATGGACGGGACAATAAATATCTGGAGAAATCGAGCGCCAGTCGTACGTGTGCCGTCAGTGGATTCTTCATATCGATACCCGTCTTCCTTACCGGCATCATACTTTATACGTTCAATCATTTCCATTCGACGCCGGCGATCATCACGAGCATTTTTATTGGCGTCGGCATTGTGTTTTGCGGTGGCGCCATGGTACACAATGTGTTTGTGTGGCAAAAGGAGAAGACCATAAGCTATCGCAGCCCGCCGCCATCGTTGCCGCTTACCATGACAACGCCACTGCCGCCGGTGCAGTTTCTCGGAGTCGGAGCAGGCGGCGGATATCAGGCAACGCAGCTGAACGGCGGCCCACCGGCTATGTCCCTGCCTTTATATGCACAACACAATCATTCAATGATGTCGCATCATCCCACCTCAGTGACACCGGTATCGCCCAATCATTCGCATGGTAGCTTCAATCCGTTACTTTGCGCCACCACCGGCACCACAAATAACGGAATTGCCAACGCCGTCATAAGTTCGCCATTTCTGGTACGACCGGCAACAGCTACGCCGCCCACGCCCAAACCCATTTCCATTGTGGCCAATGGTAGTTGTCTGCTGGGACGTGAGGCAAGCGGTTCCGTCAGCCCAGGCATACCGCCCACGCTGGACATGAGTAATATTACGAACATTTCCCTACACGAACTCTCCACACTGGTTTAGAAGCTGCGGAGAGAAAAAATAGTCCCAGTACACAAACACGAATACAAATACAAATACGATATAAGCTTAGCTTTTAGTTAGATATAGACGACATCCACCGTTAAGTGTTTAGCTTCAATGATGTCTTTCTTGCCGACCTGTTATAAACTGTTGTATATATATTTTTGTATAATAATATAAATATAGTTAATTTTAATGTTTCAAATGTTCTGCGTTTTATTTCTCTTCGATAATTAACGATTTCGTGCACTGTTATCGGTGCGCGATGTCGTGCGTGATTGGGTAAAAACGGATAAGATGGCAACGCTGACGCGCCAGTTAAAGATTTTGAATTAATGGCTTTCATTAAAATGTTTAACTAATCGATAATTTGTTTTTTTAAATACATTTTCGCTGCTGCCGGTAGCCGCAGGATTTCTGGCTTTGTAACAATTTGAAACTTATTTGTTTTCTTTTTACTTTTTAAACATTTTTATGCATTGGTAACTTTGCCGCCATTTGGCAATTTATAGTGTAACTAACGGATACTTCTAAAATGCAACTAACAGAAAAATAATGTTGTATGTTGTATGCGTGACCAAGGCGTCAGTCAGCATCTATTTCCTAGGCCTGCCGCGTTTCTTGGGCGGCACATTGGTTTCATTGGCTGCAAAAAGGGTCTCGAATTAATATAAAACCTATGGAAATATATGGAAGAAAATGCTCTTACCATGTGACACTTCTGGAGTTGGTGATGGTGCTGGGGAAACAGCCGGCTGCGGCTCATCCACAGTGTTGCGTCGACTGCGCAATACTCTCGTCTGCGGCGAATCCTGTGCGGACGTATCGCTGGCCACGCTTGCTTTGCGTGTGCGTTTGGGCTTGGTTTGCGCCTTGACGGCGGCAGCAGCTGCATCCGCTTCTAGCGGCGGTTCACTGGTGCTGCGTAGCGTACGCTTCGGCGTGTAACTATAATCGGCTATCGACTGATTAAGCTGGGTGCGAGATCTTGTGCGCGGAAGCAGCGATGATTCGCCAATCTCTTGAATCACTTCCAGTGGCTTGGACAGCAGACGCGTACGACGCTTGGGCGTCGACACTGGCACCGTTGACATGGCCGGCATGGAGCCAGCGCGCAGCTGACGCTTCACCAGTTCCGCCTGAGAGTCCACGCTGGCCACCGAATCGTCGCTGCGCAAGCGACGTCGTCGTTCACGGCCAGTTTCATCAGAGGAGGGTGCGCGCTGACGCCGCGAAGTCACCGGCGAGGGAGTACCACGTCCCGTGGGCGACGAACTTTGTTTGCGATCGGAGCTGAGTAAGCGGCGTCGCTTGTGCAAGACTGGAGATGTCGAGGTAGATGGGGGTGGAGATATTGCTGGTGAGTCAGCAGCGGCACCTTGCGCCGGGACTGCTTGCTGGTTATGGCGTGTACGCAGCAGTCGAACCATCGGATGCTTAGCCGATACCCCAGGTAGTTCATCCTTCACTTCCTTTTGATTCTTTTTCTTTCGCTGTGGTTTTTGCTGCTGCTTTTCCTGCTCTTCGTCGATTTCCATCTGCTCGTTCTCTGCTTCAATTTCTTCATCTTTCTCCGTTTGCACACGCTCTTCCCCTTGCTGGTTTTCTTCCTTCTCATGTTGCTTTTTCTCCTGCTGCTGTTTTTTCTGTTTCTGCCGCTGCTTCTCCTCCTGTCGCTGCTTCGCTTCTTGTCGTTGCTTCTCCTTCTGCAGCAACTTCTCCTCCTGCCGCTGCTTTTCTTCCTCCTGCCGTTGCTTTTCTTCTTGTTGCCGTCTCTCTTCCTCCTGTCGCTTCTCCTCCTCCAGGCGCTGCTCCTCCTCCAGGCGCTGCTCCTCCTGCTGTCGCTTCTCTTCCTCCAGCCGCTGCTTCTCTTCCTGCAGCAGCTCCTCTTCCCGCAGCCGCTTCTCTTCCTGCTGCTGCATCTCCTGCTTTTGTTTTTCCTTCTTCAGCTGCTCGTCTTGCTGCTGCTGCTCTTCCTGTCTCTTATTCTCCTCCTGCGTCTTCCTTTCCGTCTGCTGATCCGTTGCCTCCTCCTCCTCATTGTCAGACACCGTCAGCACAATATTGCGTGAGTCGGCACGAGTCGAGTACATAGAACGCTCGACGATCTCCACATCAGATTCATGTGCAGTTGTCTCTACCAACTCACAATCCGATTCCACCAGAATAACTTGATCCGAAGCGGTTTCCTCCATGCTATCAATCACATCCTCTACCTGATCTGGGCGAGACTCTATGGCACACTCGCCAGTCGCTTGATCCATGCTCTGATCAATTTGCTCCGCATCCTGGTGCTCCTGCTGTTTGTGCACTGTGGCCACTGATTCATTGCTGGTTGCCCCATCCGAAGCGCTAACAATTCTCACATCACTGGCAGCCATCTCGCCAGTACTCTCAACACTATCCAGATTAATAGTATAACCCATGGCAGAGTCACTATTGCCGCCCAGCGTGGCACCCAATGAGGGACAGGGCAAGTGCTCGGCTGATCGCTCTTCGACGGTCTCGTCCTTCTTGAAGGAAAACAACTCGGCGCTGCTGCAGGTAGCCACAGGCTGGGGCCGTGCCACATAGCCACGCACCTCGGTGCCATCCAATGCAATGACACACTCATCCTCATCCATCATATCGACATCATCGTCTTCCTCCAGCGAACCCTTGGTGGTGTCCAGATCATCGACTGTCTCTAGGCTATTGGCACGGTAGATAGAACGATTGGAGCCATCGCCAGCGGCGCCAGCAGCACCACCGACACCGCCAGCACCAACCGTAGCTCGTGGACTGGAATTCTGAGAGACATTCGTGTCGCTGGGCAGAAATGAGGGCGGCGTATTCGAGGTGGGTGAGCGCGATGTGGTTATCGATGTGGTCGACTCGACGACAATAGAATAGACAGGGGCGTCTGGTCGTGCAGTCGTTGGTGAACCGCTATCGGAGAGTTCGCTGCTAACGCTATACGAGCTGGGTTGGTAATCCATTTCCACTGGTTCATCATCGCTGATGGACGAGAGACGATGACGGCTACGATTTCGCTCTGCTTCCTGCTCCTCTTCATTATCCAGTTCGATGTACTCAGTGGGTGCCTGGGCAACTGCTGCTCCCCTAGCTGCAGGTGTATCAATGGCGGCAGTCACATCATAGCTGGACATGCCCAAAGTTGTGTCCAGTCGCTGCAGTGGTTGCCGTTGCACGGGCGTGCCCAACGAGACCGAGGGCATGGGCCACAAAGAGGAGGCTGTGACTGCCAGGCTGGTCTCGTTAAGATCACCACAGATGGTTGTGCGCTCCGAAATGCGCACCGAAGACTGTTGTTGCACCTCGACCATTTTGGATGAGCAAACTGGTGGCACAAACAGCAATCCCGATGTGCTGCCCGACTGGATACTGCTGGCAAAGCTGCCGAAGCCGCTGCTTCCCTGCTGCTGCTGCTGCTGGAATTGCTGCAGCGAGTTGCGTGGCTGGGGACCAGTTGGGGGCGCAATCTCATGATGCTGCTGTGGTTGCGGCTGCACAAACGAGTTATTAGCTGAGGCCAACGGCGACATGTATTCTTCATCCGTGTCCGATTCCGATTGGCTTTCAGTTTGCTGTTGGATCTCGACAATTATCTCATCCGTTTCCTCTTCCTCCTCAACTTGCTCTTCCTGCTGCTCTGGCTCCGATTCCTGCCGCTGCAACTGTGGCTCCTGCCTGCTGCCTTCCAGTGGAATGGGCGCCATAAAGCTGTAATTGCGCTGCAGATCGGATGCACGCCGCCTTAGTATAGTAGGCGGCACCGCGAGGACGGCGCTTTCTCCCGAAACCAACGGCGCGTTCTGCTTTCGTTCGATTTCCTGCAAATAGTCTGGTGGTTTCATTAGCGCCAACACCTGCTCGCTATCACGCTTCTGCTGTCGCTCCATCTCCAATTGACGCTCTCCATCCGCCTGTTTCAACTGCTGTATGCGTTGCACAAAATTGCTCATAACCTGCCGAAACTGGTCCCCGCCAGTGGCTACGCGACGTCGCTTCGACGCTTGACCCTGTTCCGGCTCCAGTGGCCGCTTCTCGACATGTTGATATGGCGTGGGACGCACAATGCGACGTTGTCCGAAAACATTGCCAGCTCCTTGCGCAGCATTGCGCAAAAACGGCATGTTGGGTCCGTTCAATGTGCGTGGCTCGCTGGTATAGCGTGTCGCCCAGTGTGCACTGAGAGCAGAGCTCTGAAAGATGTCGCCCAACATGCCGTTGGTATTCTGCTTGGCCAGTTGACAGCTAAACGGTTCCGGTGCCACGTTCTTCAGTTGCGGTCCATGCAGATTGTTTCGTATGCGAAAATAAGTGACCGCAATGGATTGATTTACTGGCGCCATCGTGGTACGATAGGCAGACAATATCGAATTAGGATCATCATTGTAGCCATCACCCTGACGTTCTGCTGCCACCTCATCCATAAACGAGACCGCTTCGATATACTTGCAACGCTTAAGCAGCAGTATCAACTGGACACAGTCCGCTTTGCGTGTTTTGCACTGACGCAGCAGTCGATACACAAGCTGCTCCTCCTCCTCGCGCAGGCACAGACTGCCCAGTACATTAAATTTCTTTGCACCGATGCAATGCCTGAAGAAATGCTCAAGTAGTGGTCGCCCGGCATCATCCTCATAAAGACGTGCATGATGAAAGGCTTCTGGTATGTTATCGTTGGCTAACAACACATTCAGCTGCAGCTGTGACGAGATATGTCCAGGTGGATGATTTAATACCTGCATCGCTTGCTGCATGGCGCCCTGCAAGAGCAGTTGCTCGATGAGCAGCTTCGTCTGCCACTCCGCGTACTCGCTGCTATCGTGAAGGCTGTGCTGCAGCTCGGCAACAGCTTGCTAGAGAGGAACAGGGACAGAGGCAGAGAGATCATGAATCAGAGCGAGAGGGTGCGATGTGCGAGTGTGCCTACTACTTACCTCGCAGTTGCCGCGATCCAGAAACCAAAACGAACGCACCGAATTGATTAACGGTTTTTCAATGTTAAAGGCAAGCGCGAACTCATCGAAGAGCAGTAGGTGCTTGTCCTGATTGCCATGTAGCGTATCCAATGTATCCAGATCGAGTAGTAAATAAAGCAGCAGCTCATGCTTGTGCTGCACAGGCGCATCGGGATACAACATCAGTTGCATTAGAGCACGGAAGCTTTGTGGCGGATAGAGACCGTTATCATCACGTGCTGATCCGTTTCCCTTTCCAGCCGGCTTTGCTTCCGTCAATCTAAAACGTTGCATCATTTCGTCAATATAGAGTCTACCTCTTCGCTTATGACGCCGATCCTTATAATTGTGCTTTATCACATGCAGCGGCTTCAGCTCGGAACACTCGGGCAGCAGGCCCACTTCGATGATCCAGTAGAGTACACGCTGGTACTCATAGAGTACGCTGAATGCTTGCGCCTTCTGCTGCAAGTCCTTGAGCACATCGGGATACAGCTGCGTCTTGCCCAGCTCAACCAATTGCTGGTGCAATTGCAGCAGTCTGTAGAGCTGCATATTCAGTTGACCGAATTTACGTAGCTCGCGCTCCTCCAGATGGTAGCCGGCCACGTCGAAGATGCAGCGACATATATCCGTAATATAGGCCTTGATCTGTTCGGCACGTGTGACCATCCATTTGGTAAGCATGGCCAGCGAGAGTTGTGTGGGACTCGACATGTTACACATGAAACTGCCGTCCAGGCAGCTCTGAGCGCATTTCTTGAGTAGACTCATACGATTGTGCTCAAGCGCCACCGAGAAGATTAGCTCGTACATGCCGCGCTGGAGAGTTTAGATGAAAAATGGATATTAGAATGATTGCCTGGTACCGAAAGCACACACTACTCACCTTGGAGAAGACGGAATCGACCTGCTGCTCACAAAATTGCGGCATGAGACGCAGTCGCATGATCTCCTGTTGATAGGGCTGCGGATTAAGCAGCAGATTCGCCTGCTGATTGTGTAATGAATTGAGGAATCGCCGCTGCACACCCAAATGCGAGTAGCGACGACATCCGTTGCCGGTCAACAATGAGCAGTCTGCATAAAGTTCATGTCAGTTCATGTCAATCCATAAACACTCCGCAAAACTTACCAAAAGACAGCGCATTGGGAAAGAAGTGTTCTTCTTGGTGTTGCACCCCATTGAAATACATCACAGACTTCTCGTCCAGCTGCAGAGCGAGTCCAGAATGAAGGCCACTCAGAATAAAGCCGCACAGATAGTTGTGTTTCTCTGGGCTGTGTACTGAGCGCGCCGCACTGGGCATACCTTTGCTATACCATTGATTGATATCGAAGAGCACCAGCTTATTTTTAGCCTGCTGCGGCGAGTGCCACCCGATGGCAATTAGCAAGCTGGCATTACTGTCGCCCTCAAGTGGAGACGTTAAAATGGTCGAGCAGCAAATGACGCGGCATTGAACCCCATCAAGAAGCAGGCGGATGTGTGTTTGTCCAGCTTGAAAATTGCGTAACTGGCTGCCTTCAATGTTGTGATAGATGAGGCTATGCAGCGAGGCGCTCAGCTGAGTTTCAGAGTGATTGTAGACGGCACAAATGTAGAGGCACGGTTTGGGATCATCCAGAGGTAGAACGCAACAGAGACTCTCCACCAAGGCAGGTGGCTCATTCGGGGGCGGCTGCAGCTGCGTGACAATATAGCAATTACACAGATCGTAAACGACTACTAAGCCATCATCTAGACCGATAGCAAATCCGCAAATGGCCTCAATTGGCAATAGGCTAGTGATGGACGCATCGCCAATACCCTTCAGCCGTATCTCCAAAGCCAGATGCATGTCCAAATCACGTGCACGCTTCAGCATGCCGCGCACAAAGTTCCAGTTGCGTTCCCCCTCGATTTCAGTTCGAAGTATTTCGGTACGCAGCACCTCGTCATCGCGACGTTTGATGTTGTTGCTACGACTAGGACCGAAAAGCGTCTGGCTAGCATTCAAATCGAGCAGCAGCAGTACACCCGATTTTGTGCCAAGTACAAGGCAACCGTCAAGCTCTTGCAATGCCGTGTTGCCGCACACACTACGACTAACGAAGTTTATGGTGGACACTTCGGTATTTAAGCCATCGAGTTCGATGTAGCGTAGCACTTGACTGCCCACAGGCGAGAAGATTGCCAACAGTTGTGTTGAGGATATGTCTTCCATCTCCAGGCACACTGCGAACAGGCGCTGTTCGTTCTCGCCCGGATATAGCTCGGTTACGGACCGTATGCTGCATCGTTCCCTCGCCGACTTTTGATTCTCGCGCCAAAACGTATAGTGTGCAATGCGATCGCCGGTGGACAGCGAGCAGATGAGCAACGTCGTCTCCTTCACATTATGGCATGTCATCCAGCCCCATTCGCCATTGTTAATGATGCCGCCAACGTAATTAGCTACAAAGTACAGACAATATTAGTCCAATAAACACAAACAAACATATTGTATATATATTTATATCACAATAATCAGTTGCAACTCACTGTTGAAGCACTCCTCTTTGGTAAGTGGTTTAATGTGGCTCGGCTCGTTGTAGCCGAGAAGAGCGCGCTCCGGAAAACTGCAGGTACGCCGGCCGTCCAATTCAATCTCGTACCACTCCATTTTGCATTTATTTGTCACTATTTATAATAATTTTTATTACGATTACAAGATTGAAGTCGTATTCTTAGTTAGCGTTTCTCGTTAATTTTGACATTTTTGCACACATGCCAGTGTTGTCAGAGGCGATGTTTTTTTTGTGATTAGTTTGCCAAGCGAATGTTGTCCGACACTGTTCACAGTGTTGCACAACACCATTTGAAAGCAAACGCGCGCGCAAATACAAATTGTGGTGACACACTTGCATCAAAACTTAGTGTTTCTCGCGATGTTTTTTTTGTGATTAGTTTGGCAAGCGAACGTTGTCCGACACTGTTCAAAGTGTTGCACAACACCATTTGAAAGCTCACGCGCGCGCAAATACAAAATGTGGTGACACACTTGCACCAAAACTGGTACATTGTTTATATTATATCTTGTGATTCTAACAAAATAAATTACACATTAGCAAAAAAGCTTGTAGTTCACATGGGTGGTGATTTTGGTAGATTTTATTCCAAAGCGGAAAAAATCTACGCTGCAAATCATTCATGTTTTGTTTATTGTAGTTTTCTGTTTGAAGCATATACCATATATATATATATACATATATATATATATTTATGTAGATCTAGGAGTAGACCAAAATAGCTGGTGTTGTAAATATATAAAAATTAACAAATAAATAAAAGAAATTTAAATATATAAGATGCATTTATTCCAGTCGTATCAGTAATTATGGTTAGCTGTATTTATAAATCTTTAAATAAATGTAAACATAATTATCCGGGGTTCAATGCCTTATTTAGATTCCAGGAAATTGTTTTATAAAAATTTATTCATTGATGTTAGCAAGATCATTGTTAAAACGTATATGTATATATATCCACACTTAGTTAAGTTGTGTGGGAACTATTTCCCTAAATAGCTGTTATAGAATAGAATCCCCAAATAATAAAAAACTTGCGGAAACAGTATTGCAAGGAAAATAAAGGGAATAATACTCGAGAAAAGAAATTCTTTCTTCAAGCACATGCTTTGCCGTCCGTTTTGTGGAATTGAAGACCCTCTAGAGTACGCATTCTGAGGCTCAAACTAAAGCATAACACTAAAATTTCTCTCTACCATAACTAAGGTACATCAAGGTTTATATTTTCTGTCGACTGCTGAAGTATTGCTAATGAACTCTTCTAGTAATTTGGACCTATAAATATAAATGATGTATAACGTATCTCGTAGCATAGTGTAATCCAATAATCCACATCTTCACTGGCTCGCCATTGGCTACGAAACTCGAATTAGACTTTGGATGGGTATTTTTCCGGCTATAGTGTATAATAACAGACTCCTGCACGGAACACTTGACGATATTAACATAACTATATCCAAATTCCTTGCAATTTTGGAATACAACCTAGACGGGCAAAGCATTGTCTCAAATGTTTGTGAGGTTATGTATGTTACTACTAAACAAATATAGCTTATTTGTTTTTTGGTCACTCGAAAAAAATAAACACATTGTAATTATTGTAAAATTTTTGTTTTTTAATTGTGGCTTAGACTTTTCAAGTAATCTTTTTCATTCTTTTAACACTTTTTGCGTATGCCGCTTAAACACATGGAAAAACATCGCGCAAAAGAAAAAAAAAGCACAGTTTAGTTGTTGTTGAATCTGCTGCCGTTGATGACGCCGATGTGCTGCGTTTACTTGGCATGGGTCTGAGCCTTCCTCAGCTGAGTGAGAATGTTGGACAGTTCCTCACGCTTCCTCTTGGCACGGATGTGTGTGCCCAAACGACGCTTCAGGAACTTGAGGGCGCGCTTATCCTTGGACACCTTCAACAATTCCATGGTACGCTTCTCGTAGGGAGCATGACCAACCACCTCGCGTACCAAATCGCGGGTGAATTTGGTGTGGCGGGTTTGAATCTGTAATAGAAAGTTGCAAGTTACTAATTGTAAACAAATCCCAACTTCGTCGGGAGTATTCCATTTGAATGTACTTACGTTCTTCAAACGGGAGCCACGCAGACCCTTGACCTTCTTGTCGCCGGTATATTTAACATTCTTGACTTTGGTGGTCTTGTGGCCTTTGTTAAGACCGATACACAGCTCGTAGCGGACTGCCATCGTCACTAGAATGGGATAGAAAAAAAAAAAAACAAACAATTAGTTTATACACAATTTTCAATTAGTTTCTAAAGTTCATTACACTAAACAATTGCACCATAAATAGCGTTTGTTTGTTATATTAATGTTGCACATAGAATTATCACATACATCTTTAGGATGTTTGGAATATTTATGGAATTTGTACACAACAATTTTTCGGCCGACCTACCTCAGTTGCTGTCAAATGGTAGAAAGAGCGCTGTCAAAGCAGACACACAGGAAACCGTCTGGCCATTGACATTCATACGAGGTTGCCAGACCGTACAGCTGATGGCCGAGACAATCGAAACGATTTCGGCTATTTCTGTATGAAATGACTTAGAAAATGCTAGATTTTCATAATTCTTAAAATTCAATAATTATTTGTATACACATTTTTTAATAATCCTTTATTGTAGACTTAAATAATTAAAGAGATAACAATAAAGCCTCAACATTATGGCAACATTGTTAGCCGACTTACGGTATTAGGGATGATTTTGTGGTATCAACAGTTGAATTGGTTAAAAGATTCGTTAAATTTATCGATAGATTTGTCTTTTTCATATATAATATTAGTTTAGGAAAGTTTTAACGATTTAAAATAAATATTTTATGTAAACTGAAACAAATTTATGAAAAACAGGATGAGCAATTGTGTTTGTAAGATACATCGATTACAATAAGTCATTGTGTACATCATCGATTATAGCTCATTGCATCCCTATTTCGACATGTGTTGTCATTCACCGCGATTACCCATATTCACACGCATTTTTGTAATTTGTCCAAATATTTGGCAGTGCTATTCTGTAAGGAATATTATTAAAACTCGATTTCCTCGCAGTTTGTAACGTTTGAATAAAATAATAAAACATTATTGTAGTTTATTGTTCAGTTTATCGGCGTGTTTGCGCTATGATGGCAACACTGTATACGCCGGCCATGTTATGATATGTAAAAAGTAGACGTAGACACGTGTTTAATTCGTGCTGCTTTTTATACGCTCTAATTTTGTGTCAACTAAGTCAAAAAACTCTAAAAGTGAAGAAAATCACAAATTAACTAAAAGCTTACTATCGTCAATACAAAAACAATTGAAAGTAAATCAAATAACCCACTGGTTTTAAAAGGTAAGCGCTAATTTCGACCACGCGAAACATAACCTACTACAAACAGTTGCCAAAACACAACGGACAGCACGAAAAATGGTGTCATATTGCTCTCTTGCTGCATGCAAGCGTAATTTGCTGTAAAGTGATGCGTAATAACAGAAACTAAACGTGAATTACTTAATTCAAATGTAATTTATTCTTCACTACACTTTTATGTCATTTTTTTTTTCAAATTTGTTGTGTGCGCGCATGTGTGTGTAAATGCAAAATATGCGCAACATAATCAATAGGTGGCAACACCTTGTTCCTGTTGTTTTTGTTGCTGCTGCAAACACATGCGGCGTAAAATTTGTGCCGCTTGTCTATACAACTGAATGCGCGTGTGTGTGTGCGTGCGGCGTAGGATCAACGTTCTGGACTTTTCAAATCCTTGTTCTTTGTAGTAAGATTTTATTAGTGATTACACAATGATAAGTCGCTTTCGTCTGTTTCATACAGATTTATGTATGTACACATGCATAACATACATATATGTTCATATGTATGTGTTATATATACATTTGAATATGTAAAATTCTGCTTGTGGCTGAGTCATTTAGATGAAATGGTTTTTCTTTTTTGCTTTTTGTAATAGAATGGTTGTTAGTGTTTTCTATAGGTTTTCTTTTATTTATTGTGGTACACTTTGAAAGTGTGTGTGTTGAGTGTGCCTTGTCTTATATTAGTTTTGTAGTTTGACGGCTTTCACTACGAAATCAATTGTTAAATAATGCTACTGATAAGCCATAAAAACAACAAAAACCGAGCCCAGCGCTGCCAGAAACCTCTCCCCCACATGCCTGAGGCCCTCAAAAAAAAACGAAATATCACAGATTTACGTGATTATACAATACGAAGATATTTGTCGCTGAGCGAATCGAGCATATGATCGTCTCACCGCCAAACCACGTTGCCAAGATTATGGTGAATCTCTTGGGTGCCTGCCTTGGGGGGGAGGAGGAGCGCAGACAAAGATTCTTATAATGTGTATGTTGCACCTGGGGCTTGTCGTTTGTTTTTTATTTTGTTGTCTTTTATTTCATTATTACTTTTAACTGAATGCGTATTATTAATAGACAAACATGCTCGCTGTGGTTCCCTCTCTTTCCTTCTCTCAGTCTCTCTTTTGCTTTGCTGTGCTTACGCACTGTGGCGCCCTTTGAAATGCTAAGCATGTGTGTGTGCGTGTGTTTTGTTTGATAACGAGTTAAACCAAATTCATAGGCCTTGGATTGAATTTTTCGGATGGTTTTACCAAAAAATTACGAGCAATGTTATGCGCATACATAAGTACAGTGGCGGAATTGTTTGTATGTGTGTGTGTCGGGCATGCCTTTCGATGTCGATTTCAAGGATTTCGATCATTATGTTTAAATACTCTTTCAACAGGTATCGTATGTTATGGAAACCTAACGTTAGCATTTCTGTTACCTTGTCCAAACCGTCTGTGTTGTGGCAGTCATGCAAGTTCAAAGTCAAAGCGCCCAAACATGTTTGCTTGGCATACCACGCTCGCACACGCATACGCACACATACAGTTATGTTATGTTAATTCGTGCTTTACATAAGGCAGCATTTTTAGTATATACATACAATAGGTTTTATTGACATTTGGCAATTGCGGTCATGTGGCAACATTGTGGCGAGAGTGCTAATGCGTTTCGCGTCTGGGTAATACTGTTATAACTGTTATACGCACCGGCTGCAGTGCGTCGGCTCAGCTGTTGAGCCGGCCACTTAACAGCTGAGCGATCTCGATAACATTAGCAAGCGATGATCTTTAAGTAAATGTGTGTGTATGTGTTTCGCTGCGACCTTTGTGCTCCATACGTTAGGCAAACATTTTTCAGCATACATATATACTAGCTCTGATTAGGGAACGTCTTATCAATAAATTGTCGCATTCTTGGTGACGAAACAAAGTATCGTCTAGGTCGGTCTACTAATAAACAACAGACATAAAGAGAAACACACACATTTACGCAGACGAATATAGACACAGTAGAATAACAAAATAACACTCAAAGTGGCAACAGGTTTGCTAAGAATGAAGAAAATAATCCTAACTACCGGAATGGTGGCCAATTAATACCCTGTAGAGTTGACTGTATAATTGTACTTCAAATTTTAATGTGATTAAATAGCTAAGATTAATGAATTATCGATGCAACTAAACAATATCTGATCATTAAAAGCATATCGGCTTACCGATATGAGTGGAATACCCTTCTCAGAAACTAGGGTAACTTCTAGTCAAGCATGCTGAATTACTTTTCGCTTTAAAGGGCGCTCCTCTCTCACTCTTTCCCTCTGGTGTGTTTTCGTATGAAATGGAAAAATTAAGTGATCATTTTTAAAGGCTGTTGACACTTTGCCTCGTATTGCTGTGGCATGTGGGTGGCTTGGGTTGGCCTGGCTGGCTGACTGGTGGTTGGCAACGCTTGCGATGTGGCGATGTGGCCAACTGTTTCGGAAAGCGACATTAGAGTAGCAAATAAATAAATAGACAAGACGAAGCGAAGCAATCGTACGAAAAGGGAGGTGAAGCAGCAGAGCACACGCACACACAGACACAAACATCAGTCACACACATCAGTCACACACACCAGTCACACACACACACACGCTGGCCGGCCACACACACTTGTAGCACATGGCACAAACGGCAAATATCAAAATAAAAAAATGTTCTCGGGTAGTTTCCCTTTGTATATCGAGGCGCTATCATCGCATCGCGGAGATACGCATGCAGATAACAAAAACAATTAAAAATAAAAAAATAAATATAAACGACAAGAACAACAATAAAGTCGTCAACAAAAGCTTAAATTGTTCGACATATTTTTCTCCCAACGATTTTGACCGGTCTGAATTTGCTTTTACCGCGTCAATTCAACGAATCCGAATAAAGATAGAAATAATAATCACAGTCATAGTAAAGAACAAAAAAAAAAAAAACAAACGAATCGAGAAAGACGGAAAAGAAAGAATACGAAACGAAACAAGAAAAAAATAGTTATAAACTCTCCCAAATCCAAATCGAAGTTTCTTGATCTGTTTAAAAAATCATTGAATCCCAAATATCATCAATATATACAAAATTCTCTTGTGGAATTTTCCGAAAGAAAGAATTTTTGTGTGCAGCACAGTGGGGAGACGTGAAAGGTAAAGCTTGATTCCAGGCATTTCAAAAGCCGTGGAGACTGTGTGTGTTTCTGATTGTTTCCGTTGCTTTCATTTATTGTTTATTTTTTTTTAGTTTTTTTTTTATTAAAATTTTGCTGCGTTTTGTTTTGTAATGATTTCATAACAATTGCCGTAAGCGCAAAATTGTTTCTTGTTTGTGGTGTTGTTGTTCTTGCCGAAAGTTGCTTGCGTTAGCTATTGTTGTTGTTGTTGTTGTTCTTGCGGCCTTTTCTTCACACTTGGACACTCGGCGCACGCGCATGAGAGACGCACACGCTCGCCGGCTCTCTCGTTCTCCGCCTATTCCCCCCCACACACACACGCTTGATCGGCATGCACTCTCTCTTTCGCTCCTTCCCTCTCTCTCTCTTTCTGTCTCTCTCGCTTGCTCTACGTATGTAGCTTCCGCGTGGCATTCTGTTCTTCTGCTGCTTTGCACCTTATTTGCTCTGTGCGCCTCGTTGTTCGAATGGTTTTCTATAATTATGTATTGTTGCTATAAATACGCAGTCACACACACTCTCACACGCATACACATGCATAACGTGCACACGCACAAATACAGTCGCATTAAGTGGATGCCAAATGGGTCTCGTGATGGCCGCGCCACCAAAACAAACTGTGACTTTTTCTGCAGCATTTTATTGAAAGCAAAATTTTCGTAGCAATAATCTATTGATAGTAACCTCACTCTATTTCTTTGCCTTCTCCCCCACTCCACTTCCTGCAACATTCAAAGAGGGAAAAAGAGTAAAATGAGAGCGAGAGCGTGGACATGGGGTTAAATTTGTTGCAATTGCAGATGTCTGGCAACGCAGTTCTAACTGCTATAGGACTGCCAACTTGCGCAAAAATCCTACAAAGCGACAGTTATAAGTAGAGGTGCAAAGTTTTACTGAATGAAGTTAGATTAGGAAAATATAACAGCTGGAGTCTGACAAATTCTCAAAAATTATTGCACTCCTTTAACTTATCACCCGTATTCTTATCCACTTGCAGATTCTCCAATATTCAGCGAAAATGGTATCTGGTCGTCCTCTACTCTATCTGTCAGTGCCCGGTGTAGCATTTATTCTCGGCGTCTTCTGGTTTCGGCGTAGAAATAAAAATCGTGTAGACAAGAATGATGAGGACGCCATCGCCGCCAATGGAAAGCTCTACAAAGAGGTTGCTTGTGAGTCGGCAATTCTACAGCGTAAATCACAGTCACAAAACGGTAAATTACCCATTGGAAATGGAAATGTTAATGGAAATGGACCAGCCACCAAGTCAATGAGTATATGTGTTGGAAACGGTGATAGCGGTATTGGTCTGAATGCCAGCATCGATGATAAGGATAGTCCCACCACAATGTTATACGGAAAATCGGCACCGATCACAATTCAAAGCAATGGACGCCCCTCACCTGGCAACAAGAGTCAACAACACCAGCAACAGCAGCAGCAACAACAACAGCAACAGGTAGATTCGGAAATGTTAAAGTCCAAGATACAGGATGCGGAACACAAGAAACTCTGCTCGATTGACGAGGACTTTGAGAATCTATCGTCGCCGCGTGATTTACCCGATTCGGTGAATAATCGTGTGTCATTCTACAATCGCAAGATCAATAAAAAAACTGAGGAACCTGTAGTCATTAAGGCGACACGTACACCAAAAATATCGCCAGAGAATTCGTTCCTTGAGAGCAAATACACCCAGCAGGAGCCTGAGCAACAGTCCCAACAGGAGCAAAACAACAATTGTGAACCCAAGAAGGAGGAGACACCAATTCCGGCACCTGTTTCTGTGGCGGCAGTGACTCAGGAACGGCCAAAGACACAGATTGAGCAAAACAACAACGGCAGCAGCAAGAGTAATGAAACTGTTGTGACACAAACAAATCTCGCTGATGCAGACACAGATGCCACAGAAGGCACACAGAAACGCAACGTGGATGCGGCTAGTCCATCGCTGAGCATTTGCAGTGTACAATCTGGTGACTCTGGCAAGGGCTCCAGTCTGCCACGCTCGGAGGCAACAACCCGAGTAAAGACAACCTATGAGTTCTACTTCCCCAACAGCCTGATTGGTCAGCTATATGGCCGTAAACGTACGTTTATCAATCAGATCAAGGCTAAGACCATGGCCAATGTGTCACTGAGCAAGAATCGTTATTCATCCAGCAAGCTGCGCATCTGCACCATCGAGGGCACGGAGAACGAGATTGATGCCGCCCTGGCCATGATCAGGAAGCGTTTGCCAGCCAGACGCTATCCCAATTTCACAATGCAACGCATCCATTATGCGCTCCCGCAAACCGTAGTTCCTCTTTCGAATGAAAGCCTCTATAACCTACAAGTGAGTTTGCCCACCACCAACATGTTCCACTGTAGACGAAGAAGATGTTCAAAGAAGTGTGCGCAAAGCAAGTGGGAAAGCGTGAGGGTTTTATGCCCACTGTATTCTGTTCACTTGCTTGCAGAATTAAAAATTGAATGGGTTTTTCTGAGTTAGATGCCCATTGTAACTGGCTGGCAGCGGGTTTTATGCCCAATATTTAAAAATGTACTATGCACATAGTAAAGGGGGTTACCCCATGTCTGCATTATTGTATGCCCATTATAAATGTCTCCTCTTGAGTGGGTCTTATGCCCAATGTTAAAGTCTCCTCTTAATACATTGACAGGGGCTTCAAGCCCATTGTGAAAGTCTGTTTTTTTTTTAAAGACAGACAATGATAGAGAGAGAGAAATAGACAGATAGAGAGTGAGAGATAGTAAGGGTATTATTTATGTAAGTGGAAGCGTATTTTCCCCACTGTATCTGACAGTATATCGAGAAAGAAATTCGGATTGGAATTCCACTTTCTCACTATACAGAAAGATACTTTTGTGCCCATTGTTAATTTGGGAGGAAAGACAAAGACAGACATACATACATAGAGCATACTAGGATGCGATATTCATGTAACAATTTGGTAAAAGAGACGTTTTTTTTTTTGTTTCTCTGCACGCTTAAACTTGAGACTCACACCTACGTTTTGCTAACTTTTTCACTTACAGCTTAAACTGATCGAGGGCATCAACAATGATATTGTTATCAGCGCCGTGCTCTCTGGCAATCATGTATTTGTCCAGCATCCGCTGCATCCGTCACATCCCTCGCTGCATGCACTGCAAAAGGCCATGTTCGATAGTTACTCCAACATGGATGCACCTCTGCTGCCCAGCATTGAGATCAGCGCCGTCTGTGTGATACCCATCAATGATATCTGGTATCGCGTGCAAATTGTCGATGTCGATGCCGATGATGAGGAGCGTTGTCTGGTCAAATTTCTTGATTTCGGTGGCTATATGATTGTGAAGTTTGCCTCATTGCGTCAGATTCGCACCGATTTCATGGCACTGCCTTTCCAGGCCACCGAGTGCATACTGTCAAATATCGAGCCAATCGGTGAGTGAACTTTTAAGTTAACCTTTAAAAGAGGAAGGCAATAATATGTTTTTTTTTTCACAGATGACACCTGGTCGACAGATGCGGCCGATATCCTTAATAAGCTAACCAAAGGGATCGTCTTGCAAGCACAAGTCGCCGGCTACAACAGCCACAACATACCAGAAATCTATTTATTTGCTTCTCTAGGTCCAAATGTAAGTAACGTCTGAGGTGCGTGACCACCTCAAAGGAAAACAAAGGAAGGAGAGAGCGAAAGAGACTGTAAAGCTTTTCGGCTAGCAGAAGTTCTTAATTAATGATAAGCTTATGCCCGAGATAGAGTGTACTGGAATATAATAGTATTCCATATTCCACTCAGAGATCAGGCCCTGTTACTTAACATAATCTCTGAATTTTTCACTTGCAAAAACTAATAACAATTTCAATTACCTTTCCAGTGATATAGTTCTGAATTCGCAAGTCATTTTTAGTTTAAAATGATCCATTTACTTATAATTCTGTGAATTCAAAGCATTATCTCTGACTTTGTCTCTTGCGCAAACTCCAAACTAATTTCCATAACTTTTTCAATTTTCAGAATGTAATTTTTATCAATAAGGAACTTGTCGCAAGAAATCTCGCAAAATGGGTCGAGATGCGTGACTAACCAGCCTATGTGAACAAAGCAAGAGGAATAGATATATTACTACTCTAACAACTTCAACAACAACATCAATAATAATAACAACAACATACAACATATGCTGCATCTACAACATGAAAGTGCAGTAAGAGAACAACAAAAAGCAACTTTAAAAGCAGCTAAGCTAAGCGCCCCGTTCCCAGAATTTGAGAGATGAATATAAACAGCAAGTTGTAGAACGCGACTGAGCCTAGAGCCCCATATTTAATGTATACATACAAAGCAACTACAACAGCAACACATACAAATACCTACGCAAGCACACATCCATATAAGAAAACAAATTTAAACCGATATAAACTATCTGCAGAAGCCTTCGATTTGTTTGTTGAGATCACTTGCCGATCTCCTTATACGCATAGGCGACTAACTAACTAATTAACTAACTAACTAACTACTAATACCAATAACAACACAACAAATACAACGTAAAGTAAAGCTTAATACTACTAAATCTACTAAAATTAATACTAATCTGTTATAGATGTGTGCATGTTCCCTTACTCTCTGGAAAGGGGACTTAAGGTTGCCGTTCGATCGGCTGTGTCCGCGTTAAAACATCAACCTTAGCACCGCAGCACCTACAACAATAACATATTAACTACAACTAATTCTCGGCAGTTGCGTTGGGGCACACACAGCATACAACACACCCATATAGACACACAACCAACCAACGAAACGCTTAAGATATTACCATACTCAGATAATAAGTAGAGATACTTAGTGTAAATAGATTTTTTTTCTGTTTTTTTTATGTAATATCACAATTCAAATCATATAAAAACAATGTATTTTATACATATATAATGAAGATAAAGAAGAAGCAACTTTCTCAAATAGCGCGTAAAGCACATCAAATCGGAACTTGTATATAACTTACATAATGCGAATTCTTAATTCGGATTGTTGTTTTTTGCTACAAAACAAAAACAAAAAAGTAAAATGTGTTTGCAAATTTTTATAGATTTTTACAAATGATTTTTTGATGCTCTACATACATATATAGAGATGTTTATAGTATGTGTTGCTCCGCAAAACGGCAAAAGTACAAGAAATGTGTATTATTTTGAAAAAAAAGAGAAAAACAAAACAAAAAAAAAAAGAGTCAAGAAAATGTTAAAAAAGACGGACAAGCGCTCCCTTTGAGATACAAAAACAAAAACAACAGACAAATCGATGGAAAACAGAGAGACACTGACTCTGCTAACAACTCCCTTTCCCAATACATGCACACATTACACACACACGCGCACTCCACCTCATACACACACCCCATTACCTCTCCCAATGGAGATGTGTGTGTGCCATTGTTAAGGGAAGAAGCTGATATTGATGATGAAGAAAATGCAGTCAGCCTTGTAAATACAAATACAAAACTAACAGTAGCAATCACGCAGCAACAAAAGCAATTTAACACAGCCAACAACAATAAAAAGCTAACATTACGCATACAAATACCCTTTAAAAAACAAAATAGAGTATAACGGATTTTTATTGAACTCTCGACTAGACGAAAAAAAGAAAACAATTTGCTAAGCGTATAATATAATGCCTTTTGTATATTGTATTTCAACAAGAAAGTGAGTAATATATGAGATGAATGTATATGTATAGTGAGACGGCGAGGGTGCGAAAGATAGAGAGATGAGTGAGAGAGGGAAAGCATGTCAGTTTATGGCAGGGGGAATCGGTCGTTTTTAGTCGTTTTGTTAGGATAAGCGTTGCGAATGTATATGTATATTTTATGTTTAATCACATGCATAATCACACAGACATACCCTCAAACACACTCACCCGTACACGCATATACACACAAAGAACATGCTATATTTATTTAAAAAAAGAAAAATTTGTTTTGCCAAAAGGCTAATTGATTAATTGTAACTTGAATTAATGCATAAACGTACAAGTGATGATAACTATATGCATAATGATGATGATTATGATGTATGTGTAGAACTAACGAAACTTTGCGTTATATAATTCTATTCGATTCTAAATTAATTTCGTTTATAATTCCTTAGTTGCCCTCTTCCTCCCACGCTATTGTATATTGTTGATCAGGCGCGCAATAAGAGGAGGAGGAGAGTGCTCGACTAAGTCGGGCTAGTTACTCCTCGCCCCGGGCCTATCAGCAAGAGACATTGAAAGAAAGAGAAAAAAATAATTATTACTATTATAAATTGTAGTGCAAATTTCGTAGAACTGTAAAAAGTGCGGCGCGGCGCTTATTGATTATTGTTTTGTCTGATTTTCATAAAAAAAACAAAAAATACTTATATAGATTATTTTACATAAAACCTATTGATGTAGAATATTACTTTTACTTTTTAATTATTATTATTATTATTATGATTGTCATTATCATTATTATTATCATTATCATTATCATTATTATTATCACTATTATTATCATTATAATTATCATTATGATTATTATTATTATTATAATTATGATTAAAACGAATTGTCAACGTTTTTAGTGTTTTAATTTCTCGATGTAATTTTCACTTGTACAATTGTTGATAATCTGATAAAACTGACAAACAATAACGCTAAAAATAACAAATCTATTAAAAAAAAATAAGAAAGTTAAAAAGAAAAACAAAAACATACATTACTTGCAGATTAATAACATGATGATGATGATGATGAGATGTAGAGAGAGCACATATTAAAAGTAATAGTAAAAGTTAAAAGTAAATTTAATGTCTAGTTATGTCGTTTTTTTTTTTTTTTAATTCGTTCAATTAGTTAAGAAATTATGCTGAGACGATAAATACTAGATAAGGATTTAATTTATAGAAAACTGGAAATAATTTACAAATTTAGCTATTAACTAAATATAAAAAATTAATGCAACTATATTAAAAATAAAATCTACAGAAAATCAAACAATGTTTCTTATTATGTTTGGGGGGATGGTTTTCAGCAGTCTGTCTTCTAACTTTCTCCGGGAACTCTTCGGAAAGTAATTCAAAAATGCAATAAAATTGTTTTACAAACTACAAATGACGTTTCCTATTAGAAAACGACGTTTACAATGATTAAGTATCGTAATAAAATACTCTATCTTAGTTTGTCACGTTATGATAGCACACATGGTGTTACTACATGCATATAGTATGCCGTAGGGGACTAGAGAAGTTGAGCTGAATCCAATAAAAGTTCCCGCTTGTTACTTTTTTCCAGAGACTCATTGGTCCCGACAACAAAACTTGTTTTTCACAATCAATATATACTATATGTGGTATTTCAATAGCAAGATCATATATGTTATGTAGATTGCAGCGTATTGGTTTAGCCCACACCTTAGCCATAAATTCATTATAGCAACAAAACTATCGAACAAACTAAACTCAGCTATCGACTTTAGTACCTTTAAAAATACCGATAGTAACGATAGTACGCTTGCACGCTGTGCTGATAGCACCTGTAGTACTTGTCGATTGCGATTTTATGGACATCGTAATGTTAGTAATCGAGCATTGACTGGCATGAGTTGTTTTATCCGACTCACACAGATTGATAAAAATACTCGAAAAAAGGTCCGTTAGTTTCTTCAGAGAGATGATGATGATAACTGTTTTGGGTGCAGATAGCTGTGATTTCTTTTTAGGGGATTGCGAGAAGAGTAAAACACATGACGTACTTATCACGAGTAAAGTACTAGAAGACCTAAATAATATCCTAATCGGACGTTTATCTCTGTATCTCTTTTCGCACTCTTAATACTCATACTCTTTCTCTTTCTTCTCCTTTTCTCCTTTTCTCTCTTTTCTCTCTCTCTATCTCTTAGAGCATTTTATTACTTGCCTTATTTTCTTTTCCAGTCTCTTTTACTGTACATCCGGCGATCTCTTTCTTTGTCCATCTCTGTCAGCCTCTTTCTTCCTTTTGCTGCACTTAACTCTCTCTTTCTCTCCCTCTCCTTATCCCTCTTTTTCTACCCTTTCTCTGCTCTAATTCCTCACATTACTTAGCTATGATTAAGTATTTTCCCGAAATACTCGCAAAAGATTCTTCTCACCGCGCAGCGACTCATGTAATTTGGGCTCTTCCCGGGCTCTTACTTCACTTTTTCTCTCTCTCTCTCTCTCTGTCGCTATCTCGCTCTCTGCCATATCGCGCGCTGCGCTTTACCTTCGCTTTGTGCCTGACGCGCACCTGTTGGCGCTGGTTCTTAAAGCGCTTCAAGCTCGACGCAGCGCGTCAGTTCTAGCCGTGGCATTAACGGCAGCACAGCTCTCCCTCTTGCTCTGGCTCTGGCTCTGGCGACTGCCATCTCGCTCCCGCATACGCGCTTTCGCCTTGAAAACGCCGCGATTCGGCCTCAACTCTCGGCCCGACTTCATTCACGGCGGATTCATTCACTCATGGCACTCGTTGCCGGCCAATTGCTACCTGCAAATTGTTATTAATTTTTAATTTTTGTTTTTTTCGCTGTGCAACGGTGCATGATAAATTATTCACAAAATAAAAAGAACAAGAAGAAAACAATCAAAACAACAACAGTAACAATAACAAATCAATTAAAACCTGATTAAATTGCAACATGGAACTGAAGACAATGCCCCCGGGCAATGGCATCGCCCAGAGCAGCAGCGCCAGCGACAGCAATCCCAACAACAACTGCAACAACAATGGCAAAACAGACGTAAGTGTATATTTCCGCATTTTGCCACGCCCCCACGCCTGCCACACCCCCCCCCAAGCTAATTAGTCCATATCAGAGTGGGCCAAGTGCTTGGACACTCACCTTCATAAGTAATTGCCTATTTTACGACTTCAGATCGAGAGTCGTGCTATATATATATATATACTAAGTGCACATATATTTACATGCACACGTGCATATGTATATGGAGCACAGAGCTGGCTGAAATCTGGTTAAGTTAAAGATCTTATATAATAAATACAACGCATGCATGCAAATTTATGTTACATTACGTATACGCAGCGTTGCTGTTAATAATTTGTAAACAGCTGCGATTCAGATAGAGAGAGCGGGATAGAGAGAGAGAGAGAGAGAGAGAGAGAGAGAGAGAGAACTCTAATGAACTATATAGTATATACATCTGTTTTGCAATACTCCGCCAAAGTTGCTGGATTTTGTAATATTATATACATTACCATATTCATTTTACATGACCAACACGTACAGTATTTTCGTACTCACCAAAGTTTCAGTGCAAGATTTTCCCAGTTTAAAAGCTATTAAAGATATAACAACATATTTTTCCCATTTCTCAGAATATTGACACATGAATCACACTCTTAACTGGAAACGAAAACCACATATGTTAATATTCTACATTTTCATTTTTCCTACCACTTGATAAGCCCAACGTTTTGACGTACCAGAAGCGAAGAGAAAAAAAACACACATACTAAAGTATTGTTTATGGTTTTATTTGGCATCATTTGATGTTCCGAGCCAGTTTAATTGCACACCCCAAACGACCGACACACATGTCCATAAAGCATCCATGTCTTTTCTCTTCCACCTGCGGTAACTTATCTGCTGTCAATCCAAAAATAGGAATACGAAAAAAACAAAACGGAATCAAGTATCAAGTGTTTAGTTTTCAGTATCAGATCTCTCTCCCTCTCTAGCGCACGGGGTAATTAGGCGGTCCCAAGTGCTAAGTGTTTAAACAAAACACGCTGTTCAAACTGTGCGAGGGTGCAGAGGGACAGCTAGTGGGTAGTTCATGTCAATAACAATAGATTTTTTATGATATTTTTTGAATTCGCTTTACGAAGCACACGCAGAAATTTCCCAGAGCTATTATTTCATCGCCAAGCTTACATTGTTGTCTGGCCTAATAGTTAGTGAGAGGAGCGTGGCAATGGGGAAACTTTCTGCTAAATCATCATGATCGCTTGACATCATTATATCAATGCAGATGCCAGCAACTCGTAATTGATTGGGCTTGTGAAGATCGAAAATTCCATATTATATTGTTATGCGAACAGTTGGTTATTGAGTTTCGAACAGTCGGTGATAATCAAACTCAAATGATCTTGTCAACAAGCTGGGAATCGATGTGCATGTGATCGTCGCATCGAGTTGTCTCTTACCGAAAATGCATCTAACTTATTAGCTTATCTTAATAGGTGTGAAGCTGAGTTACGACGATCGTTAAATATTTCCGACTCGACAGCGAAGTAAAATCCGATTCGATATACCTATATAACTGCCACTGCCCAGACAGATGATCTTCGCGATCGTTAGATCATTTTTGCAGTATCGACGAATCCCGTTTGTATCTATAATTAGTCGCCTGTATCTCAACTGTTACAATACACGTGTTACCATATATCGTATTTGATCCGGTTGTAGTCAACTGTCTGGCATCGACACACAAACACAACTCGTTATCTGCGCAGATCCGTTCGAGATCATTATGTGTATATATTATACAGATACTCAAGTGTTTATTGAGCATAAAGCAATAAAAATTCCGGTTGTAATAATTTCACTGCTCAAAAGCAATGTGCAATACCTTGAATCTCGTTATTGTCGGCGTTGCAAATGCTATAGATCTCGTATAATATAATAACAGTATGTATATATGCCGAATATCGTAAGGGATACAGGTAAACTGGTCTTATCAGGCCTTTCAACTGGCATCGCAGAAATATGGAACGCATGCAAGGTATTTATAAGTTTCTCTCTCTCCACTCTCTCGCTCTCGCTGTCTCTCTTACACAATACTTACCCACGTTATAGAGCTATTTCTGGGAAATACATGAATTTATAAGTGGGGGCGCAAATCGTGAAAGCTGTCTAAACAATAATCTCACATCAATTATTACAATATTATGCCTCAAGCGCGATAATTTACAGTTTGGCAAGATGTGGGAATCATTTTAATTTCTATTACTTTATTTGCGAGGCATCACGAAGTGGGCGTGGCCTCATACACAGAAGCTATATAGAGGGAAAGGAAGACAAGTTGACGCATGACGCCCAACTGCATGCAGATGCTTCCATGTTCTTAAGATCATCTGACGCATTTGGTTCCTTAGTTTTGAGTTTGATTCATCAACTGGTTTTCTGTAATACGCTCAAGCCGCTAAGCAGATCATCAATTGTCAACTGGGGGCTTTTTTATTCTCGTATAGTATGTACAGCTGTATCGTTGTCTCGATCTACTCTGCCTGAGGCATGCAATATACACATTGGATACACCGCAAATACGAGCATGGAGCGTGCATTTTTTAAATTCGACTCATGGGTAATTACCTTTGCGACTTTGAATGCGAATTTTGTCACAGTTAATGTACTTTTCCATGGGAGACGCTGTAAAAAGTTTCCACATTTTCCGGAAATCATTTGTCGTCGTCGTTGCTATTCGCTTATCGTACGTATCGGCGGAGCTTTCGTAATCTTATCGCATATCGTAAATCACATTTGGCAATTAACTCAACTGCGATTTATTTACACCTCGCGCGGGCCGTAGCTCCAATTAGGCAATAGCAATTTGGATACTACTTAAGTCGTAAAGTGATCATAATATATCGTATTTATGGGGCGCAAAGTTTCATTGTGAAGCTCGTAAAAATCGCTTTCAAGTAGACAAGCCAAGAACAATATATATTGGTTAATAATAGAGGTAGTAAATCGTTCACAACTATTGTTCTTGAGAACTTCGAGTATTTAGATGATTGACTAAGCAGAGTTTTACCCTGATACTTTTTGTTACCAATAAGAGTTTGATCACTGATCGTTTCAACTCTGCAGAGTACTCTACTCTACAATTTTGCTTGCTGGTTCTATGAAATCGTGTCTAAAGTTATAGCCAAGTCTTGGGTACACACATCTTATGCCGGGACATTCCCAAACATTCTCGACATTCCATCACAATGGTTTATCTTGCGACGACACTGAATTCGCAGAACTCAAAACTGGTAAACTGCGGGCAAGGTTTACCCAGTTGGGGCCTTAAATATTTACTCTGAAGTCTAAGGGGAATTATGTGTAAACAAATGAAGCATCAACAACAAGTTGAGAATGCGACAAATCTATGAAGCAAGAGATAATAACATGTGGGGTCTGGTGAAACTTACCTGTTGTCTTCAATATTATAGCATCATGCGAAGGAGGCACAGGATAGTTCACGCACAAATTGGTCAAATGGTCTCGAGTTTCTCATGTCCTGCATATCCGTATCTGTCGGACTAGGCAATGTCTGGAGATTTCCGTTTACGGCCTTTGAGAATGGTGGCGGTGCCTTTCTAATACCCTACATTATAGTACTTTTCCTGATCGGTAAGTAGGCGTGAGTTCTAGTTGGTGTAATAGAGTTTGATAAGCTATGCTATTTTCTAGGTAAACCCATGTACTACCTGGAAATGGCTATCGGACAATTTACAAGTCAGGGCACCGTAAAGATCTGGTCGATTTGCCCCTCCTTTCTGGGCGTCGGCTATGGCCAGGCTTTTGCCACAATCTGTATCATCACGTATTATTCCTCGCTGCTGGCGCTCACACTCTACTATCTCTTTGTATCCTTTCAATCCGAGCTACCGTGGTCGTATTGCCGCGACGAGTGGCTCAATTGCGTGCACTCAAGTCCGACGAGCTCGGTTGATTCCATCTTGAGCAACATCAGCTCAACCGCTTTGCAGGTGCTCAACGAGACGCAAACGACGAAGCTACAAAGCAGCTCGGAGCTTTATTTTCTGTGAGTACTGATCGCGAAATACCCTGGAATTACATTAGTAATGCTCGTCATACTTGTAGCAACGTCGTTATCAAAGAGACACTGGACATTTCGGAGGGCATTGGGCTGCCCGACTGGAAGCTGACTATCGCCCTGTTTGTCTCGTGGCTTGTCATCTTCGTGGTTATCATGCGGGGTGTTAAGAGCTCGGGCAAGGCAGCATATTTCCTGGCACTCTTCCCATACGTCGTACTCTTTGCACTGCTCGGCAAGGCAGTCACCTTGGACGGTGCAGTCGATGGCATCATCTTCTTTCTGCAGCCGCAGTGGGGAGAGTTGCTTAATCCCACTGTCTGGAAAGAGGCCGTGGTTCAGTGTTTCTTCTCGCTGGCCGTCGGCATTGGACCGATCATTATGTTTGCCTCCTACAATCGCTTCGATCATGGCATATACAGGTGAGAACTATATTGACTTTTAACCTCCGTAACTTTGCCAAAAACTATAATATTTTCGTTTGAAATCTCATTTTGGTTATGGATTGACCTTTTTATTCATTAAACATCATAAAATTAGGATCTCAGTTTTTGACTTTTGGATCGTCTTTGCTTGCTCAGACCCTGACCCAGGGACCCCTATAGACTTCCAACAATCATAACTTTTCGTTTGGAAATACCTTTTTGTTAATAGTTTTAACTCTTGATTGATCCAAGGGTCCAACATATTTTTAATTTTGGATCGTCTATGCTTTCTGAGACCCATAATAAGGATTTTAGGATTTTTAGGATTTTAAAATTGTTGAATAATGTATCTTTCTCCCAGAGACGCCATGATTGTCACTACGTTGGATACTCTCACCAGCCTTCTGGGCGGTATAACAATTTTTGCCATATTGGGAAATCTGGCACATAATCTACAGATCGAAAACATACGCGATGTAGTACGCAGTGGAACAGGTTTGGCATTCATCTCCTATCCCGATGCCATATCAAAGTTTCAGGCTGTGCCGCAGCTTTTCTCGGTGCTCTTCTTCTTTATGCTGTTCGTGCTGGGCATCGGATCGATTGTGGCGCTGCAGAGCACGATTGTGACCATTATCTGTGATCAGTTCAAGGAGTGGAAGTACTGGAAGGTAGCACTTGCCACATCCGTTTGTGGGTTTCTCATGGGTCTGGTCTATGTCACGCCGGTAAGTCGAGCGAAAAGTACTGGGTGTCTAAGGTGATTTCTTATCATCTATAATGCACTCTATAGGGTGGCCAATGGATTCTAACGCTGGTCGATTTCTATGGCGGCACCTATGTGGTATTTCTTCTGGCTATATTTGAGCTGGTCGGCATTGTCTGGATTTACGGTAAGGATTACTTCTTTCAGCTTTCTTTGACACGAAATTTCAATTTTTTATATATATATGTTTCTGCTTGATCTTTTAATAGGCCTGCAAAACCTTTGCGATGACATCGAGTTCATGTGCAACAAAAAGGTCTCGCTGTACTGGCGCCTGTGCTGGTACTTCTTCACGCCGGTAATGATGATTGTGATCTTTATCTATTCCATGGTCACCATAAAGCCCATTAAGTACAGTGAACTCTACTTTCCGTTGGCCGGAGATGGTAGGTTTTCTGTTAAAGTAAATCAAGCATAGTTCTCACTTTCTTCTACTCGTGTCTTCAGTTGCCGGTTGGATAATCTTTGCCTTTGGCGCGTCTCAATTCCTGCTCTGGGGCTGGTGGTATATGCAAAAAAATAAGCATGATAGCTTCGCGAAGGTAGGAAAATGCAGGTCCCCTTCAAAACGCCTCTGATACTCATAACTCTATTCTCTTCATAGACTTTCAAGGCCTCTCTCAGGTCCAGCGATAAATGGGGTCCAGCCAACCCGAAGATCCGACGGGATTGGATAATCTTCAAGAGCGATTTGGCCGCGAAACGTGCAGCCGCTGCGAGTTCGAACAAGCTCGGCTTCTTCCGGCAAAAGCTGTATAATCTATGTGGCAGCAGCTACTAGTCGATCCTAACGAGATTAACCCTATTTTATTATGTATATATTTGTATTTTATGCCTAGCCCTATATAGTCTCTTCAGCCTCTATGAAGTCGATGAGCCTGCTTTGTTCAAGTCCCGCAGTATTCCGATTGAGGACCAAAATATATAGTTTTCGCGATAATTTTCATGTTTTTTTTTTTTGTATATCAGTATATATTTAGATATCGTAGTACTTACATTCCCCTGTTCCATGTCTGTGTAGTCGCTGTTGTAGAGATGAGCATGATCATCTCTTTGCCGATGATTTAAAAATAAATGAGCTTTATACAAGTAATCCCAGTTGTTTTACTCTTTTGAATTTCAGAGAAAGCCGTTAATGTTTCAGCAAATTTAATATAAATATTATTATAATATTCGTATATATCGTATATAATAATTATTCCACTTCCCATTCCAAAAGAAATTACTCTACGGTTCAAGAATTTTTTTATACAAAGCCCTTTATTATGTTAAAATTTTTCAATTTTTCTCGTTAATTAATAATTTACAATTTTACTTAATTTGTTTTTACCGCATGGTTAACGGAGTTTTTTTTGGTATTTTTTTTTGGTTATGTGGATTATTGTTTTTTTGTTGGTTCACGTTTATTTTGGTTTGCAATTTGTGTGTGTTTTTTTTAAGTGTTTTGATTTATTTTTTTGGTTTATTTTAAGTTGTTTTGGGTTTGTCTGCACGGGGTTTATTTGGGGATTTTTTATGTAAGTGTGCTTTTTTTTTGGGTGTACATTATAACAGTACATCAATTGATTTATGTAATGGTAAATTTGCTATAAATAGTGGGGGAATCCTTACGAGGTAAATGCTTAATGAGCAAAAAAAAAATCAGATCAGTTTATGCTACAATACATACATATGTATACAAAATAACAAATCGTAAATCTAGTAAACATTCTTAAAATTCATATCCCAAATACATTTATATGTATATCTATATATTTGTTTAGTTGTTTTATGTTCATCTTTTAATTTCAGGGGGAGTTTTAGTATTTTGAGGGGGTTTCTTCTTTTAGGTATGGTATTTATTTTTGGTGTGTGTGTGTGTTTTGGGAATGGATTTTCTTGGATCCTTTGTTCTGCGTTTAAGGATTTCGTTCTCAACTATTTTTCTTTGTGTATGTCTTTGTGAGAGAGACTGTTTTGTGTGTCTGTCAGTGTGTGTGTGTGTGTCTGTCAGTGTGTGCGTGTGTGTATGTGGATTTGTGTTATATCGTTTTCGTTTAATCGTAAAATACTAATTTAGCAAATGTAGGCACCCTAAATATTAAAGCTTTTGCAAAACACGGTTCCTCGATAAGATAACAATATATTGATTTAAATATACAATACCGTTAATTCAAAATAAACTATGTAAATTACATATAGTATATATATGCCTGTGTATATATATATATATATGTATATACTTGCTGCTGTTGTTGTTGTCGTTATTAATCGTACGTTTAGCATTTCTTTTAGAAACTTGAATTTTTTTTAGTAATTGTTTTAGTTTTTCTCTTTTTGGTTTTCTCATATAGTTTAATTATTTTTAGGTTAGGTTAGTTTAAGTTTGCTCGACTTAGTTAGGGGTTCTCTTCTTTTCTTTGTTTAACACTTTGTTGTTTAAGTTTCTTTGGATTAGTTAGGAGTTTCTTGTTTTTAGCTTTCATTCGTCTCGTCTTAATAAAAAATTGTTTCGATTTGGTTTTTATAAGGTTTTTTTTTTTGGTAATTTTTTTTAGAATTTTCTCTATCATGTTTCTTTTATTGTTTAGTTTAACATAATTGTTTATGCTTAATAAATTGGTCTTTGCTTCGGCTTCCGTTTAACTACTGAATACGTTATAGTAATATAATACATGTAAAGTCAAATATGATCTTCCTTATGTATATTATATATGTATATATATATATATATATATATATATGTATGTATATATGTTTAGATACATATATAGATATATATATATATATGTGGTATATAGAGTATATGGTATATGGTATATGGTATATAGTATGTTTTCTTTTGGTTGTTCATCTTGTTCTTCTTGTTTTCTGACCGCCTGTATATTGTATATATATATAGTATATATGGTATAAGTAGATATAACCAATTTTCTTATGCTGTTCTTGAAGTTTTCGTTATGCTATCTGGACATATATTTGGGCTTGGGGGCTATATTCGTAGTATCTATCGTCTTGTCAGTGTTTCGCTGTGTAAATGTTCCGAAATTCGATCGAAAGAGTAAGACAGAAACAGAGAGAGAGAGAGAGTGGATGAGCTCTACTCGGAACCGGAACCGGAACTGTTATTGGAATCAATTGGGAAATACACTTACACACCTATACACCTACACACACACGTACACACATGCAATACAATAGAATACACAATTTCGGGAACACACATACCACAACAACTTGATGTTGGAATCTACTGTGCACAGTGGGTCGCAAGTGCGCAGAATAGAGAGATATGAGAAAACTAACTGTACTGCCCTACGACGGCTAACAGGGCTGCCTTTACCACCCATCACGAAGATATTTGTATGTATGAATATAGTTTTTTGCATTTTCAGCTCTACGTACTGCTAAAGTGATGTTAAATAGTATGTACTCTATATGCACTATCTATCTCTAGTAGAAGATTTTGAATATTTGTTTCGTTTGCATTTGATTTGACTTCGACTTTTGTTTCGTTTTCTTTTCCATTTCGACCCACTGTGCCGTATTCTCTCTGTGCGATTCTTTGAGAGGTTTTATATTTCTCTTTAACTTGTTGCATACTTTTGGGCATGCATGTAAATAATGTTAGGTTAAGTTAAAAGGTCAAAAGGAAGGGTTTCGTATTTCGTTTTTTTTCTGTGTATAATAAAGACCTGTCTTGAAATTTCGGTCCCTCATATCAAAGTTTTTTTGGTTTCAAGATTTCATTGTTTCATTTAAGTTTTTTTTTTCATTTTGTTCTTTTTTTGGTTGTTTTTTTTTTTTTTTTTCGTTTTAGGTTTTGTTTCTTTATATCAAGGTATTGTGTTAGGAAACCAGTTCAAACGGAATTTTTCACTTGGTATTTTTCACGTATAAGTTTTGTCTGTTCTTTTGTTGTAGTTTTTTTGTTGTTGTTGTTGTTGAAGTTGAAGTTTTGATGGAGTGTTGAAACCCAAATATGCATTATAGTACATAATATTAAAGCTGGGCTGGTATTTCGTATGTCTCGTGTGTTGTTTCTTCCCCATATGTGTTCACAGTGTTCGTTTCTGTGTGTATGAGTGTGTGTGTGGGGGTGTGTTTGTGTGAGTTCATTGTGATAAAGCTATTTTGACAGCAGTCTTGAACGTTCATTTCAATTTCAATTTTAATATTCAATATTATAAATAGGTATACATTTTTAAGGGTTCATTTTGTTCTTTACTTTCGTATTTTTTTTTTGCTTTTTCTGATATTTTTGGTTCTAGGTAATTTCTCATATTTTTTCTGAGTTTTTGCTATTATTCGATGACAGCTAATTAATCTACTGACAATATTTTTTATTTTATTTGGGATTTTATGTGGTAGATGGGTAGGAGTGAGGGGCAAGGCAGATTCTTCGAATCGTTTTCAGGCCCAGCATGAGAAAAGAAATTGAGAAACGAGAATCAAAATATTCTTCTATATGTATAAGGGTCGGGCTTCTAATAGGGATATGCACTATGCGAGATGAGTTCGGAGGAAACTGTCTACTTTCTGAGGGTAGTGATGTTTTCATCTGGCTTGCCGTAGTTCTTCTTGATCCTCTCCCTGTGGCAACTTGGCATGTTCAATTGGGGAATTCGAATTTGGGGTTTTGTTTTAAGGGATATTTTATGAATTGTTGAACTTATTTCTTGGTTTTCGCCTAAAAGCAGTTTTCTTGTAGTTTTTA
Source organism: Zaprionus inermis (assembly GCA_018151445.1). Classification (NCBI taxonomy): domain Eukaryota; kingdom Metazoa; phylum Arthropoda; class Insecta; order Diptera; family Drosophilidae; genus Zaprionus; species Zaprionus inermis. The sequence goes on from JAECXD010001052.1 coordinate 881,235, forward strand.
TGCGTAATATTATACCTTTCTTCTCCTTTACATTCGTATTCTTCTTGTTTAGTTTACCTATTTAAAAAAAAAAAACAATTAACTTCGATGCTCTCAGTTAATACTCTCTATATAGTATGTCTATGCTTTTCCTTTTAGAATCTTTAGAAAACTTACGTAGCTCGGCCACTCTGCTATAACTACCGTACGTCTAGGTTTAATTCTCGTTTAATCTCGCTATCTTCGTGTTTTACTTCTTGCCTTTTTCGTCTTTAAATCTAATTTATTTCATATTAAATTGAATTGGTTTTTCATTTTGTTTGGTTTTTAAATGTATATTACAAAATTCAATTAAAATTGTTCTGTTTCGATTTGTTAGATCTCGTTTACCTCTCTCTCTTTCTGAAAAGCTAATCAGGTTCTTAATTGAGTTTTTCATATTTCTTGGTATTTGCTATATTATTATTTTGGTATTTTGTATTTTCATAGTGTTTTCTTTCTCATTGTAAAATTGTCATTTTTTAATTTAAGCCAGGGCTAGTATTTAGTATTTAGTATGTATGTATACAGTTTCCATAAACAACAAATTTCGTTGAGTTACTTTTAGAACGCAATACACACAACAATTAGAATACTTGTTACTATAATTTATTTATTATTTTATTTCGGTTTCTGCTTCTTCTTTATACAAACATACAACCAAACATACAGTCAAACACACACAAAGACACACAGACACACACACACCAATACACGTTTACATGCTCTACTGTTTGACGGGGAGTCCATGAATATTATGAATTATTTCTAGTTCTTTTTGCAACAATTTCACAGGCAAATATCATTGCTTACTTTTTGGTATTTTTTTCAAAAATACTGCATAAGTAGTATGAAGAAATTCTGTCAAATAGCAATTAGATGCAGGCTTTTGCTGTGTACGATTGGTCTGTTGTTTCAAGTTAGTGGAAGAATGGATTCACAAGATTTTATTGAAGAGAATTTATTAAGTTTCTTGCAGACGGACGGAGATGTACATATGTATGTGAGGGAGCTAGAAAGAGAGTTTTATAGTGGAGTGCAGCCTTATCTTCGCTGTGAGTCGACGAGTGGCAAAGTAAGTTAGCTCAACTTCCAAGTGACTTGTTTGCACTCGTTTGCTATAAATGCTCCTATATGAATATGCATGACTGACTGTACTTTTCAATGACCTGTGAGTGCCTGTACTGGCTGCGGGGAAGTTGTGCGGGGATCTATATATGATGGACTCAATCATTCCTATGGTTGCACGACGAACTTTCGAGTTATCTAACTCAATTCAATTACTAGATAGTATTTATTTACTTAGTATGCTGTTTAAAATTACCGATAATAACCTAGGCTTAGAAAAAAATACACCTTTTCTTTGTATATAGATCGTTGTGCCCGAATACCCATACACAAACCTATGCTCTTCTGCATACCGAGATACACGTATATATATATTATGTACTATATCTTATATGCATATGGATATCGGGGCACACAGACACGTGTGTTTTGTATGCTAACGTTTGACTTTTGTTTTTCGATTTCGAAAAGAGGCTTATTTACAAAAGGCCGATTTCGAAATTCGACTTGTAGAATTACTAATATTACTATTACTCGTACTCGCATTATTACTATGACTAGCGCTATTACTATTATTAGTATGACTATTACTACTATTATTGCATACACGTTCTCTTTTCCTAGTAAACTTATTCTCAGTGATCTTCGAGGCAATGGTCGTCGTCGTCGTCGTTGTTGTCGTCGGTGTTCCACCGCTTGATATTGTTATCGGTATCGATATCGATTTGCCCATCGATATGCGCTTGCTTGAGCTACAGCCAGCCGATAAATCGGACTCAGCATCCTCCGGTATGGCCGCAATGCTAATCATGCTCTCAACGATTCGATACGGATGCGATTGCGATTGCGACTTCGATTGCGTAAACTGGCTGAGGGGCACAAGCTCTCCGAATTCCGGCGACGTTGCCTGACGTTGCCTCAGTGCCGTCTCGGTCAGAGTGGGCGACATGGACTTGGACGCGGGTATTGGTATTGACGTAAATGTTGATCTCGATGCTGATGCCAATGCGGATGCGAATGCTGATGTGGATGCCGATGCCGATGTCGAGGCAGATGGGGGCCCTTGGGTTAGCATCTCGATGTTAATCACGGAGTTGGAGCGCTCTCTTTCTGATATTCAGCTGCCGTATTTGTTGGAAGATGCGTAGCTATTAACTGCAGATCCATTTGATGGCATGTGAGTATCAGGCACTAAATGTGGTGTTCTACTAGATATAGGTGGCAAAATAGGGCTTGTTGGCCAATGGTAAGTAGCAGCGGCGTTATTGGATGAGGGTACACTTCTATGCAAAAAGCAGTATGTTAATTCTCAATTGAAATACCACGTTGCAAAACGTTTTCGAGTCATTAATTTAAAATTGAAAAACTTTCAAAATTTAAAAAACTTTTAATCAAATACAATATCTCAATCGCATCCACAAGGCTGCAGTCACGATTCGGCGGCAAATCGAACCGGTATTGAAATTTTCCGATAAAAAAATCGTAATGTTAATCAAAAGAAAGGAAAACCGATAGTGATTGATTAGTGTAATCGATTGGCCCGACCTGTTGCCGAACCGTTTTGTGTGCAGCCTTGTATCGCATACGTATGTTTATATATCGTATCGTTTATAGTAATATATAGCTTATATATTTTGTTATGGATGTGTGTGAGCTCGATCAATATGGCAATAAAAATTATGAATTTGTTTATGATAAAAAGCCATGGATGCATTTTCATTTTCATTTCCAATTCCATTCTTTTTTCTTAGAATTTGTTGAGTTTTTTTTTTTTTTTTTTTTGCTCGTACAAAATGCAAATTGATATAGCACTCACATCCACACGCACTTATGTATTTTCGATTCTGTAATCACATCACGTGAATCTTGCATAGAAGAAGATGCCACAAATAACGGGTTTTCGGTTTTCTCAAATTTGGTATCGGGTATCTCGAAGGACTACTATCGTGTTGGTACTACAATGGCTCACGCACACACACAAATGAATTAAGATAGCTAAGCTTCACGGGCTGTCGGACTATTCGATATCGATATGCAGTTTCTTAAGCCGTTAGTTACGTTTTTAATATCGATTAGTATTCAATTCATTGCAAATTTACTTAGCAGATAGTCTGTCCATTCGTATATCGAATGATTACTCTATAAACATATTTACTATCGACAAACTGTCGATATATCGTTTAATAACCCATATATCGAGATCAGCCAAGTCCTCTAGCCCGTGTAGCTTAACTTGCAGAGCTTTCAGTGACGCTTTGTGAATTGTGTTAGGCGATAGTCGACAGACGATTGGTGAGATTAAGTGTGTGACTGATATGCTGGCGATAGTTTGCAGTGTTGCAAATTGCTTGAAAGCTTTCGGCGTCTGCTTCACTCACCTAGAATGGGGGAACAGCATGGGTGCCGTGTTGAACATGGATTGTGGTGTCGGCGTAATGGGTTGAATTGCAGCAGCGGCGGTGTCGGGATGCAGAAAGTTGCGTCGTTGCTCGATGCGCTCCTGGTGCTGCGTCAGGCAGCGCGATAATAGATCTGGAAGGCTCTCCATGTGCTCCTGTTGCGATAGTTCGAGTTAGATAACAATTTTGATGATGCGATAGCTTATTTTCTATCGATAATACTATCGTTCGAGTCGAGCCTAAATGTTCTTCTATACCTATCGATACATTTCGCTCTCATTGACTTTTTTCTTAACTATCGTAACGATAGTACTTCCGATAGTTCGTCCATTGCCTAAAACGATGCTCCCAACTCACCTGTAGACTCTGCATTTTGTCCTCTAGATTCGTTAGGCGCTCCTCTATAGCATCCTGGCGACTCGACATATCCGATATTATTTCATAGACCGTATTTTGTGTCTGTCGAAAAGCATAGTTTGAGGTTAGAGACGAAAGTCGATATATATATAATGAGTTCGATTAGCGTTTATGGATTGCTAGCTACCTTGGCCATATCGGTTATTGTGTTGGCATTATCCATTAATTTGCGTTGATCCATTTTAACTTTTCGCAACCTAAAGTCGGCAGTGGGGAAGAATCGGCAGGATTATAATATGTAGATGGATGTATGTTGTAGAGTTGTAGAGCGCGTAAACAAATCAAATTTTTAACAGAAATCGGACTCTAAATCCATTGAAAGCCTTGAGAAAAATATTTTGTGTATGACCGATCGAAACAGGTCGATGTACATATATGATAAATATAATTCTCATCAGCAAATGGTATTAAAATTTTACAAGATACTGTTGATCTTTAATTTGTCGGACAATGACTGAACATAAATCGATTTAAATCTGATATGAAAATGATAAGAAAATTCGTGTTTCTCAAATAATTTGTTAGTGTGTTTATAATATCTGTTTGTGTCAGATATATCGTGTTATCGATAAGATATATTTTTATATACGTTCTTTTGGTTTTTCATTTTTTTTTTTTTTCATTTTGTTGGATTTTCATTTGGTTTAGCGTTAAGATTGCAGAAAATCATATCGTAAAATATCCTCGGTGATATTGGAGAGACAAATAGATGTCGGCAGGAACTTGCAACTACAGCAGATACGTATGAATGTACGACAAGTAGAGCTTATAGAAAGCTCGGGTTGCTTGTAGTACTATGCGAAGCATTCGAAGCGATGAGAAATGATATTGATATGATGCGCATGACGAACTACAGACATTGCACGATATAGAGACACAGATACAGGTACAGATACAGATACATTTATGCGTATAAGTTGATGGTATTTTCGGATATGAAATTCTGAAAGGTTAACGCTTGCATGCTAGGTAAGTTGGCTAGTTTACGGTATTATCATAACGTAAAAACAGGGCTTTACAACCTATTTACAGGCTAGTAAAACGAGTTCAATCAAGTTAATCATGTTAATCATATATAGATATAGTAGATATGTATATTGATTTCAGTTTATTATTATTCACACGATTAATTTCATATATTTTCGATTGTTATTGCGATTAGTAGATTTAGTATTTGTATTATGTTTCTTTTTTCACTTGTTCGGTTATTAATTATATATATATACATTGGCTATATTCTCAAGGCGGATTGAAGAACAAGGCCCTTGCATTTCTGAAACTATTAAAGCTTTGGATCGAACGAAAGGTATATCTTGGAATGTGGACGGAATTCAGTTTGTTAAATGCTATAGCATACTTTTGGGCAATTGTCGTAATATATTGTTATATTTATGTTAATAAACTTAGGCGTTCGTTGCATTAGTAAAGACGAAAAGTGTGTCTTTTCCTTTGGAAAAATAGCTTAACTCTCAAATATCTATATATTCGAGGTTTTTTTTAAGTACAAAACACGCATCTGCCCAGAAGTATGCTATGGATTATGTAGTAGGTGATGATTTCGGGCTTTCGCATGTAAGCGTGATACGCTAAATAGCCGACAAAGTGTGCTATAAACACACGCACACACACAATATATATACATGTATATAATGCACAGACATATATTGTATAATATATATATATATATGCACATATGTTGTTATGGAGACAGGACAAAGACAAGAACAATTTTGATTGTGATTTTTCATGATAGTTTTTTTTTGCGCTTTTCTTTCTTCCTCATCGGAATTCGATTAAAATCTTTCAGACTTTCAGATGATCACAACTATGTAGGAGAACTATAGTATATCGATAATTTGCTGAGATTCTTATTTCGGATTAACATCTTCGATTAGTTTATTTAATCATTCATTATTTTGTTGTTAAGGATTTTCGGTTGGTTGGTTATTTGGTTGGTTGGTTGGTTGGATTGGTGGTTCTGACAGTTAGTTGATGTTATTGTTGTTGTTTTTGTTATTGTTATTGTTGTTGTAAGATCACTAAAAATACTCACGCATATATAGCTAGAAGGAACTTTCTTTGGTGGGTTCTTACACGGCCGGGATTAACCCGTTTTACTAGTCTTGTATGTTTGTAAATGAGCCAAGTTTCACGAAGAACATTCGCCGCAGCATTTTTCAGCTAAATTTGTTGTGTGAGAAGAAATGAATACAAAGTTATTAGAGTTTTAGAGTGTGTCACCATCGCTGTTAATCAGTGTGTCTAACTACGCTAACGATAACGATACGATTTTACGGTAACTGTATCGATTACGATTCGATTACGGGTCTAGTCTAACGAGCACTTTATCCAAAATAAAATAGAAATTAGGATCGTCGTCTTAAAAAGAACGCTTCAATCAATCTTAATGCCTGAAGTGGCGGGAATTATCATGAATACTTTATGTTTTGTATGCTCTGTGACAGATATATATTGAAAAACAGAGATAGCGAGAGTGTGTGAGAGAGAGAAAGAGAAATCGTGCGTGTTGGTGACGTGTCTTTTTTGTTTTTTCTTTGTAGTGTACTAAAGCTCGTTTTCAATTCATTTCGTTTTCAGACTTATTTGTATTCTTTTTGAAATGTTTTTTTTTTTCGGTGACGATCTATACCCTTTTTGTTAACTGCGTGTCCATCATGAAGTTGTGCACATGCTTCTCGGCACGAGTCAGCTCCAGCTTGCGAGATACCACAGCCACAAGTAGCGCCGTGCAGCCAGCACCCTGAAAACGATAACAAAATGCGACATTAGCGAAGGCGATAAATATATTGGAATCGATAATGCGGAAGCTCCATTTTGACTGCACTTCTTCGGGGACGTTCGTTGTTTTTCTCGATTTCACAGCATAATCGCGGCACAGCATAAGAAAAGACAGGCAAAAAGAGAAAGGACGTAAATCACAAACAAAAAACTTTACTTTGATTTTTGCTGAGAAATGCGAGAGAAATCGAAATCCGGAACGAGTTTACAGTCAAATTTTCATGTTATTTTTTTGGTTCTTTTTGGGTTTGTTAATTGTGTTGTTGGATTATACATTAAAAATGACAGTTAAGAGTCCAGAACTTTATTGATTTCGATTTTAGGTTATGAATTCATATTATTCTTTTTTATAGATGTTTTTTCTTTTGGTTATGCTTTACTTTTTTTTTTTGCATTGTTTTTTTCTTGTTGCCTCGCCTACAATTTTTTGATTGTTGTCTTATAACACAAGATGAGCGAAGTAACGACTAAATGATTGAATGTTTGACTGATCGACTGAATGAATGACTGGATGCTTGAATGATGAGAAGTTGACTGAGTGAGTGAGTGTAAAAAAATGAATGGATGTCGCACGTTAGCTGGATAGGTTTTTATTTTAAAACGTTTTAGTTTATTACTGAGCGAACAATTTTGGGTACTTAGTTGTATTTTGTAGTATTACGATTACGGTAAGATTAGATTAGAAATCAGATCAAGAATGAGAATATCAGAATCAGAATATCAGAATATCAGAATACGATCTTAAGTTGTACTTGTCTATGGATTACAACAGTTAGAGCGGGAGTTTTACACACATACGTAACGATTAGCTAAGAACAAAGTTGAAAATGATAAGCGCAATTGACAGAGAGAAAAAGAGAGAGAAGTTAGTTCTTAGGCAATAGAGAGAGACAGATAGAAAGAGGTTGAGAATTAGTTGAGGTTAGTGGTGAGGTTAGGATTAAGGTTAGTTTATTGTTTTTGTATGACAATCTCAATTTAGGACTACGACATGATCAATATGCATGTAAAAAGGTAGTCGAAACGCGCAAAGAATCAGACATAGCGAGCGAGTGAGTCAGATAGAGAGAGAGATAGATAGATAGTTATGGAAGCGCACAGATAAATTCAAGATAGATAGAGATAGTTTGAGAGAGGGGGAACTGAGCTAAGTACTGTCTGTGTGTCTGTATGTAAAGTATGTGAGTTTTGTGTTGGTGTTATCGATAATTATCCAACAATCTCTGTGAAAGTGGTTCCTAAATAGAAAACCGGAACTGTAGCTGGAACTGGAACAGGGAATTGGTTGGCTTGTAAGCTCTATCGCAGCACGACAATGATGCACAATGTGTGTCTGTATGTATTTTAGTATGTACGGCTATATATATGACTTAGTACATGACAAAGTAAGTACTTAGGTACTACGCTTTTGGAGTAAACAACTAGGGGTACGCATTGCTTTTTTGTGAGTTGAGCATATAATTTGTATATATATATAAATAGTTTTTGATCGGGGTTGACGGGGGTATACTATGCGGGTAATGTAATTATATACATGTGAATTTTGGTAAGCGCCGATTCGGTTCGGAAATGATTTTGGGATATGTTCGAATTTTGAATTTTTTCTTGGATTTTTTGGTTTGTTATCATTTTTTTTTTTTTAATTTTCGAGTTTGATGTGTGTGCAGTTGGACAAATTGTTGTTTTTGTTGTGGTATTTTTTCGGGTATATTTTTTTTTTGTATTTTGTTTGTTTGTTGTTGTTAAAAACTCACCATTATTCCTGTACTGACAGCGATACCACGTCCACAGTACGTATTCGGAACAATATCACCGAAACCAACACTCAAAAATGTTATCGCTATCAGCCACATTGCATTTAAAAGATTCGCATGCTCTTCATCATGAAATCTGTTGCATTATGCACAAATACATAGGTAGTATATGTATATTTTTATATATATATATATATATGGAGAATATATATTTTTTGTGGTATAGTATATGACGGTTCCATATTGTGGGCAGTTCGCAAGACATATATGTTTATATATTTTTGAAATATATAAATTTTATATTTTTTGGTATTTTTGTTGGTATTTTGTTTGGTATATTTTCGGTTTATATATATTTATTTTTTGTTGTGTGGCATTTTGAGCGTATTCGCATATTTTACGCATTTTGATCAGTTTTGAGTATCAGGGGCAAATAATACACGTATTTCGGATACGAGTACAACGCACGCAGAGCGTATTCAGTATTTTTTTTAAATGAAAGGGAAAGAGAGATAGAGAAAAATATCGTATTGTTTTGGCTTAATATACACAAAAACAAACATATAATGCTAAAAAAATACATGTCATAAACGAGAGAAGAAATGAAACGAGAAACAAAACACAAAAATACTTCATATACTTATATATGTATATATACTATATATATATATTCGATCGAAATAGGAAATCAAAATCAACACGACTCAACTAAAAACTGAGATCATAAACAAAATATTACAAAGTTTCGACTCAAGACTAGAAAAAACGAAATTCTGTTTAAGAAACAAACTAGAAGAGAATGGAACGAAACGAAATGGAATGGAATGAAAAAAATTACAGATAGAGAGATAAATGATATAGAAGACTTATAGTGGCAACTGAGAGAGACAGAGAGAGAGAGAGAGAGTTTGGTTAAGTTGAACTTATGATGGCGGGCATTAAAAGTTAGAAAATGCAACTTGATAAAGTTAAGGTTAAGGTTTAAGTTAAAGTTAAGGTTAGAATTGGAAAAGTACACGTTATGCTGGTGGGGGAGAGCCGTGAGGACACACATACAGTGGAAGTACATTACATATGTATACAGAATTATAAGGACAGTGACGTGAGCGCTGGGTGAGAGAATTTTGTAACTTTAGTTGGTATTTTTTCTGGTATTTATGCATATATGTTGCTGGTATTTTTCTTCAAAGTTAAATATTTCAAACGAGTGCACAACAATTTTGAAGGTGACATATTTAAATTGGACAGTGTAATGCCCACGCACGCACATACACACACACACACACACAGATAAGCGCATACGCACACGCACATACATACAGAGAGGGATATATACATATAAATGAGCTGTCAACGAGGATTTGTAGCCTGTTGTGGCAACGGAAACTCACAATTGTCACAAAACAAAAGTCTGGCTCATACGCACACACACATTCTCAGACGCACACACACACACACACACAGACATAGCTATAACCAAATAGTGTCAAATACATATATACAATATGGAATGCTTATGCGTATTAAAGTGTGTGTCTGTGTCTGTGTGTGTGCTGTACGATATATAAAGAACTTATGTATGTATGAATGTGTGTGTTTAGTGGGTGGAAGAGTATGTGTGCGTATGGTGTATGTGTGTGTGGGTGTGTTTATCACAGCGACACACCAAATACGATTTATGCTTGAGTTGCCGTTGTTTTTGGTGGAGTTTTGCGGTTTGCCTGAGCTTAGAAATGTGATGATATACAACAGAGTATCGTGTACGTGTATGTGTGTGTGTATGTTATCATATATATACGTATATATAGATATATATGGAATGAACTAAACGCGCGCAATGCCCTGCAGTAAGCTAATCGGCTACGGAATGTCTCTCTCTATAATAAGATTTGCAAGCTCTTCAAATTTTTTTTTTTTTTACTACTCTTGGTATTTTTTGGCGTTATTTTTTTCTAGTATTTATTTGTATGCATGTGTACGTAACGTAGTAGTTGTTGTTGAAGTTGAAGTTGATGTTGATGTTGTAGTTGTAGTTGTTGTTGGAGTTGGTTTGAGGTTATGTTTGAATACACATTCGTCTGTTCTGGCTACTGTTACATTACTGTTGTAGTTGTTGCTGCTGTAACTGTACTGTTTACTGTTGGGTTCTGGTTTTCATTTTGATCATTTTGGTTATTATAAAAATTTGTTTTTTTTTTTGTTGTATGTTTTAATGTTTTATTATTTTTATTTGGTTTTTTGTTTTGGTATTTTTTTATTTTTCTAGTTGAATACTTACCACCATGCCACAGGTGAGCGTTATACCGCGTCCACAGTATGTGTTCGGGACAATGTCGCCGTAACCGACACACAGAAATGTGATTGCCGTTAGCCACATGGTGTTTAGCAAATTCGCGTGCTCCTCATCGTGGAACCTTCGTTTCAATCAATCAATCAATCGTATTCAATGGTATTTGTTTTGTTTTCATATTTTTCGAAAGGTTTTCAATGTATTTTTCAGTAATATTTGTTTGCAAATTGCGATATTGTGTTCGTTTTGCGTTTTCGATTTTATTTTATCGTTTATCGGTTTCAGAGTGCAGTTCAGTTGGTTGGATCACACACATTCATGCATATATGGTATATATCGGATACACATGTACATACATGTGTTTATTAGGTTTGTTGTTGTTGTTGTTGATGGTATTGGTTTTATATGGTCAGGTAGTAATTGTTTTTTTTAATATTTTTTTTTTTTTGGTTTTGGCATTGCGAGTATATCATATACATATATATCGGTTTTTATCGGTATCGGTATATTCAGTATTCGGATGCGTATGCGTATTTTATTTGGTTTTTTTTTTGTTTCAGATTCAGATATATCATTTTTGCAATTGGTGGATACAGAAGTAGGGTGAGAAGTGGAGTAAACAAATAAACAGATGTGAAATTATGTGAACATTTTTTCGTTGTTGTCATTTTTCGAAAGGAAAAAACAAATAACAAATAGTACAATGGCTTCGCTTAAAATTTCTCATCGAGAACTTTGTATATCGTTCGATAACTTTTCAATATTGGTTTGCTTTTCTCAATAGGCAAGTAAATAGTTACACAAGAATCAAAATCATACATATACCATATATATATATATATATAAATATATATAATATATATTTTACATAATTAAATTAAATTACCAATGAAGAAGAAGAAGAAGGAACACAAAAGAGGAAATCAAAAGCGCAAAAGGAAAGCAAGAAAGTAAGTAAGAAAGTAAGTACATACATATACATATGTAGAATACAGAGATAAGATAGAAACGAACCATGTTCTGAATAGAATAGAGGATAACCGGGTACGAATATATATGTACGTATATATATAATAATATATATAGAAATATACAATGACACGCTTTATATAGTATGGTATAGTAGTAGGTATATATAACTTATGGTAGGTATAGTAGTTTGTAGACTGTTTTAAGCTCTGCACAAGCCGACAAAATAGATGCATTAGATGAATGTGATGGGAAAGGGGTCGACGAGAGGATCGGTGAGGGGGGGTAGGGGACGACTGTACGTACGTTCACTCTGACTGACGGTGCCCCTCGCTGCCTACCCGCTGTCGCTAACCCTCACTTATGCCACTGACTGCAATTAGCTGCTTAAGGATGACCCGTTAGACACGCACACACACACCGAGACACACACAAAGTCACCTATCTGCAGAAGAACATGAGACTACACTAAAAGCCTTAACAAAATGGCGTCTAGCACCTCAAGCGACGCTTGAGTGGCGACCCTGATGAGTACGCCGCACTTAACTAGGGGGCGCCACTAGCACATATGTGAGTGTGATTGCGTGTGTGTGTGTGTTTGTGTGTGTTTGCGAAGCTGAAGCTGATGAGCAAATAAAATGATAACTAACTATGCTGCATGTAACTCTCCCGTTCTGGCAAGTAATAAGTACTGTGTGTGTGTGTGTGCAGTGTTGGTTAACGTCAGGCAGCAACATAAACGGAACACACATCCGCGGCCCACACACATACACACACACACACACACACACACACACATTTGTGCGAAAATGTCTCTTTTGATGGCCCTCAACAAACAAAGGAAAAGAAACCGAGCGCCACTTCGCCTCGAGCTGTTGTTCATTTAGCGCGTCCCTGCCCCCAATCCCACCTTTCCCCCACATTTCACTGCGGTTAGTCGTACTTTGAGGTTATGTACGTGTACGTGTATTGTTACTAGTTGTGTGTCTGTGTCTGCGTGTGTGTGTGTGTTTAATTGCTATCGTTATCGTTATCGTTATCGTAACAAAGAGTGCATGCGGTTCAGTTTCAGTTCCCTGAGCAAAAGCTACGCTTGTATATTGTTTTTTATTTTCGAATACAAATTTTTTAAATAGAGAAACTCTTACGATATACGATTTTCGTTCAGTTTATCGAGAAAAAATACACATATACATTTACATAAACAGACACATACAGACATACATAGATAAAAATTTACGAATACGTTTGGATTTCAATTTATCGACATTTCAGTGTGGTATATGGCAACACATACATACATACACACATACACGTACATATAATCGCAAAAATGTGGAAATTCTTAAAGGTTCTGCTTGAAAAATCAAAATAATTACCAACTTATGGTTTAAAATGACGTAAAATTGTATTGAAAATCAAAATTGTAGTATACAAATCTATTTAATTCGAACCTATCGATAGTATCGATAAACGTGCTTAGTTTTTTAAATGAACTTGATATATTAAATTTAAAAAAATAAAATCCAATGTCAACTTTTAAATTAACTTTTTGCTCTGATTACGAATTAATTATCTTTCTGTTTGTCTATGCTATATAGCATATAGGTTTACTAAGTTTACAAAACCTGTAAAGTTACGTCTTTCGATGGGCGATTCTAAAAAAACGTAGTCAGGAAGATACGAGAGTTCTGAGTTTTTGAGTTCTGTTCATCAAAAAATAACTTTATTTAGCCTCAAAGTATGTTTCTTTCTTAATAAAAGCTTACGATAAATATCGATAAATATAAAACAAAACCAAAAAAGGGATAAGAATACATTATAGACTGACAAGCATACGCATTAATAAAGTTCAAAAATTGTCAAGTCGATATTCGAATTTGGAAAAACGTTTTCTACGACGATTAGAAACAAAACGGTTACTTATATCGATAACAAAAAATCGAAATAACATTTACAACGAATATGGAAATGTTAAACTGTAGAGCTAAAGGTAAATCGGATAGGATGGGATAAACACAATGTGGAAAGGAGACAGGAAGATTGGACGTGGATAATGATAACCTACAGCTTGTGCCTTGTTTCGATTAGTAATCGTTTTGCTTTTTCGATAGATATGTAAAGACTCGCATAGGTATGGGACTATGTTACGAAATGATTCTGTGGTTGGGTTGGCTGTGTGCTCTTCCACTGCTTAATGTATTCGCCTGTTGTTGCTGTTTCTTTTTCGGTTTTTGGCGTTTGCCTTATATGGTTGTTTCGCACATGTCTAGGCAAGATGACGATGATAATCACCGCTTACGTTACAGAAAAATACACAATAAAATGTATAAAAAGCAGAAATGAAAACGAAAAAAGAAACAGAAGAAGGAAAAGTGACAGGGGCGTTGGAGGACGGCGAGGGAGGCAAAGGAGGCAAGGAGGACTGTAAACGATACACGAAATTGTGTGAAAGTATTGAAAGGACGTCACAGAAGGACACGCATTAGCGATGGTATTTCATTATAAAGCCCGCCGAGAGCAGAGGGTGGAGGGAAGGGCGGAGAGGTTGGGGTTTTGACACGAGTAGCATTTGGCGCGTCATGAGGGCTTAGCCAAAGGTCGTAGGCCAAAAAACAGTCGACAGTCAAAATAAAAAGAAGAAAAATAAAAGAGGATGGCATCTAAACAGATAAACAACGAAAATGGTGGAATATGGTGGGGAGCAGCCGGAAGAAAAATAAATAAATATGTATGAAAAGCAAAACAAAAGGAATGAGGGGTAAGGGAGAAAGGAAAATACGAAAAGAATCCACGCAGCAAAAATTTATCTGTCAACGATTCCCGATGCTGTCGCTGTAGCTGTAGCTTATTCATGAATGATACGATATTTATGCACATATTACTCGGCGCGTAGTCATTCCCGCTGAGACTACAGCAACAACAATAATAAAAACACAATAGCACACGGCACGACAACATTCAACAACAACAATAAGGTTGAGCCCATGTTTTTGTTAATACGAAATCGCGAAATCGCGTATGTGAAACTCATTGAAAAAACCTTTTTTGGTTTTATTTTCTTTACTTTTCTTATTTTTCTTGTTTCATGCTTCCTCATTGGCATTGATTTTCGTTGCTCTTGTTCATTTTTATTTCGCTTGGGTTTTGCAGTTGTACTTTTTTTTGATTTAATTTTGTATAATGTGATAGAGACTTATTGCGCATACGATTAGCTTTTGGTTCTAGGTAGGGCTGCGGCTTATTCTAATACGATATAGTTGCTCAAAATTCAAAAGATTACACACACTACACGCACACACGCACACACACCCTCACACACATATACAGGCACACACGCACATCACAAAAACACACACATTGAAGTTAAGTAAAATAATTAGAAAGTTGAAGAAAGTAATAAAAAATAAAAAGCAAAGCAGGAGCTTGGGAGGGGTGAGGGGGGTGTAACGGTCTTTAGGAGTCTGGGGAAGGTAGGGTAAGAAAATTGAGGAGAAAAATTTATTTAAAGAGAGTAGCAAAAACAAGCAAGACGAGTACAAAACGGTATTTTGTTGGGAATTCCCCTAGTAGAGAAGAAAGTGCACAAAAGTATGCTATCGAAATGGACTCAACTTCGATAATCGATAACTGAGAGAGAAAGAGAGAGACAGAGAAGTCGGGCAGAGTTTCTCAGAGTTTAAAAGAGAGAGAGAGAGAGACAGAGAGTGAGTAAGTGAGAGAGAGAGAGCGAGGTAGATACAGTTATACACAGAGAGACAGGGAGAGCGCGAACGAGAACTATGAATATTATGAAAGTACGTAAAGCTAAGCAAACATACAAAACGTTACGAGCTCTATAAATTCGCAGGCAAAATATCACTAGAGATTTTTCAGTAAAAAAAAACTGAAACCGTAAATGAAAAATCGAAAAAGAAAAATCCAAACAAGTTTATATGTTTATCAAGTCACTACGAAAACAGTTTAAAACTCATGTGGGTACGGTTTGCTTTCCCCGCGGGCCCAGAGACCTGCACAGCTCAGCTCGTACGATTCGTTCGTTTGGCACACAGATATGCATATCCACATATATATATATATATGCATACACACATGTGAATATATGTGCTATCGAACCGAGCACAGAACGAATTGTCGTAATCGTGTGAGATGTAAACACACATTTTTGGAACGCATGCAGGAATTATCCGTCGAACACGGCACGTGACACTCAAATGGAATTACAACTGCGCTCGATGTACGTGTCTGTCTGTCTGCGTGTGTGTGTGGGTGTTCTGCGTGTCTCTATGTGCTTGGTGAATTGCATTCATTTGTTGTCGCAAACTCTGGCTCCAGCACTCAAAAACGAATCCATGAGAACACAATACAAGTAGATGGTTGTGCGAGACTCCGTGTGCGTCGTGTATGTGTGTGTGCGTTTTCGTGTGTGTGTATGCATGTTGCAAGCTGTGCTTAAACCCCTTTTCGATGCAAGGCCAAGTAAAAAACTTATCGAAACTCATTTGCCCAGGCTGCAGATACATTTGTATCTTGTATCTTGTAACTCTCGTCTGGATAAGTTTCCATTCAGCGCGATGCTTGTTCAACTTGTTTTCGTTTTCCTCACAGTGTGTGTGTGTGTGTGTGTGAGTGTGTGTGTGAGTGCGTGCGCCGTGTGTGTGTGGTTGAGCGTACACTTGAAGACTTGGTTACGTAATGCTGGGGGCACATACACTTACACATACATATGTACATAGACATGTATTAACAAGTAGGCATATATATGAGTAATAGTAGTAGTTGTCAAAGTATTAGTGGCATACATTCAATCGGATTTCCAAATCAGAATCAAAATAAACATAAAACAAGTTAACGAAAGGAAAAGTAAAATACCAAAGTAAGAGCTTAATAAACTAACGCAAAAACCGAGAGAGATACGAGTAAACGAACAGAAAAATAAATGAAAAATCCTCAGAGAGAAGTTTGATAAACGTAGAGAGATATAGAGATAGAACAATTCAGAGAGATAGATAGATAGAGAGAGAGAGAGAGAACGCAGAGAGATAGAGAGAGAAACGAGTGGAGTAATCCAAATATAACTGAACTTAAGTTCGAACAACATAACGATATAACGAGAGATATATAAGTAAAGACTACATAAATATACTATATATCATATCATAAGTATCAAGTTTCTTTTCGTTCTTCTTTTCTTTTTTTCTTCGCTTAGTTTTTCTTTTTGTTTCGATCAATAAAAATAATAGATAATTGCATTACCTTTCGCACTGTCGCAGGGTCCACGATGCGATTATCCACAGCGAGACCATAAAGACCAATAGAACCGTTCCCGGGCATATTGTCATAAGTGTTTTTAAAACAAATCTGCGGATGGACGAGAAGCAGAATATTAATAGAGGATTAGTTGAGAGATCTTTTCAAAAGTTATAAAAAGTATCAGTTCTACGTATACTTAATATTATGTATACTCAATGTTACGTATACTTAATATTACGTATACTAAATATTACGTATACTTAATATGAGGGTGAGCCTACAAGGTCTGCTACCATATACTTTAGAAGTTTCAAAATATCTACGTATACGCAATATTGCAAATACCTTATATAAGAGTGGCCCTGAAAAGTATGCTAACATTTTTTTAAGAGCGCAAAAATATCTTCTGCGAGTTGCTTTTGTGTTTTTTTTATATCTTCCGCTTTGTTTTTCTTCATTCCTACCATTTGCCTGCCATGCTTATCTTTTTCTTGACATTTCTTTCTTTTCGGAATTTAGCAACATGTTTTCATTTTCTGTTCTTTTCTTTGCTTTTTCGTTGCCTATACTGTCTTTTATCTGCCTGCCTCGTTTGGCTTTCTGCTTCGCTTTTGTTTCAAGCTTTAGCTTCGCCTTACGTTCAATTAATTTACAGGCAAGCTTCCCTTATTGGGTTTCTCTGTGTCCTTAGCTGCAACTTGTTCAGTTCGCTTGCATTGTGCACGCTCTTTAGCTGGCTATGCTTTGTTCTCTTGTTCGGCTTTTGATTGGCTTTTCTTGATTACATTTCTTGTTTTGTTTCTGTTTTAGATATACTTCGATTAACACGAACATTTATGGAAATGTTTGAAGTTTGAAAGTTAAGAAAATTATATATCGTGATAATGCATTAAAAAATGTATCCTTTATAAATAAGGGGATTGATTTGTAGCATTGAATTTATAATTTCAGAAGAAGAATGTGAATTAATTGTTTAAGAGCTTAATTAAAAAGAAAAACATGAATGTAGATCGATCTATGAATATATTCATAGCAAGCTTGACTGCCAAAGGGATTCATTGAAAACAGATCAAAAGATTAAAGTATAGTTGATTGACAGCTTGAGTGATTGAAAAGTTCACTGACTGATAAAGCTTAAAACATATTGAAAGCTTCAATTACTAATTAATAAATTGGATGGGCGGGCTTAGCCGAGCTGCGTGTGCTGCGTCTTACCTTGTGTTAAAATTAATCCTATTGAGAGCGCCGATGCTCCGTGATGATGCGTCTGTGAATAGCTTTGAATGAAGCAGCATAACACGGCAGATTAAATATAATCGAAGGAACATAGGTAGTGATAAAGCTACGTCATATGGCACCATTTCGGTGCCAATTGTTTTGTTCTTATTGGCCAATTTCGTCGTCCACTGGAAATAGTATTCGCCGGGAATTGGATGTATAGCGCATATAAAAAGTTCTAACCCTATTTGACTAATTCGTTGCCATGTCATTGCGATCCTCCAATCGTCGGCGCAGTTATCTATCATGAATAGCTGCAGGTGGTATTTATTTTGGTATTTATTTTGGGTTTTTTTTTTATTTATTTTTTTTTTGTATTTCGATGCACGACACATTTTTGTGGTCGTTGGAATTTTGAGTTGATTTTTGTGGTTTGTTGCGTTTATTCATTTTGGTTGAGCGTTGTTTGCCATGACGATGAGAGAAAAGCGGGGCGGGAGAGACGCAGAGAAAGAGAGCGAGAGAGATAGGGCAAGAGAGAGAGAGAGAGAAAGAGAGAGAGAAAAAACGAAATTAATTATTAAATGTAATTGAAATTTTATCGATTTGGTATTTGCGACTAAACAAAATGAAAATACATCCAAATACGAGCATGAAATATTCGACAAATACAACGTCAATGAGGTGTACACATATTCGTTTTTCTAGGTGTGTGTGTGTATTGGTCTTTGTGTGTGTTTCTATGTTTGAGTGTTTCTTAGTGTCTCTGTGTGCGTTTCTCTGTGTGCGTGTGTGTGTCTGAGAAAGCGCTTAGCGATGGGAGACAATGAACGTGGAACCTGTCTAACTTGGTTATCGATACCGATAACGATTGCGATTGCGTAACCTGCTGCTTGCTCTGCTGCTGTTCTGCTGCTGCTGCTGCTGCTGTTTATCCTCTCTCCCGCTGCGCTGCGACTTCGTTGACTGCACCGACTGGTCATCGCTTATCGACTATCGTTCTATCGATTTATCGGCTGTCTGGTGATGCATGATTTTCGGCTACTTTTGTGATAAGCTAAAACCAGACACACTATGTAGCTATGTATGCACTTGTATGTGCGCCTGTGTGTACTAATGTGTGCATATATCTATGTGTGTGTATGTGTGATAGAGTGTGCGTGTCTGCGTAGGTGTGTGCGCTAAGTACTTACTGGTTATGTAGGCGGCGTGCGTGTTCTTGTGTTGTTAGCACACATTTTCTCATATGGGTTTTTTTTTCTTTTTGATATGTTTCACATTTTATTTTTGGTAATTTTGTTGTTGTTTTTACCTTATTTTTTTGGAAATTGGTTCAAATCAATTATGGAATCACGTTTTGGGTTTTTTAATTTGCGCTCGGCTGAGTCAAATTAGCTTTTGAAGGGTTGTGTATGCTATTTAGGCTCAGGGGTAATACGTTTTGTTGCTATATTAAATTGAACTACCGTAAAACTATCGGAAGCAAACTCGAATTTATATTGAGAACGTTTTAATAGATTTTCAAACTATCGAATAGGTTAAATACTTTGATGCTTAGAATACTTAAGAACTTTGTTTATATTTCTGTTGATCAAAGATGGGCTTATCATTTATATATATATATATATATATATATATTTTTTTTTATCGGGAACAACTCAGTTTTGTAACCCTCGGAAGTATTTTGTTTACCGTTGTAGCTCATAATCACATCCAAGAAACGATTGTTTATCGTTCTATTGGTAGCTGCGATAAAACGTATTAATTCACGTCGTACACAATCGATGTTTGCCATAGATCGATCTGTATTCCACAAACTTTTCAAAACATTAAGTCATATATCATAAAGTAATACAATCCATTTGAACTGAACTGAACGATACAAGACACGAACACTAAAAAGCACATGTACTAGTATGTGGTATCTAAACTATGTATAATATCGAATAATCACACTACACTACACTACACTCACACAGCGTACGAGTCAAATATGTGAATGGTGCGAAAGGGGCAAACGATTGTTGCGAGTACAGGGTATTAATATACGTGTATTGCTGTTTATTGTGGTGGGGTACGGTGGGACGGGCGTATATTTTGTTACGATAGTTACGAGAGCTGAGTTTTAGTATACATTTTGTTAGTTGCGGTTCTGTCATTATCGTTTTGCATATGAGTCATTCGCAAGTTAAGCCGATTAATCGAACAAAAAAACAAACAAATATCGATCGATAACTGAGTAACTATTGCAATTCTAAGCAATTCTATGGAATTTTCGATTGTCGA
This sequence comes from Zaprionus inermis, assembly GCA_018151445.1. Classification (NCBI taxonomy): domain Eukaryota; kingdom Metazoa; phylum Arthropoda; class Insecta; order Diptera; family Drosophilidae; genus Zaprionus; species Zaprionus inermis. Next base: position 901,706 of record JAECXD010001052.1, read on the forward strand.
TAGTCCTGTGAATCGTTGAATGCACCGTTCGAATTTAATTTTTGGCGAGATTGAAATTGAATATGAATTGAGGAGATGCTTACACCGAATCGACTTATCAATGAGAATGCTCATATGTGTGTGTATGTGTATGCGTGTGTGCATGCTGTAATAATACGAGCGATATCGAATCAATTCTGTTCTTTTGCCCTGCAATCCAGTTTGAGTTCTGTTTTAGCCACAACTCATATGATTACACCATGCGCGTATGTTGTGTATTGTGTTGTGTGTGAGGGGTATGCATGTCTGGGCATGTAGGCTAGAACTACACACCATGGGGGTCGGGGAAGGGGGTTAAAAAAAATACAGCTGGTGGATCGGTGCAAACTAAGCCACATTTTCGTTTGTTTGTGTTCGATTCAGTTTATTAGCATAGCGCAGGCGGCCAGAAGCTAATTGCTACGAGCACGCTTACTTTGATTTTACAATTGGTGTGTGTGTGCGTGTGTGAAGGCAAGTACGTTATGTATGTATTGAGAAAAGCAAAGGATCTTAGACCGCTGCAGCAATGAGCTTTTGCTTGTTAGTCGATTTTAACATTGCTATGTCCGTGTCAATGAGCTTTGCATCATTGTCTCTCTCATATTGCAGCATCTGTTTTGTAGCAATCAGTTTAACCACATCAAGTTTTTAGACTTCCCATCGGCTGTTTGTAGCAATGAGCTTTTTTTTTTAAAGCCAGCATGGCTGCATTTGATATGTTTTCCAATCGAAGTGCTCGTTTTTGATCGATTAATTTACATTATGGCCGCTTTAGTGCGCACCCAATACATGTATACATATATTTCACACACACACGCACGCCTTTGCAAAAGTTAGCCAATTAGCGTGTTGTTGCTGTAGTTCTAACCAAAAAAAAAGAAGAAAACAACAAAATTGAGACAGCTTTGTGTTGTTTCTTTTGCTCTATAACTATTTACATACATAGATACATACACACATATACATACATACATAGAACATGATGTAGTTGTATAGTACGATAAAAAAAGACGCGCGTTTTTTGAACTAAACATCAAATGGAAACACTGCATTTTGTAGGTTATGTTAATATTAGCGACTTTTTTTGATAGTTTTGGATTTGTTTTGCTGTTATATTCGGTACGGTACGATTGCTGCGTATGCAATTGGTCTAATTGGGTATGTAAATACATACATACAAATGTACTATATGTTTTTTGCATATGTTTTGCATGTATTCATGTTGCTATCGATGTATCGATTGTTGCTATAGTTGCTGCTGTTGTTGTTCAAGCTACGCTATGTTGTTAGTATATGTTGAAGCTGTTGTTGTTGTAGTTGTAGTTGTAGTTGTAGTTGTAGTTGTAGTTGTAGTTGTAGTTGTAGTTGTAGTTGTAGTTGTAGTTGTAGTTGTAGTTGTAGTTGTAGTTGTAGTTGTAGTTGTAGTTGTAGTTGTAGTTGTAGTTGTAGTTGTAGTTGTAGTTGTAGTTGTAGTTGTAGTTGTAGTTGTAGTTGTAGTTGTAGTTGTAGTTGTAGTTGTAGTTGTAGTTGTAGTTGTAGTTGTAGTTGTAGTTGTAGTTGTAGTTGTAGTTGTAGTTGTAGTTGTAGTTGTAGTTGTAGTTGTAGTTGTAGTTGTAGTTGTAGTTGTAGTTGTAGTTGTAGTTGTAGTTGTAGTTGTAGTTGTAGTTGTAGTTGTAGTTGTAGTTGTAGTTGTAGTTGTAGTTGTAGTTGTAGTTGTAGTTGTAGTTGTAGTTGTAGTTGTAGTTGTAGTTGTAGTTGTAGTTGTAGTTGTAGTTGTAGTTGTAGTTGTAGTTGTAGTTGTAGTTGTAGTTGTAGTTGTAGTTGTAGTTGTAGTTGTAGTTGTAGTTGTAGTTGTAGTTGTAGTTGTAGTTGTAGTTGTAGTTGTAGTTGTAGTTGTAGTTGTAGTTGTAGTTGTAGTTGTAGTTGTAGTTGTAGTTGTAGTTGTAGTTGTAGTTGTAGTTGTAGTTGTAGTTGTAGTTGTAGTTGTAGTTGTAGTTGTAGTTGTAGTTGTAGTTGTAGTTGTAGTTGTAGTTGTAGTTGTAGTTGTAGTTGTAGTTGTAGTTGTAGTTGTAGTTGTAGTTGTAGTTGTAGTTGTAGTTGTAGTTGTAGTTGTAGTTGTAGTTGTAGTTGTAGTTGTAGTTGTAGTTGTAGTTGTAGTTGTAGTTGTAGTTGTAGTTGTAGTTGTAGTTGTAGTTGTAGTTGTAGTTGTAGTTGTAGTTGTAGTTGTAGTTGTAGTTGTAGTTGTAGTTGTAGTTGTAGTTGTAGTTGTAGTTGTAGTTGTAGTTGTAGTTGTAGTTGTAGTTGTAGTTGTAGTTGTAGTTGTAGTTGTAGTTGTAGTTGTAGTTGTAGTTGTAGTTGTAGTTGTAGTTGTAGTTGTAGTTGTAGTTGTAGTTGTAGTTGTAGTTGTAGTTGTAGTTGTAGTTGTAGTTGTAGTTGTAGTTGTAGTTGTAGTTGTAGTTGTAGTTGTAGTTGTAGTTGTAGTTGTAGTTGTAGTTGTAGTTGTAGTTGTAGTTGTAGTTGTAGTTGTAGTTGTAGTTGTAGTTGTAGTTGTAGTTGTAGTTGTAGTTGTAGTTGTAGTTGTAGTTGTAGTTGTAGTTGTAGTTGTAGTTGTAGTTGTAGTTGTAGTTGTAGTTGTAGTTGTAGTTGTAGTTGTAGTTGTAGTTGTAGTTGTAGTTGTAGTTGTAGTTGTAGTTGTAGTTGTAGTTAACCATATATAGTATGTATATGGAGTACATAAGACTATGCATGTAGGAATTACTCACAAATATTTATGATGTATTATTATTATATAAGTATTACTTACTGAATTCTGCAAAGCATAATTGGAAGGTAATTACAGATTAAAATTTTACTTGAACAATCAACATTTAAAGAAAATGGGTGGGGTGGGAGGTAAGAGATTAAACACTTAATCGGATTTATAATTATAGTATATATCGAGAGAAAACGAGAGTATGAAGAATACGACGAGAATACGACGAGAAAATGAGGCAAACGACGATATGTACTGAGCTGATTGATTGATACTGATATTGATATTGATATTGATATATAGACTGATTGATTTGGCTGACTGAGTTTGATTGATTGAATGTTTGATTGATCGGTCGACTGATTGGCTGATTGACTGATTGATTGATTGGTTGACATTCATTGCGATGCATATTCTGAATCTGATTCATGAACGACAAATGATTTTATGGCAAATGGTGAGTTTCGAGTTTGAGTTTCGAGTTCGATTCTGAGCTATACATACATACAATATTGGTAAGTATATAGATTGATTTTCGATTACAATTCACAGTGAGCACACGAGACTCACAGGACTTTCTTTCATTGCAATTCCTCAGTTATTACTTTTGGGAGAGAGAGAGAGAGAGAGAGACGCATTTGGCAGAGTTTTTCAAATAGAATTCTCTTCTTAATTTTCTTTTGTTTTTGTTTTTCCTTAAATTGATTCAAGAACTTATTGTTGTTTTGTTTAGTTTTATATAGTATTATTATTGCAATTACAAGTTAAGTATTTTTGGGGAAAAGTTTTGGGGTTGTTTGTTGTGTGCAATGTACCGTGATGTCTGGTGAATTTGTCATTATGTTATAAAGTATATATGTTTTGTACCATATTTAAATCAAATGCATATAGAAATAGCAATATAATATAAAGATAACACAAATTAATTCTCTCATGCTCTATATAGATATGTTTCTCCATTTTCTGCGGGATTTTTCTTATTTGGTTTTGGATTATATGTATATACTTTATATATATATAGTATCATTACTCATGCGAACAATTTCAATACATGTGATAAGGTTGTTTTTTGGTTTTTGCTAGTTTTGTAACACAAAGAACTAAAGAGGGAATGGAGAAGGGTCAGGGCAGATCTGGTAGCAGGATTGGGGAAGGGTCTTCGGGAAAATATAAACCAAATAAATCATTGTGCTGTACATGCAACTGTTTAGAGTACTTAAAGCGATTGTCTGGATGCGAGCCCCAATTGAGAGATCGACTAACCGATTGATTAACCAACTGACTGGCTGGCTGACTGACTGACTAATTTACAGGGTATCATTGTGGTGTTGTTGTTAACCTCGTTTTGTTGAGTCGGTAGGTGATGAGCTGGTTAAATGGTGGGTCGTATGCATGTATTTACAATGTTCGACATTGGGGTGAGTATGATTTCGGTTTCTTTGAATGAGCACAAGATAAGCTGGAAATGCAACCCTGTTCTCGATTTTTACTATCGATAATTGTGGCAATGATAAACCAAAATCAAATTCATTTTCTAGCATTTCTCGTTGTCGATATATTGTTAGTATATTGATGTATCGATATTAATGGTTTTCGATGTCAACTCTCTCGGCGATAGGTATTATTGTTTTCGATAGTAATTTATCGATTTCAAACGACTGAGAACAAGGCTCATTGCAAGCTGCAGGATCGAAAGGGTAGGTATTTCTCTTCACAGTCTTGTTGTCACGTTGTCTGAAGCTCGAGTCGCCCAATCGGCAAACGGACCAACGGAATTAACGGAATGACAATCGATAATTGAGTATGAATCGCTTATATCGCATAATCGAAAAATGGAATCGAGTCTTGCACGCTGTCGCCTGCCAGCGGTTCACGTGGTGTGTGTGTGTGTGCTTGTTTGCATGTGTACAGTCGCGCTCGCTTCTGCTAGGCTGCTAGTTGCATGCAGGCCACCAACAATAATTACGATAACGATAACGATAATGCCAGCAAAAACGATGCGCGATAACTGCACAACACTTGGCACAGCGCAAGCAGCGCGCAAGACTCTCTTCTCTTTCTCTTTCTGCTTTACGGGCTACAAATAATTTGTGGCTTAAGAAGAAGAACAGACAAAGAACACACAAAGATTACAACAAAAACGAGCTGCAATGAGGTGTTGGCGGGTAGGAGGGGTTTTAAGTTAACGTAGGGGATGGGTCATTTTGGATGTTATACGATAAATGCATTTGTTACGGTACGAGCAGGAGAGGAGCAGGAAACGGGAGAAGGGAAAATGGGATTGGTATTATTATTGTCTAGGGTTCAGGGGGGGTCGGGCAAACAATGGGAATACTGTTGGCAGGAGGGGGGGGGGGCGTACGATGGCAACGTTAAAACAATAACGGATGACGACCATCAATAACATCTGCAAGAGAAAGATACAATTTGCACTCACTCTCACCTGCACTTCCAAAGCATGGTAAGCTACTATAAGTCCTAAAAGAATCACAGTCGAAACAGATATTAAGGTTTTTAACGCTGTCGAGTAAAACGATGCCTGCAATGAGACGGGAGGGAGAGAGAGAGAAGTAAAATAAGAAAGATTTCAATTAGTAAATTAATCGATTAGCGAGTAAAGTTATCGTTCACTGTACAGACTTAAAAAAGGAACGAGTAACGAGTGTGTGGTTGGTAACGAGTAATATGTGTAGTTGGAAAACTTCTCTTCGAATAATAATAATAAATAAAGAAATAAAAATGAGATTAAAAAACAAATTTCTCTCAAATATCAATTTATCTTTGAGGGATAAGTATATGTCTCCTGAATACAATAAAAATATATAAACAAGTTACGATAAATAAGTCGAGCAATTGCACTCACCTTTGTGTAGACGCCGGCACTGCTCAGTTCGTTTTCAATGACCATCACGATGATACCGAACATGCCCATGACGAGGGCGTAGTCGCTGATCCTCTTGCGCTTCTCGAATAAAGCTTTTCTCTTGCCCAGGCGATAGCCCACATTGGGTTTGTGTTTGGCCGAGTTGGTCGATGGCTTTCTGGACGTATTGCCGCCAGTAAGCGCACGTTCTTCCATATACCTGAAAAAGAGAGAAACGGTCGAGCGTGTGATCAATGTTGCGCATAGAAAAGACTGCCTGCCACGTGCCACATATGCCACACTCACTCAACACTCACTTCGATTGCGCCTCGAAACTTCACGAGAAAATAAAAAACCTAGAACTTTGTTATCTTTAGAAATATGACAGATTCTTCAAACATAAATCTCCTAAACTAATTCAAGACACCGACAGCCCGGCGACATTCATTTCTCTTGCTAGTACAGAACTTTCTGACTTGTTTTTCTGTTTTCTTTTCTTTTCTTGTCTTTTAGCTTTTCTGCTTTTCCTTTGCCTTCGCCTGGCTGACTCAAACGAATGTGTGACATCAATAGTTTGTATCCGTCAGATACAAAAACTCAAGCATTTTGCTGAGTATCGAGAACATAAAACAGAACACTTTGCTGCCCTCCTCGCCACCCGCTTTCCCTCCCCCATCACGCTGTTGTAACGAGGTCTATAGGAAGGGTGGCGACGGGGGGAGGGGGTTTTGGGCCTCAATAAAGCGCTGAACTGTGCCAAATTGGACGTTATTGCGAGAACATTTTGCACTTTGAGGCACTTAAATAGATTTATTTATGCATTGTACACTGGACACAATGCCGATTTTACTCGATATCGTAGGATATATACACAATGTATGCACATACATATATCGGATAGAAAGGGAAGCGTATGTGCATTGTAAAATGTTTGTCTTTCTATCTGGCACTGCTGCGAGTACTCAAGTTGATTGCAAAAACTCAAATGAATCAATTGTAGTAGTATTTTCCCTGAATTTCGAAATGGAAAACGGTTTGTTATGATTGAAAATATTTCTCTTTTTTATTGAATGAATTTCAGCAAAATTCTCAAACACTTTTACAAGCTAGTCCGTAAAATTCTGCATCGAAAACAAAATCTTTTTTTGGGGAAATCTTCAACTCGTTCTAATCTCATTTGACCATAATAAATATGACAACAAAATGCCTTAGGGCCGAGAACTGCAAAGTACTTTGTAGCTGGCAAATTGAATGGTCATCAAAAAAGCAAATCGGGGCTGCCTCCAACTGCCGTTCCGCCCACCAAATCTGCTGCCCCTTGCGATGATGTACATTAACTTTGAGATTTGTTTCGCTTTTGGGGCTCCTTAGCCTGGTTTATACTCTTATGTAATGACATTTATAATCTGCCCTTCTGGCGCTGACAGCTAATTATGGCCCTGGGCAATTAGTCAAATTTTTTCGTTCGCCCTTTTTGGGCAACTAGAAGAGATGAGGGTGGAAGGAGTTGGTAGTGGGGTTTGAGGGGGGCGTAGGCCTAGTTAGTTGCCTGTTCTAAGGCATTATCTAAATTGTGTGTGCTGTGGCTGTGTTTGTGCCTGTTCTGGTTGGTTGCCCAACGATACCCTGCAAAGCGTTCAAGCAGAGCAAAAGAGGTCATGATGAACTAGATCCGAGTGTAACTCAGCGAAAACTGCGAATACCCACAATATTTTTTTGCATATACACAAATAAATATATAGTCTTACTATACTACAAATTTCATGATAATCTGTCTATAAGCAAAAGGTGAAGTAAATGTGTAGATTTAAGGATGTGTCGACTTCTTTAAGTATTACAGGGTAGCTTGGCAGTCTAGCTAAGGGTTTTGTTTTTTGATGGGCAAACTCTCTAACTAGTTTCGTTCTGCTTGGGCACATGAATTGGTAATGAATGTGGCTTATATGAAGGCTATATAATACTTTTTGTTTTTGGGGTTTTTGTTTTATTTTTTTGGTTTTTTTTTTATATTATTGATTACATACGCTACGAAGGCGAAGTGCGGGAAATGACGGATTGGCGATTGGTATACATACATTTCATACCTAGGGTAGTCTGAGTGGATACCCACTAGTGCCTCGGCCGCTTCTTCGTTGCATCCAGATGAGATCTGTTCCCGGTTCGCAATGGAAGGTGTTTTCATCGAGCCAGGAATTGAGAGTGTCGACGCTGGCTTGCGGAGCTAAAACACAGTCAGAGATCGTATATAAATTAGTATTAGTATACTAGATACTCGTATTCCCGCTATCTGTGCAGGTGTGTAAGTGAGTTATTATTATCGTTTTTTTTTTGGTAAGTGCTACGTCCAAAACTCGAGTGAAATTATCAATTAACATACATTACCCACAACGCAATTATCACGTGATTGATACCTTTATATAGGGTATACTTTGTGGCATATAGTCTATAGTGTATATGTACGATTAGCCCTCTTTCTTTGGGCTGCATTAAATCACGAATCAGGCAACTAATAGTGCACTTAATCGTGGAACTAATCTTATTAACAACGGAGTGCAGTTTCTAGAGGGTGTGATACTTCTATTCGAGTTGCGTTTAGTCTATAGAGAGCTCGATGGATGCGTTGCACATGCAGTTTTATAGGGTGTGCGGTTGCTTTGGGTGTGCTTAGGCTAGGCTACTACAAGTTCGTAGATAATTCCGAGGAATAGGATTTATACTTATACCCTTTGACCATTCATAAGACGATTAGAGTTGATTAAAGTGTTAAGTGGTGATCGATGAAAAGTGAGGGGGGACCCTTCGAAAATTCGAAAATTTTCAAAAAGTCAATATTGCGATTTGTGTAATATAGAATGACTAAGGTTATCAAGACATAGACAAAATGCCATTCCGCTTGAAAATCGCTTGAATTTTAACAAAGTTATGGCCTGAGGAAAGTGAGGTTAGAGGATCCTACATGTCTAATTTTAGGTCGATCATGACATGATTTTCGACCCAAAATTATATATCGTCTAAAACACTTTTAAACACTTTTTTATTACTAATATTGACCACCGCAATCGAATAAAGATAAAAACTCGTGATTTAAAATTTTGAAAAAAAAAATTTTTCTGAAAAATGATAAGGGGGGACCCTTACCTAAATTTTCAAGAAATTCATAAATTTCAAAAAATGTTTTTGTTTTTAATTTTAAATGTGTATTATATGTATGTATTATATGATATAACGAAAATGTGATGCCGTGCAAGAATCGCTTGAAAAGTTAAATGAAATTTGAATTCTTATAGATTGTTGAGGTTTGTTTTTAAAGAAGGCACGATTAATGCTTGAAATCCCTAAAATATGACAGTATGGAAAAAATAGCTGCAGATTCGAACAACTTGTGAAATTCTTCAATATGCGTGTATTTTATGAATAAACGCTTTATATCACATCAAGAGATTGATAGAAAAAAGTTCTATTATTAAGCGTCTGAGAGAACTCTCATACCTAGAATCTATTCAATAATTTATGTCTTTCTCCTGCAAACTCTCAACTTTCTATACCCGCTTTATGCGCACCACAGCACAGCACAGCACAACACACGCTACACACAGTCCCCTTTAAGCGTACCCCATGGAGGAACATTCTATGCGATTCTATTTGTTTTCATTCAACCAGACAAGTTTCCCCCACCCCCCCCCCCCCCCCACGCCATGACGGTTCAACTCTTTTCAAGTTGAGCTCTTCGTTCTTTATGCCCTTTTCGGTATTTATGCGAAAAAAACACTCTCTTTAGTTGGCAAAACTTAATAAATTCCTATACACACACTGACAGGGCGAGAGAGGGATAGAGAGGCAGAGAGAGGGAGGGAAGGACAGGCACACAAGTTGTATATGGTACTTTGCCTGGGCATATCCCTTTGGCAGGCATTCCCAACTATTTAGCATAATACATAAATTTTATCAAAACGGAATGATGGGGAAGGCCTGGAAACTCTGTTTACTGTTTCCTGTCCCTGTCTGCCTGGCAACCCTATTTCCGTTTTGTTGCTTTGATGATTTGGAATATTGATAGATTCTGCGTATCTCTAGCCGCGTGGGCCATCCGAATAACATCTCCCCCGCCTCCCCCTCCCACACACAGCATACATACACCTCTTCGGATCCATAGATATTTGGGTCATAGACATCATAATTGGCTGAATTGAAGCCTCAGCAAGAGGCAAACCTTCACCTAATCCTTTTGCCCAGACCACGCCCACTCGAAGACTAAACGAGCATGACGTCAGTGACAGCAACATGGACATTACATATCGCATCAAGTTATCTGGTTTTCTGGTCATCTCGCCTTGGCCTCTCTTTCTCACTCGCTCTCTCTCTCTCCAAATCCAATTATTTGGGGCCTGTCCGAGTAACTTTCACTCAGAAATGAAGCCGGAATTGAAAGCGCAAATACACAAAATTTCTCCGAGTGTGTGTGCGTGTGTGTGTGTGTGGGGCAGGGGAGAGGGAATGTGCTTCTTGTCTTTTTCTGAATCAGAAAATACTAAAATACTGAGTTGCACATAAAAGGCGAAGGCACAACGTGCGGCTCTACGTAGTATGCCATAAGGCATGTCGAAGCGGGGGAGGGCGGGAACGTCAGAGGGAGTAAAATACGACGAACTAAGTATGTAAAGAATTTTTTGGTGTGCGGAGGAGAAAAAAACGCTAAAACACTAAAATAAAGAAGCGAGGCAGCGATAGGACGAGGGAGAGAGAAATAATAAAAGTAGAAGGAAAACCAAAAGCAAGAAAATAAATGAAAGTACGTATGCACACACGGAGAAACAGAGCACTTTGCTCTTCATATTTAAATGAAAACTAAAGATAAGTAATCTCAACTTGGGTGCGGTTTACCGCTCTCCCGCTCTCACTCTCTCCCATTCTCTGTCTTTTTTTCTCGTCACATACCCTGTAGCACACACATAAAATGTGCGGCAAGGGTGTCATGCTGTGCACTCTGGTAACGTGCTGTTAAACACTTTATATGCCTGTCTGATTGGCTCGACGTGAGGTGGGCAACAATGGGTTGTTCAAAGATATGTTTTATAGGCGCAACTTTGTGTACATTTAACTGATACTACGGTTATATGTGGCGCAGTATTTTAGCTAACTATATTCAAAATTGCAGAGCAGTCTGAAAAGAAACAGCACAGTTATTCAGAAAATACTTCTTAGTTATATTGTTAATATGCGTTTAAAAGCTATTGTTCTTTACAAATCTGAGAGAGCTTGGGCATACTTGTGTCCGAGGATGCCAGCTAACAGCATGCAAAATTTCACTGCAATTGCACTAGACACAGCTGAGATACAGCCAAAAAACTGCAGTTGCAGGGTAGCTGTCAGTCGGCGCTTGCTGCGTTACGCTGCGTTCTTGCACGAGCTGCTTCGAGCTTAACTAAGTAAGCTCTCGCACACACACACAAACACACATATAGACTGACCTAAACGATGCCTGGGACTTACGCACACTACAAATTTCTTTAAATTAAGCATAATGCGCGCTGACTAACTGTAAGATACACACGCACACACACACGCGCACAGACAGACAGACAGGCTGGCAAACGAACGCGCACTAAGAGAGAAATATAGGCACACATTGCCGTTAAATCCAAATATTTGTTTATAAAATCCTTCCTGCCCCCTCCCCGAGCTCAACGCGTAGTACGTGCCTGCGTATTGATGCTTGAGCTTTGCTCTTGCCGCTGCTCAGCAGCCGCTGCTCAGCAACCGCACGCGCTACTGCGACTGCCAGTCTCCCACTCTCTCCTGTGTTGTTGTTGCCAACTACTTCTTAGTTACAGTACACGGCTTTACAGTGAGCTGCTCTCTGCCGCTCTCAGCGGCGTTCGCTGTTGTTGTTGTTGTTGCCAACTACTTCTTAGTTACAGTCGCCACGAGGCGAGGTGAGCTGCTCTCTCTGCTCCGTCTGTTTGTTGCCAACTACTTCTTAGTTACAGTCGCAGTACACGACGAAGTGAGCTGCCTCCCATACACAGACACTGAGCAAGCCCTTACGTCTGTATGTATGCGTATGCGTACTTATGCTCGTTCTCGTGCACTACGCATATGAGTGGCAAATGTCGGCTCTGTCCTCTTTCAATTGCGGCCCTAATCAGTTTGGCTTTCGCATTTTGTGCTCCCCCGTAATGAAAATGCTCGCAAAGCCGACTCGTTTGGGTAAGTAGAATTGGTTTAATGTTAAGTAGATTTGCTTTAATGTGTTGCTGCCTTTGCTGCTGCTGCTGCTGTTGTTGTTGGTGTAACTGTTTATGCGAATGAGAGATGCGGAAAAGCCGAAGAAGCAAAGCAAGCTAACTTTGACTTTGGCTATGCGATGAGTTAAGCTCGGCTGAGTTGAGTTAAAATGGAAGAGTAAAGCTCGCAGCTCAATGCTATGACAGGCTTAACTGTGCTCAGTTGGCAACGCTGTCGCAGCTGGCGTCGCAGTTGCCGCCGCTGCCGCCGCTGCTGCTAAGTGCGAGAGCGTGCGCCTTGCTCTAGCGCCCGCGGCGTATGTGTGGCCGCTGTCATTGATCAGGTGTTTATGTATTATGGGTGTGTGTGTGTGCGTGTACACATGCTGCCACGCCCACAAAAACATGGAAATTGAATGGCGAAAACAACAAAAACAGCTGCTGCCACTGCTGTTGAGTTGTTTGTCATTGTTGTTATTGTATGGCACGTTGCGTGTCACACACGAGAGAGCGGGAGAGCGTGAGAGCAGAGAGAGAGAGATTGAGCGACTCTCACGCATAGCTGGCACACGCAACGACACGACTAACTCGAAGGCGTCACAGGCGACACAGATCCTGCTCCGTCTACACACACACACGAGGAGAGACGCACGTGTGCGAGGGAGACAGCTTGCTTTGCTGTCTGTGTGTGTGTGTGTGGGCAACATAAAACAAAACAAATTGCGCATATTCTGGAACATCTAATGCCAATGATGTTAATTGGATTTCTTAATTAAGTTGAAAAGCAAAACGAAATTTCCCCGCAAAAAAAGCAGCACCACCAGACGGAGTGAGTAGGGGGGAGAGGGAGAGTGAATATGCAAGAAAAATAAAGCACAAAAAAAAATTATGATAGCCGCAACAAAGTGTTTTTCCTGTTTCCTGATTACGCATAGCTTATGCTGTGTGCGCCTCTTCCGACGTACTGTCACATAGTTCTGTCTCTATGTCTGTCCATCTCTCGGTCTGTGCTCTGTCCTTCTCTCTCTGTCTGTCATACAAGTATTTTCACTTTAGCCGGCAGTCACAGCATTTGCCATCATATTCTGACATATTGACATATCGACTCGCCTTCTCTCTCTCCCTCTCACAGCTGGCACAATGTGACAGGCGTTCGAGCATGGGATTTCCGTTATAGAAAATATATTCTAGTCTGATTGACAAACTGTTTTCGCATAGAAAATGGCTTTTTGGCTAGTTTTGGCTGTAAAGTAGCTAAGCTCAATCAACACGACGCTTGAGGGACATTTCCGACTTTGAAATTTCCTATACAAAAAGAGAATATCTACAATGCTGTAGCATACTTTTAAGGATCGGCTATTTTGCGGAAATCGGATAAGTTGAATCAACTCAAAGCTTGAGCGACTAAATTAAGTAAAAAAAACCTACTCGACTTTGGGGGACATTTCCGAGTTTAAAATTCCCCATATGGACACATATCGTATACAATGTTAAAACGTACCTTTTGGGATTAGCTATTTTAACAAAAAAGTAGGTAAATTAAATCTCCTCGACTTGGAGGGACATTACCCAATTTGAAATTCCCATTATTGAAAAATATGTACAAAGTTGAAATATACTCTTTGGATACGCCACTTTGAGAAAAAGTCGGTAAATTGTCGACTTTAAAAAATCCCCATATAAAGAAAATATCTACAATGTTGTAATATCCTTTTTGGGATCGGATATTTTGATTAAAAAGAAGGTAAATTAAATCTACTCGACTTTGAGGGACATTTTCCGGTTTGGGAATTCCTCGCATAGATTAGGTTTAATATAATAGCATACTTTTTAGGCGCGACAAATATATTTCCATGCTAAATCTATCGATATTTTAAAGATCTAAAGAATTGAAAATAATTGTGCATCAATTATATAAACGCACGACACCTATTTATTGCTGGAGCCCCTTTATAGCCCCACTAAATATTCCACGCAGTCTACAAGTAGTTTCCAAAATACGAAACATCTAAATAAACTTTGTTGAATTACCTTGAGAAATGGCTTTATAAACAATTTTTTTTTTTATTTATGTAAATAACTCTTTCAGCGCGCCGCCAATTATATACTCATTTCATTGCTGATTGTATGTACCCAAATGGCTAAATTGCAGCAATTATATCGCCCCTATACCCTGGACCCCTTTGCCACCCGCAAGGAGGGGTGATTATTGTGCTCAATTTTGCAGTAAGCAAAGAAATTAACTTGGTCAAAACTTTGCGATGGCACACACAATGCACAACACACAAGGTCTACAGGAAATGCGAAATGCGAAAGTTAATTTTAGACACCCCTTGGGGAGGTCGACTAGCGTGGTTAAACTAGTTAAGGGTCACGGTAAGTGCAATCAATGGGGACAAATGTCAAAGTCATTGCCATAGTAGGCCACTTTATCGTTAATTCAAGCTGCAATTGAGCGGGAACGATGGACAGAAGAAGAAGACAGAAGAAGAAGATGGACAGACAGACAGACAGACAGACAGACAGATAGGCAGTTAGGCAGATGGACAGAGGAATAGATTGACAGCGGGACAGATTGATGCACAATTGGTAGAGCGCGAGCGAGAGCGAGAGAGAGTCATTCGAAGTTCAAAGTGCCATGAGAATTATTCAAGAGTTTCTCTGTCTGCGTGTTTGTGTGTGTGTGTGTGTGTGTGTTCGGGCCTTGTTCATTTGGCTTATGACTCCCCGTAGTGCCACGCCTCTTTTTTGCTCTCGCTTTTCGCACCTCCGCCCACGCCTGCTAGACCAACATATTAACATATCGTACACATTGTGTGTGAGCCCTTTTACGAGCCAGCGTGCACGCATAGAGCACATTAGAGCACACACGCACACACACGCCCACACTCGCACACACATACTCATACACACGCACACTTGCACGTACTCGAAGGAAATTGGTGGAAATTATCGAGTTTCCTATACAAAACGCGTCTGACACGCAGCGCCAACTCGAGTTTGAGCCGGAGTTGAGGTTAGGTCTGCGTCTGTCGTCTGCGTCTGTCGCAGTAGTTGGCTCCGGCTCTGGCTCCGGCCCCTGGTCTGACTATGGGTCTGGGACTGAGTCTGGGGCTCTGGGGTTGCCGCCTATTGCTTTAACGACTGCGATTAGATTTGGGTGCGGGCATCGCAGCATTTCGTTGCCTTTGCCTTTGCCTTTCTGTTTTCTGTTTTTGCTGTTTCCGTTTTCCCCCTTCTCTCCTCACACTTGCCTAGTCCTTTTTCGTTTTCGTTTCTCTTGCCTAATAAATTTAGCGTAATTTACGCTTAGTCGAGGTTTACGTTGACGGTTTAGAATAGAAGTAGGCTGTAATAGCTTTTAACGCTCTCGCTTTTGCTACCCTGTAAGTTAGGTATTTGGAGCGTGGGGTAGCTAAGCTTCAATTAAATATTGAACTAGCTGAGTTTGTAGGCAGAGTGTGGCTTGGCAATTCGACTAGAGCTCAGGGATCTGTAGAGATTGCCATGTGAAATTTGTTATTGAGAAATATTTGTTAAGCATGTATCAGTTACGCTTGTTAGCAAGTTAAAGGGTTGCCAAGCTCACTAAATAAACTGTGTAAAATATTTTATATAACATATATATTCTTAATTGTCTACTCAACTACCCTACTGCCTTCCCATACAGCCCCGCAGCAAGCAACGCTGCTGCACTCTCAGCCCTTAGAGGGTATTTAACAGTCGCACACACACACACACTCACACACTTCCCCCCCATTGGTTTCCTCTTTTTTGTATATTCGTCTCGAGTGCAGGAAATTCATAATGAAGTGTTCGCTTTGTTGGGGTTTAATTAGGCGTATAAGTAATATTTTCAGTTTGCCAAGGGCCTCTACACCGATGTATCGACTAAGTGTGTGAGAAAGTGAGTGAGTGAGTGAATGAGCGAGTGTGTGTGTGTTTACTGTGTTGTTTTTTTTTCTTTTTGAGAGAGAGGTGGAGGTTGTTACAAACTTTGAATTAATGAATTAGTTCAAGCCGAGTGCACACGCTCGAGCAGAGGGCGGGCAAGCGCAGTGGCAGCGGGGAAGGAGGTTGTGTGTTTGAGATTGTCGAAATGAAGACGGATTCATTAAGTTGGGGGTTGATTAACGGAACAGAGTGTGAAGATAATTGCTTTTGCCCCAATAAGTATGCTATAGTAAATGAACATAGTACAAAACGCTCTGCCCATTAAAGTATGCTACAGTTTATGTTATTTTTCTAACGTAAATCCGGTTGCCCATAAAAGTATGCTATAGTTTGCTGTATTTTCTATATTCAGCGAGGTTTCCCTTGCTTTCTTTCTGTACTGCATTACGTGCTGCACTATCAAGGTCATCTAGCCAATTTGTGCCTGCGCTCTTCAAATCTTTATCTGGCAACGATCTCGATAGACACTTTGCAGTCAAGCTGACTTATCACCTGCCCCGCCACAGGCCTGCCCGCTCCTTATCCTTGGCACTGTTATTACTTTTATTATGCATTATGATTATCGTTATTATTATTATTATTTATATTACTAAATATTACGCTGTGCTGCGCACATTTGCGGTTTGCCTGGGCCTGGCAGCGTGCCAAAGCGCATAAATAATGATAACATGACAATGACAAGAAATTTTCCAAGACAAGCCGAGACAACCCGCTCGTAACGCCCGCTCACCTAACCCCAAATCCACTCCCCTTCTCTCTCTCTCTATCTCTCTCTCTGCCCGCCCGCTGTGTGCGGCTAATGCAAGGCGCGCACATAAGTCAAATGGTCGAGACTTTGTCATTGTCGTAGCCATCGTCGCTGTCGTCAGTGGGTCGGCTAAGCAGGCTGTTATGATCGAAAATCAATATATAACCTAACCCCATTGTTGGTGGCCTCCCTTCCCCCCGTCCCGGCAAGACATGCAGTGCACCAGTGAGCCACTTTTCAATTCCACTTTTCAATTGAATGCATTGTTGGCTTTTCGATTTCGAGTAAATAAAATATGTATATACTATAGAGGGGTACAGCCTTAGGTGAGGGCGAGGGGAGGGGCGCGGAGTGCACCCACATATATAACCGGCGTTGACGTTGATATTTTGACGTGTGCAGTGCGACGAGAAAGAGGGAGAAAGAGAGAGAGAAAGTAGGGGGCCAATAATAATGACGATTTGCGTTTCAAGTTTTTCGCTCGAGTTGGAAAACTTTTGTTTTCCTCTGCTTTATGCAAAGTTGTTGTAATTTCCATGGCAAAATTGGCCAAGTCAAATATTTGTGGGCCCACACAGGTATACGCAAACTCACACACCCCCACATACTCGGCACAACAAACGCTGCACAGTGGGCAAACATACTTGTATGCTTCACTTTGCCAGGCGGCCAGGCAGGCCTGCAGTTGCCACTGTGCTTATCTTAAGGGTTGGGCGTGTGTGTGCGTGTGCGTGCGTATGTGTGCGTGTGTTTATTCACTATGCATAGGTCAAGCGTAAGCAAATAGTTAATAAACAATCACGCAAAGGGAGAGACAACAGCGCAAATTGGCCTTGAATCGCGCCGTAATTTTCGTTGCCCCTTTCCTTCGCTCTCTACTTCTCCCTCTCTCTCTCTCTATCTCTTGCACTCTTTGCTCTACTGCTTACTCCGTCTTCCCACTTTTATTCTCTACTTCCTTCACTTCTCTTCCTCGCCTCCTTCATTTCCTTCCCCGTCCCCACTTTGTTTTTATTTCTGCACAAGATGTGTGTGTCTTTTTTATGCCACGCCCCCAAAATCAACGCAGCGGTAATTGCCGAGGCGTTTACCTGCTGGTGCAGGTGCAGGCCGCACGCTTGCCCAATTATACGCAGAGGAATAGACAACATGAGTACGTCCCAGTGCCTCCGTCCAGGTGCTACGTGGCGCGGGGTGTGTGAACCCGACACATTCAAGTGGAATAGGTTAGTCGAGCAGGGCGTGGGGTAGTCAATTTTCAAGTGTACCGTGGCCAATTTCGTTTCAATTACAATTACCGAACTGAAGCGATTCGATCGACACAACTCGGAAACGTTTCTTTTTCTCGCTCTCTCTTTCTTTTTTTTTTTGTTTTTTTGGCTGCAATTGAACATGCGGTCAGGGACACGTGCGTGGGCAGGGTGCCTCATGGGGTACACAACAAGCGCAGCAAAGTTTGGGCAATTTTCTCTCTATTTACATGAAAGTCACACAACAAAGAGGGACGGGCAGGGAGGCTAGCGAAGGCTAGCGAAGGGGGCTTAAGAATATCAAAAACCGTTTAGAAGGCTCGTGACTTGACGCAGCCAATGAGCGCCATAAAAGGCGCGCTTAAAGGATAACAGGAGGGTGTAGCACAGTGTGTATAATAGGATACGATAGAGTGTATAATAGGGTGGTCGATAGGGGCTGGACACGTGCTCAGTCGCCTTCGAAACGTAACCAATGCAAATTAGTCAGTCAGTCAGTGAGTCTATGAGTCAATTCGTTCCCTACTCTGGGTAACTGCCCCTGGAGACCTCAGGGTGCTGGGCAAGGACACTAGGTTAGTACTCGAAAAGGCTTCGGCCAACGGGTCAACCATTTCCCCCCGCTTTGACGTGCGTAAAAACTTTGTCAAGTTTTGCACATTGATTTGAAACCTTTTGCGGCAGAGTTCACCGACTTTGTCGTGTATTCTCTTGCACCCTGTAACATTTAGAGACCGAAAGAGGTATGTCTTTCTCCCTGCAAGACTTCCTGTGGGCCGCCTGGTGGCGAAAACTTCAAGCAATTAGAAAATGCACTGTTCTCTTGCGTCTTGGGGTACTGCACTTTGCTCGAAGTTTCGTGACAGTTTGCCAACTGATTGTGGCTTTCGAATTGAAGTAAACTTTTAACTATTTTAAAGTAGAAAGTACAATGGTATATTGAAGAAAACATATGAGAGGAAAATACTTTTTGAAAGACAGAAAGAAAGTTGGTTTGACAGAAGAAACTACTAATTGGTTTAACTGTATCATACAGGTGCAATTGCAAAGCAAGTAAAATGTTTAATAAAATGTGCAGAACAATGAAATACATCAATTATTTCAATAGCTTAGATTGTTTTGTCCTGCTCACTTATTTCCACTGCGCAGCCAGTAAAACGTTCACGAAATTATAAGAAACACTATAAAAGTTTAGATATACAAAATGTATAGTTGCATTTACACTTCAGAAGTTGTATTCTCTGCTGGACATACATGCTGCTGCCAGTAAAACGTTTACGAAAATGTAAAAGCAGCTTTAATTTGCAGATTTACGAAATAAATAGTTCCACATTCGCCTGGAAGTTGTATTCGCTTTTAAACAATATAAATGTCTCATAAAATGCAACTGCTGCCAGTGAAACGTTTACGAAAATGATAATAAAAAAAATTTATAGCATTTCAAAGACATGAAATGAATTTGTTGACTAACAGTTTATAGCTATATTTACAGTCCAATGAACTACTTTAGTCAGATATTTCAAAAATATGAAATTGCAGCCAGCGAAACATTAGAGAAAGCGCGTACAAATTGAAAATGCGAAGAGACTGAAGGAATGCCTGCAAAAGTTATTGAATTTCGGCAGAAAGATGGCCCAAAGTGAGAAAAGAAGAGAGCACTCTCTCTCTCTCTCTCTCGAGAAAGGGAATAATGGAAGCAGAGTAAGGGGAGATGCTGATTGAGAGCGTGTGTGCATTCTATATGCAGCAAGTGCAGTTTGCAGAGCAAACGAATACAGAGAAGAATAGAAAAATCACATGATGCACCCACCCAATCCGTATCCCCCTACCCCCTACCAATCCTACACCCCTGGGGAAAGCAGAAGCAAGCAAAAAGAAATGTCAGGCAAAATAAAGAAGCATTCTATGGCAAATGGCGGCGACGGCGTCAAATTGCCACCCCACAAAAATCCAACAACGGAATAGTGCGAGGGATATGCAAAAAAAAAAAAAAAGAAAGAGACAGAGAGTGAGAGTGAGAGCGAGGTAGAAAACTTGAGGTAATTGTTCTCGATTCAGGTGGAAAGAACTTTGGAAACCTCAAGCGAAACTGGAACCCGCGTTGGGCCAATAACTTTGTGAGGTTTTGGCGCTGCCAACGAGAAAGCAACGATTTGGCTAACCGAGCTGGTACTGCTCCTGGCACCGGTGCTGACCCTGTGGTTTTTCGGCCAATTCAACTGCATTTGCAGGTGACATGTGACAGCAGCACGAGCAGAGAACAAAGAGGCAGAGAGGGAGAAAGCGAGCGAGCGAAGCAAAGGTGAATGAGAAAGCGCTGAAAAAGGGGGAATAGTCAGCAACGTTGGCAAGGAAAGAGAGAGAGAGAGAGAGCGAGACAGGGCCTAAGAATATGATTGATTACCAATAGCCGATGGCGAACATCAAACAATTATACAATATCATTATAATTACTCACAATACCGTATTGTGCTTTCGCACGCATTACCTCCCCTGCTTCTTCTGCTCTGCCTCTTCAGATTTTCCTTTCCTATATAGTACTTAATGGCCGGCAAAACAATTTATCTTAATACAGAAAATTATTTTGTTTAAATATTCAACAAGCTGGGGAAATCGATGCGAGTGCAGACCTTGAAGAAACCTTTCGCCGCACAAAAGCGTGATATAACGCTTTATCAAGTTATGCGTTACGCTGAATTCTTCAACAACATTTTTTACATAAAACACAACGAGCTATGCGAACGATGCGCAGCTTTTTTTATTCTTCTTCACTCTCCCATCATATTCCCCTTTTAAAATGTCATATTTAATGAGCGAGCGGCTATTTTCGATCGAGGGGATGAGAACTAAGCTCTCTGGGCTCATTCTAATTATAAAGTGCAAAAACAGCTTTATTATCTATAGAAAATGGTTTTAATTAGATTTCGAAGAGCCGGAGAATTGCGGGATTACTTGTATTTTCTGGTATTTTTAGTCTGTACTCTTTCAGCTCGGCTTGTTGATGAATGGTATATGAACAAGTTTTAAGTGTTTCTAAGAATATGAGCCAATTGAAACACATTTTAAGGGAAATTGCGAATAATTTCTGAATTTTACAAACACTTTTTAGAGCTTCTAGAGCTGTGAGATCTTTAGGATATGGTTTTAAGAGTTTGTAGAGTAAATATGAGAAACAAAAGATTAAAGAGTTTGAAACAATATAGAAAAGAGAGGAAGATAATATAGAAAACATTTTCAAGAGCTAATAAAAGACTGGCTTTGGCATTGATTCAACTCAAGAATCAAAGAAATAGAGAAGAACTAGAGAGAGATATATGTACATTTATAGAGTTTAAAAAGAAGGAAAGAAAATATAAATATATATTGAAGTAATTAAGGAAATATATTTATAAACAGCTAGAAAAGACATCAAGTAGAAGTAAACCCCAAACAAAATACGATCTGCTCATATTGCTTCAACTTTCCAACAAATTTCGAAACCTTTTCAATCCTTTCGCAAATCGTAGCAAATTCAGCAGCCCCAAAAAGTAGGCAGCACTTTTTGCACATGCAAATTCAATTGCCCCTGAAAAGTAGGCAACACTTTGCAGTTGCTCTCAACCTCTACGCTGCTCCCCTCAACCCTCTCACTCTCTCTGGCAGGCCAACTTCAGTTTTACATTTTATAAACGAAATGCTGATTATGATTATGCACGGCATGTGGCTGGCAGGCAGGCAGGCAGGCAGCCAGGCAGCCTAAGCCTAAATGGGGCTGCCAATGTGACGTATACGCAATGTGGCATATGAAATTTGCGAGCGTTACGCATACGCAACGTTGCCCCTAAGCTATGCTCACATTAACAACCCTCAGGTTGTCTGAGTGTGTGTGTGTGTGTAGTTGTTTATTTTTGTTTTTGTTGTTGTTGCTGCTGCTGTTGAAGTTTTTCACGTTTCGCTGGCCAAACGGACAGCGGTTGCTGCGGCTGCTGCTGCTACCGTTGTTGTTATCTATCATGCGTGCGCCAACGTCGTTGCCGTTACACATAAGCCTTACATAACGGACCCAACGGCACACACACACAGCAGGACACACACTGCGCTGCTATCACGGCGCAAGCGAATTGCATAAGCTGCTGCTGCTGCTGCTGCTGCTGCTGCGAGATGCTGCCAAAGTTGCAACAGCAACGCAGCCGGCAAACAGCAGCGAAAACATGTGACAAGCGTGCCCCCTCCGCCCTCTCCCGCTCACTTTTCCCCCTCTTTCAATTACACAAAAAAAACAATGCGGAAATGTCAATCAACAAGCCGGAAACGGGCAACTGCCAGGCGAAACCGGCCTGATGAAGCGATTTTGCACAGGCAGCGGCACGAGACATGCCCCCGCCGCTTGCCTGCCTGCCTGCCTGCCTGCTCGCTGGGCCAGTGTTGCAAAAGACGCGCAAGCGGTTTGGCCAGGCAAAGTTAATAATTGTTAAAAAAAAGGGAATACCCTGCCCATATCTTTTTTTTTTTCTTTTGATTTTTATGCGTGAGTTTTGCGTACTTTTTTTTCGGTATGCCTCGCTGCGTCGCTGAGCGGGGCGGGGCGGGGAATGAAGTCTTCCTCCTCTCCTCGGCTGCTGCTGCAGTGGCGGTTCCTCCTCGTTGCCCTTCCTTGTTTACGACATCGAAGCGGCGTTGGCGCTGAGGAACATCCGTCGTATCGTTTCGCCTTTCATTGCTGTTGCTGTTGTTGTTTTTGTTGTTGTTGCTGTTTCGTTTTTGTTGATGTTGCTGTTTCGTTTTTGTATTTTAATTGTTCTGCTTACGCTCTTTTTGCTTATCTATTTTACTTTCGCTTTTTTTTTTTTTGTTGTTGTTTTTTTGGGGGGGGGCTGCTTGAATTGAAAACGAATTACAAATTGAAATTGTTATTGTTGCTGCTGCTGCTCTCACTCTTGCACATACACACACACTCACATACACACACGCATGCACACACACACACTTGCACGCACGCATACAGCGGCGACACACACACGCGCACTTGAAAAAAATTTACAAGAAAAACAGCTGAAATTGAGTTTTGGTTATTTTCCGGCTTTTTTGTTTTTTTTTTGTGTATTTTTTTATATATATATTTTTCAATATGTAACTGATTAATTTTTTCTCTTGATTTTAGTCAATTTAGACAGCTCTGTATTTTGCTTAAGTGTTTTTGCATTTGCCTCGTAATTGTTGTTCGCTTTTATTGTTTTACTGTTAAGTACATTTTGAGAGTAATAAGTGAGTGTTGTTTTTGTTTTATCGGTTTTAATGGAGCTCTGCGCTTGCGACGTCAGCCATGGGTGTAAACACAATACAGACTGAATCTTAACTGGCAACTGGCAACTGGAGGACGCCCAGCGACAACGACTACAACGACAGCGACGTCGGCAGCAGCAGCAGCAGCAGCAGCAACGACAGCGACAGCGGCGAAAACGGCGACGCGAAGAGAACTTCGACGACGACGGCAACGGCGAAGACGACGAGCAAGTTCGAATTAACTCGACCACAATACGAGCCATGCGAAACGAGACGCGCGCGCCGTGCACGAGCAAAACGAACGACAGACGAACACACACACGACGACGATACGAAACGAAACGACGAAGCGAACGACAGACGCACAGCCAGACAGAGTGACAGAGTGGAACAGTGAGACAGTGGGACAGTGAGACAGTGGGACAGACAGACAGTCGGTTGGCGGCCTGACGAACGTCCTGTTTAAATGAAAGTGAGCGCGTGCTGCTGTTGTTCCTCCTTTATTTTATTCGTGCTCTTTTTTCGTTATTGTTGTTGCTTTTTTGCTGCTAGCGCGTTTTGTTTTTAGTCCGCAAAAGGGGCGAGGTCCCGTTTCGCTGCTCCTGCTGCTGCTGCTGCTCCAGCAACAACAACAGCAACTGCCGCACGTCTCTTTTTCCAGTTGATTTGTGACGCCGCGCTCGCTGATCTCTTGCTGCCGCCGCCTGCAAAAATTCATTTCATTGGTCTTTTTTTGTTCCCTTTTTTGGCATTTTTTTGCCCTTTTGGACATTTATGAATTGGCATTGTCTCATCTAAATGCGTGTGGGTGTGTGCGTGCGTGCGGGTGTGCGTGCCTGCATGCTTGCTCTCACGCTCTCACGCTCTCGCACACTCACTCGCTCTCTCTTGGATTGCGCTCAGCGGCTCTCTCATTGCGCGTGTGTCTCTCGCGCGTTGGCTTGCGCTCACTGGCGCGCTCGCACTCGCACTTGCCACCTGACGCCAGCATTGGCTGTTGCCATCTCTGTTGTGCAAGCGGGAGGAGAGGTTTTTTTTTTGGTCCCAACTGCTGGTTTGATGTTTTTGTTTTTGTACGCGAGAACAAATGGCGACTGGCAACTGGGTACACTTACACTCGCAGCACAATAACAACAACAACAACAACTGTAGAAGAAGAACAAGTGAGCTGAGCAAGAAGAGCAGCAGCAGCAAAAGAACACAAAAACAACAACAAGAGAGACCACAACAAGAGCGCAGCCAGAATGCCGCCTGATAGCAGTTTGCCGTGCCTGGCTCTGCTGCTGCTGCTGCTGCGCTGCCTTTGTAGTTGCCGTTTTTGTTTGCTGTCTGTCTGCCCGCGTTGACTGAAGTGAACTTTGAGCTTTCGAGCTTGATCTAAACATAATTCGCGCCTGGCACGCGATACGAAAATCAAAATTGAACTTTACAAGTTAATCCTTTCACGTCCGCGTTGCGTCTCTCTCTGCCTCTTTTGCCTCTGCTGCTGCTGCTTCTTCTTTTTTGACGCTTTGGCGCTGTCTCATCGTAAAATCAAATCAAAAAACGACAACAACAAATAAATAAAAAAGACAGAGAGGCAGCAAGAGCGCGTGGGGGGAGGAAGTAAGCGTTAGCCGGTTCGTTCTTTTGCATTCTCTCCCCCCCCATCAAACACTTCTGTGTGCTGTGTCCTTCGGTTGGTCCTGCGCATTGGGAAAGCGAGCGTCGATTTGCGTAAGGTGCCAGGCTCCGGCTCCGGCTCCAGCTGCGGCACCGTCTGTGCTTCTGCTGCTGCGAGCAGAGCAGAGCAATGAGCAGCGCAGAGCAGCGCGTGTTTGGCTCCTCGCTGGCTGCCAGTGTGCCCACACCCACACACCCACACACGCCACTTGCCACCTTCACACACTGATTCTCAATCCGAGAAGTTTAGCTGACGCTGCGCTGCCGTTGCTGCGCTGCCGTTGCTGCGCTGCCGTTGCTGCGCTGCCTTCGCTGCTGCTGCGTTGCTTTGTCATCGTCGTTGTAGTTGTTGTTGTTGTTATCGTTGTCCTAGTCACGTTGTTCAGCAATATTTTTCGTCTGTCTGTGCGGGCGGCTGCGTGTGTGCGCGCACAACTGGCACGTGTGTGTGCCTCCTGTATGCGTGTGTGCGCGTGTGTGTGTGTGTGTGTGTGTGCAGCTCGTTGCGAATGCATCCTTGGCGCTGTTGATGAACTTGCAAATGGATTCGCTGCCTGGCGACAGCAGCAAAAAGAGCAGCTGGTACAACAACAACAATGGCGGCTGATGGATGCGAATGCTGCGCAAGGACACGCCATAGATTTCAGTTATCCCGACTTGTTGGAACTTGCCAGGAAACATGCAACGACTTGCACAGCAACTTGTCACGACTTGCCAGCGCCTCGCAGCCACTTGCAGTGACTTGCTAAGGCATGCAACGACTTGACTGCACGTGTACGGCAAACGTATCACAGTTCGTGAGTTGTCACGACTTGCAGTGACTTAATCACGACTTGTAGTAATTTGACTAGACAGAAAGTGACACACTGTGACTTGTCACGACTTACAGAGGCCTGAAAAACGTATAGTAGACTTGTCGCGACTTGTCAGTACATGCAGTGACTTGTCACGACCCTGTAGTGCAGTGACACAGTGACTTCTCCTGACTAAAGGTACATGTCGTGACTTGTAACGACCTTTCTTCGCAGCTAGTGACTTGTCAGCACGACGCAGTCAGCACATGCAGCGACTTGCAATGACATGCAGGGACTGGCAGTGATTTGTCACGATTTAAAAAGAACAGTAGCAACTTATCACTACATACAGATGGCTGTGAATGCACGCACTGACTTGTCACGACTTGCCAGGGCATGCAGTGACTGGTCACGACTTGCTAGTACACGCAGCGGATTGAGGCAAGTCACTTAGTGTTACAGTCACGGCTTGAAATAATTTGCAGAGACTTGTAACGATTTGCAGTCACTTGAAACAGCATTGAGTGACCTACAGTGACTTGTAACCATTTGCAGTCACTCGACTGAGCATGCAGCGAGTTGTAACGACTTGCAGGGATTTGCAGCGACTTGTCACGACATGCACTATCCTGTAATTTGCCGCCTATCATTAAGCCCAACTTGCGGAACATTCAATTGTGCAATACACACACACTCTCAAGCACATACACTCTCGCACACACATGCAGGAAAATGACTGCGACCCAAATTTAAAATGGAAACGTCAACGCAAGCGGGACGAACAGACCAAAGCAGGAAGGAAGCGATGAGAGGGAAGAAGCAGAGACAAAAAGACGAAGTAAACTGCAGGAGGAGATAGTCGGGCATAGTCGAGCATGGTTTTGGGAACGGGCAGATAGTCATAATGTTGTCATGTCTGATTTTTGAATAAATCATCGACATGAAAACTTGATGCACTTGTCAGCCATTTTGTAACCACGCCTATCGCACTCCCGCCCCCTACATACCTCTACCCGCTCGCAGTCCCACGGTAGACTGCGACGCCTAGTTTGATATCGTTTGTGTGTGTGTGTGTGTGTGTGTGCGAGTGTGAGTGTGTGTGTGTGTGTGTGTGTGTGTGCAGAAGGGATTAGGACTTTTTGAGTTGGGAACGTCGTCTTGGCAGCCCAAATCGGTTCTAAATCGTTGGGTAAATGGAAACTGAACGAATCGGTTTAAATGAAGCGTAGGCAATGCGAGAGTGAGAGAGAGAGAGGGAGTGGGTGAGAGTGAGACGGCGACACTCAGAGGGACATCATCTTTAATCCATTCAATTTCGAAACGATTATTGAGTTTGCACTAAGTTTTATTGAGGGGATTATTGGTGACAAGTTTGGAGAGCCCCAAGTGGGATCAGGAGACTGAATCGTTTTCATTTTAAAAATGCTTATACATGGAGTGGGTCGTTCCAATGAGCCCAAGTTCTCGATTTAAAAATGAAACGGGAGTATAATATTTATTTATTTTATTATGTTATAAACGTAGGACTTGTTCAAATGAACCAGTGATGGGAGTAAAGTGTTGCAAGGGCAGCGACTCTACGAAATTCTGTCAAGAGGTACCCTTAATTAAAGTAAAATATAATAAAACAAATTAAATGAACTAGTTGAAAAATCAATTAAATAAATACATATTATAAATATCATTCAATTAAATGAATTGGAACTTTTTTAGAAGTAAAGTTTGAACTAGTAAGCTGTATTTCTGTCGGAACTAGTGGCAGCTCTTAAGCTATTGCTCGCTTAAGAATCTATGGAACTAGTTCCACTCCTCAATATAGTTAATACTACTAGAAAATCTTCTTCTCTTCCCACCCAGTTCATTCTCGCTTCACACTTGCTTGCCTTGTCAACTATGAGTTGAGCTATACTTCTGGAACTGGTTCCACTTGACTGCACGCGCAATTCAGGGGACCGGGTAACCTGGAAACGGATGCCTCCACGAGCGTGTAGCATTTTGCCAATTACGAATAATTTAAATGCGCCGCTCATGTCTTATTGACAGACATGGATAATGGATAATGGCTATATCGTATACGTAATGGCAAGTGACGGCGGGCCTTAGCTGCATCATCTCTATATATACGCGAGAGAGCACATACACCAGGTACATAGGTATAAAGGCAGGGGCATTAAATACTCATAAATATATAGCATATAGAGTGAGCTGACTGGGAGAGCTGAGGAATCGTGTGCCTAAAGAGCCGCACTCCTTCGACTATTATCATTAAAATTTCAATAGTTCTTTCGACTATTTTCGCAGCGCATAATACCCGAAGCCCTAACCGGGCTCGCAGCGAACCGGGGACCGGAACGGAACGGATCCGGCCGATAACTTATTGGCCATTGAGGCCACCTGCCGCAGACAGTCGACACCAGGCAGGGCCGTCTCAGTTGCCCACTTAAATAACCCAGTCAGGGTCAGCGGCGGGGTGTGAGAGGAGGGATTGGACATATTCGATATGCATGGCCAGACGGTGGGACAGCTGGACAGGCAGATGGACGGAACTGCGGACATGCGGACATATGGGCTTATACGGGCATATACGAAAATGATGCAGCGCAGTTAGCCATTTTCTAGCTAGAATTTTAGGCTATCCTATTAGGGTTTGAGGCTTTTCTTTAGTTTTTCTAGTCTTAAACAGTTCTTTATGAAGTTGAAACCGAATTCGAAGAGATCAGCATGCATTCTATGCATATTTTCACGCTCTTAGACTTTCCAGAATTCAAAGCGTATCTTTAAATAATTATCTAGTATTACGAGCAAATAAAAAAAACTCTAAAAAAAACTCTATCCAAACATATTTATAATATACCATACCCGTTAAGAACTGACTGTAAATTCCAGTTCAATAAAGCTTTAAAAGCAACGCTGACAATTAAATGCAAAATGCCCGGTGGCAACTCTAAAAACGCTTTCGCACTTCGAGAGTTCGAACTGAATTTTGTTCGAAAAAGGGAAACTCTTTTCGAATCTACCTGGCCCGAGGTGCTCGGAACAAAAAACTGTTGTTGGCCATTGTTCTGCATACACTTGTCTATATGTTTGGGGGACGGCAGGTGGCAACACTGGCCATTGGGCAGCATTGGCCATTTTGTATGGTGACTGCAATTGGACGGGCGTCGCGTTAACGCAAACGCCTTAAATATTTCAGCAAGCCAAAGGGCCAAAGAGCTGCCGCTCAGCCAGGGATTGCTGCCGGCGACTGCGGGAGTGTGTGTGCCCCAGTGTGTGCGTATGTGCGTGTGTGTGTGTGTGCGTGTGCGTATGCGTGTGTGAATCCCCACTCTCTGGTGACCGCTTGTCGCCACCGCGGGCGCATATAAAATTTATCATCGGCTAAATATGGCATGCACAAGCAGCGACAGAGATAGAGACAGAGATAGAGACAGAGACAGAGACAGAGACAGAGACAGAGACAGAGACAGAGACAGACAGACGGAACCGTAGGTCGAACAGAGACAGTGGAATTGACTTTGGGTAGAGTATCGGACCGTTAGGTGTTTGCTTATAACGCACACATGTCGCGCACATTTACTTGCATCGATAATTCATGCCGCAGCGCGCGCTGGACGTAAACAAAGCGAGTAAGCCAACGAAAGAATCAAAAGAACAATAGGGCGAGCAGGCGAAACGGAACCAATGTGTAGTGTAGCTATCGATGGCCTAAAAACTGCACTGGAGTTCAACAAGTGCTCGACGGGCAGATACGCTGTAAGATCGGTTCCAGTTCCAGTTCTTCAGCTAGTCGCCTCTTGCAAATCTAGGTATAAGTTGTCCAACTAGTTCCAGTCCTTGTGCTATTTGATATCTCTTGCAACAAGACAATACTAGTTCACTAGTTCTTTTTATTGAGCTACTTTGTTGCAACAGCGAACAGTTTTCGGAGCCAGTTCCAGCCCTATTGCTTCAAAAATAGTTCCATTAAGTTTCACTTGATTCGGCATGTTTTGTACTGGTTCTAGTTTTCAGCCTATTCGTTAAACTAGTTCTTAAGTCAATTAGTTTCGCTTGAATCCAGAGACAAGTTTTGGAACTAGTTCCAGTTCTCGATATAGTAAATTCAGCTGCTTTTTTCTCGCAGTTGCTTATTTGATCAAATCTTGAGTCGAACTAGATGATCATTTAAAGAAATCAAAAGTTTTAAATGCCCCAAATATACTCCGCCTTTACAAATCAGCATTATAACCTCAAAATACTATATCTACCACTCCTGGCTTTAGCAAGATACATACATTGTTTTATTCCACGAAAATACCCTATTAATAACTTAAGACCATAAAAAGATCCTATTTATGTAAGTCACAAACAACTGAAAATGCAAAATTTCCATACTCGAATCGAAAGTACTATAAACTATTTAAAAGCTGTGTAAACATTCCCGAAAACTTTCGATTAGTCAACTTAAGGCCGTAACCGCCCATGAATACCTCTAGTTATATGCTATACATATTTCATTAGCCGGCACGCTTGGCAAACCCTATCGACTTTTTTTTTGGCGGTCATATTGTCACAGGGTATACAAAAACCAGAAGATAAACAGAACACGGCGCAAACAATGCGAGCGACACGCCTGGGGGCCTGCACACAGGAACCGAACGAAGAAGCAACTGTTCCTTGGGGTAACTCACGATTGGCCCATTAATTAAAGTTTGCCCGAATCGCCGGACAATCTGAGTGCTACTACGGCCATATATTATGGCATCGAGTGGTCTCCCGACTATCCGTACGGATATAAGTGGATGTAGGGTATATATAATACACGGTATAACCTTTATATCGCTTGGGACGCGCGTTTGCATCACACGATTTATGACTTTGCCAACGGAAGCTAGATAATTGCGTTGATATATGCTGAAAACTTTGGTCGATAGTTCGATGAGTATGCAAGATATGGCAATGCAACTGCAATTCACAGTCCCATTAGATTATAAACTTGTTCTGTTCTAGACTTAAGCATCAGAGATTGAAGAGAAAACCCTATCTCGCCTATAAACTGTCGTAACTTCGACGTAACTGATCCGAATTTCGTTTGGGATATCATTTTGCTAATGGTTTAACCTCTTTATTTATTAAGCATCAAAAAATAAAGGTCTTCAAATTTTCAAATTTTGAATCATCTACCCTCCTTATTTCCAATAGCCATAACTTTGTCAAAACTCTTCCGATTTTCGTTTGGTATGTCATTTTGTTATTGATTTTATCTCTAGATTGATTCAGCATTAAAAAATAAGGGTCGAAAAATTTTGAAATTTTAGATCGTCTCAAACCCTGACCCTAAGCGACCCCTCTAGACTTCCGGCCAGCATAACTTTGTCAAAAAGCATCAGATTGCATTGGCATGAGATTGCTCAAGCAGCAAAAAACAAAGCTCCTACAATTTTAAAATACTGAATCGTCTATGCTTCCATTTTAACCCGTTTCAGAAGCCTGAGAGACCTATCTTCTGCGAAACTAAAAGCCAATGTACTTTCACAAATTTTTCGTCATTCTTTTTCATAGAATATTCCCAAATTTTACTGCCCGACCTAGCCCAATCCAATTGAATCCAACCTAACCCAACATTTCGAGAACTCTACTAAGTTTTCAACATGTCAACAAAATACAAAATCTAACCAAACTGAAGACGTTAAGAGTCAACTGCGAGGCTCGGCCTTGTGGGGCGAGGGGCGACCGCCCGAGCCGAAAGCAGAAGAAGAAGACGGCGTGGCGCAACTGAGGTGCCTCGAGGAGACGCGAAAGAATGCCGAAGCGTAATGCAATTTATTATAACAACAATACAGAACGCCAGGGGAATTTGTGCTCCGTTTAACACACAATTTCGTAGTTGGTTTTTTTTGTAGCCCCAAATCGATTTTAAAAAAAAAAGGTGACGAAGAGCTTGTTTACTTTGCCTGCGCCGCCGCGAGGAAATGTTCGAAGTAATTGACGAGAGTTCTAGACGAGAAAGTGTACCAGGTGTAGCTAGACCCCCTGGCACTACCCTGGCTCCAATGCCAGGCTGACCCTGACCTAAAAAAGGGGGAAAAAAGAAAGGGATTTCATTAGACGTGGCCGAATTGTACTGAGGGATTTGTCAGGTTTATAGCACGGGGCCGCAGGTGCTCGAAGTAATTTTACCGCGGCACCAAGAAACGGGGTACTTAAACAACATAGCCCAACACCCTCCCAGGTATGTACTTTTTTTCTATTTTCTATTTCGACCATTTCCTTCTTGTTGTTTTTTATCGCATTTAATGAGAATCGAGTGTGGTGCCCGGTCCGCGGTCCGGCCCGGACCCCGGGCTAATAGAGATGACTTCGCGGCAAATCGATTAGGTCATATGCCAGCAGCGCGGCACTCTAAACAATATATCAAAGACAAAGCAGGGCAGCGATTGTTTGGTTCGGGGCAGGAGGACGAGGACAGAACTATGTATAGTATCTAGCTGCCTGCCTATACATTCGTTTCGTATATTATAAGCAAATCGAGTATTTATGGGCATTTGTTTTCGATTCAGATTCAGATACAAATACAACGCAGACACAACAGATACGATACAAACGGGCCCGTTTTCTGATTTCACTCTGTCAGATCCCATATCGTTCTGTCTCCCTCTGTCCCCCTCTCTCTCTCTCCCTCTATCTGTGTGTATATTTCCCAGATAATGTGCTAGTACACCCTAGGCACAACTGCAGCATCATTGTATAGTCGAGAAGTTTGTTAGATTTCCACGTATTCCGGGCACCGAAAAGCAATGAAAATACCTGAGAATTACAAAATCCATTTTTCAATTATAGCACAATTTATGTATATTTTCCACTGATTTTTCACTATGAAAAAGTCGGTTTTCAGCGCAATTTATAGCAATCAATACAGATACTATAAGTAAAGTCAAGAACTTCGTAGAAAAGAAAGCTTCGAAATGTTCCATTATACTCAAAAATATCTGAAAAACCACTTTCCAATTATAGCACACTTTATAGTAGCAATCAATGTGTGATCAATGTGATCATTTTCTGGTCTGGTCTTTTGAAAAAGTCGGCTTTCGATGTATAGTGCACTTTATAGCAATCTTCGGTTGCCTTTCAAAAATTTCAATTGCCCATAAGAAAAGTGATGTTTGGAAAGTCTTTGACGAATGACATTGGCAATATATTTATAGCAACTTTTATAGTACACAATTACTCGTTGATATTCGCCCAGATTAGTGTTTTTCGCTGGAATTGAACAAGAATCGAAAGCATTTCGATACTTGCAACGCCTTAGGAACTATCGTTTGAAATGCAACTATCGTCTGCAATAGAAGTATCGTTTTGTATGGGTCTATTGCTTGTGATAGTATCGCTTAGTTAAGACTCCATAGTTAACATAAAACGAATGCATCCAAAGAAAAACCATATAAAACTTACTTCCAGCGACT
Source organism: Zaprionus inermis (assembly GCA_018151445.1). NCBI lineage: Eukaryota > Metazoa > Arthropoda > Insecta > Diptera > Drosophilidae > Zaprionus > Zaprionus inermis. The sequence goes on from JAECXD010001052.1 coordinate 934,678, forward strand.
TGATTGCCGATATATTACGATAGTTTCGATAGTACAGTCTGCGCAACTATTGCTCGATCTAATCTGGAAAAGTTATTCATTTGCTTGCCAGGTGAACGATAGTTTTCAATAATATTTTCGATAGTTATGTTGCTAACTATCGAGGCTACTCAACTCAAATTTATCGATACTTTTAATGCATAAAAGGGCATAGAATAGTGCCCCCACTGGGCGGCAGAGGTCGCTTCATTATTACCTTACCCCCCTTTAAGCTATTAATGTGCCCATATGCGTGTGTGTGTGTGTGTCTGTTATTGTTCTTCTTTTTTTCTTCTTTTTCTGTTTTTGTTTTCTGCAGATGCTTTTGGATGAAAATAGCTTGGAATAGCCCCCGTTTCAGTCGCGCCGCGTTTTGTTTATTTTTATAGTTGCCTCGGCAAGCAGCTTCCCGTTGCGGACCATTGCGGAAGCTCAGACCCCTGAGCTAGACCCAGACCCAAGCCCAGATCTTAGCCCAGAACCTATCGCAGTCCCACAGCAGCTTGTACGTCATATTCACAAGGGGGTAGAGGGGTAGCAACTTTTGTTTTTTTTTTTCTGTCTGTCTGCTCTTGAAACTTACCAGAATGGGACGCTCATTGGCCATGGATAGCTTGCGCGTCTGACGCAGCGTTTCCAGCCAAAGTGAAGTGCGGCGTGACGCATTTGCGGCCCCAAGATTGCCGACTCCCAATCCGCCGCCACCGCCAACGCTGCCATGGCGCGTCATTCCAGGCGGCAGATGCGATGATGACGATATTGGCATCGCGATATTCACCGAGGGGCAAGCGGTGCTCGAAGCAGTTGCGGTGCCGGTGGCGGTGGCGGTGGCGGTGCCAGTACCGATGCCAGTGTAACCGTTGTTACCCAATGCCGTGACTGCGCCGCAGCCGCTGCTCGCTCCAATTGCAGTACCAAGCAATATCGTGCCTGTTCCCAGGCCAGTTAATGTAGCCGGTGCGGTAACTGTTCCAGTCGGCAAACCGGTGACTGTGCTCTGCGCAATTTCAGTTACCAATGGCGCAGCCAATCCAATTCCAGTAGACAAACCCGTGACTGTGCTCTGTGCAGTTCCAATTGGATATAACGTAGCGTATCCACTTCCAGTTGCCAATCCCGTGACTGTTCCAGTTACTAATGGCTTAGCTTGTCCAATTCCAGTTGACAAACCCGTGACTGTGCTCTGGGTAGTTCCAGTTGGATATGCTGAGCCGGTGCTGAGTACAGTTGACAATCCCGTGCTCGTTTCACTACCCAATCCCGTGACTGCGCACGTTCCCAGCGCACTTCCAGTACCCGCTCTCTGTGCACTATCAATTCGCAGGCCTGTAGCTCTTGCCAGGCCTATGCCCAATCCTGTACTCGTTCCAGGCAACGTTCCAGAAACCGTGGCCGTACCAGGCACCGTTCCCGTTCCCGTGCCCGTAGCCCTTCCTGCTACCGTTCCCGTTCCCGGTACCGTTCCAGCTATCGTTCCCGTTGCAGTTGCACTTTCTGTTGCAGTTCCCCTTGCCGTTCCAGTTCCTGCAGCGGTTCCAGGCAGAGTCAGTGCCTGGTAGAAGGCAGGCGACATGCCACACACACACGCACACACCGTACACACACACACACGTACACAACCGCACACAGACAAAAAATATGTAAAATAAATAAATGTTTTTTTTTGTTTCGCTCGCTCGCTTGTATTTTCCGTTATTGTTGTTTTTCCACACTGGTTTTTCACGCCGTTTGTTTATTTTCTTTGCAATTTGCAATTGTTATACGATTTTCCGCAACAAATTTTCATTTTCAATACATATTTTCTTTATTTTTCACTCCGCTAATTTGCGGCCAAACAAATTTCACTGCATTTGCCTGCGACTTGTGGCGACTGTTGTTGTTTTTCCACAGGTTTTTCCGAATTTTCCGACTTTACCGGACTGCGTAATATGCGCGCGGATTCTGTAAACAGAGCGACGGCAACGGCGACAGTGACTGCGAGACGATGCGGCCAGTTTCATAGCCGGACCAGAACTCAGAAAATTGTGTTGGGTTTTCCGCGCACACACACACACACAGTGCGGGGGGAAAATCAGATGGCAGAAAAAAATGAAGATGAAAAGCGAAACAAGCGAGTAAACGAGTACGACGAGGGAAAACCGACTGTGGAAAACTGTGTGTCTGTGTCTGGTTGGAACTTTTCTGCGCTGCGCTCAGCTGTGGCTGCTGCGGCGACGGCGACGACGATGACTGCGCTGCTCTGCCTGACTGCGCTGCGCTGCGCTGCTTTTGGCTTAACGCGTTGCGTTGCGTCGTTTCTGTTCTTTTTTTGCTCAGCTGCAGAAATTTTCAATTTTTCCGTAGGGAGCAGCAGCAGCAGCAGCAGCAGCTTCTCAAGAGCAACAAAAACATAAGCAGCAGCCCTGGCAGCATCGCCGGCGGCAGCAGAAAGAGCACGCGTCGCTAAGATCGTGATTGCCCATTGCCGATTAACGATTACCCGATTGCCCCTGCGATTGGCCCTGCGATTGCCCCCCCGATTGCCCCCCCGATTGCGCTTCGATTTGCCCACAGCTGCTGCTCGTTTCGCCCGCTTCGCCCGTTTCAATGCTTTGCCCTCATACAATGTGAGATGTGAATGGAAAACGGCAGCTGATGCTGAGAGAAATGTCCGTTTGCACAGGCGTTTTTTACGCACACACACACGCACACACACCTCAGTACACACACACTCCGTCACACACACACACACTCCGCGGCACACTCGCAATTTGTTTGCCTACGTCATGGAAACGCGTTGGAAACGCCGCCGTCGCCGTCGCCGCCGCTGCCGCTCGCCATAACGCTTCCTGCTCACTCGCACGACAGTACCCGCTCCCCCTCTCCCACACACTCTAACACTGCTAACCATAACACCCCCCCCTTCCACACACTACCTCCTTCCCTGCACCCATACCGCTCACCTGACCCCATCGCCCGCTTTATTGCACTCACGCTCTCTCTCTCTCTCTCTCGCTCTCTCTCTTTCGCTCGCGCACCCAGCAAAAGAAACGAGCCAAAACTTAATGGCCATTTGTCGGCTGACAGGCAGGCTACACTGCGCGAAAAATATTGCCAGCTATTTGAATGTAAATTGTGCATGAAATCACAATTAATTTGCCAGTAGAAAACATTTTCAAGGCATTTGCTTAAATGATTTTTCCTGTCTTTAATTAGGTTTTCTTAAACAATTTTGTGTGTTTATCATGTTAAGATTTATATACACGATATATATATATAATAATATACAATGTATGCTTACGGGTTTCCTAAAACATTTCAAATTTAATTTAAATTTCTCTTTTTTTACACTACATTGTTTTGAGGCTATGCATTTAATTTGTTTACTTTAATTAAGTTTTTCCCCCTATAGGTTTGCTTCCTCAAAATTGCAATATATTGCACTTATCTCTTTTAAGATTTAAATAAACACTTGTGTTTATAAACAATTGAATAACTGTTTAGATTATGCTCAAATGTCGGAGCTATTGATTCGTTTTCTACTGCTTTTCTTACTCTATCTCTATTTGCTTCAAGATTATCCAAGAGATTTTTCAATGCAGAATTTAGTCTACTTGTAATCGTTTTAAATGTATATGATTTTTGTATGAGTGCTCCAAGCATTCATTTGAAACTCCACAAAGATTGTCTGAAAAGTGGGATGCTTTAGAGTGAAAAAAGATAGTTAAACAATTCTTTAATTGCTTATAAAATGTACATGAGACTTCCAAATTAATTCTGTCAAAAGGAAATCGTTTGGAGATTTTTAAATTCAGATCTACTCGCTAGCCAAAGCTCATCAGATTCACTTTGCAACTAATTTATCACAAGCCATATAAGACAAACTACTGGCTGCCGGCTATTTAGGCAATTATCTGTTTAATATTCATATTCGGTCTGTTTTTTTTTATTTTTTCTTGCAATGTAATGTGCCCGAGGAGAAGATGCCCTGCGCCCAGCCCAATTGGGGCATCATGACTCACAGCAAAGCGCCCTCAAAGCAAACGCGAGCGAGCGCTTACCTCCGACAAAGATGCGACATAAAGCCAAGAGCCTTGTCCCAGATGGCATTATTCCCAATTAAATTTTGAGTACCGACTCGACTGACTCGCCCGACAATTTTTCGTTGTTATTGTTGTTGTTGTTGTTGTTCTCTGCTGGTACCGGTGCTCTGCGTCTGCTTTCGCTTCTGTTTTGTTTTTATTATTTTTCAACAATTATTGGCCCCAGGCCAAATTTTCATTTCATTTACAACGAATTCGAGGGTTTTTATATTCCAGAAAATTAAGTATATTAGGAAAGCATAACTCAATTTGTTCCTTCAGGCGACAAAGGAAGAGTAGGGACACGGAGCACCCTGCAGAAGTAGGGGCAAAATAATTAATGTAACCATAAATCTCTTTGAACGATAATTTACTTGATTTTTGTTTTCACTTTTTTTTTTCGTTTTCGGTTTATACGAAAAACGCCGCAATAAATTTCCCTAAATGAAATTTATAATATATTTCTCGAGTGTAGATTTGCCTTAGAGCTGTTTACTCTCCCGAACAAATAGAACACACATACACACACACACACGCACACACACACACTCAAATTGTTTGTACACTCAAGTTCGTTACATGCTGAAGAAAAGTCGCAAAAGGTAGAGGAACTGTCAGGATACCCCACGTACCCACAACGATGTACCCCCGCACTGTATGTGAAGGTCAATTTAGACAAGGTCTTGTGCCAACAGTACAGTACAGGAGGGTACAAGGTGGATAGGGGTAGAGGGACAATCGCTTTGAAGAAAATTAATTTGTGAAATAGTTCACATTTTCGAAATGGTAAATACGTTGAAGAATATTATTTTTAATATTATGTTTAGCAAGTGTATTTCAATTATATTCCCAAAAAATTTATATTTTTATTCAATATTTTTATTAAATTTTTTCATTATTTTCTTCAGGATTATTTACATTAATCATACATCATTCCATTTCCCCAAATGATTTCAAACATATTTGCCCGAAAACCATTTGCTTGAAAAAATCAATGAATAGCAGCAATACATTTATCATCATAACATATATGGTATCAGGTAATAGAGCTTATATATGATATCAGTTAATAGAGCTAAAAGAAAATCGAATTGGATTCGCTACGGTGCATGTTAAACTGGTTTGATTTATTAGCAAAACGAGTGCGCTGGATTCGGGCATTGTCGGAAAGTAATATGTTAGTAATTGTAACGCTACGCTTACCTTTCGGATCGATTAGATCGATTGCATAATACACACTCACAAACCAATCAATTTAACTAAAATGGGGCTATAAAATACGTATATACTTATATCGGGCTACAAACTAACTACAAACAAGGCAACAACAATCAAACAACGAGAACGATTTAACGAGCCAATACTATCTTGTGACTGTGAATGCGATTCGAGTGTACTTCTGTATGAGTGTTTAAGTATTCGAGTGTTTTTGTGAATGGGTAATCAGGCTACACTACAAGCGATATTCGATTCGGTGGAAGATGCTTTTGAAGTATTATAGTACGCGCCGGCAGGCAGTTCCAAAAATAAAATTCAATTCAACGAATATGAATACGAATACGAATACGTGTGTGTGTGAATATGAATGCGAATGCAAGTGGCTAAGCTCAATTACGTTTAACACTTTGATTGGCATTCGTAACGTACTGGAGACGAGCAGGGGAGTTTTTTTTTTTAATGGTGCCAAAAACTTCAACTACAAAATTTTGAGTATATTTTTTTTTTTTGTTCAAATATTATTCATGACTGTATTCGATTTTAGTTTTTGTTATATATTTAGAGTACACAAGACAAGGCTAAGTTTCAAAACGGTTTTATGCACAAAATGCTAATCGAATCGTTGTGTACGGATCGGGAGGGATTATTATTGCCATTAAAAATTTGTTGTATTTTTTGGTTTGTTTGGGGGGTTTTTTTGGTTGTTATTTTTTGAATTTTTTTTAATAGAATGTTGTTTGTTTTAAATACCATTTTGGAGCATTGTAGCGTTTCGTTAGTGGCCTCTGTGAAGGCCCTTCTAAGTCGCAATTTTCGGCTTTCGGACAATGTGCGAGGCATTAGAAGAACGCCCTGAGGAGAATTGTCGATGCGAATTTGTGATTAGTACAGTTAATTAGACAAGTTAATCGATTAGTTAGTTACAGTTACGATTACGATAGCAATAAACGTGTATACAGGTTTTTTAAGAGGATAGTACTAGTATTATATATAGGGCTAACGAGAGAGAGTATAACTGGTAAACGACAAACGAGTTAGGATAATACCGAGAGTAGTTTTTAGACCTAGTTAGGGTAATTTACATACATATATAGTATAATACATAGGGTATATAAATTTAGAATAGACAATATAGATATACATAAATGGGTATATATATGGCAGTTATATATAGGTAGTTTATTTACTAAGATAGTTCGAACGATTCAACGAGTAACAGCAGGTAGTAACTATATATAGAGTTTTGTGTTAATTACATATAAATTAATCGATACGATAAATAAACTACGAGTGACCAAGAGGGATGATGGTGACTGAGACCCCTGCTCCCTGCCCCACCCCGGCTCGGCACGCCTCTGATTATATATTCCATTGCATTTCCCGGGAGAACCCTTTGGGAGTGCAGCCCCCCTCTCGCAACCTGCTCGAGTTCCACTCGATTCTAGCTATTCTATTCTGTTCAAAATGAATTTAGACTTTTGGTATTCATTATCAAAATATTTCTGAGAAATTCTCAAAGACTTTCTTCAGAAGAATTCGAGAGCAAACATGTCAATAAGATGTGGGTTTGGTTACATTATGCGATTTTCCTAGAACTTCTCTTCTTTTCTTTCCTTGATATGGAGATTAAAAATTTCTTTTCAACAAATAGCATAATAAGTTCTACTTTCATTATAATGTCGGGAGTTTCCCACACTTCCGCTTCGTTGCTTTCAAACGAAATCCAACTGCCTGCTAGGCCTTCTTTTCCGACTTAACTTTCACTCGAAATATGAAGAGGGAAGAGAGACTGGGATAGGGACTGCGGGAAATTTCAATGGCTTTTCTCGCCTTTTTCGCCAACACACAAAAACAAAACCGAAGCGAAACGAAACGAAACAAAATGAATCGAAAATGGGAAAGCCATAAATTAAATCCAATTTGTGGCAATTTGTTTGTTATGGTAATGCCAAATTATAAATTATAACAACATTTGTGTGATGCACGGGAAACGGGTTGGAATATGTCATAATCGAGGTATGGCGAGAGGGTGTCAGGTGGGTGGGTATGTGTGCGGGTGTGTGTGTGTGTGAGCGGGTGTGTGTGTTTCTGCTTTAGCAAGTACCTCAGCTTTTTCAAAAACCACTCACGGCATTTCGAACTTTTTGGCAACAAAGAGCACACACAGCTAACCACACACACACACACACACACACACACACACACACACACACACACACACACACACACACACACACACATACACACACACACACACACCTCACCATGCACAATGAATGAAAAGTTCAAAGCGTGTTGCATAATTAAGTGAAAAGCTCTCGAAAAACTATCGTGGACAACGCGTACAAAAAACTTGAAATCGACAGACGAGCTTTGGCGCCAAACGAAAGCTTTCTTCAACTTCCCAGCTCTCTCTCTCTTTTACTCCCCCTCTCTCTCCCCCTCCCGCTCTCACCATCTTTCTCGCTTTTCACTTTGCCCTTAGAGCTTTGGCATGCATAGGCAAGCAGGCTGGCAAAGTATTTATTTATGGTTTGCCAGTACTTTAAATTGCATACAAAATTGATGAGCAAGCGCGTGTTAGTCGCGCAGCAAAACCCCTTGGGGTGTCGCAAAGGGGGAGCTTTAAGCTCTTAAGCTAAAAAGTATGCAATGAAAGTGTGTTTCAGCTGGGGACTGGGGACTGGGACTGGGACTGGGACTGGGCTAGGTCGCATTTCATAGCCATAGGGCTCTAGCATGCATATCATATCATGTTCCTGGCTCCATTTGGCTAGCTGTAGCTTTGCGGGGTTCTTGAATGAAAGAAAGCTTTGCGTAGACTAGCGCGAAAAAGAGAGGGGAACAGACGGACAATCGAATCGAACTATGGGTTGGGTATGCCGGACGACAAGGGCAGCTCGTTTATTGGTCGTTCCCGAGGCTATAACTCATCAAAAAAAAAAAGGAAGAAAAAAGAAACGAGGGAAAGAAAGTGTCAATTATCGGGGAAAGAAAAGATAGCAAAGGGGCGTGAGAGCGAGAGTGAGAGAGAGGGAAAGTAGCTAGCTGTGTGAGTGGGAGCGAAACGAACGCGAGCACAAAATGTCAAAGAATGAAAACATTCATCAATCATGTTAAGGTCACACGCGGCGTGAAGAAAGTTCGGGACATTGTCGAATTTATTGATATTAATTACAGTTCTAATTATAATTCTAAATTTGGAGGACTGATTGCCCAAAACTCCCCATCTCCAACCCCGTGGAATGTGATGAACATTGACAAGTTGAAGTAATTTACATAGTGAATAATCAATGCGGAACACGAATATTCAATTTTTCGTCGAATTCCACTCTGTCTCTTTCCATCTCTCACTCCCTCCTACTCGCTCTCTCTCCCGCTGCCTACCCCGTCGAGCAAACAAAAATTTTAATTATGATCGAAGGAAATATACACATGGCAGCAGGTATATCTAATAATTAATATTATTGAGGCAACGCGGCGTATGCGCAATATTGATTTTCGCTAATTGGATTTGCGCGCATGAAAATGTGAAAATGTGAAAAATGAGAAAAAGAAAAATAACAGAAAACGCATAAAACGCAACAACAAAAAAAATGAACCAAAACCAAAACGAAACGAGAATCGAGCAAAACGCTGGCTGTGATACGCTTGAATGGCCATTAAAAGCCCAAAGTACTTTGGCGTGGAAATCAATTTCGGAAAGGGAATGAGCAGGGTGGGGTACGCGAGGGGGGGGTAATGGCAAGGGAAAAACTCACTGTAGGAAACTGTCTGACTGTGGAAAACTCAATTGCCTACAAGCTAAGGCAGGGCAACTCAAGCACGAGCAGCTTAGACGGTTCACTGGCTGAGCAGGGTGTACCAAGACCAGGGCGAGGTAGGGTATAGGGGGGTGTAGGGCATACTTAGAGCATGGGTCTAGCATACTTAGGCCTAAGGGGGAAAACACACAAAAATTCGTAGCTAAAATATAATTTAAACCTAGTGCAATTCGTATCGATTATTGTGCATATCGATAGTTTGATTTACCCGAGCTGCCATAACTATCGATTGATGGTAAATACAAAGCGGTCTATATACATATAGTCGATATCGATAGTTGTGCCATCTCTAGCCTGCTGACACTTTCAAAGTAAATACATAGTGAGTGTGTGTGTACACTATCGATAACACGATACGTACACGCTAACATTTATGTTCGATTTTTGGATTCACTAACTGTAATCGGACAAACTTTACAGCATTTTCCAACACTAAAACATCGAGTGCATCCGGCGAGGCAACACTTCTCGCGCTGCATTTACAGACTGGGGACAAGGTACACACTACACACCTTTATACGGTACGCGCGACATCGAGCTTATTTGCATACATTTTAGGTTAGGTTATGTTGTACACACACTGTTTGAGGTTAGACTAGAACCAACACCGGCTGCAAGGGTTGTCGCTGTCTTGTGGAAATTAAACTAAAAACTTCGAGTTAGGGAAGGCCAGCAGAGCCGTACTTGATGTGACTAAGGATAAGCTAAAGGTCTACTCAGTTTTGGCGTCGATTAACTGAGTTAAAACTAATCTAACTCATTTATAAAGGACTAGAACTAGTCAGTAATTGTTATACTTTGCTTATGAAATCAAAAATAAACCTACTAAGAAGTAAAACGCAGCTTAGTTAGTTGCATACACTTCGGTTTTAAGTGGTAGAGCTAGGTAGTTTTGGGTCTAAATAGATCTATTATTCTAGCAGTCAGGGCGCAGTTGTTTAAGGTTATAAATAACTTGTCTAAGCCGCGTGTAATTGCCTCGTCTCGATACTCGAGGGACTGCTCCAGCGACAACTCTTGCATTTGCCGGTACTGCCGGGCCGGATCGGAGTTGAGGCCACATATGGTACACATTAATAGGTGTACACTTGTGTACATAGTGTACACGTGTTTATTGTAATGACAGTCGGCTCAACTCCTCAACCTAGCCCTCGCTCGGCGGGGCATGGTCCATGGCTTGGGGGCACACACGACGAGGATGTGCGGAACCGGGTTTGTTGGTGGTTGACTGATTGTGGCATTATCTCTCTCTCTCTCTCGCTTACCTGCTTAAACGGTCGCATGCCGCCGTTGATCCGAAGGGAATCGGCCGCAATGCCCGCAATGCCGTCCGTGGTGCTTTCGCGCAGCTGCTTCAGCGAGACATTCGGCACCGTGTGGGAGTGGCCGCAGGAGCTATGCGAGCCGCAGCAGATGGCCGTCGTGCTCGACTCCGGCTGCGAGCTCTGTCGTATTATCCGCGAGCCATTTGTGGGCGATGACGTAATCAGTACAGGCGGCACCTGCTGCTGCTGCTGATGGTGTTGCTGGTGCTGCTGCTGCTGCTGCTGATGATGCAGCTGCAATTGTTGCTGATGCAGCTGCAGTTGCAATTGTTGCTGCTGCTGCTGCTGCGGCTGCAGCGTTGAATTTGATATGCAAATGGCCATCGAGCTGGTCAGGTTACCCGGTTGGAAGGCACTTTTAACGCTGTCCCGCGAGGCAGATCTATCGATCTGTCCGCCCCCCGCCGTCGAGATGGGCGTCGTGGAAGCGCGACGACTGCAGTTCCGGCATGCTCGACAGCGACTTGGCGCACTCGGCGGTATGCTCGACGAGAGATTCTGATATGACGATGTGCCCAAATTGGGATGACTGGAACCGGTTACGTTGCTAATGCCACCGCCACTGCCACCGCCAGTGCCAGTGCCGTTTCCAGTACTTAAATTCATAATTGATATGGTCGGTTGCTTCGACGCGGACGATGACGAGGCACCGCCGCCGTCCCGGCCGGACCCGGATGCGTTTGCCGATGCAGAAGCGGATGCCGTGGCCGATGCCGATGCCGATGCGGATATTGTTGTGGTCGTTGATGTGTTCTGTGTTAGTTCTTGGTCCTCTTCGTGTACTTCAATGTCAGGCACAATGGATGTGGTTGTTGTTGCAGCACGCAGTCCCTGCTCGATATCCTCATCGTGTCCCATACGCTCCTCCGATGAGCCCATGCGTACATGATGATGTGGATGCTGCTGATGCTGTTGCGACTGCTGCGGACTGGTCAGATATGTGGAAGTGCGATCCTGGCGCATCAGCGTGGGTTTGCCACCCGATGTGGAAGCCATTTGGTTCGTTGTTGGGCCGTTAGCCGAGCTATTCTTCACCTGACGTAGCAGGGCGCTGCGTCCGCCACCGCTGCCCTTGGCTTGACTGGAGACGAGCAGCGAGTCTGTCTCCTCGGAGCTGACGTAGCCCGAATTGGCGTTATCGTTTAGCTTTTGAATTGACATCTGAAAGAGTGAGAAAAGCTGGGATTAGTGGTGTGGCAGGCGGACGGAAGAAGCAATATCGGCCAAGAAACTATGTATACTATGGTATACATCATCATCATCAAGCTGCACTCAGATCAAAGCCAGGTTTTTTACTGCCATAGCCTCTATCTGCTAAAGCGTTCTACTAGTCCTTCAGATCAAGAATATATATATATATATATTAATACTTTCATCCAATCTTATATTCATTATGATCTGATATTATGATTATTATTGATTGATTATGATATTACCCACAGCAACGACCTATTCTCAGTTAAAAGAACATACAAAAGACATCAAATCATCAAGCTATACTCAGATTAAAGCCAGCATCTTTACTGCCTTAGCCCTAACGCTTCTATAAGTCCTTCTGATCAAGAATATATATGTTAACTTACTGAAAAAACTAAAGTTTCTTCCAATCTTTAATTGATTTTGATTTTCTATGAAATCACCCACAGAAACGACCTAAACAACCTAAACGACTTAAACGACCTATTCTCAGTTTAAAGCACCTACAGATGAGACTCCATAGATCACTTCAAGTAAAGCGTTGTTCCCAAGTTAGTTTTGAGTTAGTTAAGCAACCCTATTGAGGGTCTGTAAAGATCTGCCTGATTTCCCAAACAAATCCAGGCCAAAGTCTGCTCTGAAAGAGTTCTGAAGAAATTTCAAGTTCCAATCGCATTTCGCAAAAATTCACTAACTTTTTGAAGTCTCCCCGGGCCACTTCCTTGGCTTTAACGTCATATCTATCTGAAAAGCCCTGCCCCATGCCTAAGCTCAAAACAAAACAAGTCACAAAGTAGCTCAACTGTTCTTCCGGACGCCTCAAGATATGCTACAAAGCGGGCACGTTTAATTGATTCGGAATTGAAACAGGGGAACAGTTCCGTTTTCGGCCCCTCCGACGAGCAGGTGCGTTTGGCTTGCTAGTAAAAGCTTTGTAAAGGCGAAAAGCTCTTTTATTTTTCGTTTTTGTGAAAAACTACGAACACGTGGAGAAAAAGAAGAAGAAAAAGACAGAAGCGGAAGCAAGAAGCAGACAGAAACGTGCAGCAAAAAAAAAGATAACGATGGAAAAGCTGATAGAGCGCCGCGATGGACAGAACTATGCCTAATGCGGGGCAAGGTCTGTGCATGAGGTGTATGAGGTGTGTGTGAGGTGTCTGTGTGTGTGTGAGCATAGCACTGTGTGTGCGCCTGTGCCTAAGCCCGGCGAGCTGGAAGTCCTGATGACCGCACACCTTGCGGGTCGACGACGGCAAACATGGAAATGCAAACATGAACTCACGCACATGGGCTTAAGTGTGTGTGTGCCGGAATGTGTATGTGCCAGTGGGTGTGTGTGTCTGCGTGTTTGTGTGTGCTTATGTGTGTATGGTATGGTATGGTAAACAAGCGTATATGGCTCCATAAGGCTCTATGGCTATATTTGATATGCACGCCCCAGATTGGGTGTTGCGTATGCCCAAAGTTTTTCGTAGCTCGATTGACAGTTTGGCAGAGTCGGAGGCAGAGGCAGAGAGGCCAGGAAAGCGACACGACCCGTACCTGGGCCGGGCTGTATGGATGAGTGGCTGTTTGATTTGGTTTGGTTGGTCGTCTAGGGTGCCCTCGGCCCAGGTTGATGGCCAACCAAATACCATACCTGGAGCCGGGGCAGAAAACTAATTTGAAAACAACTTTCAAATCTAACAATGAAAATCAATAATTCAGCTATAAATACAAAACGAGCATTCTGAATTATGCAGGCAACTTTCTCGCACCAGCGAAGCGAGGTTTTTAAACTGTTATCCCCCCTCCCCGCTTCTTGCCCGCCACATTCCCCAGTACCCCGATTGCCCCAGTACAAACCCCTACGTACAGTTGCCAGTGCTGTGCTGCTTTTCCTTCGCTCTTTGTCTGCTTTTATTGCTGTGCAATTGTATATTGTATACACTGCGAGAAAATTGGAGCGTAAACTGAGCTGACGCTTAAAAGAAGACTGGGTAGAGCATGCCAAGGGTCTACCTTGGTAAAAGCAAGCGACCTAACTTAAGCCTGATCTAGCTAAAGAAACCGAACTACATTCCATCTTTCTATATCTTTTAACTATCGAAATATGACTTTATCAAGCCGTTTTTTAAATGAAGTGACACCCTAGTACCCTGCATAGCACCTTCTTGTTAAACCTAAGAAACAACCTATCTTTCAACCGAGTATATATGCCAAGTATATACTTTCTTGATAAAAGAAAGAGACCTTACTTCAGACGGGTCTAGCTGGAGAGACCTAAGCGCCTCAGCTTCATTTCAACTTTCTATTTCTTTCAACTATCGAAATAAGACTTTACCAAGCTGTTTTTGAAAAAAGTAACACCCTAGTACCCTGCATAGCACCTTCTTGATCGCAGCTAGAGATAAACCTGAGCAACAACCTAACTCTCAACCGACCTAACCAGAGCGACTCAACTTCCATTCAATTTTCTGCTCACTTTTAAGCTAGATTTAGTTTCAGCTTAAGTAACTATTGAAATTGTTGTTTATTGAAAGGATTCTTCCTGAAGTAATACACTACCTGCTTGCACATCCTCAGACAACTATAACTTCAAGCTGTCACATACAATATAGCTGCAACTATCGCATTAAGTTTATTTGCTGCTTTGATACGGTTTATGCTTCATAAAACTCAGTGTGCGCATACAAATTTTTATCACAGTGCAGCAGCTGGTACAGCTATAGCTTTACCGTTACAGTCGCCATTGCCTGCGGCGTTACAGCGATAGCAATACTGACACAAACCGGACAAGGGCCCGGGGAGAGGCAGGCTGGCAGGCGCGCACACGAAATGTGAAAAGTCGAACACCTGCCCGGGTACCTGTCCGAGTACCCGGGGTGTCCGGGTACCCTACTGGCTGTCCTGGCCTGTAAAAAACACTCGCCAGCGCAGCAGGCGTTGGCATGTCGAGCGTGTCGCTAATAATAGTCGGTACCCCGTACCCAGTAAATAGTACCCTGTAAGTAAGTGCGCTGTACCCCCAGCACCTAGTGACAGTACCCGCAGGCCCTTTGTCACGCCCCTCCTCGCCCAGCCAGACAATTGCGGCAAACAAAATTGGGTTAAACATTTTTGTACAATGTGCAAACTCATTTCGAGGCACTCTCAGGCGGTAGCAGTACCAGGACCACGGGTATACGGTTAGTACGGGCAGTACGAGGCGGGGCCAGGCCAGCCGGGCACCATGCACGAATTCAATTTCCATGCCCAATTTAAAAAGAACCATTAAAAGCAGCCGCTGATGGGGCTCCTGTTGTATTGATTGGATTGTCAGCTTGACAATTGCCTGCAGCGCGGAGGAAAGGAAGATGGCAGACGGGGCAGGGGGCAGGGGGCAGGGGCAGGGGCAGGGGTTGAATTACCCGCCAGGCAGGCAGTCAAACTATGTGGCAACAAAATTTACATGCCATCGCCAACGAGCCGACAAAGTTGGCCAATTTTGCAATTTATTTTGCCCACATAATTTCTGCATTATTTCGCTCTCTCACTCGCTCGATTGTTTCTAGAAAAGTTTTTCCATTGTTTTTCAAAATAGACTTTAAAAAGTGTTTAGCGTCAGGGAATTTGAAAATAGTTCGACAGCGTGGTGAATTCTTGAAATAGATATATTTAACTTTATTAAGACTGAACTGAGCACAGGAATGCGCATCAAAAGCTTAAATAAATTTCGATTTAAAAATTAATTTTCGTTAGAAACGTTTCTAGATATGTTCCTTATACGATTAGTCTTCTATCTATAGGGTTTCTTCTTGAAGACAGTCTTCTAACTATTTAGATCAATCTTTGAGCTGCACAGCTTTTTCTATGGGTCAATACATTAGCTTGAGTTATATTTCTGATTGGGATTGGATTGGGCCCTCTATGTAGGGTTTTCTTTTTAAGATTGGCTTCTTATATGCCTAATGAAGTCAGAAGCCAGGCTTCTATCTCGCGAGACTCTTCCGCAGATCAATCTTTAATCTGTTTAGCCACTCCGCTTTTAGTGCTTAGACCTTTTCTTCGTTGGATTAGTCTTCTATCTGTAGAGCTTCTTCCTAAGCAAAGTTTGCAGGAGGAGGAGGAGGAATTTGAAGCTTTGTGTAGAGATTCGTTTGAGCTCAGTCAACTAACCGAGGAAGGATCCTTTATTAGCCAACTCTTTTGTTTGCATCCTCAGAAACTTCAACTTCTTCACCATGCGGCCCAGCAGGCTCTAAAGTGATGAGTTTCCTGGGCCAAAGACAATGCATAACCCTGGAACTGAGGATTAGAATGCTTTCCATTGATCAATCAGCTGCAGTACACTTTTCATTAGGCACACTAATCAATTCAACACGAATTGACTCTACCTGAAAGCGTCGACTTGATTTATGTTTGGGAACGACGAAATCAAAGTGCACACAGCTCTCCATGGTGACCTCATGGTGGGGAGAAATTCGAACAATGCCGTCAAAGGGTTGACCAGGTTGAACCGAGTTGACTGCCCGATGGGTTGACCTGGCTGATGGCAAAGTGAATGTCCTGCGACACGGACACGGATGTTGCACTCTCGCTGCGGTAGTTTTTTGCGAGAATGGGGTAGGGGCGGGTAGGCACGGTAGGGTAACGGGGGATTGGCATAAGAGTTATGTGAGCGCTTGTTTCGCTTGTGCCGTTCCAGCCGTCGGCAGTGGCCCAGTGTTCGGCCAGGTGACCCAGATGTCATTCAGCGGCGTTAAAACGTGGCCCACGTGGCGGGCAGGGGCCAATAACAATAAAACAAAGTCGACAGCAAAGTCGTGTCCGAAACACTGCGACCGGCACTGTACAAAAAGCAGGAAAAAGCACAAAAAACCAAAAAAGAGAGAGAGAAAGATACACGTAAAGAGAGAGAGAGAGGGAGAGCTAGTGAGAGAGAGAGAGCAATGGAAATTCTATTGTGTAATGGCCGCTTCAGGTTTGCCCATTCAAACCTGACAGCACTGTTTAATGGCCTGGCCACAATTCCGGACAACGCCTGGTGAGGCTAACCCCTCTCTACCTACTCCCCCGTTCCCTTACAACCTGCTAAGAGCTTCTCCGCCCGACCCCATCTCCTCCCGACCCCTGCAATCCGTCGCTCGCATGTAGAGATAAAAATTTATTGCACAACTCAAAATCAGAGGCCGCTACAGCTACAGCTACAACGTTCTGGCCAGGTCCGCAGTGCCGTGGCACGGGCCCCAAGCAGTGCCTGAAGTACTGTCCGAGTAACTGTCCGAGTGTCCGTCCGACTGCCTGACCCCTATATAAATTCATTATGGTAGCAGGGCACAACAAGAAAATCGTTAACTTGGCTAAAACCAGCCGCAGTTTTATGCTTCCCCTGCTTCCGCCACACTCTCCACACCCATCCCCGTTCCTGCTCTCCTTCTGCTCGGGTTTTTTTTTTTTTTTGGTGTTGGCAAGCAGGCGACCTCGTTGCATTCGTCAAGGATCTGTTAGCACAGCAATTCGAAAGGAAAGCGATAAAGATTGAAGGTATATGGCGGGTAAACAGCTAAATCTCAGAGCGAATGACGAGCGTAAGGAGTTGATCGTGCGGAGGGGAGAGATAGGAGGAAGAAGAAATTAAATCTGATAAAAAGAGTAGCATAACTAAGTAGAAGAGAAGCCAAAGAGAGGCAAACTGAGCTAAAGAAAACGAGAATGAGAAGAAACTTCGATATTAAACAGAGCAAGAGAAAATGGTAGAGTAAAGCGTTCAGAGGGAGAAAGAGAAATATAAGTATAGTATATAAGGATAGTAACAGAGATAGAGAAAACTACTGACGTAAAAAAAAGAAAGAAAGAAAGAGACAAACAGAGATACCTCGAGCAATTAGCTGGGTAAGTAACAAAACCAATGCAAATTCGGACTATGTTCATCATCTATGTATCTATCTATCCATCTGCAATTTGTTAGATTTATCCACCTCCATCTTCTTCTCCCCTGCCTTTCTAATCCACACAGCTTGTCGACCATCTTGTGATTCAATTCCATTCGGATTTGGGATCTCGGTTTCCGCAACATCATCGCAAATGCAAACAACGACAATCTTAATCTTAATCTTAATCTTTGATATTTTAGTCTGCGTGGCGTTAATTCCCTAGGCACGGTGGGGAGAGCAACGAATCGAGGAATCAACTCTCTCTGTTTGTGTTTCTGTCATCCCCCCCTCTCCCTCTCTTTCTCACCCCCACCCCCCCCCCGCCTATCACGCCCTGTGTCTAACTTTTTTTGTCAACTTGTCAGCAGACACACAAAAAAGAAGAAGTCAATGAGATGATAACGGTACACGATAGTCTTTGCAACATTCGATTGACCTTTTTCGCTCTCTCGACTTGAGCTACTCAGGGCGGGTCATCCTGCTACACAGTGGCTGCTATTGTATGCACACACACATACACACACCACACACACACAGAGAGACAGTCTGCCAAGACTGTCATTTTTTGGATTAGGCGCGTACTTCAGCTTCAGCAGAGGATGCCGCAAGAAGAGACAAAGACGGTGGAGCCAAGGCAAAGGAGCAGACAGTGGGACAATGAGAGAAGGCGACAGTGATAGGGGAGAAAATCAGAGAGAGGGGAGAGATCGGGTATGCTATAGTGCGGGGGACAAAGCGTTAGACACAAGAAAAAAAAGTGTGACAGACAACGGAACAGGCAGAGAGAGAGAAGCAGAAGCACTAAGAGACGAAAAGACCAAAGGACAGACAGTGATACAGGTGGACAGACAGAGGAATAGACAAAGGGACAGACAGAGAGACAGCGAGTTGGACAGTGTAACAGACAGAGAGACAGGCAAAGAGACAGACTAAGAAACAAACTGAGACAGAGGGACAGACAGAGGGACATATTCAAGGACGGAGAGGCAAATTGAGGGAAAAGCTGAGGGACAGACAGAGGGGCAGGCAGAGAGACAGACAGAGGGGCAGGCAGTAGGACAGTGTGACAGACAGAGAGACAGGCAAAGAGAAAAACTGAGATACAGACTGAGAGACAGACTGAGAGGCATATTGAGGGAAAAGCTGAGGGACAGACAGAGGGACAGACAGTGGGTCAGCCAGTGGGTCAGTGTGACAGACAGAGAGACAGGCAAAGAGACAATCTGTGAGACAGACTAAGGGACGAACAGAGAGACAGACAGTGATCCAGTGTAACAAACATACAGACAGACAGACGGATAGAGAGACAGACAGACAGAGAAACAAATTAAGGGACAGACAGAGAGACAGGCAGAAAGACAGACAGAGGGACAGACAGAGGGACAGACAGAGGGACAGACAGAGGGACAGACAGATGGACAGACAGTGGACCAGTGTAACAGACAGACAGACAGACAGACAGACGGATAGAGAGACAGACAGAGAGACAGACAGACAGAGAGACAGACACACTGAGAAACAGACAAGGGGTCAGATAAACTGACAGAGGCACAGACAAGGGGACAATTGCTGGCAACTTAATGAAAGCTACTTAGAATTGTCGCACGTCCAAAAGCGAGCGAGTATATGTATCTACATATAATACTTTCACACATATGCGCACACACACACACACACAGCTCGTCGGAACACACAAAAGGTTGTGCCAAAGTAATTTACTTGTCCCCATTGGCACAAAACCGAAACCAAAACCAAAACAGAACTTGAAATGACATACGAAAAATATTTAGACAGACATTCCCCCCCCCCGCCATCGAACAAGATCTATAACCATCTATATAGAAACATATTTACCTATGCCATATAATACTGTAGCTGACACAAACTGAACTGAACTGGCAAAAGAGAGATGCCCCCATTCCATTCTCATCGTCATGTGCCGGTTTTCTATAGATCCGAGACTCAAGGAGGAGGAGGAGCAGGCCTTAAGTACTATACGATATGATACGAAATATAAAGAATAGAATCTCGAAAACAATTACACATGCACAATGAACATTATTTCGCTCGAGGCGGCGGGGCAAATGGCAAAAGGAAGCGACGTTGGAGGGGGCATGGGTCGAAGAATGGGCACAAGATGGGTAAGTGGGCACGTAGTGCGCCACAGATTGTCTGCACCGGGTCATAAACGATTTTCCCATTTTCCCCTCACTCTAATTGAATAAGTATATACTTGTAATATACTATATAAATATCTACATTAATTATACCCTCTGCGAACATGGTTGAAAAGGTATGCCGAAAACTGGAAATAATTGAAAAAGACGTGCCATATCTGGAACTGTAGCAGCCAGGGCTACCAAAGTTTGTATAATGATGTAAATATATCTTGTGCGATAGAGAGATTTTTTAGATTTTTAAAAGCTTTAACTTGGCCAGGAAATTTATAAAAAGCATTAGAGTTGTTAGAACTCAGACAGCATAGTATATAAAGCAATAAAATATAGAGTAAAGCTGCACATTAACACGAAAGATATATAGATATTACTTTAAAAAATAAAAAAACTAAAATATTAGCTGCAAACTTGCAAATCTCTGGAATTATAGATGCTAAGCTCAGCAAATTTGAGTTACAAATGCTTTAGAGCTGTAGCAATAGATAACTTTTAATTTTATAGGGTAACTGCCAGTCGCGCGTACTCTAAGCAGCACTAAGCAGCTGTCTTTTTATGCGTTTCGACAATTCTTGTGGACAATATTGCGCCAACAATGACGTGAACCCATCATACACTTACCTAAGTCGCAAAAAGTTTGCAAAGGGTAGCATACCCACTCACACACACACACACACACACACAGAGCGACGCACAAAGACACTCGCACATCTGCTGGGGGCGTGTCGTCGTCGTCGTTGGCATAAATTGAATAAATTCTGTTGCTGGCAATAAAGATTTGGGTTCATTGGCTTGACATTGACGAGAAAGGAGCTGATGGACTTGGATGTAAATTGACTACACGAACTGTATAAATATTTTATGTTACCCACGGCCACGCCCACCGCCCACCGCCCCCCGCCGTATACCATATAAATATGATGATATACGAACATGTGTGTTGGCAAATATTTTTAAGTAGATGCAACCGCACGGAAAATCAATCAATGAAAGCGCCAAAAATCAGCAGCAGATGTTGCCAACCTGACTATATATATAACTCTCACACATATTGTCTGTATATATAGTATATATATGTAGTATGTGCCGTGTATGTAGTTGTGGCTGTGCGTGAGCAAGGGCGCCTTGGGAAAAAGTTAGCAGGAAACTTGTTTAGTTCCTTTCTCGGCATTCTTCGCATTTTCGCATGCAATCAAATTGGGGAAATCAATTAACGCCTCGCATAAAACTCGCGTAATTCGTAACGTTAACATTATTTATAAGTAAATACACCCCTAATCGCATTAACACACTAACGACACAACCAACATCGACATTCGCATTACCATTAACAGTTACATTAGCGTTAACACGACTCTGATATATTATAGATACGGTACACCTGTACGGGACCTTGGACTGTGTATGGCAAAACTGGGATTTACAGCTAGATTTACTAGCTTGTATTTGGCTAGCAAGTAGAGCTAATCTATTACTTAGATATAATCGTAGTTTAAACATTATTATCTTTTATCTTTCTCCAAAGGGCCTTTTTGGATCAATTTTATCAAACTTATGCTGTTAGGAAGTCTGTATCTTATCTCTCAGAGGCAGGATCTTGGAGAGCAAGATCTTAGAAAGAATCCAATATTTAATAAATTGGAAAATTTTTATTTTTTTATGCTTCCTCAATCTTGAGATCAAACCAAACACAAATATCTAATGATTTTTGAAGAGGTTTGAAGTATTGTAGGCCCCGTTAGGAAACAGGACCCTATCCGTTAACTATATACCTCATTTCCTCTCATACATCTTATACATCTTATACATCTTATACTTCTTATACTCCGTAACTTCTTTGAGCAATCAATTAAGTTTTAAGTTTGCAACTTGGAAAATCTTTCCTTATTCTTCGACAGAGTCGCGCTCCCCCAACTGTTGCAATAGGCATATGCTATATGGTATCGCTGTCAGGAAAAGTTTACTTGGTTTTGTTGAATCTTTTATCTTTTGTTTATTTTTTTTTTTTTACCTTGTATCTGCACGAACATTTGAATCGCCAACTGGGGGACTAAGTTTTCTGTTGTCTGTTTTTCTTTTGTTGTTTTCCCGTTTTGTGTTTTCTTTTAATTAATTTCGCGTACACAGGATTATGAACTTTGCACTTGCGCGAGGTCTGCGAGGTCTGCGAGACTTCTGCCTACAGACTGAGACAGATACTCAGAGAGTAAGAGCGAGAGTCGCTTGAAATGAGTGTCTCATAGAACTTAATCCATCCATACTTAGGATTGCGTCAATATGCTTCCTCCTCGAGCGCAGGATATCGTAATGAGTTTTGAAATCCATACTAAGACTATGGCAAGCTTTTCGAGTCGGATACGAGTATCCCAGGCATATGGTGAATCACATTAACAGACGGACAAAATGCGAGAGAGAGAGATAGAGTGAGAGTGAGGCAGATAACATAGAAACCGAGACAAGATGTTGGGTTAATTGAAGCGAATGATTGATTACGATTACAGTTGGCATTAATTGCGCCTTTCTGGTCATTAGGCAGACGGCGTCCATTTAAAATACAAAGATGACTTCAGCAGGATAGCAACAAAAATATAACTCAATTTGCATCGCGTCATGTAAACAGACGAAAATGGAAATCGAATCCGAAATTACCAACAAATATTCCAAAAATATCAGGTTCCAGAAGCAAGCACAGCTAAAGCATACCCAGCAAATTAAAAAAAAAACAAGCTAAAGCAACATATATTTTTTCCTGTAACTCAGACGATATGAGGCTGAATCAAAGTTTTATATAACCCCCAGCTGCAGTTCTATTAGCAGAGCGTAGAAACAAAATTTCATAACGCTCATTCATATCGTTACCGAGATCTAAGGCTTCTAACTTGCTGGGAATTTTTCCAAAGTTTATCAACCAAGTTTCATGTTAACATTTCCTTAATACTATTCAGCCCATTAAGATACTCTCGGTACATACCAGAATATTATAAAACTTTTGAGTCACAGTTAATTAAGAAATTTTTCTGTTGTTGTGCCATGCGTAGGAGATGCACGAGCACAAACTTTTCCCAAAACGTAAAACATATTTGAAAATTCGGGAACGAAGAGCAGAAGGGGGAAGAGTAGAAAAAGAGGGAGAGAGAGAGCACGAAATGGGAGAAAGTGCATCGGCACCGGGTAAAAAACAGCTCGACGCGGCGCTATTTATGGCAAATTCCTGAACCGCAGACAAATTTCAGCTAGAACTCGCGCATACAAGTGCATTGTGATAGCTATATCTATATATATATGTATATATACTATAGTATCTCTCTTGCATCTCATAAGTAGTATATATAAATATACTATCTCGCGTTGCCATCGGGAATGAAACTGGGTGGGGACTGGGACTCCAACCGGGGGGAAGCAGGGGCAGGGGCAGAGGCCGAGGCCGAGGCCGTTGAACGGGCAGATCGGATCGGCGTGAGTCGAATAGGAAAGCGAATGACCGAAAGGCACGCTCTGAATTACTTTGCAAAATTCTCCCAAAATATCCCAACTTTGTTGTGCTTTATTAGCCCCGAGTTGCCACACAGTTTCCCACGATATTTCAAAATAATATCAATATCATCGGACAAGCCAAACACTTTTCAAATAGAACTCTTGATAGATGATACTATAAACAAAAAAAGAGTTCTTCAACGAAAGCCCAAGGTATTACTAAGAAAATCCGAAACAATAAAAAAAACAATAAAAAAAAATCATTCCGATTATGAACGAAATAAGATTTTGTTTATGCGCGATCAAAATGAACTCAACAAAGAACAACAATAATAAAAAATGTGGAAAAAACGAAGCAAATGAAAATTGTTTTGATGTATGTATTGAAATATTTACCTACATATCTTATTTATTTACGATCTGCCCGTTTAAATCTTCTACTCGAACATGTGCATAATAAACCGATCAATTGAAATTATTTTTAAGTTTTTTTCGTATGTTTTTTCTTACTATAAATTTGAAAGCAATATCGAGTATTGTAGGGATCATAGCGAAAGATGTGTGTGACGCTTTAGGCTGTAAGAAGAATCATTGATCCGAGAGAGAAACACAAAGAGAGAGAGAGAGAGAGAAAAAGGTTGTTTCTCAGGTTAAGAAATCTCTCATAGGTTGATTTATTAGAATGTTCCAGTAGCTGAAGTAAGCTTTGAATTTGTTTTGAAAAATAATTGAAAAAGTTTCAGAAAACAATAAAATAAAGAATGACTCTTTCGATGCTACTTTCTAGGTTGAAAACCTTGAAGTTAATCCTTAAGTTTTCTAGATCATAGGAGCTCTTTTTAATGTATATATATATGTTACTCTTGCAGTCTTCAGGTTCCTAAAAGTTGTAATCTATGTTTTACTTATGTTATTCTCAGCGAATGTTAAAAAGAAGAGGTAAAGCCTTTGATCTCATTTCTCTATCGTTATTGTTCTGATCCTATGAATTCACACGATTTGCATTACACGCAATTACAAGTGAAGTTAGGGGAAACAAAAGCAGAGATCTACAGCAACTGGATGGGGATTACGTGGAGCTTTACAGGCAGATCTTAAAGTTGTTTTTTCTGCATCAAGTTTTAAAAATATTGATTTTAAAGCCCCGAGCTCTGTCTTTGCTTTAGCTACTCTCCTTGTGCTCTAGGTTCGCTTTTCCCTTCCTCTGGCCCTCCCTTTCTGCCTGTCTCCACTCTCTTTCCTTCGTCTCCTCCCTGCCCGCCCACTTCCTCTGCCTTTTCCCTGCTTCCAGCTTGCCCAAATACAATGCTACAATTGTACTTGCTATATAATCTCGCTTTGATTGTGTCGCTGTGTATCATTGTGTGTGTGTGTGAGGGTGCTGCTGTATCTGTCGTGGTGAGCGTGGTGAGGGTGTTGGCTGTTGGTGTGTTATCGCTTTGGTAATAAGCTCGCTTAAGCCAGCCCCAGCCACACGGAGCCAGGATCTGCGGCTGACACGAAAAGCTTTTTGTCCAGATTGGCCCAGGCACTTCAGCCAATGTTTTACGCTCTAGCAGGGGGGGTGAGATTGAAGAGCCTTAGGGGGAGGGGGGGCGAGGGGTAGGGTCGTAGGGGCACAGTGGGGTCGTTGCTGTTGTTGTTGTGCTTTGTGGCTTGCGGTTTAAGCATTGCATGCAGCAATCTCGCTCTCTCTTTCTCGCTCGCGCTCTCGCTCTCTCTTTGCATAGTGTTGCGAAATGCCAATGCCCCAATGCACGCACCCACACACACACACACACACGCACACAAAGCCAACGGGGTGTGCATTTGAGCTGGCCATGAGTGCATGAGTACACTCATGAGTACATAACTCATTTAGAAAATGCGCTGCAAGAAGAAGTAACCACTTTGCGCTTTAGTTTTAGCTTGTTGTGTGAATGTGTGTGTGTGAGTGTGTGTGAGTGTGTGTGAATGTGTGTGAGTGTGTGTGAGTGCTGCTTATGACTGTTGACGGTACTCACTTTGATAGTTTGCGGCGCCTTGCTGCAATATTCGTTGTTGTTGCTGCTGCTGCTGTCGTTGTTGCCGCCGCTGCTGCTGCTGCTGCTGCTGCTGTTGCAGTTGCAGTTGCTGTTGTAGCTGTTGCTGCTGCTGCCGCTGCTGCTGTGTCGCTTCGGCGTGGGCGCGCTTCACTTAAAATCGGCAATATTTGGCACGCGAGTGTCACAAATGTTGCTGCTGCTGTTGCTGTAGTTGCTGTTGCTGTTGCTGCTGTAGCTGCTGCTCGAACATAACGCCATTGAAGCATGAGCATGTGTAAGCAGATATGCAAATGCTGAACATATACACATATATGGAGATTATTTGCTAGCGATGTTGCTGCCGTTGCAGATGTTGCTGTTGTTGCTGCTGCTGCTGCTGCTGTCGTTGATGTTGCTGCTGCTGCTGCTGTTGCTGCCACTGCTGCTGCTGCTGTTTGCACATGCCCCTGCGCCGCATTTAGGCTAGATTAACGCTCGTTTGCACTTTTGATAATGATAACTAGAAAAAAAATCTGCGTAATATATCGATAAATTTATCGCATGAATCTGGATCGATTTGCAACGCGACGCGACGTTTGTTTTGGTATTTTTTTTTTGTTTTTGTTTTGTTTTTTGTCTCTTTGCACGTAGAGTGTGTGTTGTGTTGTGTTCTTGCTAAGCTCCAAGTGCAGCTCCAACTGCAACTCCTGCCGCTCCGACTGCACCTCCAGGCTGCTCCTCCTTCTGCCGTGCACTTTGCACTTTCCTCTTGCACTTTCAACTCTTGTTTCTCTTTCTCTTTCTGTTTCTGTTTCTGTTTTAGTTTTGCTCAACGTTTTGTTGCTGCACGCGCTCACGCACGGCACACTCGTACACGGCACACGGCAGACGACGACACACACACACACGGACGCACGCTCCCGCACACACGCACACACAGACAGACACACGCACAGGCACACAGACACAGACGCAGTCGCAGTAACGCACACACAGACGCAGTCACAGTCACAGACACAGACACAGCAGACACGTCCGTCCGTCCGTCCTGCTTTGCACGTTGTGATGTTTCCGTTGGTGTTGTTTGTGCGATACTGACTCAATTTGTTGCTCGGCACGCGGTCTATACACACGGCCAGCCAAGCAGCGTCGCAGTCGCCGTCGCCGTCGCCGTCGCCGTCGCCGTTGCCAGCTGGGGCAGCGCGCGCATTCGTCGTGCCGGCAATGCGACTTCGTTCGTGCTTTTTCGGCGCGCACGTTCGCTTCGGCTCCGGCTGCGGCTACGGGTCCGTTGCCCGTGTCCGGGTCCGTGTGCGGATCGGGCTGGCTCCATTTGCCATGCCCAATTTTCACTTGTAAGCCGAGTGCATGCGACAGCAACGACAACAACAACTGCGCTGCTGCTGCTGCTGCCGGCAGCGACAACGACGACGGCGACAGCGTGCAGAGTCTCCCGTGCTGTCAGTCAAAACGACGCGTCGTCGCTTGTCGTTGCCCGTGTTGCCCCACACAACACACATACGCGCGCGCACACACATACACACCTCGCCCCCTCCTTCTCTTCCTCCACCTCCACCTACCTTCATGCCCATGGTGCCTGTCCCGCCCACTTGCGCCCTGCATGCTTCAGCACATGCATGGTTCCCGCAGTTCCGTTGCGTCACCGACTTTCTTGTTGCCCGTTGCCCGTTGCCCGTTGCCCGTCACTGCACAGTGGGCTGCATTCGTAGTTTATTTGCTAAATATATTTGGAGACATTTAACGGAATATTGAAGTACCTGAAATGGAATTTAAAATCCCTCAGAACTCTTAGTATAAATAGCGTTTTTAAAAAGTCACGGGAAGAACTTGAAGATTTTGGGATCCCTATATACCCTTCCACACCCATAACGTCATCAAAAATTATCAAATTGGAGATGGAAGATGGCATTTTCTTCATGATTTGACCTCTAGACTCATTCTGCTTCAAAATATTATGAATCTGAAATGTTCAAAACTTTGGATCATCCATGCTACCCCCTTGCCAGACTTTGAGAGTCCTATAGACCCTTTTATACCCGAAATTCAGTTAAAAATCATCAGATTTCATTGGGAGATGGCATTTTCGTCATGACTTGACCTCTACATTAACTCTGCATCAAAATATTATGATGCAACATTTTTCAAAATTTTGAACCATCCATGCTGCCACCTTACCCGAATTTTGCAAGCCCCACAGACCCTACCAAGCCCCTAACTTCGTCAAAAATAATCGGATTTTCGTGGGAGATTGCATTTTCTTCAAGATTTGAAATCTAGAGTCATTCTACATCAAAATATTATGAACCTAAAAATTTCAAAAATGTGGACTATGCCAGATTTTGAAAGCCCTAGACCCTTCGTTACTCATCATCAAAAATCATTCGATTTCGATTCGAGATTTTATTGTCTTCATAATAGATTCTCCATATTATGCTTCAATATATATTCATACACCCTTTGTATATGCCACATTTCTAACAACAGTTTACCGGAAAGTCCGAGCAAGCCATCCCACTGTGCCGACTAAGATCTCCATAGATTGGGACAGGGGCAGGGCGCAGGCGACGGGCTGCAGTGTTGAGGTAGCTGCTGCTGCCGTTGCTGCTGTTGGTATGTAATGATAAATTTATGACTTTATTTTTTTTTCGTTTTTTTTTTTTTGGTAGGGACTGCTCGAGAACGAAAGGGAGAGCAGCAGGAATGGGGGAGGGGGGTGAGCGTGAGTACGCTCCTGGCGCTAACGGTGTTGGTTGTTGATTGTTGATTGTTGTTTTTGGAATTTCGCATTTCACATTCACAATCACACACTCACACACACAAACACTCACTGGCTGGCACTCACACTCACATTCGCATTCACAAATGTTTTGTATGCGCTTTTTTTTCATTATTTTGGTTACAGCTCCAAACTGGCACGAGTCAACTTTTATCGCACAACAACAAACAACAACAACAACACATTGATTCCGCTTTTGCCAGTGTCTTCTCAGGGCATTACGCAGGGCAATGATGATTACAGCAAGAGCAACAATAACGTAACAACAACAACGATGCGAAACAAAAACAGAATTATGTGATGGGGCAAATAAGAAGGTAGAATAACTTTCATTTCATTTCGCTTTATTTATGAAACCTACATAAGTTCAGGCTTTGCCTCACGCTTAGAGCCCCTAAGCAACGGCTACGCACACAAACACAGGCACACGCACACACACACACACCCATAAACATTCCATGCATATGTATGGCATGTAGTCCCGCTCATATCTGTAGAGTTTCACAGAGCGTTCCTCAAGTTCCTGCGCCATATTGATTAGCTAAGTAATAACATAGTATTAATATTTAGTAGCTAAGCTGGCAGGAAGTTTCAGGTAGCTCCAGGGCGAGGTAGAGGGGCGGAGTTAAGGGGCTGGGGCAGGGGCTGAGGTAGAGACAAGGGACAAGGTAGAAAGTTGCAAGGTGCTTAAGTAATAGCAAGTAGCAGTAGGTAGTGGCAGTAGCAGTTGAAGTTGGAAATGATATATTAGTGTATATACATATATAGCGCAGATATCATACTCTTATACAGGTAGAGGACGAGCGTATAAGTGCATTGGGTGAATGTGTTTGACAGTCTGCAAAAGTGCAGCAAGGCAGCAGTAGTAAAAGTAGTATAAGCTCCAGTAGCACTAGTAGTAGCACTATTTGGACTAGGAATATGTTAGGCTGGCACAGTAACAGTATTCGATCGGAATTAGAAGTAGTAGTAGAAGTAGAGTAGTAGAAGTAGAGTAGTATAAGTAAAGTAGTATAAGTAGAGAAGTAGAAGTAGAGTAGTAGAAGTAGAGTAGTATAAGTAGAGAAGTAGAAGTAGAGTAGTAGAAGTAGAGTAGTATAAGTAGAGTAGTATAAGTAGAGAAGTAGAAGTAGAGTAGTATAAGTAGAGAAGTAGAAGTAGAGTCGTATAAGTAGAGAAGTAGAAGTAGAGTAGTAGAAGTAGAGTAGTAGAAGTAGAGTAGTAGAAGTAGAGTAGTAGAAGTAGAGTCGTATAAGTAGAGAAGTAGAAGTAGAGTAGTAGAAGTAGAGTAGTAGAAGTAGAGTAGTATAAGTAGAGTAGTATAAGTAGAGAAGTAGAAGTAGAGTAGTATAAGTAGAGAAGTAGAAGTAGAGTCGTATAAGTAGAGAAGTAGAAGTAGAGTAGTAGAAGTAGAGTAGTAGAAGTAGAGTCGTATAAGTAGAGAAGTAGAAGTAGAGTAGTAGAAGTAGAGTAGTAGAAGTAGAGTAGTAGAAGTAGAGTAGTAGAAGTAGAGTAGTAGAAGTAGAGTAGAAGAAGTGGTAGTAGTAGAAGCATTAGGATAAGTAGTCGAAGTAGGCCAAAAGTAGTACTTCAACTATTGCTAGAAGTTGTTGGAGTAGCAGTAGTAGAGGTAGTGCTAGAGAAAAAAATAGTAAAAGTAGTAGAAATGAAACAGGTAGAAGTAGTCCCAGTAGAAGTAGTGCTAGTAGAAATAGGAGAAGTAGTAGTAGTAGAAATAGTGTTAGTAGTGTAGATGGTAGATAAAGAAGGAGCAGTAGTAGTAGAAGTAGAAAAAGTAGAAGTATAAGTATATCTAGAAGTAGTAGATTAAGTAGTTCTAGAAGTAGTAAGAGAAGTAGAAGTAGTGCTA
Source organism: Zaprionus inermis (assembly GCA_018151445.1). NCBI lineage: Eukaryota > Metazoa > Arthropoda > Insecta > Diptera > Drosophilidae > Zaprionus > Zaprionus inermis. The sequence goes on from JAECXD010001052.1 coordinate 964,533, forward strand.
GTAGAAGAAGTATAAGTAAAAGTAGTGCTAGTAGAAGTAGTACAAGTAGAAGTAGATTTAGAAGTAGTAGATTAAGTAGGTCTAGAAGTAGTAGATTAAGTAGGTCTAGAAGTAGTAGATTAAGTAGGTCTAGAAGTAGTAGATTAAGTAGGTCTAGAAGTAGTAGATTAAGTAGGTCAAGAAGTTGTAGGAGCAGTAGAAGAAGAAGTAGTGCTAGTAGAAGTAGAGGTAGTGCGTGAGTAAGTAGGAGAAGTAGTAGTAGAAGTAGTGCAAGGAGAAGTATAAGTAGTGCTAGAGGTAGTAGTAGAAGTTGAGCCAAAATTAGTAGGAGAAGTATAAGTAGAAGTAGATCTGGAAGTAGTAGATTAATTAGTGCTATAAGTAGAAGTCAGAGTAGTAGTGCTAGTAATAGTGTCATTAGATGTAGGAGGGTAGAGTAGGGTACAGTTACGATATAGATTGGGCTATAATAAATATAAGGATCTTATCATTTTTCAGATGTTTTCAGCATAGTTATTCGCCCCTTCTCAAAACTATAGCACAAATTATATGAGCCACACATACTCAAACTGTATTCAAATTCACAAAGGGACGGACATACAGACACCTGAAGTCCATTCAAATGTATTCACTATTGGCCATGTGACAAGGTTTCTTGAACATGCTATACAATATCAGACTATACTAACGTCGTAAATAATAATTACAGTCAGGTAGGTAAACACTTTCCGTAGATATACTACAATAGATACCTCTGAAACACGAATCCTTGACTTGTGTAAAATCGATTAGAATTGTTTGAGAATATTTTCCTCATTCCACTTACCAATTTTCTCTGGCTTTCGTTCCTCGACTCAACTCGTTTTCCTTCTCCTCACTCAACTCATTCGCTAATTAAGCAAAACACGTGGACACATCGCAAAACCATCGCCAAATCGCAACGCCAAAGCAACGCAACGCGAGCTGATAAAGAGACCGCGATAAGGCGAGGGAATTAGAGAAGCGACCAATCAATGGTTGTTCGGGGCATTACGGCAACACATAGAGGACGCAAAGTAGAAGCAGTAGGGCATAGGACAGACAACACTATCGGAGTGGTTAGCTGATTAGTTAAACAGCCTGGCAAATGGCTGTATTTAGAGTGGGCGAATAGGAGGAGGAGTGGGAGTTTGAGTTGGACTGTATGGGGCAAATAGATGGTTGCGAGGGGCGTATAAATAGTTAAGCAGCCAGTAGTCAGAAAGCAGCAGCAGGATTAATGACCAGACAGATAGGAAAAAGTCCAAAAGAGTCGCACACTCGTTCACTCACTCGTTAGGTCGCTGCTCGCGGACGGTGGGGCCGTACCGGGTTACGTACACTCCGAAATTGGAGCACATTAATCAATCCAATTAATACCAGGCAAAAGGTCAGCGCTTCGAGTCGCGAAAGGACACGACCCGGCCCGACCCGACCGTGAGCTATATAATTTATGGAAAGGCCCTGGAAAAAGGAGCCTGCTGCTGCTCTCTTATATGATTTACAATTTGACTTCAGCGACAGCGACAGATAGACACGAGAAAGAGAGAAAGGGAGACAGACGACGTATAATAATTTATTGATAGCTAGCATTCCATATTGTTGGGTGTTAGCGGGGCTAGAACAGACTTAAACAGTTAGTTCGTTAGCTTGACTGCATTCCTTCAGCACACCCTGTCCTAATCAGCGATGAGCGCAGCTCAACTCGTGTCCCGCACACAAAATCACGTCCAAATCACGTTCCACACGAACTAGCAATTAAACTGCTCTGAAATGTATGCTATCAAAATTTGTAGATCATCTGCTTGACATGTCGATAAGTACAGCAAGTACTTAATTGCTATCGATACCGCAGCTGCCCCAAAAAGCATGCTATATCAAGTTTTAGAACTGAACTTAATAAATTTCCCATAATTTGCCAATCATAAAGTATGCTATAAATATATGAATAAAATAAAATCTACTGCAAATTGATGAGCCCCGTGAAGCCGATGAATGCTCTATTTCAGCTCCACAGTGTGCCATGACTATGCATGACTTTGCCCAAATCTCACCAATGTGACCATCCCTAATACCAGCACACACACACACATACACACCCGCGCGGCAACACACGTCAAGTGGGGGAGGGAAAAAATCGGTGACCTACAAAGTCGGTTAATCGTTGCCCGAAGGGGTGACAAATAAATAAAAAAAAAAAAAAAAGTTTCAGGTTGGAACTGGCATTCGGTTACGGATTCGGCAACGAAATTGGACTCGGGCTTGGAATCGCAATCGACACGATGTGGGAATCGGAGTAGACACTTTGCATGGCTTATATAGTACCGTAATTATGTCTGTATATAGCCCGGGCCCTCGGCCGGCCCTGCAGGAAATGAGTTGACAGTGGGTTCGGGTCGGCCCCGAAAAAAAGGTTCTTACTTCAACCTATAATTTAGTCCCCACCAAAGATCGACCACAAATCAGAGAATTTGAGGCACAGGCAACAGCAAATTGATTTAAATTGATTTTTCTTTTTGTTTTTTGATTTTTTGGTTTTGGTTTTCTTTATACAGTTACAGATTTTAATTGAACAATATTCAAGATTTGTTTTTTTTTTTTGGATTTTTTTCATTTTTTTTGTACATTCATACTTAATACACAACATTTAGTTTAATTTCATTAGTTTAAAAATTCGCTAAAGTTGATAATAACAAAATAAATAAAATAGAAACGGAAGAAAACGATATTGTAATAAACTTAACTAACATACACGACTTAGTAGAGTAAATGCAAGCGTAAGAGCGAACCTTTTCCGGCTCGAGGGCACAAATCATAGCTTGGTATAGTCGACTTAGGGCATTAAGGTGTGTGAGGGACTGTACTCGATTTGTGTCTTCTTATAGACGGTATACATATAATTCATTTTAAACTAGTTAGTCTGGTCGATCCAGGCACACAGCAGGGATAGAGTGGGCGTGGTGGAACTGGCTCGAGTTGTGTCTTGAAACAGTTAACAATACAATATAGAGACAGATGGTTATAAAGCTACTCGATCCGGGAGTAAGGGACAGAGAGGTGGATAGGGAGAAGTGTACATAACGAGAGAAAGAGTGAGGCGTAATTGGTAGAGTAGGGGGGATACTCGAGTTGTGTGTGTCGACGAATCGAAACCAAAACGAATTCAATTTCCGCATGTTTCTTTCACACGCTACAAAATTCGAAATTTCCATAGGGTTGGTTAATTATTTTAGCTGTTGTTGTTGCTGTAGATGTGGTGCCTAGCACGCACTTGAGTAATTACATGCATATAGTATGTATGTATACACATAACTGTTCCAGGTTCATCAATTTTTAATGTCAAACCAAAAACTGTAAATACGCTTCGTGCTCGCCTGCTTAAACATCTACAACCATTTTCTTATGTATATCCGTATTGCCGACAACAGAGCAGAACTCATCGAACGAGATCTTGCCATCCTCATCCTTGTCCGCAAAACAGATCGTCTTGTCGACAATCTGTTGCAGCTGTGTATCCTTCAGATTGTTGCCAACCATCATTTTGAGCACCTGAAAGAGTTCGCCGTTCGAGATGTAACCATCGTTGTCCATGTCATAGATGCGAAAGGCGAAGCGCAGCTTGGACAGCTTATCGCCACGCACACTGAACTGTGAGACACCCTGTATGAACTCCTTGAAGTCCACCTCGCCATTGCCATCGGCATCGAAAATATCGATAACACGCTGCACCAACGGATTCTGCTGCAATTCCGGCAGCGACATGAACTCATCTATGCTCAGCGCCCCCGAATTGTCCAGATCGAGTTTGCGGAAACGTTTGCCCAGACGGCGTATCTCGTCCGCATCGAAATTGGAGCACATGTCCATGGGCAGTGAAGTCTCATTTCCCATTGCGGCGCTTTGTTTTTGCTGTTCTCTCTCACTCTTGCTTACTCTTTGTTAGCTGAATTCAAAATGGCTGCAAAAAACTGCTGCAAGAAAATCGTGTTTCATTTTAAATTCAAATTTAAGTTTTTCGGAGAATTTTTTAAACTCACCTTACGCTGCACTTAATTGTGGTTCGCTTGGTGTCCTTAGGCGCACATTCTGCAACGGAAAACAACAACAACAACAGCAACAATCAACACTTTATTTTTATGTGTCTTATCGATTTTTCACACAGGGGTCGCACGCATACAGGTGCACACACACACAGAGAAGCAAACGATTTCCTTTGAGCGTTGCAATCAGTTGCTGTTTATCTTAACGCTTATTGTTTGTGCGTATGCGTGTGTGTGTGTGTGTTTAAAAATTTTAATCGTACCGTAAACAAACTAAATAATACGTATACGCAGTATGGTTTCAATGTTCTCGCTCTCTCTCTGTCTATCTGGCGCGCTCGAGTCGCTTAAGTACTCCAGCCAATCCAGTGCAAACGCTTTACAGTCTGATATTGAGCAGCCACCCTGTTTTTTTTTTGTCTGCATATAAGCTGCTATCGTCTGCCTGTCTGTGTGTGCATATGTGTACTCGTACATACGTCCTTTATGTTATTTTATTGGTAGCATAATTCGCTTGGCAGGAAGACCGTTGATTGCACCCGGAACAGACCGTATGTAGTACGCGCGTTGCGTATCGAAAATCAGTGTTAATCGTTTTTGGTCATTTTTAGTACATTTCCAGTAGCCAGCTGATGTTGCTTGCAACGAACACATCACCATGCTAATTGAAACGTGTTGCTCACTTCAGCGCATATTGGACACCGTATAAAAATGGAAACTGTCTGCAAATGTAATTTATCAAATACATTTGCACTTAAACCGAATATTTGCAATTAGGGCTTTTTATGCGCTTTTCTGCGCAATATTAACAGTCACTGTTAACTTTTTGGGGTGACCAACCCGCGTTAACAGCACCGCGAATTACTTTTCGACGCGCCTGTCAAGTGTTTTTGAAATTCAACAATTCGTAATTTATTTGCCTTAATGTTACGGACATCGGATCTAATACATGAATTTTAAATTAAAAACAATACAGTCATAAGTAATGAACAAAGCTAATCATCTGGCATTATTACGTGCGCCAAATAATCTTCTTCCTGTGTGTCCTCATCGAAAACGTCTGTCGGTTGGTTCGAATTGTTTGAACAATTCTCGTCATTGTTGGAACACTTGGTATTTGTACTCTTACGCCGTTTTTCTTTCACTACCAATGCAAAATTCATATTAGTTTTCGTTTTAAATTATGAATAATTTCGTAAATTACTTTGAGCGACACGTTCCAGTTCGTCCTCTGTATCGGGATCCGACGCGCTATCCTGCTTCTGCTGTTGTGTGACCTCAAAGTTCGATCCATATTTTGCCGATGTATTACTTAAATTGGATGCTTCGTTAAGTGATGGCATCGCAGCAGCCTCCAACTCCACGTCGCTTTCGGGTTCATTTACTTGATCTGGATCTAGGGCATATCGACGCCAGGGCAGATATTTTCCGAGTTCGTAACACTTCTCGATCCAGCTACGCGATATAATTTTGCCATTGCCCTTGGCTTTAACCTGTTTGTACTTGGGCGAGTTCCGAAAGGCACAACTGAAAAATAGCTCAAGTTATTCTCATGCTTAAAACGGGAGCTGCATGAATGATATTTACATGAGATGTGTGCAGCCAGCTCCCCAATTCGGCTTGTACTTGGCGCCCATGTCTGTGGCCTTTTTACGCAGTATCGTACGATCGGGATTCTATGTCAAAGGTATTTGTATATATTAGTCTATGTCTTTGTCTGCCCATGCCTTACCTGAATGCCGCTAATGACCAGGGTAACACCGCTCAGAAGCTGATTAAAGGGCACATATCGAACATTTTCCTTTTTGTTCGAGTCCAACTCTTTCTTCGCCCTCTTCGCAGGTGATGCGATGTCAACGTTGGATTTACGTTTCGGGCCGGAAGAACATGAGGGCTGATCGTCAATATCTTTTATATTCACATTATTTGGAGTCTCTTCTTCTTTGTTTTCGGGCGATTTCGGATTTTCATTCTTTGCCCGCTTATCAGGAATTTTATATAATGTACGCATATATCTTTTTGGCTCAGCAGGACAATTCAATTCTGTTGATCCATCTAGATTACCGCCAACATTTGCAAGTGCTTCCCGATGACGATCCAAAATTCGAGCGATAACTGATGGTAATGGAGATGATGTCATTGACGATGTTTTTGATAATAGTAATGATTCTGATGTTGATGTCGGTAAGCATGTACCAGAAGATTCTCCAATACCGTCGGCTCTCTCACTTATGAAGCTATCGTTTAATTTGTTTAACGACTTTAGCAAGGAGTTATCTCGGATGATAGCTGATGTGCTCACTGATGTCACACCAGCGGTACTGCGTGTTGCTTTCCAACGTTGAAACAACTTCGAGTCGCCCATGCAATCTGCCTCTGAGTCCTCTTCACGCAGCCTAAGTGGAACCGGGGCCAACAATTTAGCTGCGACTGTACCGTTCACATGCACTTTAATGAACGACAAGCCGTACTGAACATGTTTGTTGAACGGTTGAGTGCAGATGATCTTTACTAGCTTCCACTTGTCCTGCAGCACGTTCGAGTTTAACGTGTCGCTATTGAAGCAACGTACCCGGTTCACATTTTGGGAACTTTTGCTCTCAACCGGCGTCATAAACGAACTTGATAGCAAAATTCCCTTGAAATCCTCTGGCTGACAGCCGCTCTTGCTGACCAGCACTTCAATAAATGCGGAATGCTCATTGCCAACATCAATTCCAACGATTTGCTGTGGCTCCTCGAACTCCAGTATAACATGGGCCGTTTTCTCGCCCACCGATAGCGTCTTCCATTTCTTGCCGGTAATATCCTTTAGCAGATTGGCAGCTACGTGGTTCTACAATAAGTCACGGTTAATAACAAATCGTGAACTCTCTCATCAAACTTACCACATCTTCGCTGCTTACTTCGCGAACAGATTTAAAAACTCCGATCGGCATTTCGAAATATACAATGTTTACAAGCTGCGGTCTTGTTGGAGATATTTACAGACAATCGATAAATTTGTATGCGGAAGCGATAACAAAGTGCACTTTTATACGATTATTACGCGCGTATATGTATGATGGCAAGTAACTAATTATGATAAATTATTATTATGTGTAAAAGGCAAGTATTAAAAATTAGTAGAAAACGTATGTTCTACAATGATATGTGATTGAATGAAATCTAAATTTTCTACTTCATGGAAAGCCCAAAATATGTTTCATAGCCAACTTTGATTGAATATTCTACGGTATAATTTGTATTCCCGACTGCGGTCACACTGTTACTGTGATTTGCGCCCGAAAATAACATAGACTTGAAAGTTTATCTATAAAAATGCAAAATGAGCGGTCTTTTAAATGAAGTGCAACGAATTATCAGAGAATTGAACTCAAGCAAAGCTCCGGCACGTAATAAGGCAATTGAACAATTAGATCAGAAACTGAACAGCTCGAAAGATTCATTAAATGCGGTTCTAAGCAAAAAAACAAGAGATCTCTTGGCAAGATGTCTTCAAAGCCGCAACGGATGCAATTTTCAAGGTCTGTTTAGGCAATAGCAGAATAATTACTCATTTATATTATTGATATGATTTATTTTTGTCTTTTGCCGGCAGCACGCAGAAGATTTGCAAGCGTCACGCGAGAAAACCCACAAAACGCTGATAAACAAATGTTATCTGTATGGAAATGTTGTGGACAAAATCATTGATTACAACCTGGAGAGTAAGAGGCTAACATATAGTCTATGGAACTGAACTGACTTAAATATTCTCTTTCTTGGCAGTGGGCAGAGGCAGAAGTGGTCACTTCCTGGCCAAGAGCAGCATATTTAATGCCTTTGAAGAGGGCATCAAACAGAGTCATGTCGTGCGGCACTTTGGTGTCAACTTCCTTAACATGCTGGACAGGGGAATCTATCTGTCGCCCCGCTACATCTTAGATCTGAAAGTCAGCGAATATAGCCGTATGTTTGTTAACTACGAAGGTCGTAAATGGATATCATCTAATATGTTTTTTGCCAGGCATTCTCTCATATCTGTTTGAACTAAACATTGAAAATGATGAATTTCTGCGCTCCAAGATCTTGAAATGCATCACAAAAACTGTAGAACTGGCCCAACACCGAGTGCAACTCCACGCCGATCTGGTGGATTATTTGCCTACGCTCAGTAGCTACGCGCAGAGAGCAAATAATGCGGAGAGAAAATCGGAAATTCTGCGATTGTATCACATTTTCGTAGGCGAGGCAAGTAAATCGAATCGAATATGATGTGTCTGTCAATGGGCTGTAGATGCAGAAAGCCATTTAATGTCTCTTTCTTTTTGTACTATATGTATAAGAAGTTAAAATAACAAATTTCTGTATATCACTGTAGCTATCGCTCAACTATCACCATGAATTGTGCATACACATGCAGGAGATATTACCCAAGCTGTGCGACTATCACAACGACGACACATTCCGTGACGACACGAAGAATTTATTCTTTGAATCGGTTCTGCGGTCACTACACACACTTTATCCGAAGTTGCATAGCAACGATTTCAGTACCTTTCAAGTGCCCATGCACGAGAGTTGGCCACAAACTATGCAGAAATTGCGCACCATTACCCAAATGGAGATACGAAATAACTCGACGGGACGAAACAAGGTGTCCCAATTGAGCAGCGACAAATTCCCGGAGAACTTCATCAAGATGTCTGCTCTCATCTTGTACATTGTAAGCGCAAACAGTTGTACATTATACTAAATAGCATATGCATTGATTAACCTTCAACTTTGAAGGTTTTGTGGAATTCAGATGTAAGCAAACCGTCGACGAACTCCGAGGAGGCGCCCAGCAAACGTGCGCGGGTTGATAAACTGGAAAGCATAATCGATTTAATCGATAAGCAGGAAACTAGCTTCAATGATGTTTGGTGAGTAGCAGAGAAAAGGGATTCGATATGATCGCTAACTAAGTTCGTTTTCTTTGCCTACCAGGTTTGCCATATTCGCCGAGCTGCTGCAACTGAGCGATGCCATCATCAGTGTGGGTAACTATCAGCAAATATTGCAGATTACGCTGGACGTGCTGATGATCTATGACAATGGCAGAAATCTTCACAATGTGCGACTCTGTTTAACTAGCTTGCTGGCCAAGGACCAGCAGCTGCTACAGACGCATTCAATACCCGATGATTATCTACCCGATCTCTGGCATCAGATTGGCCAACATTTGATATCCGAGACACGTTCCACTGCCGATATAATTGCAGAAAAGCAAATCATATTCCAATCGATGATTAGGCATAAAAAATTGAAGCCTGCCCTTTGCGCCACACTCATTAATAGCATCACAACCAATGAAATGTTGCGGCGCAACGAGTGCATTGCCACAATAAGAGAGATATTTATTTATGCTCAGCACTGTGGACTTAATAAGGCCACATCGGACCTGGAGCCGATTATAAACTGGGCCTATGGTAGCGAGAAAATCAAGGCCACACAGATGATACTCAATATAGCTGCAATTGATGCAAAATTGCTGGCGGATACATTCAGTATAGGAATCATAAATTTTCTGGACGAGCGTTGGGAATTTCCAGAGCTGAATAGCAAGAGCGCAAGCATGTCTTTAGCGAATCTTCAATTACTTCAATACAAATACAACAAGAAATTGATTTGCCTGGAACCAGAGTTTCAGGAACAACTGCTGCCGTGCACTGATCGTCGCAACGGCGAAGCGGCACAGTCGAGTGCCAAAAATTGTCTCTTTCAGAACAACTATGAACTACTAATGCGCATGCTTAATCCATCCACAAGTACTGAGCATACGCCCAGCGCTATACTAAAGGATCTCAAGGGTCTACATAAACTGGTCTGCACCATGGAGCGACTGCTGCACTACAAGGTCTTCGATGCCAACAATGTAACAATGCAATGTCCACTTATCAAACGCATCGGACTGTTTCTCAGTCACATCGAGGTGGGCAATACCTTTGCGAACTTATAATTCAAGTACTATATAATCATATTTCCTTACAGTTTCATTATAAGGCCAATCAACCCGAGAGACTGGACGACAATGATTTGCGAGATATACTGCAGCAACAGATTGCCGTATTGCAAGTCTTCAATTCGCATGATATCCTCCTGCAGTATCTCGAAAAGCAACCGATCGAGATGTTGATTGAATTCATAGGCGCGCTACTTAAGCACAATTGTAATATATATGGAAGAAAATAGGTATAATGCGGGCTAATATTTCTGTATATTTAAAGGTACTCACAAGGATGACAATGCTGTAGAGGCTACAGTTCGTTCCGCATTGACCACACAATGTTTTCACATTCTGGGCTGCTTATGCGCCAACAGTTCCTATAGCAGCGAGGCCTTTCGACACATATCCAAGAATGTGAAGCAACACAGCAGCGCCGATGATGTTCTGTTGGTCACCAAGGTGAGCTGGAATAAGAATACAAGTAAATTGTTGTATACATAAATATATATTTATTTCTATATTTAGTTGCTCTGCCGTTGTAAGAGCCTGACGGACGAGTGTATTGGTTGGCTAGTGGACAAACTGAAGGACATCATTCAGCATATGTTTCTCGATGTGGATGTTGTAGCTCAGATTGTTGAGCATTTGCCCAGTAAGTAATAGTGCCATATGCCATGAACTAAACTGCAACTAATTTGTACAACTATTCCCTACAGTTATTTTCAAGTTTGTTTACCAATATGAGCACCTGCTGGACGATATGATGACTGTGTTGCACTCTCTATTAAAGCTTACACTGAAGAAGTGTTATCCCACACAGCTGGCGGTACAAATTGTCCAGTGTGTGGGTCAGGTGGCACGATATTGCACCAAAATTTTTGAATCGGAAAATTTTGTTGTGATCTGCATGTCGGTGGCAAAGTTCCTGACAATGCCAACACTCGAAGTCCGCTTCGCAGCACTTGCCACGCTTACTCTGTTCTTTAATACAGATTTCTGTGTTACGGATTGTGATGAAGATGCCGTAGTTCGATGTGACAAACATTTGGATTTTTGTGAAGAGCTCTACGAGTGCATCGATTGGGAGAAGTTCACGACCTCAGGTCAGGATCTAATTCAGAACAGTCGTGCTGTGACCATACAGACGCTGCTGGCATTGTTTGCCTTCAGCACATTTCACCAGGAGACTACGCTGCGTCAACTCTTGAACTACTGCGCACAGCAGACACTAAAAGAAAGTGAGTTAGAAATTCTATTAAATTTAAATATGTATTATGAAGCATTTTCATTTGCAGCTGACTTCTCCGCCTTGGCATGCCCGGTGATGCCTGGCAAGCAGGAGACCATGAGGCAACTTTTGTTGCCCTATGCGGATATGATGCTGCATCAGTGGACTGCACAGGGATTGTCCATCAGCAAGTGAGTAACCTGCCAAAAATGCAAATCTATATTAATTCGTCATGAATTCAATTATTTTTATTAGATTTCCGTATTTCCTGTGCTTCAACTCGAAAGAAGAGTTCTTGAGGGCCACTAGCAGCAGCATCATGGCCTACATCCTGCTATATGGCAAACCAGAGCATGTGGAACGCTATAAGAAACTAATTGACTTAGAGGTACACGCAATTTTCCATGCGGAAAAATAAACTAAACTAACGAACTCTTTTGTTTTAGGAGTCTCTCGTCATACTTGCCGCGTATCAAGCAGTAGCCTCCAGTGAATGCGATGAATCCTGCTCAACAGACTTCCAGCAGCATCATGGAAATCTGCAAAAGAACTTAAAACAGTTTCAATTAGATCCCGCAAGTGTTCCACTCAATGCAATGACGCTATACGTTACCATAGGTTTGTTGCTCGACAAAATCGAATTGGCCCGCCTATTTAACTCAACTGTGTCCTGCAATAGAAGCCCCGCATGGTACAATATAAGCTCAGGGTCGCTCTACAAAACCCTCTGCCAACTTGTGGTAAACGCTTAGCACTTGCCTGGAAACTTTAGCATTACTAAAATCTCTGTTTATTGTCTTTACAGAGCGGCGATGGCACTTGGTCACAGGAGAAACGTTTGCAATCCATGTCAGTTTTGATACTAGAGCAGCCGCTGGTATTGATTGAACTGCTTGACAAACTGAAAAGCGATTGCCATTTGGCATTGCTATCCAGCCAAATGTTGCGCTGCTTTTTTCTGTATGCCAGCATAGCGGATGCCATACTCGATGCAGTGAAGCTTCTTGAAGATGAATCGTCCTTGGTGAACGATCAACTGTTGGAAATCAATTGCGTTTATTTTGTGCACGATATTTGGTTCTTTGTCTGTCGCCTGATATTGCACAGTACGTACAATCCTATCCAGATGCTCAGTGTGCCCCTCTCACTGCTCTCTATATTCCACTTTTAGATAACTGCACGCTCTTGCACCGAGCTGTGCTGGAGTTTCTACAGACAATGCTGAGCAAGAGAAGCGCTCGAGCACACTGCCCCAGCGCGGCACATGCGGACGAGCTGGCCAAACTGCTTGTTGCCGCTGTCAGTCACATAGAGCCGCGCGAGCTGAAGCAGACAGCGGCAGCAATGCTGGAACAATTCTTCGATGTGCACAAAAAGCACTTGAATTTGGAAACACTGCTCGATGAGGCCAGCGAGTGCGAGTATCTGCAACCGTTGCGGTTGATGATACTTGATGATCCCAAGCTGCCGAAAATTGTAGATCTAAGTGCAGCAAATTATATACGCGCCTTCAATCGGCTAGAACGTCTGCATGGACTTCGTGAATATGTAAGTGATAGAGATAATACAATTCTTTTAAATTTTATATTTAAAACTCTTCCGCAGCTTGCCGAGAACAAGGATGTGCTGCAGTCCCATGAGCAGCTGCTCTTCGAGCTCATTAGTCGCCTTATACGCATGGTGCGTGAATCACCCAAACAGGAGGGCAGCCTAGATGCACTCAAGTGTCTGGCCCAGATTGGGCCACTGAAAATGCAACACATTTCGTATTATTTTCAAACCGATTTTGATGCCATCGAGCAGGTTGAAAAAGCAATACAATAGAAATCTTCAAAGCACATGCTAATTTCAAACTGTATTTCTTGCAGAGTGCTGCCGATCCAATGGAACAATTCCTGAGTGTTATCATGGAGTCGCTGGAGAAGAATTGGTTTAATTTCAATACCAGCACACAGGATGCACTCGTTCAAGTGGCTGGTCATGTAATGAACAGCAAAGCAGGTGTTAAGCTGAGTGGTCAGTTGCAGTTTCGTCTCTATATGCATCATATTTCATGGAACTCAATCTCATTCCAGATAAGTTTACCAATCTGCGCATATTCCATCGAAAGCAGAAAAAAACTAATTTTCTGAACTCGTGCAGCAGCGTTACGGACATCGATTGGCTGGGCATACTGCAATCCTGTGAGCGACTGGACTACGAGCAGTGGTTATGTGCGTTTATGAGCCGCGTATACAAAGCATGTGGCTGGCCAGGATTCGATGCATTGGCTCTTAAATCTCTCAGCTTTGCCAAAGTGTCAATGCAACCGTTTATCAAACTATTGCTAGCTAACAAGGATGAACACCTGGAGAGGTTGTGCGCCATGCTGAATCACTTCTTTGAGCTTAGCTGCAGCAACACGCCAATTGTGGAGAAATGCATCTACCAGGAGAAGCGCGCTATCAAGCGAATGCTTCACATGTGTGAATGCATTCGAGTTGTCAACAATTGGTGAGAGCGAGTGAGGCTTACTCTAGTTGTTTCTTTCTAATTAATGTATTTATGTTCTATCTCGCTCTTCCTGGACCGCAGGAAAATCCCACTCAAACTGAGCAATGTCATCATGGCCAGCAATCACTGTCAAGCCTATTTCCTGAGCATTATGTATCTGGAATTGTGGGCGTGCTCCACCAGCGGAGTGCCCAACGTAAGCATTCTCCAGGATGAGTGCTTTCAAGTGTCCGCCAAGAAGGTAAATCCATAAGTAAGATTCAAGAGTTGTTCACCATTGTTGTTCTACCCTTATCCCTAGGCCTACGAGTCCATTGGCTGTATGGATGCTATACCAGGCTTTTTGAATCCGCTACGCTCTCGTGTAGCTTATCTGAGCCTGGAAAATAATTTGTCTGGCATTCTTCTAGAATCGGATAGCATGGACATGACCAACAGCCAATTTTGTGTGGATATTATGAAAAGCAACGGCATGTTATCGTTTGCTGCACTACATCAGCGTCAGCAAAAGATTCTCCATGACCAAAAAGACATCGACTATGAGATACTCTGGCGTCTCAGTCAATGGGATGAGCCAGTCGATGTATACCAGAAGGTAAACCACTCAGGCAACATGGAGCTCGAGTTTCAGAAACATCATTATATGGCACTCAAGAGCATTTGCAATCGGGAGGAGGAGAACACGCTGTCGGCGATGAATAATGCATATCACTGTGTACTGGACATACTGCGAGACATAAGCGTTGAGTGTCTGCAGTCGGTATACAAGTATATGACGTGGTTGAGTACACTCCAGCAGGTCGAGGACTTTTGTCAGGTTAGTGAGGCGATGCAATATTTGTACTTCTGAAAGTATATTTCTTATTCCCATCTCCCTTGTAGATTCAATTCAGTCAACAGTTGTCGGCAACACAGATCGAGGAAACGTTCGACAAGTGGCAAACAGAGTTGGATCTCAGTTATGGCCACTTCAACTGCAAGGAGCATATACTCACGCATCAGATTGTACTCTTTCAGATGGCTGGCACACGCGCCGTTCGCCGCATACAGCAGTATTACAAGCAGAGTCCAGTGGATACGTATTTGCTCAAATGCATTGGCGAATGTAAGGATGCGGGCAAGCTGAATCTGGCCACCAAGTACATAGCAACACTGCGTGGTCAGGCCAATATCAAGGAGGCCACGAAGGTAGGTCCAAGCAGAGCTCCTTCTCACAAATAATGAACCTTTTTCAACCTGCTCATAGATCGCAGTGCTGCTGGAGGATGCGGATGTGAATGTAAAGACCTGCAACTATCAAATAGCCAAGGCCATATTGCAGCATGTCGTAACCAATCCGGAATTTCAGTTCTGTCTGCAGCGTGTGCCGGCGATGCGCATGCAGGGTGAATTTCTACTGAATTGTAATGCGGAGAGTTTCTCCCATGTGCTTGAGCATAATTTCCAGGGATCACTCAAACTGCTCGACCAATTCAAGTCGCGTCAGGCACAGCTTATGAAAACCTTCCCGGACATATTCACCTGGAGTAACTTTGACACGTTTGAGAATGATAATCGCAAGGCCGCTCATGCGGCGATAGCCAAGTTTGCGGATCGCGAGTATCAACAGCTGCACGACTATCGCAATTCGCAGGAATACCAGATGATTGCCGATATTATTCAACAGAATCGTCGCCTGGCCAATACGGTTGATAATAAAAAATCCGATCGTGATGAGCGAGTTGGTGCCATAAACCTCAATCGATTTGCCCAGCTCGATGAGAATCAACTGCAGCGCATTGAGGATAATCTCACGGAGTATTTGTGCACCGCGATCAAGCATCACATTGCCTACTGCCAGTTGGATAGCGGCTTCTCGAGTGCGGCTATTTATCGCATCATTGCGCTGTGGTTTACCAATGCACAGAATGCGAAGATGCTCGAGCAGATTAAGGAGGGTATAGGTAATGTGCCCAGCTACAAGTTCATATGCGCTGTCAATCAGCTCGCAGGTCGTCTGAATTCTAAGAACGCAGAGTTTCACAAGTTGTTGGTCGATTTGCTGGTGCGTTGTGGCCAAGATCATCCACAGCATACGTTTTATAAGCTCTATCCGCTGGTCTATGCCCACATGGATGGCAACAATAGCAACACACAACGTGCTGAAATTGCCAAAAAGATAATCGCCCAAATCTGTGCGGTAAATGCAGCGGTTCTCAACTGCAGCAAGCAATTCGAGGCAATGTTTCCAGGTTAGTTTGTGGAATATTGTCAGCGGGACAGCTCTAATTAAATCTCCGAATACTCTTCCCTCAGCTCTTATCAACTTTGCCAACACATATCTGGTAACAGATCCAAATGGCAGGCCCTCAGGCAAAGGCATTCCGGATAAGCTGAAGAAACTGAACGCTTTAAAAATGAATTTCGTACATTGTCCCACACTGGAACTGACTGTGCAGCCCAACCAGGAATATAAACTTATCAGTGAGTCGCAAATCAATATCATCCAATTTTTGTTTCGTCCCCATCCCAGTTTTTTTTTGCAGCTATTGAGAAATGGAAGACTGACGGCATCTTTTTGTGTTCCGGTCTTAATGCGCCCGTTAAGGTATTGTGCCTCTGCTCGGATGGTGTGGTACGCGCTCAGCTGATTAAGGGCAAAGATGATCTGCGTCAGGATGCTGTCATGCAGCAGGTCTTTGGCATAGTCAATGAACTGTTGAACAGCGACGCGGAGTTCATTGAACGCCGCCTACAGCTGCGCACCTACAAGGTGACGCCGCTCTCCATGCGAAGCGGTATTCTGGAGTGGTGCAAAAATACCATACCTGTTGGCGTCTACCTGGTGGGCAATGGCACACAAGGTGCCCACATGAAGTATCGTCCGAACGATTGGAATAACAAAAAGTGCCGTGAGATGTCGAATGTAAGTACAGTGAAGCCTTTTGAATGAATAAAGTTAAATAGATTGGATCAACATTTTATTTTCAGGCTGCTCTGCGAAAGGCCGCGTGGGTGCGCAAGAAAATCTACACGGAAATCTGTGAGCATGTAAAGCCAGTGTTTCATTATTTCTTGCTGGAAAAGTTTCCCATACCGGGTGTATGGTTCGAACGGCGTTTGGCCTATGTCAACAGTGTGGCCACGACATCGATGGTGGGCTACGTCTTGGGCCTGGGCGATCGACACACGCAGAATATCCTTATCGACGAAGAGACGGCAGAAGTGGTGCACATTGACTTCGGTAAGGTACCTATACGGGGAGAGAAAATATTACCTTTCAAATTTATCTTTATTCTGTACAGGCATTGCCTTTGAGCAGGGCAAGATTCAAACGACTCCGGAAACGGTGCCGTTTCGCTTGACGCGCGATTTTGTTGCGCCAATGGGCGTGTGTGGCACAAATGGCGTTTTTACCAAGTCCTGTGAGTCGATAATGCACATATTGAGGCGCTACAGATCGGTACTTACCACCATACTGGAAGTGCTGCTCTACGATCCACTTTTTATATGGGGCGTGCTCTCTAAGGAGTCGTCCAGTAAGTTCATGAATAACATTTTGAGTATCATGTTAATTAAATTGTATGGTTTTTCAGATAAGGAATCGAAGAATCTCCTGGCACAACGTGCACTCCTGCTGGTGCAGTACAAACTTGAAGGCAGGGATCCAGGTTTGCTGGACGTATCCAGTGTGGAGACTCAGGTACAGCGTTTGATCAACGAGGCAACGTTGCCAGGCAACCTGGCTATGCTGTATCCTGGCTGGGATCCCTATCTGTGATATGGAATTTATTAGACAAACAAGAACATCACATTTATTTGTTATTTTTCTATACCCACGAAAAGTATTTTATAAATAATCGAAAAAATTTTCTGAGTTTGAAAAAATTTGGTTGGCGCGATAGACAAAATCGATATAAATGAGCAATGGCGTTGCCAGAGTGTTTCACGAATTAATGCAGTAGTGACGATATCACGATAGCGGTCGCTTATCGTTTTGACAGGGCGTTGCCGGATCGTTGCGGCTGATTTTGTTATAGGGGAATGCGATTGGCTGGCAACGCTCGTCTGCCAAGCACAAATAAATAATATTAGCATTGGGTGAAAGTAGATTTAAGCAGTTTCCATGCAGCGTTAAAGAACAATCACGAATCGCGCAGACTTACGAGCCATGAACATAGACGACTATTCGCACCAACCATCAAGGGATGGATGCACCAAGGAACGGCTATTAAATAAAAATTTCGCGAACGCGAATGCGGATGTGGATGCAAACGCGGATGCGGATGCTGCAACAACAACGAAAATAAACAATAAAACGAATGAATTATCAGACGCAAACGATTGGATACGCTTCTCGCAATGGCTGCACTGCTTATGTGTCGTTACGTTCGATTTGAATCTGGGCCAAGCGCTCGAATATGTCTACCCGCCCGAATTTATGCCCAGCGAACAGGAGGTGAGCAACATCTGTTACATGGCCTTTCCCGATTCAAACTCTGGCTGCATGGGCGACACCAAGTTTCATATGCGTCTGCGTACAATCGGTGGCATTGGGCGAAAAATGATCGGTTCACCCTCACTCTACTCCAGCTATAACGTTGACTGTGCGCCCGCAATGCGCTACGACAACAGCCACTATTGGGGATTCGTCTATTTCCGCCAGAAACGCGATGCCAATTTGCCGCGCGGCTACTTCCAAAAGAGTCTGATCATTATCACACGTCTGCCGTTCTTTAATCTATACTACGATGTACTCGCCCAGCTGGCACCCAAGTACTTTGACGAGGGCAATGAGCTACTGCGTCGCGCCTGCGAGCAAATCAACACACAATGGCCCACACTAATGGTGGGTCAGACCCTGAAATTGCCGCTGCTGGAGTGCAATTATCAGATCTGTATACCAAGGGCGAGCAGCAGCACACGCAAAGTGCACAACAGCGGTTCGCCAGCTCAGCAGTCCAGCCAACAGCAGCAGATGGAGGAGCCCAAATCCCTCAAGGTGCTGCCATCCGTTAATGAGCTGGAGCTCTTCCATAGTCTTGGCTTTGTCATGGAGC
This sequence comes from Zaprionus inermis, assembly GCA_018151445.1. Lineage (NCBI taxonomy): Eukaryota > Metazoa > Arthropoda > Insecta > Diptera > Drosophilidae > Zaprionus > Zaprionus inermis. The sequence goes on from JAECXD010001052.1 coordinate 983,322, forward strand.
ATTTGTACACATTGTGGGAGCTAGTTATCACGGCCGAACCAATTGTTGTGGTGGGCACATCTCCAGCAGATTGCTCGCATACAGTGCAGGCTCTGGTCGCTGTCATCGCGCCGTTGGAGTATTGCGCCGAAGCGCGTCCTTACTTCACCATACACGACAGCGAATTCAAGGAATTCACACAGGAAGCCACAAATCGACCAGTTCCATCTGTCATTCTCGGCGTCACAAATCCGTTTTTTGTAAAGCTTCTCAAGGATTGGCCACACATGCTGCGACTTGTGGATAATCAGGTAAGGTTCAAGCAACAATTCGACTGGGACGGAAATTCATTCTTATTGCTTTCTTTCGGCAGAAGAACATGCAGCAACAGCAACAGGAGATGCTACAGCTACACAAGAATGCACGCAACCAGTCCAGCAAATTGCAACAGAACCACAATATCCTCAACGGTGGCATATCCGCGGCCATCGGCGACAGCTCATCCGCCGCCGGGCTGCACTCAAAATATAAGCCATATCTGAAAAAGGATAAGGCACTGATTAAGAAAGTGTTGGTGGGCATGAAAACGAAGCGGCCGGAGCATGTACAGACGGCGCTTATACGTCGTCATCTGCTCGAGCTGACGCAGAGCTTTATGATACCACTGGAACGGTATATGGCTTCGCTGATGCCACTGCAAAAGGACATTAGCCCATTTAAGTCGGCGCCCAATGCCAGCTCGTTTAAGCTCGAGGATTTCCTCGATACCCTCGAGGCAGCCGGACCACAGCTCACATCACCACTTAAGGGTGACTGGAAGGGCCTCTATAGACGTTTCTTTCGTTCACCCAATTTCCGCGGCTGGTACGAGTCACGTCATCGAGAGCTGCAACTGACACTACAAGATCTTCAGCTGCAGGCGCTGTCCGAGGCAAATCTGGAGCATTGGGCGCACGACAAGCAGGAGGTAGAAATTATCGACATGATACTCAAGTTAAAACAAAAACTGAATCTCTACAGTGATAATACGCAACTGGAGGGCATCAATAGCAGCAGCAGCAGCACACAGCGTCAGATTCGAGCACAGATCGAGTGCATGAAGGGATTGCTGCCACCTGATCTGAAGAATGTTGTGAACCTTTGATTGTTTGTGCCCGTCAGTCCCGTTAGTTAAATGTAGAACCCATTCCCTTCCTCTATTTCTTTAGTAAGCCAGTTTTAAATTTTTACTGGGTCGCCAGTTGGGCATAGCTGCCCGCCCAGTTCAGTCAAAGCTATAGATACGTTTATATATGTAGTTAACTGTTTGTTTTTTGCCCTACGATACGATCCATAAATACTAAAATATACTTAATGCGTAAGTTGACCGATTTCTGTACAAAAAACACCATATCCAAAATGTTTTTCAGCATGTTTTCTCCAGCAAACTATAAAAACAATATCAATGTACATAAAACACAAACGAAAACTGAGTCACATTGCCGGATATAGTATGTTGAATGAATCGACTATTCCTATATATCTGATTGTAAAATAAAAATATGATATTAGTATTGCGATGTTTTTGTGTGAGTTCGTTAAGTCGAAAATTAAAGCAAATTTGTTTAAGTCGACAATGAGATTTTCTGTATTTGACTCTTATGGGAATTATATCTTTTATATTTTGTCAACAATTTATTAGTTTAGAAACATATGCAACTATAGTGTATTATTTTAGTGTTATCATTCCATATGCTAGCTACACGTGTACCCCGTCGTCCACTCTGCCAACCTTATCGCAGCGAAACAATTTCATGCAATTTAGATATATTTTTTTCTTTTATTATAAATTATACAAAAATAAACAAAAAAAGAGTTGATTTTGAACTTAATGGAGCAGCAGCTTGTGCTGCAGTTCCAATACGAATCATGATATAATGAGCAGAGTTGGCAATGTACTGTGGAAATGTGTGTTGCTGGATGGAAGATGATAAACAGATTGGAGATTAGATAAGAAAGACAATGTCGTCGGCGACCATTATCTGATTGTCCTCGGTCATGCGATGCATGGCGGCATCTATTTCGCCAGTTGTGAACGGTTCCGGATTTTTCTCATTGATGGATGCGGTGATACGAGACACTGGTAGACTCTGTTCGCGTGCCTCGCGGAACAGACGCTGTAGGCCGTTCTTAAAAATGCCCAGACGTGCATCTGTTATGCTTGCTGGCGTGGCAGCACTCGATGTTGCTGTCTGTGATTCCGACAAGCTTGTCTGGCTCTGTGATGTGCCGCTTGTCGCTTCGCTGTGCTTTTGTGTCGGCAACGAGCGACGCGTTTCGCGGCGAGTCAAATCGCCGGCATCCGGTGGCGGTGTCTCGATGTCCTCGTCGCTGTCATACATAGCGTTTGCATCCTGTTCGACGCGTGTGCGTTTGGTGCGACGCGATGGCGAACGAGGTTGGGCAACCACGTTATCATTCTCTTCCTCGTCCGAGGAGCCGCCACCGTTGCGACGACGCTTGTTGCCGCGTTCCTTCTCCAGCACCTTCTTGAAATAGGCGAACTGCACAAGCTCAATGGCAGAATGAGCATCATCGATGGTAACCTCTTTAGACATGCGAGCGCGTGCATGGGCAGTCGACAAACGGATCAGGGTCTCTAGCGTACGCGCAGTAATCGGTTGCGTGCGCGCCACATCCGATTCGAGCGCCTCCTGGGAGCGAAGACGCGAATACTCATTGGCAATGGCCTCGCAAGCCTGCTCTGTAAGCTTGGGCTTCATGCACTTGGCAACGTGAAGGTACTTGCGCATAAAATCCACCGAGAGAATCTTCTCGTGACGCTTGCGTGACTTGCCATGCAGCAGCGCATCGTATTTCTCATACATTTCTGCGGTTTTCTTCTGCAAATAGAAGAAGCAAGAAGTTTTAATGTGGATTGCAAAGCAAATCGAGTTATTCCGCTCTCACCTGCTCAGTGTTGGAGACAAAGGCTAGCGAATCGGCATAGGAGCTGCCCATGGTGAGCGGCTCGCCGTCGGCCTCCTTGGGATTGCGATAACGATGCATGCGCACCACATGATCCGATATCATTTGATCCACATCGCTGTCGATGACGTCCAACATGACGAACAGCAAATCGAAACGCGACAAAAGCGAATCCTGCAATCCAATGTTCTCCATGGGCGTCTTGTACTGATCGTACTATACAAGAAGAAAGGGGTTAGAAAGTTGTCCAGTTGATAACAAGAAATCTTTACTTACGCGTCCGTATACAGGATTGGCAGCAGCCAGCACCGAGCAGCGGGCGTTGAGCGAAGCATGAATGCCTGCCTTGGATATGGTGACGCGACCCTGTTCCATTACTTCGTGAATGGCTGTACGATCGATATCGCTCATCTTGTCGAACTCATCGATGCAAACAACGCCACGATCGGCTAACACCATGGCACCAGCCTCCAGACGTCGCTCCCCGGTTTCCTGATCCGTGGTGACGGCAGCTGTGAGGCCGACACCGCTAGAGCCACGTCCTGTGGTTGGAATGGCACGCGGTGCTGTGTTCAGTACGTAGCGCAGCAGCTGTGACTTGGCCACCGAGGGATCACCGATGAGCAGCACATTGATATCGCCACGCAAACGAGTGCCGTTGGGCAGCAGCTTCTCCACGCCACCGAGCAGCAGACAGAGAATGGCCTGCTTGACATAGGCATGACCGTGTATCGATGGCGCCAGACTCTTGCTAAGCAGCTCGAAAATGTCATTGTTCCTGGCCAGTTGCTTGCAAGCCATAATTTCCTCGCGCGAGATGTCCAGATTGCTCTCCTTGCTGAGGAGCGAAATGTTATTGGCCAGCAGCACGGTTCGAAAGGTACCAGAGGTGTAGCCACCATTCTTGCCGGGCAGACAGCGATAGTTGCCCACAATCTGAACACGATCGCCTGGTTTGCAACGATCCACTAGATCATCGTCGCACACAATGTCTACCGATCGTGGCAGTTGACCGGCGGGTGCCTTTTCGGGCATCTCCTGTATGGTTAGACGCTGATGATCCTTGTACACGGAAAGACCGAATTCGGTTTCCAGCAAATTACCATCATCGTCCTTGGTGGGGTACACAGCGCTCGAGGGCACAGCTTCAAAGGATGTTAGATCTGTGTACTTGCGTTCAAGCACTTTGCGTGTCGTTGGGCAATAGTGTACGCTGCGCACGACTTTCGGATGAATTAGTGACACTTTCGTCACAATACCTTCCACACAGACAAGATTACCCAGATAGATAGAGGTGAGGGAACGCGGTGTCACATGACGATTGCCAAAGCATCCCTCGAAACCAACAAAGAAATCCTCATGTTGTTTGGCATAACTGGGATCAACGGTAGACACATATTCCTTGAGTGCGCGCCCAAATGCCAGCTGCTCATCCGAAGCGTTACTCAGCAAACCGAGGGCGCGCTGCTGATTCTTGCGCTTCAGATCATTGATGTTGACAACGAGACGCTTGCTTTTCTCCAAAATCATGTTCTTGACATGGCCAGAATAGATGCCTTGGTCCTCTTCATCATCCAGGAAGTCCACATATTCGCGCTGTATATCTTTTATGTACTGCTCCGCGTCGTGTGCCATTTTCAAACAACAAATTAACAATGAACAACAAGAGAACGTCGCACGCGAAATGCGAATCAACTTTTGGCGGGAATCACAAACGCAATAGCAGGGCTGCAATCGCGAATTGCAACGATAGTGCAAGTATCGCTAATTTAAATATCGAAACTTCGCTTATCGAAAAAATTCACTGCGAGTGTGATGATATATATATTTCATCGAATAATTAACATATCGAAATGATAATAGCTTATCGAATTAGCACATTTATAAAGTCATAAGATGTATTCACTTAGAATTCTTACATTTCATACATTTTAGTTTAGTCAAGTAGCTTAATTTGCGATGTGATTTGGTTTCATTGCGTTTGCTATAAAATTTGAAAACCGATATTTTACCGGCAAGAATGCACATTGCTTAAAGGCTGTTCTTCTCTATTGTTCTTATCGATAGTCGATAAAGAATACTTACAGAAACTGTTCATCCTTATTTGACATTTACGCTTATTCTCTGTCAAAAGGCAAATAAAACTACAATTAGTTCGTTTTCTGAACGCATATCGTAGATTTCAAGTCGAAAATTTAATTTAAACTTTTAACATGCCCGGTGGAGCAGATGTAAGTGGCACACCAATATCCCATTGGCATTACACCATTTAATATACAACTTCGCACACAGCAAAAAGCTCCAGGTGTTGGTGGTCAAGAGGACAACATTGTCAACGAGCAACCAATTGAAATAAGCTCGGAGTCCAGCAACGATAGCATGAGTGATGACGATGACATGAGTGATGGCGATGACATGAGTGATGGCGATGGCGAAGGTGACGGCGATGGCGATGGCGAAGGTGACGGCGATGGCGATGGTGATGGCGATGGCGATGGCGATGGCGACGGCGATGGCGACAGCTATGCCACCGATGAAGAGTCAGAATTGGCTGTAAGTGTAGCTACCTCGCTAAGCGACAGCAGTGAATCGCAGGAGGAAAACGAGTTGGAGGATGAGTTCGATGCCATACTGGCTATGCCGAGCAAAGAATACAAACAGTATATGGCACTGTCTCATACAGCATTGTAAGCTAAGCACATAGAAATTCCCAACCGGTGTCTATTCTAATTCCTTCTCCTTTCACTTACAGCAAATTGAATGTCTTCGAGAAGATTGAGTTGGCTATAAATGAGTTTGAGAAAAACGCAACCATTCCGTCCCACATCTGGCTAAGATATCTAAAAACTTTGAAGGCGGTTACCCAAACGCCAGCAGAGTGTGAAGTCTTTGATCGCAAGTGCGCACTTGCACTGGCCAGCTACTATGGTGAGCTCTAGATTAAGCGAAAATATAACAAACATAAACTGATTTTGATTCCTTTTTATAGATGAACAACTGGCCGAGTTTGTGTTTCGAAGCATGCTGGAGCAGCCCCTTGCGGAAAAGCAGCAAATTTGGGTAAAATTACTTGCCGATTATGGATTGGATCGTTTGGATTTCATAAAGAAACTGCGCGAGCTACTCAGTGCCATAGAGGACAAGGATGAAGCGGAGCAGCTCGAGCGGACAATTAGTGCTAAGTGCGTGACATGGAACTGCAACGAGACCGAATTGGAGGAAATCGAACAACTTATCGAGGAGTTTAAGCAGAAGCTTAAGAATAGCTCCCAGTACTCCTCGTGGTTGCATGAGAACTTCATTGCTAAGGCGGATGCTTTGCCTGTTGGCCAGAATATTAAGTGTACGCTGGGTAAACTGGTCTTCGAGGGCTGCCTGGCTAAGTTTCCAACCGATGACACCGTCTGGTTGGATTATATAGCCTATATGCAGACTATCCATAAGGACTTGGAGGACGAAGTGCCCTATCACACGCTGCTACACGATGGCTATCTGAAGAGCAAGCCGTTGGAGCTGATAGAACGTGCGCTGCAGGCCAAACCGAGTGCCCGGCTCAATCACAAGTTTCTGCAACTGCTGGAGCACTATGACCACAGCCTGTCCTCGGTTCATACACATCTGACCCGCGTGTTTGAGCGCATCAAGAAAAATATTGAAATGAACGTAGAGCTGCATTTGGACTATCTGGCATATCGCGTGCGCAACATCGACGTGACCAACGATAATCAGGTGAGCCAGAAGTAAAAGTTCCCAGTTGCAGCTGGAACTAATCTTGTTCTGTATCATTTCAGGTTCAAGATTTGCGTAACACATTCCGTCTCACCTGGGATCGTCTATCGGATCAGTTCGGTGAACTTGCCGATACCAACTACGAGGTGCTGCAGCTGTGGGCACTTGTTGAGTACTCACACCTAAACTGCCCCAGCAGCGGCTCTGCCATTTGGGGCGAGATACTTAGTGAGTATCCAAAAAGTGACTGAATGGAACAGCAAGTTGAATTTTCTATTTGTTTTTCTGCAGGCTATGCCGACAACAGTGCCAAGAGTCATTTATGGATGGCCTATGCCCAAATGGAATATCAATACAATGAGGGACGTAAGATGAGCTCGGTGCTAAAGCAGGCGCTGATGACGCACCAAACGGCAGCCCAGCAACTGACTGAGCTGTATCGCCGCCACGAACGTTGCTTCGGGGACTATGCCAGCATTACCGAGTGTCAGTCGTACTGTGAAACATATTATCGGGAATACGATGAGCCGGAATATAATCAGCTTGCTTCCGCCTGGCAGCGCGGACAGCGGTCAACACAGCAGCTACAGTCAGGTGGAAGGCAACCGACTGGAAATAGAAAACAATTTTCACAAATGCCACCACTGGCACCGAAACCAAAGCCGCCACAACCGTTGTCTACTGTCAAAACGGATACGGAAAAGCTGGTGGAACCGAAAGGGTCAAATTTTAAGTATTCAAGTGAGTTCAGCGAAAAGATTAGATCCCCTGTATTGTTGTATTAAATCTTTCACATCTCAACGTGCAGCCCATTTGGAGGCTAACAAGATATTCATCAAGAACTTGTATCTGCAATGCGAAAAGGACGAGCTGCGCAGCGCATTCCAGAGCTTTGGCACCATCAAGGACATACGCATGATCTACAAGCTGTAACTTTGAATTGTTTACGACTATTATATATTGATAATATTATTTGAAATCCTCCCTGTAGCAATCATCGTTTCAAGGGCATCGCCTTCATTGAGTACGAACTGCCAGAGGAGGCGGATCGAGCTGTTGCCGGCGGTAACAATCTCGAGATTGGTGGTCAAAAGGTATGCATAAATTCTGAGCGATTCACTTTCTCGTTTTGTAAACTCCTTTTCGGTCGTGCAGATTGTGGTTGCCATTTCGAATCCGCCACCCAAGCCAGCGCCAGGCACAAGCACCAGCGCCGCAACAGCAGGAACAGCTGCACCGCGAGCAGGAGATAAACGTCGTTTTCTTACATCGCTGATACCCACCAGGCTGATGATGTTGGATGTAAAGCGTCGCAAGAAGCTCGAACTGCATGATGAAGAACCGGACGGCGCGACAAGCAGTGGACAGCAACAGGATTCCAATGGTAAGTGCAACGATGCAAATGGACAGATGGCTACGCCGTCGCCAGCAGCTGAACCGATTGCTCCGCCTGCTGTTGCACCAAAAACCAACGATGATTTTCGCAAACTCTTTGAGAAGTAAAGTGGAAACCCGGAGTACGCTACTTAAACTCAACCTATTTTTAAGGTAGTTTTAACTAAACTGGCCAAGAAAATTGTAAAACACAAAACTTAAGCTCCTTATTCTCATATCTGTCCCATTGAATTTCTATGGATGCATGTATAAAAGAATAAATAATAATAAATCATACACCATACACATAAGGAATATAGTACAATATGTACCACATATATAAGTATACATATTTATGTATTAATTAAGTACCGAGATATTGTAAATTTACCCCGATGAATCTGCGTAGATCTCGTAGAGATCCGCTGTGCACTTTTTAATTTTTTGTAAATCGAACAAACAGATGATTTAGTAAACTATAGAGGGCCTGTGCCCGCCGACACGAGCTTAATCCTAGATGGTTGTAGATCGTGAAATTTATATAATAAAGCATGGATATATAATATATATTTAATTATATTATATAGTATACACGAAAAATTTTACATAATGGACTACGTTCTGAATTTGACACTCTTGGTGACGCTGGATTTGATGCCGGAAATTTCACCACCATAGCGCTTGACTTCCTTGCGCACAGTGCGTACGGCACCCTTTCGTCTGATCAAGGCCTTGCGGAATTTGCCACGATGCTTGACACGGGGATTACGCACCTCCTTCTTGCGATGCGGCGTCAGACCCTTGTTCTTTGCAATTTGACGTGTGATGCCGCGACGAGCGTCCTCCTCTTCTTCGTCTTCTTCTTCATTCTCCTCCTGGAGTTCCAGTGCAGCTTCATTGACATCGTTATCATCCTGATCATCATCGTCATCATCGTCGTCGTCGTCGTCATCGGTTTCACCACCGAACGCATTGCCATTCTGCGCCTGTGACTTTTTCTTATCCTCCGGTTCATCATATTGGTTGAGTATCTGAAGCTTAGCCTTGCGCTGTGCTACATCCAGCACTGTGAATGCATCACCGTCCCGTATGCGTTCGAGCAACGCCTCCAACTGTGGCCTGATAAACTCTTCGTAGCGTGGTGATAGTTCGTCACGTAATTTCTTAAGCTGTACCAGACGTTTGATAACCGGATGTATTTTGACCATATTACGCTTGGCTTTGAGCAACAGATAGAACGATACGTTAGAGCAATAGGTGAGCAACACATTCTGGTACAGGGTGGCCAGCTGTAGTGCCGGCACCATGGGCACGCCGTGATTGCGCACATAGCTGACCACCGGCGCCGTCAGTTGTTGCACATCCTCTAAATGACGTTGAAAGTCTTGCGACACGCCAATAAATTCGGGTGAGTCTTTTTGGAGCAACTGCAGGCGCTCACGTACTGTTAGGCCTGACAGGTCGGTGGACACTTTAATGGCTTCCCTTGGTGTGTTTGTTTTCTGTTTCTTATCATTTTTGCCGCTGCTGGGCTCATCGAGCTGGTCGAATGTATCCAGTTCGAAATCCGCTTCGTTCAACTGTTTGGCTAGGCGCAGTTGTATCTTCTTCGCCTCCTCCTCTTCGGCCTTGGCCAAGTCCTCCTCCTGCGCATTATAGCTATCGTAATCGGGATCCACGAAATCTGTGTTGTAGTAGGTTTTCTTGTTCGAGCCCCAGTCCATTGTATCGGGAAGGTCTCCATTATCATCGGCTCCCTCAATATCGCTGTCGCGCATAAGTTCATCCACATCGTCCTCATCATCGTCACTTTCGCTGAATGCCAAAATCTCCTGTTTTTGGTTCAGCTTTTCAGCCTTTTTCTTGCGCTGTTTCCGCAGATCGTCCAATAATTCACGCTCCTCATCATCCAACTCCTGCTCGGAGTCGGTAGGCTCGTAGTCATCCACTTCGCTATCCATGTTATGTGTATAAATTATAAGCTGAAACTATTATTTTAATTTTTTCGGTATATGCCACCCAAACGCAACACGTGCTGTAAACAAAACGTACACAGTGATGATCAAGTTATCGATAGCAGTATCGAAAGCATGTAGTTGATTTTATGCATGCTAAAAAATTGTTTGTAAGACTTACTAACATATGTAAAAATATAATAATAAAATGTTTAGCTTCTAAAATACTTAATATATACATATTAAATAAACAATTTGTAATGAAAATGCACGATATATCGATAGTCCAAACGCACTCCATGCAGCCATCTGGCAACGCTACTTTCAACTTTTACTGTTATTTTTCAATTTATAATTGCTTGCAAATCGCCACGCGCATTGCGCATCTGCAAACGCGGTCGACAATTTAGGCTAATGGACATATTTGACCACAGAAACCAAGCTCGGATGCAATTTTACCAATCTTTACTCAACTCTGTTCAAAATGAGGAAGTTAAACCAATGACGATAGTGCATGTTGATGAAGAATCATGCGATGGAGAGGAGGTGCAAGCTGAGGCGCGAACAGAAGAGGAGGCGGTGCAAGTTGAAGGGCAATTAGGGGATAAGACTCAAGCTAATGTACCAGTAGAGGATGTGCAAGCTGAAACGCTCATAGTAGAGGAGGTGCAAGCTGAGACGTTCATAGAGGAAGAGCAAGCTGAAACGCCCATAGAGAAGCAAGAAACCACTTCAGCTATTGTGGATGCCGCTACGGAGACACACAATTCACCTGAGCCAGTAAGGGGTAGCAAGCCCATTGTCGCGTGGCTATCTACGCTCGACTCCAGTGAGGAGTTGCCGCAGCCGCTGGTCCCAAGGAACAACGCAACTTGGGATGATAACGATAGTGGCGATGAGGAGACTACACGTTACTCGGCAGAAGGCACAAATCCCTTCATCAGTGCCATGTATGAGGATCGAGAAACGGAAGTCATCAGCGATTTCGACCAGGATTGCAATGCCCAGCTACAGATGGAAAGCTTTATGCAACGCATTCAATTACGCGAAGCTGTGCCACATTTTGCGCTGGTAAGCCGAGATACATATATCATCTCCTTGAAATCGATTTTTGCACAACTTTCCTTTGCTAGTCCGATGATATTTTCTGGCTCGACAAACCAAAAGATGCCGTCTCGCTGCACGATGATCTGCCCGTGGCGCAGCTAGTGGAGGAATACAAAGTGGGAGATACTATCAAGATCCTGGTGTCCGAGGTGAGCTACCCGTGGGTTTGTCAGTCAACATGTTCATCTTAATCTACTATCACAACAGGTCTACAGTCCGTTTCAATTCTGGTTTCATATCTGCGACGATTCCAATGTGCTCGATAATCTCTGCCAGCAGCTTACGTAGGTAGCACATTCGTAGATGGATTCAGCTTATCCATATGCATCAATTCATATGCTTCCAGCAAGCTCTACACTTTGAACGAACACGAGCGCACGTGGCGAATGCCTGGATTTCTTCAGAAGATCGGTTATTTGTGTGCCGTCTATTATGTGCCCGAGTGGCGACGTGCGCGCATCCTGAGTGAACCAACAAATCCGTCGGAAGACCATGTGTCTGTCTATATGCTGGACTACGGTAGCTGTGTGGATGTACCCTGCCATCAAATATATTTTCTACACAAAATCTTCATCGAAACGCCTGCGCTGGTCCAACGCGGAACGTTGACGGATGTCTATCCGCTTGACTTGCACTGGCCCAAGGATGCAACGGCAGGATTCAAGCGACTAGTGGATGCGTTTGAACTACATGCTCTAATCAAAGAGATCGACGTGGTGGAGCGAACATTCTTTGTGAGTCTCAGCCAGACACAAGACTTCACGAGGAGCGTCAGTTCAATACTGGTGGATGCCGACTTAGCCGGTCTGAGTCAAAACTACAATGAACAGGAGCGGGACTTGCACTTCGGACGACGCTTGCGATATGTTCGCGAGCTACTACCCACGTAAGTGCAACGATTGCTATTGAATAAGGATGAAATTAACTCAACTCTTGTAGCTTCGACATGCTGGAGAGCAACGTATTTCCGCCGCCTGTGTCGGACTTTGAGAATAAATTCGACGATATTGTTTATGTGCCCGACTTCTTTCAGAACTTTCAGCCACCCAAACTGACCAATCCCTTCGAGCCTCGCTTGCGTGAGGCTCTTATCGCTTGGCTGGATCGCTTCAGGCCCATCGAGCTGGCGTGGCGTCAGCTAAACGAGAAGCGACGCGTCGAGCTGGCGCAGCACCAGGAGGAACACGTACAGTAATATCTGAAAAGCAAAGAATCTAGCTAAAGTTATACATGGTTAGATATGGAAATATAGACGAAATGAAACAATTGCTGCCGGTTTCTTTGACTGTCACTTTATTGGACAATGAATTTCCTTTCGTGTTGTTCATAGACATAACAAATGCAATTGAATGGTTTCGCAAGCTCGGTTCTTTCCTCCAGATATATATATATTTATATATAAAATATATATACACATGCATATATATATATGGATACCAGGCATACATATATACACAATATATAATATATACATAACTTTGTTCTTGTATTTTATCGGTTCATTATGCATCGATCTTTTGAGCCGAGTATATTTTTCATGTTATATATATGTTCGATCCAGTTAAAAGATTTTGCCTCTTAACCAGAATGCGGGGGGGGGGGGTTGCAAAAACATATATATACATATATATCAATTTGTATGTTTTCCATTCAAGCAACTACTTGTGCTATACTATCTTTATGATCCGTTATAACAAATATATTCAGTCAAAGAAACGTTCAAATCTTGTCGAATTCCCACAGAAATAGTTAATACAGTTTATAAATGTATAAATATTGACGGTGTGTTGATATGCTGAGGAGAGAGAGAGAGAGTCAGAGTTAACATAGGTATGGATGATCAGAAAGCTGGGAATTTTTAGTTGGAATATAAATTAATTTTAATAACGAGCAATATCGAATTAAAATTCTGCATTAAAGCTGCAAGATCATGCAACAGATCGAATTCCTGCCGGATCATGTTTCAGATCGAAATCTACAGGTTATCGTCTACTTACTGCGTTTAATTTCTCACTGTTTGGTCGTTGCTAACAGGTTTCACCAAGGAGTAGGCGACAGAAGAGCAGGATTGAATTATGGATAGATAGGATTCATGACTAGAATTGAGCTTGAAATGAATAGGAAATTAACTTATGCGTTTGATTGAAATGCGGGGTCGGTTATGGATTTCGGGTGTGATACGTCAATTGTGAAACGGAAAATGCAATGGTTTGTTCGTTGATTTGCCGAACTATCGCAGCACCTGTTCACCATCATTATCATTATCAATAATATTATTATCGTCAACGTCCAGTTCCATGATATCCATGATAGTATCTTCCGGTATCATTGAACCGGCACTCTGGATGCTCTGATAATTATCCGTCCCGTTTCCATCGGTCGTTGTTCCCTTGTTCACATCCAGGCAATCGTCGTGGGGCAATACAGTGTCGTTGACAGGCTCCGATATGGGAAAATTCTGCATTAATTTGAACCAGGGCAATGGCGTCGTGGTGCGATGCCAGAGATCGGAGGAGTGTATCGTTAGCTGTACGCTATGCTGCATGGCCCGCTGGCTGGTGGTGGGAATATCGTCATCGTTAATTGAAGTGTTGCTGTTGATGTCCATGTTGTTATTGTTGCCACCAACACCACCACCACCGCCCGCCTCATTACGATCCCCAACGCCGTCATGGTTGTCTTTGTTTTTGTTTTTCTTGTGTTCCCCTTCCTGTTTATTGTGCACCGTTATATTTAAATTTGCATCCTCTTTCGGATCCATAAATGTATAGGAATTCATACTCCGTGCCTGTTGAGTTACGCATCCGCCTGCGCCTGCAAGCTGTATTCTCTCCTGATCCTCCTGATGATTGAAACTGGTACTCTGCACATCCAACTCAATTATATCTTGTCCATCGTTATTTTTGTTCCTGGTGTCGTGTTCGCTATGATTATTATAATGGTGATGATGTTGATGTTGATGATGATGATGATGATGCCTATGACGATGGCTGCGATGGCTACGTTCTATGCGATTATTATGATGTTGATGATGACGACTGTGATCCTGATTAGCGTAATTGTTGCTGGGCACACGTGTTGCAGCATCGTCGCCACTCATATCCACTGCACATTCGTTTTGCCGCCGCAATCTGAGTATCTCTTTGGCCGTCTCAACATCCGTAATGGAGATGCAGTTCATCACACGTTGTGCTGCAATCAATTGACTACGCATCATGTTCTTGCTGGAACGCGAATTTCCATACTGCAAACGCTGCTGCAGCATTGAACGCTTGGCGATCTCGGGACTCGTCTGGCCGGTATGCCCGGACGTCGTATCGATGGGTACCAGCTGCGCGGCATATGAATGATTGCGATAGAGTATCGCTTCGGCGACTTCCTGTCGCTGGCGACGCTGTAGAATGCGTTCGACATTCGAACGAGATTGCTCATTGCCGTAGCTGATGCGGCGGGCAGCACGCTGACGTCGCTCTTGCGCCTCGCGCCGTGCTTCATCGGCGGCCCGCATTTTGGATGTGTTGCGTATCTCGCTGCGCAAATAGAATCCAGTGCCCGTCTCGGCCAATTGAGCATTGCGTCGCGATATCTCCTGACCCAGTTCGCGAGCGCGCTCTAATGATTCCAGGCGAAGTCGACGCTCCTGCGCCATCCGTGCCTCGGGTAACAGTGGCAACAGGGGCGCCGCCGGCGACCGCGCATGCACGCATTGCGCGCCGTTTGCTGGACCATGACTGGGCAGTTCGTTGATGTCATCGATTTCGCGAAACAAACGCTTTAGCCGCACCTGACGCATCTTCAGCTCAATGGTGCGATCGTTGAACTCCTGGATGCGTTCATATTCTTCGCGCAGCCGTTGCAGTTGCCCGTTGCGGCGACTGTTGTTGAAAATGCGACGATAATAGGGTGTTCGTTTGATTTGATACGACATCCTGCTGCTAGTGTGGCGGGGTAGGAGGACCTGAAGAGAAGAATGGTGAGGTTATGTTGGTTTTCTTGTTTTCACTTAATGTCAATGGTTAACTGATTTTTGTGGTTTTTTGGCGCTATTTTGTTGCACTAGAAAAATTTTGTACACTTCCTAAAAGTAAAAAAAAATTGTTTCCTCAAATAATACTGGAACGAAAATGATTTTTATTTGGGTTGCTGGAATATCTGCAATTGTTGAGAAAATACCAAACGATTTATCAATCAAAGCGACGCCTGCTCTGTCAAAAGAAAGGGACAGAAAGACAAAACAAATTCGAGTATTAAGGCTGGCGCGAAGCAGGCACTGGAATAATTTCCAAGCCTGGCACGGCGAGCGCAATTAACAATATGGCGGCATTTTTGTTGGCGGCTGCAAAATAATAAATTACACAACATAAATTAAAAATATGTTTTAGTTTAGTTTATTTTTTTAGCTAGTCTTTTTATATTTGTGAAGTGAAAAATTTGTTGTATAAAGCTATATATCAAGTCTGTTTTAAATGGTTAATAAATTCTTAGCTTAAACATAAAACATACAATCGACATACATACATAGTATTTTTGTTGCAGTTACACATGACATTCATACACGTAGTACGTTGAATACAATATTAAAAGCATATTTAACTAGACTAAGAAACCGACATCGTTGGCGACGTTCAACGTCGCGTCGACGTCATGACTTCCATCTCCTCCAGTCTACTTGGCAACCTTGGCCATCATCTTCATGAGTTTATCTTCGTCGGCGCCATTTACGTTGCCCAGCGTACGATTATTCTTGATAAACACAAATTTCGGCATGCTATTGACTCTGTACTTGTTCACCAGCGAGTCGAACTTATCCACATCGATTTTCAGCACAGTGACCCTGTCTTTATATTTGCGTGCCAGAGATTTCACCGTGCTGTCGATATCCTGGCAGGGACCACACCAAGTGGCGAAAAAGTCCAGAACAATCACCTTGTCGCCGGCTGCGTCAATGCGTTTATTGTAATCGTTCATGCTGCGCACGGAGGTCATTTTGTAATAATTTAGTAATTTGCGAGGTTTCTTTTTTCACTTTTAGGAAGATTGATAGATCAATTGATCACTTTAATTTTGCTTATAATGTGCGAATTGGTGCTACAGCACTGCTATTTATGCAGTGCCAGCGATTGGAAAGCTACAGTTGCGCGCCTAATCTCACCACAAAATGGCGCTCTACTAGTGCAAGTGCATCGTCCGCATACAACGGTAAATATCCCGTGACCTGGTGTTGCCACCTGTAGTTGCTGCTGTCAGTGTTGTCCAGTTGGATATAATGACAGATGCGACTATTTAATGTTAATAAATTGAATTAGTTAATTAATAATTAAACTAATATATATATAAATCCCAATATGATTTTAAAGTGATTAAAGCTTTCATTCAATATCGATAGATCATGCTGTTATCGTGCGGCGATAGGTAATTTAAATCCTTGGCGTACATCTCTAAACGGCAACGAATTCAAACCGAGCAACTGCGTCGGCAAAAAATCAGATTCACTCGAATCAAACGTCAAAATAGAAAAAAACCTTTTTTCGACATTCCAATTCTCAGCTTAACTAACTGTGAAGCAGTTTCGATCAAATTTTAAACCAACGCAACCGGTTAGTCATGGCGCATGTGGTGGTCAATAAGGACGACTTTGAACTGCAGTTGTCCAATGCCGGCGACAAGCTAATCGTCATAGATTTCTGCGCTAACTGGTGTGGCCCATGCAAGATCATAGCCCCCAAGCTGGAGGAATTGGCTGCCCAATATGCCGATCGTGCTGTTGTGCTTAAGGTGAATGTCGATGAGAACGAGGAAATAACCGTCGAGTATAATATTACCAGCATGCCAACCTTTGTGTTCATCAAGAGCGGTGAAGTGCTCGAGGTCTTTGTGGGCGGCAACTCGGACAAGCTGGCCAAAACGATTGAGAAGTATGTGAGCAATGCGGATGAGCAGGCCGAGCCGCCGTCGCCCCAAGTGACGGAGAACGCACCCAGCAATGCACCCAACGTTGGCTGTGAAGTCAACGCCGAGCCAGAGGAGCCCCACGATGTTGCCCTAGAGGTGCCGCGCGTCATGGAGCACTAAACTGAACAGAAGAATTTGAACCGGAGAACATTTTATAAAACACTTGCCAATTTATCTTGACACCAACAAAGACAACAAAATACTCTTCTCATACTGAAAACGCTTGCGTATCCCCTGTAGAAAATACAAACTAAGGTTCCAAATTTTTGTAAATTCACCATTAAAACGGACTCGTTGCCAGCCCACATGCATAGCCTAACGTAAACCTTGTTCTCTCTGTGTTCTTCAATCTTAATTAAGTATTGTGTATAGATCAGTGAATCCTATGGAACCAGCAAAAGAATACAATATAGGATCCTAAAACTTATATTCTCTAATAGATTTTTGCTTGGCTTCGTCTACAGTTTAAGAGAAACCAATATCATACTATCATATGTCATATAAAAGTTATATACTTTCGATTTCATATATATTTTTGTTTATTCTAATTATCTTTAAATTAGGATTGTTTAAAAAAAATTCGACGCTGCGCGAATTCGAATCTTTTGAGCCGCACAGCAATCGGGCGTCCTACTTTAACAGATGTCTGTACTCTATATATAATTATATATATATTTGTTAAGCCCCGAGAGTGAAAAAGAGAGAAGTATAATCGTGGCCGTCCCTCCTCTTCGTTCTACTTCTTGGCAAAGGTAATCTTCATAGCGTGCGTCGGGGTTATCTTAAAGCCCTGCAACGCCTCTTTGGCTGCATTGCTCTGCAGTTCGGTGGTGAACTCGACAAAGGCGATATCGTGCCGGTTGGGCACCAGACGTACTTCCTTGAAGCCGGGGAATTGATTGAACAGCATCGATAACATCATCTCGTTGGTCTCCTCGGGTAAATTGGTGAGGAAAAGAATTTGATTGGGCGGCTGCTCGGTTTGTGCATTCGAATTTGAGTTTTCCCCATTCGTTGGCTTCTTCTTCTTGTCCCTGGAAAGCAGTGATAAAAGAGAAAGAGTAAATATAACAATATGTTTTTAGCCAAGCTGCCTTTACGTACTTCTTTTCATCGGCGCCGGGTGCTGGTTTAGGCGGCTTGATCTTTTTGGGGCGCTCCTTGTAGGTGCCCTTCAGTTTGGCCACAATATCCGAATCGGTCTTGGCGTAGGCAATGCGCATGGGTTTGTCGTAGAATGGAAAGCCCTGCATGGTGCGCAGCGCATTGGAGGCACTGCTAATTTCTTTGAATATTACGAAGGCCTGTCCGCGCCTTTTCAGTGTTGTCATTGCCACAATATCCAGTATTTGGCCGAATTGTGAGAAGATGGCATACAGTGATTTCTTTAACTCATCCTTTTTGATCTTCTCGTTAAGATTATTGATGTAAATTGTTTGATTTGGACGTACATCCATTTTTGTTGACAATTTATTGCGGTAGAAAACTGATGACAGAAAAAAATGCTCGTTTTGGTTTCAGTCGAGTTAGTGATGGACAAAGCAAACGTTTTGCGACTGTCGCCATGTTTTGCCATGTACGGCGTATATCGATACATCGATAGGTCGTGACTGCGCGGCGATATATCGTTGCCTGGATAACACTTTTGCGATATATCGATATTAAGACAAGTTGTGCGTTTCGTGCTGTGATTTACTGTGCGGTCTATCGCGACGCTGATGTTGCGCATCAATAATTACTTTCGTTTTTGCCGGTTGCTTTTGCCATTCCTTCTGGCGTTTTGTTTTAATTTGCAAGATCTTTTGAGCGAACGATGCTGCCATTGGGAAATGATAAAAAAGATCGCTATGCCAAGTTGTCTTTCCTCGGCGAGGGTCAGGTAAGTAATAATTGCAATTTAATCGGCGAGAGCATAACATTTCAAGGTTTCCCTTTGTTGCCATTTAGTTCGCTATTGTTTACAAGGCGCGGGACATTGTAACAAGTCAAATTGTTGCTGTGAAAAAGATCAAAAAGGGATCCCGCGATGAGGCACGTGATGGCATCAATCGCACCGCATTGCGTGAAATAAAGATTCTGCAAGAGCTGCAGCATGAGAACATTATCGGACTGGTCGATGTGTTTGGGCGATTGTCGAACGTTTCGCTTGTTTTCGATTTCATGGACACGGATCTGGAGGTGATAATCAAGGATAACAAAATCATATTGACGCAGGCAAACATCAAGGCATATGCGATAATGACACTGCGTGGTCTGGAATATCTGCACGTCAATTGGATACTGCATCGTGATTTGAAGCCCAACAATTTGCTCGTGAATAGCGATGGCCTGCTCAAGATCGGTGATTTCGGCTTGGCCAAGAGTTTCGGCTCTCCGAATCGCATATTTACGCATCATGTGGTCACGCGCTGGTATCGTTCACCCGAGCTACTCTTTGGCGCTCGACAATATGGCACCGGTGTCGATATGTGGGCTGTCGGTTGCATTCTGGCCGAGCTTATGTTACGCATACCCTTCCTACCCGGCGACTCAGATCTGGATCAGCTGACGCGCATCTTCAGTGTGCTGGGCACACCCACAGAAAACGAATGGCCACACATTGGCAAACTGCATGACTATCTACAGTTCCGTCATTTCGTTGCTACGCCGCTGCAGAACATATTCACCGCAGCCGGCAACGACATGATCACCCTGATGCGTCGTCTCTTCGCTATGAATCCCCTCAGGCGTTGCTCATGCCGCGAGGCGCTCCGCATGCCCTATTTCCATAACAAGCCAGCACCGACAGTGGGACCCAAGCTGCCCATGCCATCGGCCATACTGGCGGCCAAGGAGAATGCCAATGCAGGCGATAAGCGGCAGCTGAAGCGCAAGCTCGTCGAGACGACCGTGCGCGGCAATTGTCTGCCCCAAAAGAAGAAGCTCATGTTCTAACAGTCAGAGAGGAAGAGTACGCACGCGCAGGGCTCAGGGATTATCTTTTGTTTCTATCTAGTTTATTATACTTAAAACCTACAGTTACCAATTTTTTTACAACAAATGCTAAAACTACAAAAACCCAAGGATACTGTTCGATCTTGAGGCGTAACTATTATATATGTATATGAGGAAAGGGTGCAGCTGTGCGGGGATATGTATGACCTACAATTCTTAAATTTTGGAAGCCATGTTTTATGATGCTTTAAAAATCTATCCATGAGCAAAATGATATTCCAAATGAAAATTGTTTCATTTTAGACGGAGTTGTGATTATCGAATGTCGAGATGGGTCTCAGGGTCAGGATCTGAGGATGTATGACGATCCAAAATTCCAAAATTTTGGGAAACTTATTTTTTAATGCAAAACCAATCTAGAGCTCAAACCATTTATAAAATGCTATTTCAAACGATAATCGGATGATTTTTGGCTAAGTTATGAAGGGTCCCTCAGGTTCCCTCCGGGTCAGGGTCTGAGGAAGCATAGACGATTCAATATTTCAAAATCTGTAGACCATTATTTTTGAATGCTGAATCAAAACCATTTACAAAACGAAAATCGGATGATTTTTGGCAAAGTTATGATGGTCGACAGAGTGGGATATATCTCTCTGATCCCTGACAGGGAGCATGTTCATCCAGGCTGGCGCTGAGCTAACAGTTGTCTGTCAACTTTGCCCGGAATTTGGCCCAGTTTGTAGACAAAATTTGTATCGAGTGTTTCGGCTAAGGATTATTTCGAATTTTTCGTTTGCTTTGGGTTGCGTCGGCGTCGACTGAAGCCGCAACCGGTGACGGAGCAGCAGGAGTAGGAGCAGCATGCCCAGAAAATTGTTAATTGGTTCACCTGCGGAGGATGAGGCAGCACGCCGGCTGCGTGCCGAGCTGCGCACTAGCTATGGCAACAAGCAGTCCATGCTGAATATCAATCGGCTGCGCAGTCGTTCCCATGCGCTGCCGTCGCTCGGCTGTGATGGCGGCACAACGGCTGCGCTGCGACGCATCGCTTCCAGTTTTGCGCATGTCAGCGATATTGATTGCGGCTCCTGTGCGGCACTGCCGCATGAGGATTCCGAGGATGATATGCGCGAGGAACTGCACGAGGTGCTCATACGCAGCGAACCCTTCAAGGCGGCAGTCGCAGCGGCTGCGGCCGGTACGACTGCAACCGCGGCAGCCGCAGTCACCGCAGTTGCTGCGCCTCCATATGCTGGCAGCAGCGCAGCAAAGCGATGGCGCGCAGGGCAACGTCGCGGCTATCATCACAGCGCCAACGACGGCGTCGATGCAGGCGCTGACATTATAACGCCGTCGCGTGCTGCCGAACGCTGGAATCAAATCGCATGCACTGTCTCTACGCTCTTCCGTGTGCGACGCTATCCGCACGCCAATCCGCTCTCCGAGCTGCGACGTCTGCGCGAGCAGCGGGATCTGCTCGAAGCGTTCACGCGTCCTTTTCTCTGCGAGGACGGTTCGTCGGCAGAGCGCCGTGCAACGACGTAGCGATGTAGCGACGCCGCGACGGCAACGTCAACTGGAAATCGCAATTCCCAAAGTAACAACACTGGACTAACCGCAGCGTTGGCAGCGTCAACAGCAACAGCAATAACCGATTTGGACCATTAAAATACTACTGGATTTTTATTTTTTTCTCTCAAATTTCATTCACATTTCATATTCGTTACAAACACTCGCACAAAGAATAGAACGTATTAGAACCTATGTTAAGTGCACTTGTCTTTCTCTCTTTTCGTTTGTCTCCACCTCCTTCTACTTCTGGCAATGAGCAGCACAGCTTGTTGTTTTCTCTCTCTCTCTCGCACGCTCTGGCTCTGCTAATAGCAGCGGCATCTGTCGCGCGGGCACTCCGATTTGTAATTGAGGCATTGATCCATGCAGTAAGTGTCAGCGCCCTCGCGTCCCTCGAGTTCACCAATAGCAACGCACTCCTGACTGCAGGACAGTGATAGATAGATAGAGAGTATAGAAGTTAGTTTAAAGGAACGATCGTCGATGCGTGCGCGAGCACGTCTGTCAGCGCACTAATTAGAGTTTGCTGCAGTGCGCTGCATTGTGACTGCATGCGAGAGCCTGCGTAGGCAATAGTAATAGCGCTCGTGTGAGAGCATGTTAACACTTGTGCAAAGTTGCCTGTTAGTGTGTTCGTGTGAGGCAGTGAGGAGAGAGTGCTTGGTTGGTTGTCCAATAGAGTGTATGCGTGCGCCCACCAAGTGAGTGTCTAGGAGAGCGTTCGTGTAAGTCTTACACGACATCCACGCGCTCGTGTGAGAGTGTGTGAGAGCGCGTAAGTGCGTTTCAATGCATGCCTACGCGGGCTTCGTTTATAGTGGTCGTGTAAGGGCGTCTTAAAGGATGTCGTGTATGGGTGTCGGACAGAGTGTCTATGAGAGCGTTCGTGTGATTTGAGAGCGCCTTTTACAGTGCTCGTGTGAGAGTGCCTAAGAGAATAACGTGTATGGGCGTCGTGTGAGGGCGCCTAAAAGACATCGTGTGAGGGCGCCCACTGTGTACTTACGGACAATGACATGCGGTTTCCGGGCAGTTGGGGGGATAGCGCAAACAGTTGATCTCGCACCAGTTATCGATGCCGGGCAGCGTGCGGAAGGGCGGCGCGCCAATGCATTTCTGATCGCTGTAAGAACAAGAATATTTATATATATATATAGAAGAGTGGTTCATATTAATCCTTGAGGTAAGCAAGCGTGACACTTAACCCTTAACCCACCACAACATACCCAATGGAGTTGCCACACAAACTGATTGCGAATTACAAGCGAAAACAGTTGGCTCTGAAAATAACCTCAGCAATCGAGTAGTAACATATGCGTAGAAATGAATAAAAAATCAAAATGAAAACATTTAAAAAAAAAAAAAACTTTGACCAAGTAGATCACTAGAATGACTCCGAAGAGAAACGTGGACTTATTAAAACGTCATGAGGAAAGGCGTCGTCAGTTGGCCGAGCTGCGTGTAACCTATGGCAATGCGCTCTCCGACACGAATCTGTCCAAGCAACAGTCCTGGACACAAGACACCGCCTACATTTGCCGCACCTGGGGACGTCAGTCCCATCCGTTCAGCTGGCAGCTGTCCACTTATTTTGGGTCCGGCAAGAGTGTGCCTCGTGCCGATATGGTGCTAGCCCGACGCTATAGTGCCCTACAGCGTCAGGCTCGATTGCAATCGAATTTCATGAATCACGTTATGCGGGTCAAGGCCGGCAAAGTGATCGCAGTAATAAAAAATTGAGAATATTGTCAAAAAGAACAAGTGCAATTTGAATAAATCTACTGATTCGTACAATCCATGTTCCTCGATTCTGTCTCTCAATACAGTTATCTATGAAATTGAATTCCTATAGTGTTACTATCGTCATTACGTCATTGTAGACCCTTCGAAACTTCCCCATTCAGTTGGCCTTGGAATTGCTTTCGGCTCATTTCAGTTTCCATTCCCGAAAGTCTACTTTTATTTGAACTCATTAACTAAGTTGTTCGGCTTTTAACGCTTATCGATACAAGCATATCGATGGTATTATATATTTAAGCATCAAAATTTATTTTACAAAAGCAAACAACAAATTTAAATTCGTTTTTATTCAAAACCAATTCGAAACCAATTGTTAATATCATTCGCCGTTGCTTTTATCTTTTTGAAAATCATATTTTACGCTCGTAATACCGTATTCGGTTGCAATATCTGACAAGAACGATTCAGCAAGAAGAAAAATAAGAAAATTCTCTAAAGGCATTTACTGTCAGCCGAGCCCAAGGATTATCAGTTCATTTTTAATAGAACAAGTCACACGTTTTTATATTTCGGATAGTGCCTATTTACCCGGTGTGAGCACATACCGACGCACACACTCGCATTACCAGACTGATCAAGGCTGGACACGCTTAGGGTCTATGTCGTGCTGAAGTGCCTTATCCAAGAAGTAGACGAAAGAAGAAGATGAATCGCACGCGACTTAGCGCAAATAGGCACGAACGGGTGCTAGATCAAGCGACAAAGACATCCTTCCCGCGTACGGAGGTGACGCAACGCGGCCCCATGAGTAAGTTAAGAGTCTAGTCGCTTGTTGAGAACTAGAACAATTCTAAAGGCCCCAACCCTAGATGCTTCGCTCCTGCGGCTTGCCTTACTTTCATTCCCACGAGCTTTTCCCTTCTGGGATCGAAGGAATCACTCATACAACGTTTTCCAATGCGATCCTAGAAGGTTTCCTTCTTATCTTATCTCTAAGCTTATCTAGCTTTCAATTCACTCCTACGAGTCTACAAGGTGTAGTCCTCTACTTGCCGAAGGTAATCTTCTTTTCTGTTTATTCCTGCGTTCCTAGGAAGTCTGCCTAGGTCTGCCTCCTACGACCCTAGAAGGTTTCCTACTTACCATTGTTTTAACTCCTACGATTCTTGATGATTTGCAACTTGCCGAAGTCTACTTTCTATCCGCTCTTACAATCCTAGAAGGTCTCCTAATTGCGGGAGAATACCTTGCTTGCTGTGCAGTCCGACGACCCTAGAAGGCATCCCAATTGCCTAAGATTACCTAGCTTTCTATCCACTCCTACGACCCTAGAAGGTTTCCTATTTGCCTTAGGTTACCTTGCCCTATATTCACTTCTACGACCGCTACCTGGCTTTCTTGCTTCTCCTAGGACCTTACTTGTTACCCCCTTTTTCTAATTGCCTTCTCAATGTTCTCTTGCATCTCGACCAGCCTCTCCAATGAATCGCACCAAGCGTTTACCCACAACGGCCAATAATCGACTTACAACGACGGTCTCCCCGTTCCAAGCGAGCGATGCTAACATGCTGCGACGCTCGACTAACTCGAAGCCTTCGTTCCTGCCACGCGTGGCGACGCTGGCGAGCAATCGACAACAGCAACAGCAGCAGCAGCAGCAGCAGCAGCAGCAGCAGCAGCTGGACAACAACAACAACAATAACAGAAACAACAGCAACAGGAACATCAGCACAAGGACAGCAATAAACGACCGCAACAAGCTACAGATCAAACCGCCGTGTAAGCTGCCCCTAAGTAGGCCTGGTGCCTCGGCTTTCCGCGAGGTGCAGGAACAGCAGCATCTGCTCAACGTACGCAATCGCCGCGACACGAGCAGCAGCAACAGCAGCAGCTGCAGCAGCGTAACCTCCTGCTACGATAATATCGGTCCCGGCGAGCGACTGATACGCGAGGGGAATCACAGTTTTGTGTATCTCTGCGAACCGATACTGCAGACGTCGCCGAAATTGTCGCCGAAATTGTCGCCGAAATTGTCGCCGAAAGCGTCGCCGAAGCTGTCGCCTGATGCAGTATCTGCCGCTCCTGCTGCTGCTGCTACTACAACGACTTTGGCGACAACAACATCGGCAACCGCGGCGGCAGCGTCGCAGCCCGAGAGCTTTTCGCTGAGCACGTTGGAGTCGCGTCTACAGGGTGTGCGTCAGAGGGAGCTGCATCTGCAGCAGTTGGCCATACAGATGAAGGAGGGAAATATGAATCAGAAGTCGCAGCGTGGCGACGAAACAATTGAAGACACGTTCGATACGAACGAACGATGCCAGCCGGCATCGGAAGATCTGGGTTCGTTGATCGGAGCAGCTAACGAGGATGAGATCGAGGAGCTGATGGCACAGCGTCGCAATGGAGTCGAGCTCGTATGCCAGAACATACCGACGCTACAGCGTGAGATACGTCTGTTGCAGCAGCTTGGCGAACAGCTGGAGGTCACGTTGCGTGCGAACCTGATCTCGTCGAGCACCTCGATGGAACCGAGCACGGGCTATCATACACCACGATCGGGCTATGTGAACATGCCGTTGCCCATTGTGCATCTGGGCTGGCGACGCATCCAATTTGTGCACTGGTCCTGGCAACGCGGGCAGCTCAAGCATCGTTTGCTGTGCATCGGTTTCGTGCAGGAGTTTCGCATCGAGACGAAGACGCTCACCGAGCTGAAGACCGGCGATGAGACGCAATCGTTCTATCTGCCGCTGGCCGAAGGCGGCGGCCTGGCACGCACCTCGTTCCGTCAGCTACGCGAGAATCCCAACGTGCTGCTCCGTCAGTTGCGTCCGCTATCGCCTTCCGTCTCGTTTAATCTGCTCGAGCAGGACGCGATGTTCTTCAACAGCATCCTGGATATGCATCTACCGCGCACGGAGGAGGAGTGTGCGGGCAGGCTGCTAACGCGGGTCTCGGGCGGCGGTGCCAGCGCTACCGATGCTGTCGACAAAAGCGATGGAACGATGACCCTGGGCAGTTTCCTGCTCAGTTCGCCGCGCATTAAGGATGCACTGGTCGACTGGTTGATACCCACAGTGCATAGTTCGGTGCATGCCACAGTGCAATGCGAGCTGCCGGAGCAGCTACCACGCGAGGCCAACTCGAGCAAGTTGCGCTTGCGTCCGCACAGCCAGACAGCGTTGCGCTGGAAGCGTCCCAGGGCGAATCCCGGCGTGGGTTTGTTCCGTACGCAGCGCTCGGCGATCAGCACACGGCCTGTGGGACCGCTTAAGCCATTGCCGCAGGAGCTGGAGACGCAAGTGCAGACACAGCTGCTCAAGACGGTGCTGGTGGGGATCGTGCAGATCGCGGTGTTTCTGGTGCTTATCATGGCGTTCACATATCCGGATGTGCGTTGCTGAGCACGTAATAAACGGGACGAACTTCAAGGACGGATGGGAAAGGAGAAGGAGATTGGGAGGAAGTGCAGGAAGGAAGAGAAATGAATTAAGCTGGAGCTGGAGTTGAAGAGGAAGAGGAAGCGGAAGAGGAAGAGGAAGCTAAGGAAGGAGCAGGACAAGAAACTAGGGAAAGGAACCAAGGAAGGAGCAGGAACAAGCGCTGGAGCAAGGGAAAAAGATGAATGGGAAAGAGTAAAGGAAGGAAGGAAGGAAGAGAAATGAATTAAGCTGGAGCTGGAGTTGAAGAGGAAGAGGAAGAGGAAGCTAAGGAAGGAGCAGGACAAGAAACTAGGGAGAGGAACCAAGGAAGGAGCAGGAGCAAGCGCTGGAGCAAGGGAAAAATATGAATGGGAAAGAGAAAAGGAAGGAAGGAAGGAAGAGAAATGAATTAAGCTGGAGCTGGAGTTGAAGAGGAAGAGGAAGAGGAAGAGGAAGCTAAGGAAGGAGCAGGCCAAGAAGCTAGGGAAAGGAACCAAGGAAGGAGCAGGAACAAGCGCTGGAGCAAGGGAAAAAGATGAATGGGAAAGAGAAAAGAATGTATGGGATTATATATAAGAAAGAGAAATGAAGGAGCTCTACGAACAGGAGAAGGTGCTGGGGGAAGATGGATGGAAAAAGCAGCGGAAGAGGGCACAGGAGCCGGCCCAGATTGACTGAATGCGGGAAAGGGGGAGGAGCTGAAGAATGGAAACATAGTTGAATTAGAGAATAGGGGAAGATAGATAAAATGGGACATTTGAGGGAAGAAGAGGGAGAAGACTTGCCTGTGGATTAGGAAGGAAGATTTGGGAACATTTAAAGATTATTCGATCAGAAGGATTTCAATAAGGACACCGCGGAAACTGCTGGAGCTGAAGGGGGGGTTGTGCAGTACGAGGAGCATGTTGAGCGGAACGACGCCTTCCTCGCCTTCTTCGCCTTCTTCCCTATCGTCGCCTACACCAAATGTTTGATTTTAATAACCAAAGCGCCGAACGCCAGAAGAACACTCACAAATGATTTTATTCTTTATTTTTGTTTTTGTTTTTCGTTTTGTTTTCAACCTTATCCTTAATCTTTTCGCATTTCATTTTCTTGTCTATCTTTCGTTTTGCGATCTCTCAGCAAATGGCGAATGTTAATAAAATTTGATGTGTCGTATCGAAAGATAAAGTCGCAGGCAGCTTTACTTTACTCACCTGGTGTGGGTCACGACTGTGACTGTGTGCTTGTAACTGTGACTGTCACAGTTTTACTGCGATTTCGACTAGTACTACGGGGCGTTATTT
Source organism: Zaprionus inermis (assembly GCA_018151445.1). Lineage (NCBI taxonomy): Eukaryota > Metazoa > Arthropoda > Insecta > Diptera > Drosophilidae > Zaprionus > Zaprionus inermis. The sequence continues at coordinate 1,011,342 of JAECXD010001052.1, forward strand.
ATACAGTTAATTTTTGACTGACAGTAACTGCGATCTTCACAGTCACAGTTCCCGGCTGTGCCGTGTAGTCAATGCCAGCACCACTCTTATAGCTATTATTGTCTGCTGTGAAACGGTTAACCGTTTCGTGCCACACCAACAAAGCGTTACGCAATAATAGACCATATTTTATATTTTTTGTATGTTTTTCCATGTTTATTTTGAAGCAAATTTTATTTATATACAGCTAATGTGTGTGCTTGTGTAAGCGTGTGTGTGTGTGCGTGTGTGTGTGTGTTTGCGTGTGTGTGTGTGTGTGTGTGTGTGTGTGTGTGTGTGTGTGTGTGTGTGTGTGTGTGTGTGTGTGTGTGTGTGTGTCTGTGTGTGCGTTACCATAACCATTTAGCTTGAAAGTACTTAAAACTATAGTTTACAGTTGGCCTTTACCCGTTTCGGTATGGCCTTTACCCGTTTCGGTAAGCGGTTTTTTTTAAATTTACTTAGCGGGTAAGCGGTTAAGCGGTTGGACGCTTGCGTTTGCGCGCATGCCGCGTGGCATTGCTAAAGTGGGGAAGGCAAAAGTTAGATATGTGAATTTTTCTAAATTATTTTTCAATTGGTTTCGAGTTAAAGCTGAAGAAGCTATAAAAAAGCGAAGAAAGTAAAAATAACAGAAAGAAGAAGGAGAGCAGAAAGTGGAAAATAGTAGGGGAATCGGTAATTTTCGACAAATAGAAGGCAGCAAAGGCAAGAGAGAGAAAGAGCGAGAATTGGAGCCGAAACGAAAGTAGACGAAAGGGTTTTAGCGGTTTTTTTAAGGTAGAGTAAAACGATTCATACTGGTTCAAAAGCAGGCTTAGATATTTACAAAAATGTACATGTGTGCGTACGGTACGAGTGCAAACGGTTATGAACCGGTTATGAAGCGATTTGAAGTGTATAAATATAATTGAAATGATAAAAGTTTATAGAGTGATTTCCGGTTAAGTAATGGACTTGAACCGGTTATGAAACGGTTATGTTTAGTCAATAAAACTGGCAACTCACCGCACAATCAGTGGGAACACATTGTTATCTTCAGGCGCACGATAATCGCGATAGTAGAGCAAATATGGCGAACGATTATTGATGAAAATGGGCGGTACACCGCCTCCGGTATTCGAAATGATCGCAATGTCCGCACAATTGCGGAAGGTCTCTGTCGTTGGAAAACCCAGAGACATTATCGAGACAGTTGGAGAGTAAACTAAACTAAACTTACCCGCCTTGCCGCAACCCACAGCTTCGGTACCGTTCGAACAGGTACCCCACATATTTGCGGTATAATAGGTCCATTGCAGGACACACTGCGTGCAGGTGACATATGGAGGCAGGCGTACGCGATAGCGAAAGATGTCCTTCTTCTTGGTATCACGTGGTATAAGGAAACGATGCTCCCGACTGCCCGAAATGTACAGCGGATAACGATCGAAGCAATCCTGTGTCGCCTCCTGTCGCGGATTGTTGTTCGGGCATAGGAAGATCTCGAAACGACCGTAATGATTGGCAGTCAGCTCTACCTCCACTTCGATTTCCTGGCCAGCTGTATAGTATCTGGAAATAATACCCTTCGCATATTCGCCGCCCGCCTCATGCGGTCGCGGTGACTTGACGTGATAAGCATCGCCGCAGACACCGCAACGTCCGCTGTTCTGTTCCCATTGTACCGCATAACCACCGCAAAACAATTCGTTGTCATTGTAATTCACCGGATTCGGATAGCCAAAACGCCACATGGCATTCCTTGCCGGCGGATCCATCAGACGACCATGGCCCAGCGCCGTGGGCAACAGGCAAGTAGTCTGTGCGCCACACAGAGAGAGAGAGAGAGAGAGAGAGAGAGAGAGAGAGAGAGAAAGAGAGAGAGATCGGTTAGTTAAACTCGGAGTAGATGTTGTTGTTGCTGTCGAAGCTACTCACCAGTCCCAGGAGGAGTATCGTGTGCATTGCGGCGTGGCCAGACAAAGGTCGCAGCAGCATCTGGATGGAAAGGAACATAAATTTGAATGCATTTGCTGTCAAAACGGGTTACGGACAGGGTAGACACAGTGGGCAGAGTGTGATGAAAAAGTGTAGAAAAATTTGACTCAATTTTATAGCACATGAAGTGACTATAGGTATATAGCAAAGCGTTGCTCATCTCTGGTGAGGTTTAGTTTAGAGTTACTTATTGAAAATCTTCTGCATGGATTTAAGATTTTATAAAGCTGTATAGCTCATTATGATATAAGAACAATTTAATATGAAATGTTGATTGAATTAACTTTGCGAAAAATATATTTCTAGCTTTACTTAAGCTGAAAACTATAGTAATTTAGTATAGATATATAATATATAACAAATTATATAATAATTTAACATGAACAGTTTGCTGAATACATTTTCCAAAAAATATGTTTACTTAAGCAAAAAAGTAGAGTAATTTAAATATTTATTCAAATATTTAAATTTGTTCATTAAAAAACAGTTGCTTGTAACTTTAAAATGAGATTCTTCTTAAGCTTCTTTTACCTCTAAAATACTTCTAATTTTTCCCAAAATAAATCTCATATTATATCACTCATTCTTCCTGCACATCAGCAGCTTGATTTTTCACCGCCTTACGCTTGTTTTGTGCCCACTGTGCGTTACACTAACCATGTCAACTTGCAAGGACGTCCACCTGATCTGTTTTTATATAGGGCCTGCCTTCTTTGTTTTTTTCCTTTTTTACTTTTATGGCTGTCTGAGCGTAGTAAAAGGTTGGGGGGGGGGAACTGTCAATGCCCGCAATCAGTTTATATATCTTATTTTAATTATAATTTAAATTTTGTTTTCTTTACTTTTCGTTGTGGTTTTTACATTATTTCTTGATGCCCTCAACTAGTTCACGCACACCTCGAAACTTGCTGCCAAACGGGTTTCTGCTCGTCCCTTCCCCCCCCATCAATCGCGAGGGCAGTGTTGCCACTGGACCCAACACGTTGTCCGCGTGGCGACCTCTGGACCGGCCCCCTCATTGAATCGATCGAGTCTAAAAATACGCACAAAATTTTACTCGACCTTACATCAGATATGCCATCAGATATGTATGCAATTTCAGGGGATTATATCATAAACTATGCGAAATAGCGCAAGAGATTGAAGAGGGGGAATAAAGAGAGGAGAGAGAGAGAGAGAGTGGAAGAAAGAGAGTGAAAGAAGCAGAGCTCGCATGAGGCATTGACTTCTCGTAAATGTTTTTATAATTAGTCCAAAAAAAAATAAACAAAAAACCGCTGGTTGTTTGCATCGATTTGCATAAATTCTCCAGTCTCCCGTGATAAGCGATGCCGAAAATAACCCAAACGATCATAATTCCGCATTAAGTTAAATTATCTAGCTGAAACTTTGTTTACAAAATGCAGTGGAACTCTGTTTGATTAAGAACTATGCAGCTGAAACTTGCGAAATAACTAGAACTATAGTTTTAAAAGCAGTTAATAATAGAAGATTCTAGGATTTTAATTTTTACAGCATTACCCAACAGATCTCAGCCTCTCTTTGAGCTAGGTTGCTTAAATTTGATTTACAGGCAGCTACGCTTTGTATATAGATTACTATAAAGTTCAGATAAGCTTAACGTTTCAGAGCTCGAAGTTATAGCCAAGAAATAGCTGGATCTAGGCAACTGACATGTGTGAAAAGTTGAAATTTGGCAGGTGAACTCGCCTTGAGGCAGCTGTCAACCTTGCACTACTTTCAAGTTCCCCCTAATCGTTACCTTCAATATAAAGTGAAAGAACGGGATTAACTTGATGAAATTTGATAAGCTGCCGCCTTTAATCGACTTATGAGCTTGGCACATCTTCTGGGACTGTGAAACTCAAGCTGAAATGAACCGTGCCTGCGGGTTGAGCAACCTTTGAAGTGCCCCCGGTGCAGCACCCCTTGATGGTACGGTGCAGTCAAGCAGACGAGCTTACAGTTGGCTAGAAAAACAAATCAATCAAAGGCGCCTGGCTGACTGGCAAATTAGAGCCTGCCAGTTGGCCTTTTGTCCTGCTCGTACTCCTACTGCTACCCGGTTGTTTGCCATAAGTTTTGGCTTGTAATTAGGCATGGCGGCTCGAATTTTAATTGCTGCCCAAAGGGGGGAGGATCCTGGGCTGGAAATCAATAAGCTGCCGCAGCCGCGCAGCCTGCCTCTGTATGAGTGTGTGCAAACAAGTGTTGAATGAGCGTGTTGCATGCTACGCAGGCACCGCACAAAGCGTCAAGTCAAGCCGTACCCGACTCGGGGGCCAGGCGAATTAAAAGCGCAGCCAAGTGGCCGATTAAGTGCGCTATAAATTTAGCGCAGTGTAGGTTTAAAGAAGCCAAAGTAGTAGAGCTGATACTATGGGGTTAGGCAAGTCTTCATAAATAATAAAGCTGTATACAGACCAAATTTGACAAGTCTACCTTGCAGGGTGCCAGAGTTCTAGTCGATTTACTCAGACTACCTTGTAGGCCGTCAAATATTCTCAGAGTAGCTTGTTTAAAGCCTGACATCTAAACTATTTGTTAAATGCAAACTTAATTTAATTGCTGCTACCTCTGTAGGGTATTTCCACGTCGCGTGCTGCCTTGCAAGGTCCTTGCGACGGCATTTAACATAATTGACAGCTAAATTAAAATACATGAAATTTTTTCGTGCCTTTTTTTGGCTTGAACGCCGGCGTAAAGCTGAAAATCATTGCCGAAATTAAGTTGTAAATTAAGCAAATTGTCGAAGTAGCTATGCTACCAGAGGTACTTGTTTTGTTTTTGGACAGGCTTAAATTTATTGTTGCCTCACGCATTGTCGCGTTTTTTTCGGCAATTCGTTTTTTTTTTTTTTTTTTTTTTTTGTGGTTTCGCAATTGACAAGTCCCGATTTACATGTTGGCCCAAATGTTATCAACTCTTGCGCAATGCCAGACCCGGAGACCTTCACTGGTCACTCGGGGCTGGCAGCTTGCAGCTGGCCAAGATATATATATAGATATAGATCAAGATGCAGTATAGCTTACTTTTGTTAAGGATTTATCAAGTTGTCTAGCTGAAATAGTTCGAGGACCAAAGGTTCTTAGGCATCTTACATTTACAGCTTTTCAGGCACTTTATTACTACGATTACGCCTAAATTTCGACAAGTTGTGTAGAAATGAAACATATATCTAGCACATAAATTCGATTTGAGCTAACTTATCGGTTTACTGACTTATCACACACCAAAACAGTTCGTAGAACGTCTCATTCGCCTCACGCTCCCGTTCTTCTGTCTATTTTGATAGACACTTACAATAGTGTAGAATTGTTTAATTTATGTTGCCTTTATTAATGAGCTTAAAATGTCCATTAGTCGATCGCATATAAATACCACGAAATGCAAATTCGGAGCAAGAGGAAGACGCGAAAAAAACAACTTGAAGAAAGAAGAAGATTTTGTTATTCTATTTCGATTCTTTGCGCATTAAATTGTGCCAATTCTTGTGCGCGCGGGCGTCTTTCTCTTTTTCTCGTTTGTTTTTATTTTTATTTATTTATTTTTTTCTTTTTTTTTTGGTATGTTCGATAGTGAAGAAACCGAGCCCAATTAGTGGGCCGTACAATTAATTCGCCCGTGCCAAAAGAAAAGAAATTGATGAATAATGCGACGCATCGGCAAAGAATCAAAACATATCCAAGATTTTTACTCCAATTTGTAAATGAGTTTGCAACCTCGAAATGAACACATGATATACCCCTAAATAGAAGTCCAATTCTTTTTATTATAAACTCTCTTTGTCTTCACGAAAATCGAAATCAATTTGTCAAAAAATCGTGACTTGCTCGCGCCTAACGTTATTAGGCGTGATTATTATTATGCGTATATCGTGATTATTATAATTATTTATTCGTTTCGATTCTTCTCCGGTTTCGCACACGTACAACATGTGTTTCTGCCCACAGTAAGCTGCTTTTGTTGGCGCCGCGATTTTGTAGTATAATAATAATATATGTATAATGTATTGGAATCGGTTCGCAGAGCTTGGAGAATGTAGCTATGGTATTTTCTTTGTTCTTGAATACGTTTTAGTCTAATAGAACTCATTTAGTGTATAATTTATGGAAGAAATATGACTCTAGAAAGGTTTTTTGATCTTAAATGATCTTAAATCTATTTACAGATCGTTTAGTTGCATTTTCAAGTTCTTCTTTTTTTAAACGATTCATTTACTGAGCTCATATATCAACATATTATTTGTATCGTATTTCAACGTATTTTATCAAATTTGTAATGATCAGTCTAATCGATTTACACTCAAAATTCCAGCTGATCACGATTTAATTGATTGATTCCACTCTAAGACCTTCTCCGTTTGGCATTTCAACCCAGTTTCTAAGCCCTTCTTGCAACGGTTTGAAACGCGTGCAAATAAAGCTGTCACACCGAAACTGTGCTGGCTATTGACTCGACCGATACAGGCATATATATATATATATATATCTATATATATAGTAGTATGTATAGAGCTATATGCGGATCACGTAGAACGACGCTACATGGCATGGAATACCCATCAAACATGCGTAAATTTTATAATCAATTCGATTCGATTCGATGTCGATCGATGATCGGTATGGTTTGATCGGTCGATCGATCTGAAAGAGCCATCTATATGGTAGCTACATGGTATCAATTCAAGGCGAAAATGTGTCAATGTGTCAATTGAGTTTTTCTTGTTTGCCAAAAACCGCAAATAAATTTCAAGTGTGTGCAACAATTGCCAATTAAAGTGTTAGCAATAGAATTTAATTTATTTAAATAAAATGAATGAAGAGTTGTGGGTTGATAGAGCGCCAGATATGCTGTAAAATTGGACTACTTGATGTTATATTTTGAGAATAGAAGATTCTGTTGAAATTCATAGTGATTGCAGAAAATTTATTTCCTGTTAAAATCACAAGTAAGCTAGACAAATTGGGCATATATTTGCTTTCTGAAAGTTGGTAAATTTTTTTAGAAAATTTAATGCAGTTAGTATATATCGTTTTCAGTTAGTTTGAGCTCTCCAACACAAGTAGGAACTGAGTTCCTTGGGGTTAGAATGTGTTTAAAGTGTTTTCCCCTAGATATTTTCTAAACATCATGAAAGTAGAGATTTGCAGCATTCACATTGTCTTTAAATCTACAGGGTATACTACATCTAAGCTACTCATAATCATTCGCATTTGATTTGAATAAGAATTTCCGTTTTAATTTGGTTTTAAGCGTTCTGAAAAAAAAAAAATTAATTGCGATCAGACAAAGTGCTCGACAGGCGTGGGAACAAGCGTGCCAAAACTCTGTGAGGGGGAACTCTGGACCAAATCGTACAACCAGTTAAATGAGTTGTCGTTATCGTTGTTGTTGTTGTTGGAGCTGACCACAATTGATGAGCCTGGTTGGTTTAACGGGTCTGGCGTCTTGGGTTGGGGCAATCCTTTCCCACTTTTGATACTCAACGTGAGGTTTTACTTTCAATGAGATGCAGCGCGATAACTGGAACTTAAAGATCGTACGCTCAGATTTAGCAGAGTAAGTGGGGGCACAATGCAAGGTCAAAGTCGGATTGGAATCGAGGGGTACGAGGGGTAACAGTTTCGGTTGCCAGCTTGGATTATCGAGTGGGTTCCTGATTAGCTGATGGGTAATTCGAAGTGCTTTGATTCGACAGAAATTTAATATATAGGCATATATATTCATGTTGAATCGGCTGTATATAGTCTATGCAGCTTTTTCAGATCTAATTCTTACTAAATCTATACTATTTCTAGCTTTCAGTCTACACAGTTTATGTTTAAGTTGATTACACAAAAATATATAATATATATGCATATATATTCATGTAGAATCAGCTGTATATAGTCTATGCAGCTTTTTAAATATAATTACTAAATCTGTAAAGTTTCTAGGTTTTAGTCAACAAAATTTAAGTTTAAGTTGAAATTGTTTTTATTACAACAAAATCTAAGATATATATGCATATGTATTCATGCAGCATCGGCTGTATATAGTGCAAGCAGCCTAACTATACTTCCTACTAATTTTGAAATATTTCTAGTTTTTGGCTTACGAAATTTAAGTTTTTTCGATTTCCAAATAAATTGTATACAATTTTCGTTTACTTTCTACAATTTCCCAACTTTAATTTTCGATTTCTTCGCAAAGATAATGCAATAATTTCCACTGCACTGAGAAAGTAAGACCTACGAATTTTTTCTTGCGCAATACCGCATAAACATTTCCCGAATAGGCCAACTGAAAATCGAAAAAAAAAAATAAAAAAAATACTTTTGCTTTCTTTACAAAAATGTGCGACCAAAATCGGGTGATTCGTGCAGTGTACCCCCTTCCGCTCCCCCCCCACATATCCGCGACGTGTGGTACATAAATTGATTAGTTTTTTTTTCTTGGGCGTTTTGTAGGTAATGCGATTATCGATCGATCGTATTACCAATTCGGCTTCTGGCTAAAGTCTTTGACTCAGCTCGGCTCAGTTTAATTAAACTTTTTGTTTTTGTTGTTGCTGTTGTTGTTGTTGTTATTGTGGACAATTAATCAGCTCATTGAAATGCAGAAATCGCAGTACGATTCACTGCGTCATGAGGCACATAAAACCGAATGTGCCCGGCCCCAGCGCGCTAAATCGTAAACCCCAACGAAGAAGCAGAAGACAATACTAAACGTAAATGCCGTAGGATAACAGAAGTGTAGCTGCTTCGACTGCGGAATACCCAGTAACAAGTTATTTGATCTTGATGAAATTTAGCAAATTGTTAAATAAGGGGTGTAGCTATATTATAGTAAAATTTGTATGATCTAGCTTATCGAGCAACCGAGGTATGCGACTTGCAAATACACTTGGGCTTGTAACTCAGGCGGTAGTGCGCATATTTTAGCAATAAGAAATACGCTCTTAAGGTATACTCATGTAGAGTATATTGTTCAAGTTTCATAGTTCAAGCTGCTATACTTGCTGAGATCTATTAAATGTCTTTTATATACTCTACAATTCCCACTCAAGCTCTTCTACACTGGCTACAATATTGTATGTGTAGCGGGTTCTATTTACTGCAGTAGTTATTGGGCATACATGATGTTTGTAGCATGTCTCCCTACTCCCCTCCCCCCTTAAACACTCTCTGTGCATCGTGGCCAGGTAACTCTTTAGTATGCCGCTCGTGTGGGGCCCCAAAATGCGTTGACTTTGAACGCTTTTGACAGTCGGTCCCCGCTGCCCGCCAAAGGCAATCGCATTTTCAGAGTTCCAGAATTGTTCAGAGTTGAATAACAGAGTGCAGGGAGATACACCGTTTATATATATATATATATTTATTTATTTTGTATAAAGCAACAGGTGTTTGCAGTCAAAAATTGCGCAGAAAATCCATTAAATAAACAAACAGTTAATTAAAAAAATCGAATTTGGATAGAGGAACATTAAAAAAAACATTTTCAGGGTCAGATTTTTATGTTTTCCTTAAGTTTTTTTTTGATTTTTAATTATGTTTAGATGATTTTTAATATTTAATTGATTTTTAGCTACTATATAAATTATATCATTTTTGCTTTTAATTTTCCAACACACTTTTTAAAACTTTTCACAGATTTTAGACTGCGTTTTTTTTCACTTAAGCTCAATATATTTTAGAAATACCTTAAAATTACTTTTATATATTTTCCAATCTTCACACATTTTCAAAATTTTTATACAAATCTTATGCAATTTACCTGAAGAACAGCCAAAATTCTGTATGCCGATATCGTGATTTTTGCACTTTTCGATATGTTTAGCACTTTTTGCAGTTTTGAAAAAAAATTCAAAATTTTTGTCGCAAAAAAAAAAAAACAGAAAATGATTCAACACGCACGGAACGCAACGCGGCAAAGTGTAGGATACGATTTCCTTGGAGTCGAACTGTCACTGGAATATGCGAATTGGAAATGTGGGAATTGGAATTGGGTAGTTGGTGCGTTGGTTTTGTGTGTGTGTGTATGGCGCGTGCTTTGCGTTCGCGCAGCCGCAGCGTTCTGAGTTCGTTTGCCGATTTGCGCTCGAATTTCAATAGCTTCAACAACGTCGACAACAACAACTAAAACAACAAGAACAGCAGCAGCAACAGCAACAGCAGCAGCAGCAGCGGCAGCAACAGCAGCAGCAGCAGCGGCAGCAATAACAACAACGGGAGCTACAGTTAAAGTAAATACGCTTCCGAGTCCCGTCTTTATTTTTAATATCGATACGATGCGTCGTCGTTGCGCGACGTTGACTGAAGCGTCGCGACGCCAGCCCTGCCATGGCAGCGATCGCGGCCTCTGTCGCCGCTGCTGCCGCTGCTTTACACACATGCTACGCATGCGCAATGCGTCGGTGTTGGCGTCGACGCTGACGTCGCTGTCTGCTGCGCTGCTGCTGTCGACGCCACTTATGGGCAACGGAGATGAGCGCAACTGCGACTGTGACTTTTGCACGTTACAGTTACAGCTGCGCTCAGCGCGCTCTCCCTCTCTATCTCTCTCTCATGCTATGAATATGCGGGTCAAAGTGAATGACAGGATTAGCGCATATCGATATGAGTCGCGTGCTCATTACATTTAATTAGCAGCTATCGATAGTTGCGTGGGCAGGGCAAAGCCCTCTGCAATTGCAACTATCGATATGGATCGCTTTAGTAAATTTCAGCAATCATTACTAAGCACTAAGTTGGCCGCGCTTAAAGCTTGCAGTGTGTTTTTTTGCATGCATGTAAATCTTGTGCAAAGGGTATATTAATTGTGAAAGTGAAATTTTATGCTGCTAAATATGTGAAAAATGAAAATGTATTGTATATATTGAGAAACACAGTAACAGGTGAGTGAAGCGCGCATATCTGGTAGGAATCTTGCACATTGTTGCTGGCTTTTCTACGCTGCACGCACGCTGCTTCGCTCAGGGAGAGAGAGCAACGAAATGAAGAGCGTCGTTCGCTCTCTCTTCGTGCGTAAGTTTGTTTATGCACTTGCAAGCAAGTTTTACGCATAGGCGAAAAGTAGTTAAAGCTAAGAGAGCGTAGGGCGCAGCAAGTCGTGGCGTGCCGAAGTGCAGAGAGAGAGAGAGAGAGAGAGAGTTGTGCTGAAGTGCAGAGCGGTGCTTGCACATAGCCCTGCGGCGCAGTCGCCATGTGCGTGCGTGTGATTGTGCGTGTGTATGCGTGCGTATTGGAGCCTCAGCCCAAATCTGTCAGTTTCGGCTAATTGCGCGACTGCGTAGACTGATTAATCATCGCAGCACAGACGCTCTTGCACTCGCACTCGCTCACACACACGTAACAGTGCACAGTGGTGCCTGTTACGTATGCCTAAAGGGCAAACACTTACACGGTTACTGCGATAGCCTTGGCCAAGTATTTCCGCCTGCTAAGCCGCAGGCCGAGGCGTGCTGACAGAGGCGTGTTGACAGTTAGTCAGCAGCGCAGAGGCGTAGTCAGTGGGGGGCATTTACAGAAGGAGAAACAATTTTTTTTATTTTCAGCTTTATTTTAAATATATTTTATAGCATATCCCCTGGGCACCCTTTACCGCCACCCCTGCCGTCTGCGTGCGTTATTTATGTCGCAAATTTGTGCCTAAGCTCGCACTGATTTTGATTTATGTCGTCCACTTGGAGTGCTGAATATGAAATCAATAGATCGATTCGGGCCTGTCGTCATTTGCAAATTGAAATCGTGACTTGAAGCTTTAGATAAGGTGGCACGACAAAGGTAATGTTGGTCTAAAAAAAAAGAACAAGAAGAACTAGACAGGGAGAGAGAGACAGAGGGCGAGAGAGAGCAAGAAAACCAGAAATTGCGTGTCAGTTCAATGAACCGTTTGCGGATCAATTCGAATGACGCGCCACGAAAATGTTATAAAAGTGTTAGAACTGTTCTACGCGCCGGCTGCATGGGCAGCACTGTTCGCAACAGCTGAGCGCATATATCGCTCGCACTGCGCAGGACATGCAAATGCGTGAGAGTGTGAGCGAGACAGTGTGCTTAACAGCGCGCGAGAGAGCAGCGAAAGTGAGAGCGGGCAAGTGGTGGGAGAGAGTAGTGCAGGCAGGGAGTGGGTGAGAGAACGCGCCACCTCCCCCAATAATGCTCACATGTTTCGAACGTCGCGACAACGTCGACGTCGACTTCGACGTCAACGACGATGACTAACGCCATTTGCTGCTTGCTCCGTCTGCGGCATGGTATGCTCTAGACTCAACTCGCCGGGACTCGCCGCGACTCGACCTGCCGCGAAGACTTCGCCTGCGACTTCGACTGCGACTTCGGCTACGGCTCCAGCTACGGCTACGGCATGCGTTCCGCGTGTCCAACTGCCTAATATGCATGACTTGGCTAAAAAGCGTGCTGGCGGCTTTTGGGACAGACGATTTGAAAAATTCTTTTTGCCCAGAAAATTCATGCGGGAAATGTTCAAAGCAAAAGGGAAAGTGGCGTAGAAACTCTGCCAGTTGTAGGGGTTATGGGTGGTGGGGGGGGGGTAGGTAGGGGTAGAAGCAGTGGGTGTATTTATGTGTGTGGAGCGAGAGTGAATGAGTGGGAGAATGCGCCTAGAAGAAACGATTAAAAGAAGGCGGCATTGGCGTACTGGCAGCAGCGGGATAAGCAGCATAGAAGTAGCAAGGGGTGTGTGCACAAATTTGAAGTAAACAGAGTAAAAACGGGAGAACTTGGTAGAAACAATTAAAAGATAAGCGATTGAGAGTGAGAGTGACAAAGGTTAGTAGAAAAGGGAAATGAAAGTTGGCAATGGCTGACAGAAAGAAGAAGCATAAGAGTGTATAGCTTGGGAAGTAGAAGAATTTCAGAAATAAATATATAAAGGAATACTGCGATTGAAAATGCGATATAATAAGTAGCCAGAGTTTTAGTAAGTAGTCGTGAAGAAGTTACAACTTTAGATACTCAACGGGTTGATATATAGTATGAAAAATATATAAAATAAAATAAAAAGCTTGGTTTGACTTACAAAATTTTGTCAATGATCAATGTTCTAGATTTCTAGATAGAGAGTTCTATAAGCAATAACATTTTGTTGTTTTAAATAGTTTTATTCACTCTTAAAATTTGATGTTGCTACATATATCAGAGGGTTAAAAAAAATTAAATAGTGTTGTAAATGGCTAAAAGTAAAAGGCACAGCAGAAAACCAAAAATAAATAGGGCTAGTGAGTGGAAAAAATAAATAGAGAGTAGGGTACCTTTAAAATTTCAAATTTTTACTAGAAATACAAACCAAAGTAGTGCGAAAAATAAGATAAACTACCGAACATTACAGAAAACTAAAGAGAAATATAGAAAGATATGTAGGATAGGGAGTAGGTAAAATAGTGCACCCTTGCTACGAACTTTATTTCCTCAACATTTTTTCAACGCGCAGTAGTCTGAACAGGAAATTGAATAGGAGTAGGAGAGGTAATAAAGTGCAGGCGGAGCAGGAGCAGGGAGAAAAAGAGGAAAAAAAGAAGTGCCAGCAAATTGAGAGTAGGGAAAGGCATCGAACACGTAATTAGCAGCGAGTAATGGGACAGATGACTTAACACAATGCTTTCAAACACACACACACACACGCACTTACTCTGACACATACACAGGCACACACACACGGCTGCATTGGCGCACTCCAGCTAGCGCCAAGCACATTGCGCATACGCCCCGCTGGCTCGAAAAGAGCCAAAAAAATGAAGGAAAAACAAGAAAGTGAGGTTAATTGCAATATGCCGCAGGTTCTATACACTACATTGCTGCTAGTTATGTCAATTAAATATTATGTTATTATTTTTTATACCTAGAAACAATACAGATGCTATTAGTTGTAGCCTTATATGCAGCTTGTTGTAGTCTGATTCGTATAAAATTTCGCAGGCTCATAAAAAACATAATAAGCTCAAGTTGTGCCCAGTTTTCGAGCAATACATCCGAAAATAACTGAAATAATTGAACTCGATATATGATCTATATAGTCGAAAAGAAGACATATGCTAATATGCTCCGAACAAGTATATAAAGCAGTCACAAAAACAACTTGAGCTTGAGCGTATTAGATAAAGGCGTTTGCCAGGGGCGTTGAAGTAGGGGCGAGAATTGCCGGGGGGTAGGCTTAGCTTAGCAGGTGAGACAGGTTAAGAGAAGAGGTGGGCAGAAAGAGAGAGAGAGAGAGAGAGGGGGGGGATTCACTGGCAATTTACACGCTTTTTTGCGAGTAATTTAATTTCAAATACGCTCACGCAGATGGGCATTTTTGTGGGCGTGGCCAGCCTGTGTGTGTCTAATGTAAATGTCGCGCGAAGCTTTGGCTAAGTGGGCAGTAGGTGGGCGTGGCAAAGGGCCTGGGCAGGGGGTGTTTACTTTATAAATACCCATGGACGTAGGGATGGGCGTAGTGGGCGTGTGGGCGTGTAGGCGTGTGGACTTAGCAAGTGTCATTAACACAGTAAAGCGACCGCAAAAAAGCGCAAAAGCATCTCCAACTAAATAATACGCATACATATGCATAGCTCTCGTTCTAACTGTGCTTGTGTGTGTTTCGGTGTGTGTGTAAGTGTGCGTGTGTGTGCCATGCAACAAACTAACAACATGGCAAAAGAAAATAGTATAAAAATGTTGCCTCAAATAAAAATGTCATATAAAATAAGGCAAAAACCTAAGAGCCAAAAACACACACACACATAGGCCACACTTGACAGCTATGTGTGTGTGTGTGCGTGCGTATGAGTCTGGGCTTGTCGCATGCGGTTGCCAGAGGAGATGATACAGATTGCAAGGCATTTAGTTATGCAAAAGTCTACGCTGTCTCTTGCTCACTCCTTCTCTATCTCTTTCTCTCTGCTCTCTGCTTTGGCTATCTCTTTCGCTTTGCAAATGTTGCTTAAATAGGACAAACACACACACGCACACACAGAGAGAACAGAGACAGAGACAGAGAGAGCCGTATGCACACCCACACACACCCGCAGGGTGCTGACATTTATGACTGCGATAAGACATTTTTATTAAAATTATCATCAGCGGGAAGAAATGAAGTGACAGAAGACACAGAGAAAACACAGAAAGGAACACAGGACACACACACACACAGCAGACGACAGCTGCAGAAGAAGAATAAGGAAGAAAGGAAAAAAAAAAAAGAATTGCATTTTAAATTGTTGTAAATGTTTCACAGTTTTTACTCAACCCTCTCCCTCCCACTACCTATGTAGCTCGTAGCTGTCATTTCGCTTTACACAATATTTACGGCTTGTCGTTTATCGATTTTCATCTTTCTTTTCTTCACTTTTTCTTCAAGGATTGTGTTGAAGTCACCGTTGATACGGTATGGTATCATATATTATATGGCGTCTTATGTAGAACATGCTTCAGGCTTCCAGCGATGGTTTCTTTTCTTATATCGTTACTATGCATTTTTTTAAATCAATTTTATCGATAGTTCATCGAGTTTTCTTAGGCTATAATCATATTTTCTTTAGGGTATACCATTTGATTGAGTTTCAGATACATTTTTAAAGCAATTTTAATATCATACATTTTTGTTCATTATTCTTATTACATTTTAAAATTTTTCTTATCCGTTTTTTTATGTTCTTTTAAATTTTATACTTTTTGTTCTAACATTATTCTCAAGAAATTGCAAAAATGTTTAATTTATTTAGTTATTTTCTGCTCGTTCCTAAGAGCTTATGCTCTTCTTAGGTTGAACTTACAGGGTATTTTACAGTCTATACTACTGAAGTTTCGCAAGTTTCTTAAGCTACCAGTAGTAGAACGTTGGACTGAAGCGTGTGCATTGCCTTTTAGCTGTTTTTGAAAGTGTAAAACTATTTTCTATAAATAGAAAAACATACGAGTACATTTCCACAACTTTTTCTCAGTGTAGCGGGCTCATTAACCCCTGACCTGTCAAGTGATCTGTCGATTAAGAATTCGAAAACAAATTGACAATTGTTAATTGGCTTTAACCGTCGCAATTGCAATGCGCCGCATGTGTCACACTTCCCTGGGGAACTGTTGATTAGCTCATCCGACAGAATCGCATTGGAATCCGTAACTGAATCCTGTTCCATATGAGATATACCACTCAATCAAATGTCGAGAGGCGAATGCCGACAGCCGGACAGACACAGTGGACAGACTGGACAGCAGAGCACGCAATGTGCAGGCATAGCTATGTCGCATTTTTACAGGTGTTCAATAAATAAATAAATAAATATTGTGCATACATATATAGTATATATATGTATGTATCATACATCGTTCATACAAAATCGAGAGTTGAATGCGCCCCACAAACAGCAGCTAATCAAAACAATACAAGCAATAACAACAACGATTTTTGTTGGCCTTTTTTAGCTTTTTTTTGTCAAGGGGGGAGGTTTGGTAAGGAAAGACAAAAAATACTTGAAATGTGTTTACGGAATTCAGACAACCATACGCGCATTTGCCCTCAGGTATCGGGTAGACAGGTAGCCAGGTACAAAGACAAAAATCTGCAAGTAAAAAACCAATTCGACTGAAAAGATACCCTGTAAGTCCAGCTAAAGTAGTCGAAAAATAAAATAAAATAAAGTAAAGCTACGAATATGTATTTATACGTTTATAAATAACTTAATAATGTAGCTTGTTAATACCCACTAACTGTAACTTCCCTCTTTTATGCTTTCTCATGTTTACAGGGTAGTTAATAGCGTTTAATCGATTAGTTTGTTATACATGACCAATTATAACAATGAAATGACCCAAAACAATTGTCTAGGGCTATTGCAATTGGAATGTGATCGAAAACATGAGATGGGAGGGGTGGACAGGTTAAGCCGTTTCCACGCTACAGGGCACCGTCAGGGCTGGGGTAAGGGCTACAAATTAAGCGCAGAAAAAAGCAATAAAATATATGAAATTGAAATAAACAATCAGCGGCATTTTGTCGCTTCGTTGTGATACACCTCGTAATTATGTATGTATTCGTGTTTCAATTTTTTGAGAATTTCTGAATTTTTGATTTGATTTGCTTTTGTCTATCGTAGCAATTCAAATGTAAAATGTGCGAGGGCTATCAAAAAATGTGGTCTGGTTTTCGATGCGTCCCAGCTAAATCATAATGTCTATGACAGTTTTATATATCTTTTTTTTGGTTCGATTCCTTCATTCCCATTTTTATGATGGAAAGTAAAACACATCTGTAGGCTGAATACCCTGTAGAATAAACAAGTATGGGGTGGTATATATGTATATGTGAAATACTGATATACATAGAACACAACATTAAAAATTGATTTGAACATGGAAAAGATATATGTACATTTTACGTTTACACCTCAATCTCTGCTGTTAGTAGAGCTAGGCTGATTTAATTTGGTATAAAGCTTACTTTATACAGTCTGCAGATAATGTATATTTAAAACATGTAGAAACTTTATTCTCTTTTGAAAAAATAATGAATTTACATTTTTGAAAAAATGAAAAACTGTGAAAGTTTGCATGTTTTTTGTACTGCTGCGTTAGCTGTACCCTCTACACAGGGTATCTCGGCGTTGTTACACACTTTGCTCTAGTTTCCTTCCTGTTAGACTGGTATAGGCTTCTTCTCTCTTCGATGGATGATCAAACGATGCTATTTGCCATTTTATCGCCTATACATAAATGAGAAAACGATTTGCACATTAAATGTAAAAAGCTTCATTTGCATTTCATTTGTGTGTTCCGCTGTTTCTTTCCCATTCGCGCAGTTTTGTCGCTTACAATATTAAAACAAAAACAAAAAAAAAGAAAATAAAAATTGAATAAATGTTGAAAAAAAAAATTAAAATTGGTTCCAAATATTATTAATGAGACGCCCTGCAACGTTTTTTACGAGCGTAGGCGAGGTGTATGAACCTAAAGTTTTTTTTATAGGTTACCTCAATTTTGGTAAATTCAAGGTGATGAACTGAAATCTCATAGTATCTGTGAAGGATAAAAGCTGAGGTATTCAGTTGGATACAGATATGAATTGAAGTCGAATCATTTCCTCTTGAATAAAGTAGTTTGATATTGAGTTATAATTATTTATTATGTATAATCCGGTTCTGGTTGCGCAATATTCAAAATACCCCAATAGAATTATTTTACTCTTGATCCGATGTGAATGAACTTGAAGATAATTTGAAATATTTGCTTAATTACAGTTGATTTTGTGCGATTTGCAAGTGTTTTGTTGTTCTTGTTGGCGTCGTATCTTCAGGCAAGCGGCCAATGATATATGAAAATAATAAACAAATCGTAAAGATCGATAAATCTTTAATCCGTGCAAAAAAATGATTTAAGCTTCCAGGTTATTTTTAAATGTTTATGAACAAATACAAAATATTGATTCATTTTTCAATAATATTGCATGTTGTGTGTGTGTTCGAGCGCGTCGAGTGTAGACTTAGCCGAGACACTGTTGCAGCTTTCAGTCAAGTCGCAAATCGTTGCTTTTAAGCTGCTATAAAAGGTGTGTGGCCTAAGCCGAGCTTTTGCCGCACTCGTTGTCGATAGATGGCGCCACGGAATGCCATGCGAAAACTGTATCACGTAAACACAGATTCTACAGTTGAATCTGTATTATGCAATTATGCGAGAAATAGTATTCAATAAGAGGACCCTTTATATCGTAGAACTGCGAATGATATAACTATTTATTATTTATTTTTTCAATGTATTGCTACCAGGTATAACCACTTGAAATATACGCTGACAAAACTATTCCAGTTTAAGTATAAAGATCCTTTATAAATACTTTGCATCTATATAGGTCCCAAGGACCTTATCTTTAAGTAATGTTTGCCATTGAGCTCAATGTACATCACATTGTTAGCCCCCAATTAGTATAACCATAATATCGGATGTCATGAAATAATAACATTATGCGAAATGTTTTCGTTGTCGCTTTGTCGCGTTTCCTACCTCTACCTTGTGCAACATTGTCGGTATTATTGAAATAAGATACTGACCGGTTGGTACCGTTAAAGAAGCTACGTCGCCAGCGCCATCGTTGCATCATTTGCTCAGCTGCATTGATTCCCGTCGTGTGCCTGAAAAGGAAGAAATTCGATAGGCGCTGACGAAGGTGACAGGCCATAAGTAAACGGTGCCTCCTTGGACGCTACCGAGAAAAAACTCTATAGTCTGCGCTGCTGGGACTGGTTTCAGCTTCGGTTTTCGCCTATTTATGTGCTTAGACTGGGTATGCTAAGGGTAGCATCAATTGTTTTTTGCTTTGTTCGTATGAACACGATAAACTCGGAAACTATGAGAGCTAGGGATGCCAAAATTGAGCCTATGCCGCCTATATATCACACTTAGATCATGCTTATACAAAATTATGGATGCCTTACTCTACAAGTGAGTATTTCTTAAACTGCGCAAAGGGTATTCTACTTTCGAGCCGGTCGAACTGCAACATTACTTGTTTCTTTGCTGTCTTATTTCTTTCTTTTTTGCTTTTCGTTTTTCGTTTTTTTTCTTCTCTTAACGGTAGACGACGACGACGCCAATTGAATTATGCGCCGGGCAAACAGTTTCAGACCCTGCCCCGCTCACTGCCCGCCTCCGCTTTTCTCCATTTGTACTGCCTACCCCCATAGTATTTTACTCTGCATTTCCGCAACGTCTGTTCAAATAAGTTTCTAGTTGGGTCTCAGTATCTCGCTGAGCTTTGTTGCTGCTGCTGCTGCAGGGGGAGGATTGGAGGAGGTGTCTAGTCTGGCTTGTGGTTTCAGGGGAAGCTGGGGGGGGACTCGGGGCAGGCGTCGCACATTTATTTAAACTTTGATTTACATAAATTGGCATAGATTTTGCATTTTGCGCAGCCTGAGCCGTAGATTCGGTCGGCAGAGCAGACTAGGGAAGAGAGAGAGTGGGGGGGGGGGGTGGGTGGGCAATGAAGATGGGGCTGGGTAGAGATGATGATGATGAGGCCGCTGATTTGTAGTCGTCCGTGCACTAATTTATAGATAAGCGAAACGAAGCGACGCTTTCATCATAAAAAAAAAATAAAATAAATTAGAGCGCTGTGGGCGACGGAGTATTCTAGAATACGAAATACCCAGTTAAAGATTGTAAAGCGATTGCCTACAAAACTAAACTACTTTGTTATTTCTTGTATACCCGTTACGATAGGGCTTGTATAGGGTATGTAAATTAAATGCGACTGTTGATAATCCTCGCATTTGCTCCGAAAAGCGATCAGCTTACGTGGTTGGGGCACTTGGACACGGATAGTAAAGGCAACCTGTGATATTACCGATAGTATCGAAAAAGTACATGGAATACTCTTTAACCTGAAGTCTTAAAGTTAGTTAAAGTTAAAGTCTTAAAGGGAAAAAACCATCGAAATTGTGAAAGATTTTAGTTACTCCGCGGGCAAAAATCAAAAAGGAAAACCAGGAAAATTCAGCACAAAAAAACTACCGAGTTAAAATTCCATTTGCCGCTGCAGTAGAACCGTATTCTCCCACATATATCCCAAGCTTTTTTTCTCTCTCTCTCTCTCTCTCTCTCTCTGATCCAGCTGTTAATTCGACCGTTTCCTGCATTCGCCCTTGGGCGGCTACGCACACACGCATAAATGCCGCTACTTTGCGCATAAGCGCCTGTGTTTGGATTGGGAGGGGTCGAGGGATAAGTGAAGGAAGAGGAAGGTAGTGCTCCCAGTTGTGTAGCGAAGAGTAGTCCAATCTGTGTTGGCTACAACCACTCCAGATGTTGTGACAAAATTTAACTGAAGAGAATTTCAATCAAATTTGTGTTTAGCCCCTTTATCAAGGGGTCGCTGGCTTGACATGCCCCATACCCATGGGTTAGGCTAAGGTTTGAAGAGGTTTCTCTGCGTGAAATTGAAGTAAAATAAAAGTTAAATTAAAGTAAGATACGATTTTGATATAGTAAGCCAATACAGGCTATAAAGACTAACTGTGAAAATCGGATAAGTAATCTGGACACACTCATGGGGTTGGGAAAGGTTGGAAGTCAGGCCCCATGATGTAGAGTGAGATTTCAAGGGTTTCTTAATAGAAAACTCAAGTTAGAAAATAGATAAATGAAAGTAGGATAAGATATTGATATTTAAGCTTAATTAGGCTGCAAAAAATACCTGAGAAAATCTGATAAGTTACCTTACTCTATGGGTTGGAAGAGGTTTCATGACACCTAGGTTTTCAGGACTCATAACTCTTAGGGTAGAGTAAGTTTTGGAGGCTTTCGCTACAGGAAATGGATGTAAGATAATAGATAAAAGAAGTACAGATAAGATAATGCTTTAGTGAGCTGATTCAGGAAATGAAAAACGCATGGGAAATCTCATCTTGTTTTCCCGTACAACATTTGCCTAGCTACACCGCTGTTTACTGCCAAATATCAACATCGTGTTGCATGCGCTTTAGGGCACAAAGAGGGAGGGGGCAGTGGAGGATGAAGTGGATAGGTAGCTGCGTGTTACGAGGTATGGTTGAGCAGGGTAGGCAGGGGGAGCGGGGCAACTAACAGCAACAGCACGTGTTAACGCGTTGCGCTACCCTCAACTGTCTCTACCCATGGTATCCGTAGTATTCGCCGTATTCGAGTGCTCTATCATGCTGCTCTTCATTCGCTTCATCTTCACCCCTCTCTCTCTCCCTCTCTTCCCCCTTCTCTCTCTCCTCGTAAGCCTGCCGGCTACTGTTGTCGCCGTTAATAGCCTGGCGAGGACACTGGCGATGCTGTCTTCATTGCCATCGCCATCGACAGCATCAGTGTCGCCATTGCTGCTGTTGTTGCCTGCAACCTGCTGCTGCTGCCAATCGTTGTTCCTGCCTCCCCCACGGTCCTCTTCCCCCTCTTGTACGTCCTGTTTGCGTTTTTATTAGTGCGTTCACCAAAAATTTGTTTACTTTGAGGTGTTTCCCACGTTGTTCTTGCCTCTCATGTTGCTGTTGTTCAATGATTTGCTTTGTTTTTTCCCTCAAGTGGCAAGTAGATGTTGCTGCTACTGCTGCTGCTCCTATCGGGGGCAATTTGTATGCAGCGGCAACAGCAGCAGCAGCCTTCTTTTTCTGCTGCTTCAAATTGCATGCACCAATGGATAATCAGCAACAGTTGCTGTCAGCTGCAGTTGCTGCTGCTATTGCTCGAGCCTGGCCAATTTGTAGTCTTCTAATTTCCCAGAGAGAGAGAGAGAGAAAGAGACAACTGCAAATCAAAGGGTAAAGCCAAGGCCAATAGAATCGTTCAGGTTAATCAGAGAGATTGCTTTGCAGGCACTGTAGTTAAAGGTTGCTTGTGGGTACAGGTGTGACTCGGTAGGTAGATTTGCCATACCGTAGGAATACCAGCTTAATGAGCTTTACGCGTGGAACTAATGGAGATAGAAAGGAACATATCTAGGAGTTCCTTCTCTTACTTGCCATGTAAGGTATTGTATTGATAGTAGGAAAAACCTTTTCGATGAACTTTAGCGAGAGTTATGTAGTTGGATTTCTCAAGTACTGCATATTAGGTAACAATAGATCAATTTCCATTTCTTGTATGGGGTGTTAGGGGTTCCTGCTGAGACCCTACTATACAAGGTACAGTCTGCAGTAACCACCGTGGCAGGGGCAAAAACAAATTCGTTAGTATTTTACAGCATTTATCCCGTTATTGCCATTCGGGCCATTAGTTCGGACGAGTAAGTTGAAGGATTTTCCGCAACCGAAGTGACTTTTCATGCAAGCACTCGCTCTTGATCCGCCCTATTCCGCATCTCAGCGTCGAATGTCGCTCTCGAATGTCGTTTTTCACATGCAGCCAGAAAAGTGGCGAAACATTAAACAGAAAACAAAGATGCAGGGGAGAGGGAGTGCGAAAAGGAGAAGGCGAGAAGAGCACAAAAGTAAACAGGCTCGAAAATGTGGGCGGCTTCAAGTATCCATGCGAGGGTAGACAATTCAACTGGGGTATATTAGCTACATAAACAGTTAAGTGTTTATTTTCGTACAGGCTGCGAGAAAGAAACCTAACTATTTCTAGGGTATTTTATAGCCCAACTTTTTCCGCATTTTTTTTTTTACTACGCTTACAGGGTAACTGCTAGTGCGTAGCACTGCCCTCTAATATGTGAAAAAGTTGCTTCTGTTTTGCTGTTTTTTTTTTGTTCCTTCTTGTAGCCGGTTTCACATTCCCGTTAATTGGTGGGCCATTGGGCCGTGCCGTCATTCTGATGCCGCTCATGATGGAGGTCGCATTCGTTGTTGTTGCTGTTGTTGTTGTTGTCTTACTCGCAACTCGCCCTGCTGCTGCTGTTGGTGTTGCTTTTAACTGCTTAAATTGATACAATTAAGTGCCTTTTGGGCTTGTTTATTTGCATTCGCATTCGCTGTCCCTCTTTTTTTTCTTCTCTCTCGCTCTTTTTTGCCTTATTTATGTGTCCAGGATAACAATAAGTGAAGTGTTTGTCCTTTTTTTGGGGGGCGTTGCAGGCTTTCCTCTCTCTTTCTTCAGCTGTTGCCCTTTCTTTCTTTGCCTCTTAATGCTAATTGATTTATGTACCACATGGTGGCACCACAGTCGGCGTCTGCTACGGTGGCTGCCGTAGCAAATTTGTCGCGGCAATAGAGAGGAAAATGGGGAGAAGGACGGAGACAGAGAGAGAAGAGAGTGAGAGAGAGAGAGAGAGCAAGTAAAGCAAGGAGAGGCGGCAACGCGTGTCGATTTTCGCACAATGAAATCAAATTTGAATTGATAAATTGATTGATAACATGCAATAACAGGGCTAAGTGTGGGGAGTGGGAGGCAGAGGCGTGGCCGGTGCAGTCCTGGGGGCTGGCAGTGCGAAATCAATTTAAGTTTTTAACTCTTTTTTGCCGCATCCAGACGCGAATTTTCCATCAGTTTCAGAAAATGCAGCATGCTTAGTGTGTGCGAGCGCGTGTGTGCGTGTGTGTGTATGCGTGTGTTAATCAGTTCGTGTGTTTATAAGTGGTAGTGCGTATTTACGCAGCGCTACGCATTGCACAGTGGGCTATAAAGCGAAAAATAGATTGAAAATAGGTCGGCAATAGGTTGAAATATGAAAGAAGAATAAAAATAGGCCGTATATAGGTTGAAATACGAATGTAAAGGGTTGAAATAGGTTGAAATTCGAAAGAGTAATGAAAATAGGTCAAAAATAGGTCAAATGTAGGTTGAAATATGTATGGAGAATGGAAAAGGGTCGAAATAGGTTGAAATACAATATATTTAATTATTTGAAAACCGATTAAAAATAGCTTAAAAATAAATCAAAAATAGGTTTAAATTCAAAAAGCACATATAATTACATGTAAATAATATAATACAATGATATACATATAATTGCATTCATATATAATACGATGATCAAATAATTATTTACATTATTTACATTATTTTTTTTATATTTTTTAGTTTTCACCAAATAATCCCTGCTTTTACCCCACAACCAATTGCTAACTCGACCCACTGTGCACGGCGCTGCTGCTGCTAGGGTCCTTGATAGCCCGCTGGCAGCTATATGACGGCATTATGCGTTGTTGTAGGCGGCGAAAACACATTAGTGAAATGTAACAAAAGCGTTTTCAAAATGTAGCCGAGAATTAGACGAAACGTTGGCTATTAGGCGGGCCAGTAAAGCAGCAGCAACAACAACAAGAACAATGGGGTAAAAGTAAAAGAGTGAGAGAGAGAGATGAACGAGAACGAGGCGAGGCAACAATAATGGAAACAGAGGTCATAATGCGAGGCAGCGCAAACTGAGGCACAAAGTGGCGCCCCTGGGTGAGTTCAATTCCTTTCCATCAGAGCAGGAGGGGAATAGGGAGATAGGGATAGGGAAGGAAGAGAGTAATAAACAGTGCCAGCTGGAGATGGGTTTCAACTGAGCAGAGTATTAGACATAGCTTCATTACGAATCGAAAAGGAGTCTAAAAGTCATAGGTTTTTTGTATTAAAGATAAAATAAAAATATCTTACGTTCTATATTTGAAAGCTTAGATCTAATAATACTCATGAAGTTCTGCCGAAAATACTAAATATCTTAACCTACTACTTCGAAATTCTTTATCATCTGAAAAGTTTATGACAAAATGTGTTTATTTTTAACTTTTATATACATAAAGTTTTTCTGCGAAATTGCGGTATTTCACTTAGTATTTTTTCTTTATTTTTGATTGCTTTTTTTGTTAATCACAAATAAATTCCCAAAATAGCCAAACTTCTCTCCCCCCCCACACTTCAAACCCGGGTTTCCTACTTTCTCTGCACATTCATTTCAATTTTAATTTACAATTATTGGTCGGTTGCTTGTTTGAGTTTGGGTTGAGTTGGGTTCGGGGTCGAAAGATAGGGGATAGAGGAGGCTGGGTGGAGGGGGACGTGGAAAAGCAAAGCTCGTAATGTCAGCTAAAGAGCGCGGAAGAAGAAGAAAAACAACAACAACAACCACGAGAAGAACAGAACGACGAAAAATGTTAGACCCAAAGGATTCATGGCCCAACTGGGCTGCAAAAACTTTGCCAACCAGCTGCCTGGGGGCCAGGAATAGGAGAGATGAGTGGGCGGGAAGCGGACTGGGTTTTAGATTGGTGCCAAGTACATGACCTATCCAAAAAACTGTTCCAAACTCGAGGCTACAGTCGTCGACGCCTACGCTTCGGACATGGACATGGACATGGGGCGCGACTCGTTGTCGGCGTCGTCGTGTTTTTTAACAAACATATCATTTATGTTTGTTGTTCGTGTTGCTGTTGTTGTTGTTGATGCTTGTAAATGAAACTTTTGCCAGTTTTCTCTCTTTTCGAGGGAGAGAGGAGTACGGGGGGGCTGTAACACAACAAACGACATTGAAAGTTACGAGTGAGCCCTTCAATTTGAGTTGGCACAGCCAGCAAATCTTTTTGTCCGTTTGCGGAATGAAAATCTTAATTCTGTGTGCCGGGGAAATGGGGGTCAGTAGGGTTACAAGTTGGCAGGAGGAGGAGGAGGTTATTAAATTCAATGGACTTTCAATTGTTAAAGCAACACGAAAAAAGGTAAACAAATTAAGTAATTTATGGCAATTTCTAGTGACCTTTTTTGAAGCACAGAAGAATTTGAATAACATTTTCCAAATTTACTTTCTGCTGTTTTTGCTCCCCCTTCCCCACAATCTTTATTCACAACATCCCCGTGACCTTTGACATTTCCCGTGAAATTTGTCTGCAGTTCACTTGGCCTCGCGAAACTCATAATTTAATCACATGAAATTTACTTAAGATGGCAGCGAAAAACAACATTGTTTATTTTTTTTTTATAAAATGACATGGTTTTTCCTTTCTCTTAGTTTTCTGGAAAATTGTTATAAATTTTGTATTAACTGAAATTTGTCGTATCATTGTTGGACTGACAAATCATTTATGAAGAGTGCTTCTCTCGGGAAATTGCATTTATTTATTTCTTGCTTGATATTTATATCGACTAACGATTTATTTTTGAAAATACGGAGGAGGCAATGGACATGGTGAACTCCTAAAACAAACTGGCATTACCCACGAGTATGGTCACAAAATATGATGACTCTAGCTTTTCTACTTTTCGAGATATAGCCGTTCGTACAGACAGTACATGATTATGGCAATTCTACGTATATTTCTGCACTGTTTTTCTTATTTAAATATATCAGCAAAGGGACAGACACACTCCAAAAATAGCACACCACACTAAATATATATTTTATATAAACTGTGGTAAAGCGAGCATGAAGGTACCTCGCGTCATGATCGTCGGCAGCCTGCGGACATGGGTTTTTCCCTTATGTAAATACTTGGCATGACCCTTGTGCGTGGAGCGCAGTTCCTGACATAATCAGACTTTGTAGTACGCATCTTATGATACGCATATTTGTTAACAATCGCGGCACCCAAAATACACACACACACGCACACACACACATAGATGAAATGAAAGACGACTGAGGCAGAGAGGCTGCGGCATTTTGTGCCCAGTTTACCACATTATTACCAGGGCGCTTGGGCATGACCCAAGGTCTGGCGCCTCCCGTTGAGGGGCTTATTACTTTGTTGAACCAACCAGCTGGGTATGGCTTGGGCGGGCGAAAGCAGTAGGGGCTGGGGGGGCGTGGCAAGTGCTGCTGCTGTGGCTCGGGCTGGTTCTGCGAGTTTTGTTCATTTCATTTTGTTTTCGGGTTGCGTATGTGGCCGACGCTTATTAAGCTGCCCTTTTCAGTTCCTGCTGTGTGTGTTGGGTGTGTGCGTGAGTGTGTGTGTGCGTGTGCGTGTGTGTGTCAGGCAGTTCGGCGTGTGTGTTTGTGTGTGTGTGTGGCACATTTAAGCGTCTGTCCGCCATAAAAACAAATTTAATTTACGTAATTTTCAGTAAATGTCTACATCAGTTTCAGTTTCAGACTTGAAGTGCGGTTGAAAGGGCAAAAAATAAAGAGAGAGAGAGAGACCGATATAGAGTCTGAAGGAGTGAGAGTTCGTGAGTGAAAGGGCAAGCGACAACGTGTGTGTGTGTGTGCGTGCGAGAGAGCTTGCAGTATATAAATAAATGCAAATTTTTGATTAATTTTTAATAATGCTCATCAAATTTAAACAACGTTTTGTGTTGCTGTTTGCCAATTTGCCAGCGGAAAAAGGACGCAAACACGCACACACACACGCACACGCACACACTCACACTATCACATTCTGCCTCAGCTATACGCCATAGAATCGACCTACCCTTCCCTGTCGCCTTTTCGTCTTTTTGCTTCATACGCCCCGTGGGCTGCGCTGCGGTTTACACGAAGGAGGCTGCTGCTGAGTTCGGGGGGTAGCTTGTGACTTGGCGGCGTAGCTGGTGTCTCAGCTAATTGCGCTAATAGGCGACAATTTGATTTGCCATTTTAGCACACACACACACACACACATGTACGCACACAAGCAAAAACATTCGACGCAGCTTTTGCGCCTAAAATTGAATCAAGACAAGAGTTTTTGGTAGAATAAGCAGAAATCGTAGCTTGTATCTACACGAGTTATGAGTGCAAAGTATCAGATTCGCTTAATTACATGCTATGTGTAGGCTTTACTTATGTATGTTATATATATATATACGTCTGTATACTTTATGGGGTTGTGTGAATTTCCATTTGGTTTAGGTTAATTTCGGTTTTCGGTTACCGAATACTTTGAGCTATTTGAACAGTCGTCGTTAGCGTAGAATGATGAGTTTGACTGACAGCCATGAAGAATACCCTGGAAACTTGTGTTTTTTGGCTAGGGTATGAATGTCTCTCAAATGCCTGGCGATAGGCATAGAAGCATAGACTACCTAAAATTCGAAACCTTATCTTTTGATGCTTAATCATTCTAGCTCTCTCAGATCTCTAAAAAGTGAAAAGTGAAATTAACCCAGGTTATACTAACATTCTACAGGGTGTGCTAAAAGAGTTTTTAGCCCTGTTTAAAATTTAATCAACTACATCGTTATATAAATAAATAAATTAAATTTGAATACAGTATTGCTCTCGCTGAGCTTTTGTGTGTATGTTTGTGTGTGTGCAAACAAGGCTGAAATCCAAATTGAATAATCATTGGCAGGCAGAGTACATTTGATATGGGTTCACTATGGATTTTAATTGAGTTGGGAAACGACGATATGATAATATCTGCAATATTTACAGCGTATTTACTCAATTATGCACTTATACATGTAATGTGTATAGTTAAAATATTTAATTAAATTTCCGCTTCTTGTTATTTTTTTTCAAATATGTACTGCTGCATTAAGTTTCTTATAAAACCATATCGAATAAAGTTAATGAATACTGTGCTTGTCTTTTAAAGTAAGTGACGGTTTAAGTTCTGCTTTCTTTTTAGCTGATGCGAAGATTTTTCCAAGAATTTTTGGATTTGTCTCTTGGCGATGGGATAATTTTGATTACTGCATAATAAAATCCTATAGCTATGTCTAGTACAGTGGGCCTCAGATACAGAAAATTTAAGTGTACTCAGTTTTATATATAAATAACAATAATTTTTAAATATTTGATTTGTTTTTTAGTAGTTTTCTGCTTGCGTTACTTAGTATTCTCAGTTGCTTATATATTTGTATGATATTCATTCTTTGAATCTTGTGGTTTTGCTAATAATACATATTTTATTATTTTTACTTTTATATTTTTTTTTTATTATTTTTTTAGTTGTTTTTATTTTTTTTATTACTTCATCGTCTCCTTGCACTGTGTGTTCAGGGAAATGACTTTATTGTTATTGTTGTTGTTGTTGCTGCTGCTGTTGGGAACATACGCTAGATGCCACGCCCCCCTCCCCCCATTTACGCCCACCATTCGGTCGCGCACTGAACCGTCAGACAAGAAGTTGCGCGTTGTTCTTGTTGTTTTTTTTTTTGTTGAGCTGCGGCGGCGTTGCTGCTAGAAAGTTTATCGCGGCGTCTCCAAATGTTTTTCTTATTACGCTACCCTGTAAAAAGTTTGAGAGGCAAGAAGGGCATATATTAGTGCGGAACAACTTATTGATATACTTTCTCTTGTTATACTTGTAATATTTGCCGGCATATACCCTTTAAGCATTTCACATATCTGCTATTGAATAACTTTACTTTTTCAAAGTATGTGCTAGCAAATACCTTGTACATTTAAGAAAAACAAAGACAGAAAAGGTGTTTTTTTATTTTTCATTGAGTATTTATTTTTCAGGCTATTTTTTTTTGTGTGCAGAGTATCTGCAGTCGTGCATACTCCACAACACACTAACTTGCTTATTTTATTGTTTTGTTTTTTATGATTAAGTTGTTTTTGTTGCTGTTGCCGTTGCTGTTGCTGCTGCACAAAATGCGGTGCAAAATGGCGAGCGACAAACTTTTTGTAGAGTTGCTTCTGTTGTTGTTGTTGTTGCTGCTCGGCTATCGTCGCGACGTCAGTGCGTTGTTTTTATTGTTGATGGCATAATAAGAGTGCAGATTTTTTATTATTAAATTGAAGTCGCGCGCAGTTTTCAAGCTCCCCTCGGCAATGGCTAAGCAAATGCAAGAAATAAAATAAAATAAAAAAAATGGCGTCGCAACCGTAAACTGGAGGAGAAGAAGAAGAAGAAAGAGCAGCGAATGGTCGACAAGTGGCAAACCGAGTAGGCGAGACGAAGAGACGAGGAGACGAGACAGCTGAAGCTCAGGCGCAGCTCATGGCAGGTTGCAGCTGACACCATGATAGGTACAGCCGAGTCACCAAAGAGTAGAGTAAAAACAGTCGACGTGCAGTTACCCTGTAAGAGTATATGTGTTTATTTTAGGTGAATTCTATCATTAGTTCTACAGGAAACTACGAATATATTGGTTTTACTGGGTGTAGTTACTAAGTTGAGTCTAGCTAACAAATTTCACGGATCTATCTAATATACTACTTGGGATCTAGTGTATTTTGTAGATTTTAAACAAAATCATTTTTTTTGCAGGATTGTTCTAGTATGTTAACAATAAATCAATATTTGAAAAATCTCTGCATTAAATTTCATTGCTCTAGCTAGTATACTTCTCGAGAAATAGAGAGTTTTTATGATTTTAAAAGCATCTAGTTATTTCACTGTACTGTTCCAAAATGCTAACAATGTATAATACCGAATTTCATAGCTCTATCTAGTATATTACTCAAAGATCTAGGGTATTTTTTAATTATTTGAAAAGAGAAGTGCATAGAGTAATGTATAAGAGGAAGAGAGACGGGAAAGCTGCGGTACATGGGGTACAGACGTCAGAAAAGATGATGTTTTGCATAATTGATGTAGGCGCAGTATACGCGGCGTATACGCAACGAGAGATTGTTGAGCCGATCATCGAGTAGCTGCGCCCGCACTGCGTGTGTGGTCGGCAAAGGGTTATGGGTGGCGGAGAGAGGGTGGGCAGGGAGGACACCTTGGTATCCGCTGCGCGGCGCTCTGTGACGTCAGCGCAGCGGAAGTTGATGTCGCAAGGCAAAAAGTGCGTCTGATTCTTTGATGTTGTTGTTGTTGTTGTTCGTTGATTGTTGCCCCAGTGACCCACTTGTGCCGCACTGCAACTGCAACGGCAACGGCAACGGCAAATGCAACGGCGGCTGCCAGCTGCGTCGCGTCGCGTCGCGTCTGTTTGTGGCAGCGTCGCCGCAAGACAATTGCAACAAAGTCGCCGTTGCCGTCGCCGCCGAAGTCGCCACAGTTGCCATTTAAATGCAAAACAGATTCGTTTCGGCGGTGCTGGGCGCCAAAGTCAAAGCGCGTGCGAGGAAGAGGAAGAGGGAGGCGGTGAGGGGAAGAGAAGTAGTAGAGCGGCTCAGGGCAAAACTTCGGCTAGTCCTGCGCACTACCGACATATCTCTCGCTCTCTTTCGTGGTGAATTACGTTGACTCGAAGAGAGAGAGAGAGAGAGAGAGGGAGAGCGAGTGCTCTCTTTCGTTTAAGAGAAATACCGTGACAATTTTTCACTTTATTTGCCAATTAAAGAAGGCAGCGCCCCCTCACCTCTCTCTCTCTCTCTCTCTCGCTCCCGCTCTTTGTCTCTCTCAAGGAAACTGTCGAATTCTTGAGCCGCCTTGTTTAACCCTTTTGCGTGTAGGACCCGTGGCAGAGGAGGAGGAGGAGTTCTCTCTAATTGCCCGACGAATTGAGACATAAGACATAAGGCTGCCTGGAGAAATTGAGTGTTTAAATAGGCAGAGAAAGGCAGGAGTGGGTGGAATAGAGGGACGCTTTTAAAGGGGGAAAGATAGAGAGAAAGATAGAGACAGATTAGTTAAGCAGACCAGACTATATATGCTGCAACAGTATGTTGATATAATCACAAACATGCTAATAAGAAGCTTAAAAGAGAGTATATCTATCAGTTAATAATCCCAACTAACATTTGTGTTGTAGTATATAAAATAAAAGCACCCAATACATGCAGCATGGTCACTCTAATTGCTTAGTTTCTATTTATAATTTACAAAATCTTTTAAATACTTAAATAAACGAAATAGTATATTAAAAACGAAATATTATGATATAGTTTAGTATATTAATGTACATATATGTGTATAGTATGGTCACCCTAAAAAGGAGCGAGCAAACAAACTTACAATCTGGCACTGACACAGGTTAGGCATACTGTACATTCCAGAACAGTACACAGTATGAATCTACAGATGGTTTAAATACCGTTTGATAGACAGATTAGTATATCTTTATAATATAAATCATGGTCAGCCTAGAGAGTGATACATAGCTCTATTTTTTATTGCAGTATGTACCACTAGTTTTTTAAATTCCACTTTAAAGTAACCGTTTTCCCATAATACGAGATTTTTTGATAATATGCAGCATTCAATCAAATACCTTCTCTCCTCTGCCTCTGCCTTTGCTTCCTCCTCTTCCTCTCCCCCTTTCGATGCTGCATTAAAATTTCAATTTATTTATCGGTTTTGCGCGTTGCGAGTGGCAACTCTGCTTGGAGTGTGTGTGGGAGTGGGAGAGAGAGAGTTGTAAACCACATGCAGCGATTGTCACAAACTGTGTGCATGAGTGTGTGTGTGTGTGTTTGAAGTTGCCACGCCCCGCCTCTCCTACCGTGCACTTACTCAGCTCCCTCCCCCCCACAACACTGGCTTACCCTGCCCCCCTCTCGACGCTTTACCCACGCCACTGCCAGGGTTGCAACAGTGCTGCCAAGTTGATTTGCTTTTGCCAAAGCTGCGTCGTCATCTTGTTGTTTGTTGTTTGTTTTGCCAATTGTTGTTGTTGTTAGTTGGTTATTGCTGCTGTTGTTGTTGTAGTTGTTGCTGTTGCTGTTGCTGTTGCTGTTTCTGTTGCTGTTGCAATTGCTATTGTTGTTGCTGTTGCTGTTGCTGTGTTTGACAAGCTGTTTGTTTATTTAAAGCAATTGAAAATTAATTAATTTACTTACGTAACCGAAACTGACACAAAACAAATAAATGCGCAGCACACAGAGAGAAAAGGGAGAGAGGCAGAGGGTGAGGGCAAATGCTGTTGTTGCAGTTAGCTAGATAGACACACAGACTTCAACACACACACACACACACACACACACACCAACAGCATCTGCTGGCAATGACAATGACAACGACGCGTTCAACTTGAAGTTTTGCATCAGCAACAGCAGCAACAGCAACAGCAACAACAACACAAACAAACAAATAACTGCAGGGCAAATGTATGAGAGAGAAGTATAGAACGAGAAAGAGTCAGATAGAGAGGGAAAGGCAGATAGAGCAGGTGGCAATTGAGCGGGTTAAAGGGTAGCGGAGTCATAGGAACTTGTCTTTAAATTATAATAAAGTGCAGCAGGCAGCAACAGCAGCAGCAGCAACAGCAGCAGGCAGCAGCAGCAGGCAGCAGCAGCAGGCAGAGAGCAACAGCAACAACAGCAACAACTGTAGCAACAACAACATGCGTTGCAGGTGCAGCTGCCGCATTAGCTGAAAATGAAGTTGCAAAATGATGCGTCAGCTGGAAAAAAGTTTGCCAAGCGCTGCTGTTGTTGTTGCTGCTGCTGTTGTTGCTGTTGTTGCTCCTGCTGCTGCTGTTGTTGCTGCACACGCTGTTAGGGCTGCACTGTGAGAATAATGGTAGCATGAATGGGACACTTTCTCGTATTAATTTCAACCCTTTCGTCCACACCTTTTCTCGCCGTGTATCTAGGTAGAGTTGCCATTGTTGTTGTAGCTGTGAGTGGTTTTTGTTATTGTTGTTGGAGTAGGTAGTGCCGCATTAGACGGTTACTTAACTGATTCAGCGCTTTCTTTCTCTCTCTATCTCCCTCTATTTCTCTCTTTCTCTCCCTGATTCCCTGGCTGCGCCTGCAAGTGACATGCGTCAAATTGAATGAAAACATTTTAAAGTGTAAAGCGCTGAAGCCAAAGGCTTAACTTAGCACACACATACGCACAACTCTCTCACACACACAGAGTGTTGATGGAAGGGGGGGGGTTGGTAAGGGCAACTAGAGGGGACTCTATGGTCTATGGCATTTTGCACTTTGCCTGCCTGACCAAACAAACCAATGAAATTAGTCTGCGAGAGTGTCTATGTTTGACTGTCTGTCTGTGTGTGTGTGTGTGTGTGTGAGGGAGTGTGTATGTGTGTGTATAGTTGCTTCTGTGTGTGTGTGTGTAATCATAAATTTTCGCATTATGAAATTAAAATTAAGAAACCAAGCGCAAAAATAAAAAAAAACGAAGGAAAACTTTGAATTCGCCTCGCTTGGCCGGCAGCCAACACAATTGACAACAAATTTAGCTGCTGCTGCTGCTGCTGCTCTTGCAACAACAAGCAGCAGCAGCAGACACAACAGCAACAGCAACAACTGGCGCTGCATTTGCATATTTCAAGAAGTAAATTAGATTTTCGCTTTTAGCTTGAGGCAACAATTTGAAAGTTCGGGCGCGCGAAAGTAGGCAACGTTTCACACCCCTTCTCACACTTTATCACTCTCTTTCTCTCTCTCGCTCCCCTGTCCTCTCTCACGCTCTCCCTGTCCTCGTCTTCTCTTAACGTAGTTTTTCTGTTATTTTTCGTGGCGCATTTTGATGCAATTATCAATCGCGTGTCTAATTTATTTTGAAAACTCTGTTTTTCGTGCATGATTCATGCAGTTTGCGCGTTGAAGAACTGCAAGGGGGTGGGAGGTGTGGGGTGTGTGAGAGGGTAACCCAAGAGAAAAGCAAAGCAGGCACTACAGAGAGAGGGACAGTAGCACAAATGGCAATGGAATAATATGAAAAACAAGTAAAATTTATTAAAATATAAAAAAAAAATAATTTAAAACAATTTACTTTCAAATTTCAAGACATGGTCACCCTAATGAGCAAGCTAATTGTCGGCGTATGAAAGAAGTATGCCAAATCGGCTGGGATTATGCAATAAACAAGCCACATATTTTATGCAGTTTAGAAGAATAGCGTCTCGAAAACCTAAAGCATGGTCACCCTAGTCGAACATTTTTAAGTTTCGCAAAAAAGCAGTGTATTTAAAACTCTGCAAGCATTTCAATTGAAAATTTGAATAATATAAAACCTGTATGCTCACCCTGAAACACAATTATAAACTAAGGATTAAAACTTTTACTAGAATCTTCTCAGTCCATCTCTCTTTCTCTCTATCTCTCTCTCTCTTTATCACTGTGTATGTAAAGCGTCTATATGTGTGCCGTTGAGCTTGTATTCTTGCCTAGCTGCTTAAAAATAACAGAAATATATGCGGCAGATTACGTATACGCAGCGTGGCTTTCGGCAAGGCTGGCGTGAGAGAGATGGACGGATAGCGAGAGAGACAGAGAGCGATAGATAGACAGTCGGGCAGGCGGCCAAAGGCAAAACAGTGTCAACAATACAACGACAACAACAACAACAGCAGCAGCAGCAACAACAACAGCAGCAGCAATAACAACAGCAATAACAAATTCAATTGCTGGCAAATGTTGCTGCAACTTTGTTGCTGACGTGTGTGCTATTGACAACAGCAGCAAACAGCAGCACCAAACACCAAACAGCAGCAATAGCAACAACAACAACATCAACAACAACAACGGCAGCAACAACAACAACAACTGTGGCTGCAAAACACCGCAGCAAAACAATAGATAATGATGACACGTCAGCTTTTGTCATGTGACAATAAGCACAGCAGCAGCAGCAAGCAGCAAAGGCTCAAGAGCAGCAACAACAACAACAACAACAACAGCGGCAGCAGCAGCAGCAGCAGTCACAGCAACAACAGCAACAACACGTGCAGCTACTCGATGTCAGTTGTCAGCAGCAAAAGCGCGCAAAGTAACAACATGAATGAAGCCGATGAGGCAGCAGTCTCTCGCCCACCCACAAAACCTGCCCACCCTGCCCCTAGCCCATTCCTCACTCCCTCACTCTCGCTCTCTTTTACTCTTTGTCTGCCTTTCGCTTTGCCTCTGCCTTTCCCCCTGCTGCTGCTTTGTTAGCCTGACAACAACAGCGACTGAAGGCAGGCAGCAGATCTCGCCTGGTTTGACTCCGCTCGCCTTGGCTACAGCTGCGGCTTTTAGTGGCAGTGGCGTAGTGGCACAGTGGCTGCAAGGAGGGGTAAGAGGACTGATGTAAAGCAGCGCGCACAGCATATTCGTACGCTTTTGGCACACGTCGCCAACTGCTGCGGAAGTCAATGTAAAGTAACGGAAAAGCAGCCACAAATACTCAAGCGCAGATGAGCAGACTTACACACACACATGCACAAACATACACACACACGAGCGCACACACACAGAGAGGGGCGCACATACATGCACGCATTGCAGACACTACTCATAGTCGGGCACAATAGACAAGTTATGTTGTGGCCAGGCGGCAAAAGTGTCTTAAGACTATAAAAATACTTAAAGAAAAATTAATTGAAAATAAATATAAAATCCATGGTCACCCTAATATATGTTCAATCTCACATACGGTAGTCAGTCCAATACATGAGTCATTAGACAGAAAAATACTAGAAATACTGAATTAAAAATAAATATATAATGCAGTGTCCCCCCTTTATATCTGCAACCCTTAACCCAAGTCATAGACATCTAAATATCATTATTGTGGAATGTGCAAAATAACAAAATGAATTTAAAAGTTATGTACTTCTATTAAAACTTCAAAGTTGTATATAGCATGGTCACCTTAGCAGAGAAGTCTTTTCAATAACAATAGAGCATACTAGCTGGCTTTCTCTTTTTCGTCCTTCAGACCTTAGGTATAATTTAACCTTACAATCTGAGGCTGATTATTTAAAACTTTTCAATATGTTTCTGAAAAAAAAAAAAACAATTGAGATGTCTAAAAAAACCTACAACTACTTTAGCATGGTCATCTTTATTTTTTTTTTTTTTTTTTTTATTATAGGTATACCCTAACCATACAGTCTGAAGCAGATTATTTGAAACCTTTCAATATGCTTCTATAAAAAAATATTTACATGTCTAGCAAAGCCCACAACTTCTTTAGGTCATCCTAATTTCTAGTAGTTTATTTTTACTATAAGAATACTTAGACAACCTTAAATATAGCCGTGCTTGATCATCCCAATTTCTATGATTTTTATTATTACAAAAACATTTCTAATTCGAATTGAAGACCTAAAAGATGCCTTAAGATGATCACCCTTGCAAAAGAAATTGATTTGAATGAATGTAAGATGTTGCTTAACCTTTTTCCTACCCGCTTTGTACACTTTTGTCGCCTGTACGTGTATGTGTTTGGATGGGCCAAGGAAATTGCCGTGCGCCGTCACGAGTCGAGTCGGTTGAGTTTTGT
Source organism: Zaprionus inermis (assembly GCA_018151445.1). Classification (NCBI taxonomy): domain Eukaryota; kingdom Metazoa; phylum Arthropoda; class Insecta; order Diptera; family Drosophilidae; genus Zaprionus; species Zaprionus inermis. The sequence goes on from JAECXD010001052.1 coordinate 1,048,675, forward strand.
TGAGTTTGGCTGCGAATACTTTTGGCTCTGTTGGCTTTGGTTTCGCTTCCTGCTGCCGCCGCTACTTCTTCTATTCACAACTCGTACTCGTACTCGTATTCACTATTCACTTGCACACAGGCTCGTATTCATTTGGCCGGAATTTTTTTGTATTTTATTTAGTTGAAGCAGCTGCCGGTTGCTGCTTTTGCTTAGTTAGTTAGTCACTCGGTTAGTCGGTCGCAAATGACTGGCAAGTTTCGAGGTTCGAGGTTGAGAGTTGAAGTTGAGGTTAGAATGAAGCCTGTACGTGACGCAGCAGGTAGAGAGTTGCCCGAGAGAGACTTGTGCGAGTCATGGTTAACGGGTAACGGGTAACGGGTAACGGGTAACGGGTAACGGGTAAACGGGTAACCGTTTCGACGAGGTTCGAGGTTTCTTCTAGTAAAGTTCTCTGACATTTGACGTTCTCATTTTTGTTGTTGTTGTGCGTGTTTGTGCGTGCTTCGATTGTCTCGTCTCTTTGGCGAGTTTTGTGCGTGCAGGCAGGCACACACACTAACATACACACACACACACACACACACTCCAAGGCACACACACACTCCAAGGCACACACACGCACAACAAAAGCCAAGTCAATTTAATTTATTTTGTCATTTTTTGTTGTTGTTTGTTGCTGTCATCAGTGTGTGTGTGTGTGTATGTGTATGTGTGCCTGTGTGTGTGTGACTTATTACACACACTTCTATGTGAACTGAAGTTGCACTGTCACCCTTCCCCCCTTTTATGTCTCCCTTTGTATTCCATTTGCTGACGCATTTAAATTTCTGTTTGCATCGATGGCGATTGCTCTGCCTTCTCATGTGGCTCAGGCTCGGGCTACGTAATTGAGTTGACCTCGACACAGACACATACATTCTCGCACATAGACACACACACACACACACATACACTGACACATTCTCACATGCAGCACTCAGTTGAAGGCAGAGCAGACTCTCTTTTTCCTTTACTGTGCCAGCGGTTGGAAAGGGTTTCACTTACTCTATCATTCATTCATTCACTGAATCATTCACTCACTCACTCAATCACCTTATCATTCATTCATTCATTGAATGACTCACTCACTCACTCAATCATTCGATCATTCAGTTACTTACTTAATCACTCTATCATTCATTCGCTCAATCAATTACTCGGTCATTCAGTTCAGTTCAGTAATCACTCTATCATTCATTCAATTACTCTATAATTCATTACTCTGTCACTCATTAACTCATTCAATCACTCTTGAATTCATTCACTCATTCAATCACTCTATTATTCATACACTCACTCAATCACTAATCACTCTAAGTCATTCAACTAACTCACTCACTATCTCATTATCTCTCTCTCGCACCCACTTACTCATTCACTCACTCACTCACTCACTCACTCACTCACTCACTCACTCACTCACTAACTCACTCACTCACTCACCCACTCACTCACTCACTCACTCACTCACTCACTCACTCACTCACTCAACTTACTCATTTCCCTCATCTTTCTTATCTCCCACATCTCTTTCAATAAATAGTTGAGCTTTATGGCTGTACTGTCGGTATATAGAGTCTCTATAAGCTTAAATTTAAGTTAGAACTTAAAGAACTAAGAAACATAAACAAAAATCTGCATAAATCTCAGCTCAAAAGTGCTGGAACCATAAAATAATGAGATCTTAAGTGATCTGATGAGTCGTGATGATTATTTGCCGCTGCTTCGCCTTCACTTCAGCCTGACTGCACTGCACTTTGCTGCAGCGGCAGCTGCTGAGTGTCCGCCACGCCTCGACCCCCTCCCCCTTTGCCCATAATTTCGTTCATCATGTCCTTGGCCAACATAAAAAGTCCGAAATGAATGAGCAAAATTAAGCGGATGGCGGGATTTAACGAGGGCCGAAAGGGGGAGGGGGGTTAGAAGTTGCAGAGATGGCAGGAGGGCTATGTAGGAGCTGTGGGGGCGTGGCCAGTTGACTCAGCGGTTGGGCAAGCCGAGCTGCGTGAGGTAGAGAGATACAGAGAGAGAGAGAGAGAGAGAGAGCTGCATTAATGCAAAAGTTTAAGTGTTGCAAATGACGTTGATAATGGTCGAGAGGGAAGCGCTTGTAAAGAGGGGAAAAAAGAGGGCAAGAAGAGAGAAAGAGCAGGGAAAGAGGAGCCAAAAGAGTGCCCAAGAGAAGCAAAGGAGTCTGGCAAAGAGAGAGGGAGAGCGGCTGAGACGAGGCGACCCCAGGCAAGTCGCCAGCTCTGTCTGCTCTGTCTTTTTTGCCTCCTCTCTCTCTCTCTCTCTCGCTCTGCTTGTTGTCCTTGCCGCACGCTTAATATGTAATTTATAATTTTGATTGCGCTGCCCGCTGTCGCAGTCGCGGTCGCGGTCGGCGTCGCAGTCGCAGCCGCTGTCAACGTCGCTGCACTTAATCCGTGCAGATAAATGTTGCTGCTTATTAATAAAATGAGTTGCACAGGGCGCACTTGGATTGCACTTGGCCAAAAGGCAAAGGCACCCTGTTGGCAGAATGCAGGCGGAAGTAAAGAGGGAAAGAGTGCTGGCTAGGGCAGGCTAGGGCAGGTTCGCGGGGGTGGGGCGTGGCTGCGTCAGAAATTAATGGTGTGTAATTTATGAAAATTCAAGTTGGGTCGAGGCTTACGGTTTGAGTGTTTGTCTGTCCTGTCGCGCTGCCTGTCCCTACCCTGCCGCTCGCTGCTCAGCCACTCCTTCCCGCTAGCCCCTCTAGCCCCTCTAGCCCCTATAGCCCCTCTAGCCCCTCTAGCCCCTCTTACCCCTCTCGTACCCCTCTGCACGCTCAGTTGCAGCATCAGCAAACAAATCATAGACAGGCAAACAAGTAGGTAACTGCCAGCTTCCTTAACCCCAGCCCCCTCTTCCCCCTCTTCTCCCACCCTCCCCAACCCCCTCTGTCCCTCTTCCCCACCTCAGCTGCTTTGGCAAATGTCTTTCAGCTGCTCTGCTTACTTTGCCAAAAACTTTATATGAAGAAAGTTTGGCACAGCCGTCGACAATGCGGGCAAACGAGGCGTGGCAGCAGGGTGACGAGTGGGGGGGGTTGAGAAGGGGGGGAGAAGGAGGTTTAGGGGTGTGTGTATGGGGGAGTGGGCGTGGCAGCAACATTTTATTAACAGGCGTCGTCTATGAAAAGCTTAAAAAACAAAAATTAATTTAAATTACACATATTTGCACAAAACAATGTGAGGTGCCTAACGAGAGGGGCTGCGTAGCGGACAGAGAGAGAGAGAGAGAGAGAGAGTGAGAGAGAGAAGATTTAGACAGAGAGGGGGCTTGTTGTCGTTATCGCGCTGTCGCTGTCGTTGTTGTTGCTGCTGTTTGCCAGCCAAAAAACCTCAAATTATACAAATTTACGATGCTTCGCGCCGAACGCGCTGTACCAAAAGCCAACAGCAGCAACAGCAGCAACAACAGCAACAACAGCAACAGCAGCAACAGCAGCAACAACAGCAACAGCAGCAACAGCAGCAACAGCAGCAACAGCAGCAACAACAGCAACAGCAGCAGCAGCAAATTGCGCCACGCACAGCCAAAAAGCAAAGTCGAAAAAGAGAAATAAAAATGAAATGGAAATCCAAAATAGAAATGGAAATTTTGAAGTTGTGTCGTGACGAATTCGCGAGTGCGCTAAAAGGAGAAAGAAAGAGAGAGAGGGAGACAGAAAAAGAAACATAAACAAATACATATATAAGATATAGAAAGAGAAAGCAATACAGAGACCGAGTAATGGAGAAAAAGATATGACGTCAAAGGAAGACAAAGAAAGAAAAGGCCACAGAAATACAGAAAAAGACAGATCTATAAAGAGAGAGAATGAGATGCAAAGAGCAAGAGCGAAGAGATACAGAAAAAACGGTATATCAAGAGAAAGAGAAAGAAATACAGATATCGAGAGAAGAAGAGTAAAATATATACAGTAAAAGGAAGATAGAGAAAGAAAAGTTCACAAAAATACAGATCCAGAGAGATCTATAAAGAGAGAATGCCATGTAGAGAGCAGTAGAGAAGCAAAAAGAAAGAAATACTGTGAAAGACAGACAGGTAGAGGTGAGAGAGTGAAAGACAGAGAGAGAGAGAGAGAGAGAGAGAGAGATAGATAGCTTGGGAAACAGATAGATAACTAGACAACTCTGCAAATGCTGCACCAAAGAAAAAACTCTGTAGAAAACTACGATATGTGGAAAAATATACTAAAAACATAATAATTGCAACTTATAAAATAAAAAATACCAAAGCAAGAGAGCCAGCACACACACACGCAACATACACACATACACAGAGTGACTCACTCACACACGAAACATTCTTGTGCACTCGACAAAAGTTGCGTGCGAAACTTTTGCGGTACATAAAACGCGTTGCCAACCCACTCACTCACGCACGCACGCACGCACGCAGGCACGCAGGCACGCACGATGTTGCCAACCAGTTGCTAGCGTGGCAGTGGCAAGTGCGATGCTGTTGCGTATGTGGCCGATTGTGCCGCCCGTGTAGGGTGCATAAAAACAAAAGCCAAAGCTGAAACTTTTGTAGCGGAAAACGGAAATGTTTTACATGCAAGCGGTTGGTGGTAGGGGCAAGGGGAAGGGTAAGGCCAGGAGAGGGGCAGGGGAAGAGGCAGGAGAGGGGCAGAGGAAGAGGTAAGGGAAGGGGCAAGCGAGGAGGCAAGGGCAGAGGCAGGAGAAGAGGCAGAGGAAAATGCAAGGAAAGTGGCAACTGCGTGTTCCCACTGGGTTTGGGGGCGATGGTGCCGGGCTTGAGCTGTTTAGCGGTGTGGCAAAAGGCAAGTGACACACTCACAGTCAAACACACAGTCAACACACACACACACACACACCACGGCAAGCAAAGTCATGTCAGTTGGGTAATTTTTCTTAACAAGCAACGCAGTCGCCGCAAAGTATGCAATGTCTTGTCTGTCTGTCTCCACCTGCCTGTCTGTCTGGCAGAGTGTGTGTGTGTGGTAGCTTAATTAGAGATTATTCACACAAAGCGAGAGAGAGAGAGTGAGGGAACACCCTCTCTGTCACACGTGCGTGCAATTTTAAATATTTAAATCGCAGCCAGAAATAAAATGAAAATGTTGAAACCGCTAAAACAAGCGCTACGCTTCGTTTGCCAAATACTGGTGGCAACTCTAGTTTCACTGCCAGTTTCCCTACTGTTAGCTCACCACCCTCTCACCACCCCTCTCAGGCCAATCGTGCGACCACTGTGCCAGTTAATTAGCTCATAAAATATGCACAATGCCAACAAATGATTCGCACCTTTGGGCAGGCGAAAAAGGTGAGAGAAATAATTGAGTGGAGCAGAGCAGAGCAGCACAACAACACACTAGCAAGGAGACGCAGAAGAAGAAGTGAAGATAGAAGAACAAGCAGAGCTATAAAGAAAAGGCGCCAGACAATCAGAAATTAGAAGAAAACAAGGCGTTAAATGGTTTACCGAGAGCTGGCTGGTCTGGCAGATACCCTAAGTCATTTAACTCAAGAGTTATTGAAGCGATAGGGACAAAACTGGATGAGTTGGTAGAATATATGTCAGGCTTTGTATATACAAAATTTAATTGACATTACTCATGCCAGTGCTGAGATATATATATTGAAAAGAGATATATGCGCCTGGATAAGGCAGTTGCAAGCGTTGCAATGTCTTTGTGCAAGCAGCTATAAGGCTTGAGCTAGTAGATAAAGCATAGCAAATTTCATAGAGCTAGCTCTTGTAGTTCTCGAGATCTGTATGTTTAAAGAGTTAAAAATCTAAAAAATGAATATGCTATCATATATTTACACGATTAACTATGACTAACTTAGCAGTAGTTTCCATTTCTATAATAATTTGTGAATGATATACCCGATTCCGACTTGCTGGCCTGGGGTGTGACATCGATTGAAGGTACCCGAGGGCGGAGAGGGTGTCGCAAATCAAGTTTGGTCGGTACTTTGTGTTGTTGTTTTGCGGTGTTGTTGTTGTTTGTGTTGTTCCGGCCATGTATTGCAGATGAGCGTATCTGAAGTTTATGAACTTTGTAATTACACACTTTATTAATTTATGCGCTGCGGGGGGCGTGGCAGGGGAGGTGAGGGAAAGAAAAGATGTGCCTTCTGCTCCTTAGAGACAGTTTCTCGCAGTTTTCCCGCCGGTTTCCCGCCGTTTTTAGGCCGAAATGACTCGTAACACGCCTGAGAAAATATAAGAGTAAGAAAGAGCTAGCTAGAGCCAACGAAAGAGATGGTAAATGCGTTACAAGGGCAACATATTAGCGTTTTATGGGCCCAGCAGTATAATGAGCCGAACGGTAGCAAGCACAGTGCGACAGACAGAGAGGGAGAGGGAGAGAGAGAGGGAGAGAGGGAGGGCGACGACAAAAATGATGACAGACAAGTCTTTGCTTATAAATCTTATAAATTAGGCAGATTTTCATGCTACTTACAAATTTTTAAATAATGGTACAAAATTAACTAAATAAATGAGCGAGGCAAAAGCGAAAAGAAACTGAAAGAAGACAAAGAAAGACAACAAGAACAACAAAAAAAAAAAAACACGCGTATTTCGCTTTTATTTTTCGATTAGAAATATGAAAAAAGCAGAAGAAAGCACGAGAAAATCTGAGAAAAATCTAATGAAAGTGTACGCAAATTGAAATAATAATAAAATAATATAATCTTCAGGATGGGGGCTCTTCTAAGGTGTGCCCAGTGTTGGAAAGGGAAAGACTGAACAGGTCTGGCCAAACAGACAGTAAAAACAAAGCTGGCCTAACTCAAGGATTTTGGTTAATGGCCATGACCTGTACACAGGTTCAGCCGAGAGTAGAGAAGCAATTAAAATTTGTGTCAGACGGAAGGAGGGAGTATAAGGAAAGTGGGCGGGTAAGGAGGGGAAAAAAGCCTTTGGGAATTATTGGAAATTATTTGAAGAAACTTTGAAGTGTTTAATTGGGCAAGTTCTTAGCATGTCTTAGTGGGGTTTGGCTGTGTGAGCAGTTGAGCTTCAGACAGGTGTGGTTCAGGGTTGGATTGCTTATGAGGTATTTAGCTGTTTTATGGCCAAATACTGAGCGCATAGTTTGGTCTCAATGATAAAATAAACTTGGTAGAAAAACCTTTAAGTGCAAGCTGTTTATGCACTCAACTTTTCATAAATTCATAAATTGATTACATGATATTGGCTTCTTATAAACTCTATATCTACATAATAAAAGGGCTTTAAAAGCCTTTCAAAACGGTATTCTATTTTATACAAACTTTTTTCACTTTTAAATATATTCTAAAAAGTATCTCAAATGATATTCAAACTGCTTGCAAAAAAATGCCTCAACGAATTTCTTTGCGGCCTGCAGTTGTTCATAAAATGTAAATTCATATGCGGCAATTTATTTGATTTCAATTTCCCAATTTCCCAATTTTCACTTTCCCCACTTGAACTTCTCCCGTCCGATGGACACAGGGAAAATATTTTAAATTTAATTAAAGTGCAAATGCCAAAAGTAATGGCCAGAAATATACTAAACTTGAAAAATACACCTGACAAGATGATGAAGAAGATGAAGAGGGAAATGGAGCAGAAGTGGATGGAGGAGGAGGAGGAGGAGCAGAAGAAGCAGCACGAACAACAATAAAATGCAACTGTAAAGCACGTACAGGAAGGGAGCAACGAGTCGTTTTCTTGGCCGAGTGTGAAGTTTGTTTATCAAGAAGTTGCGACTGCCAGTGGAATAATATTTTATGGTATATGCTGAAATTCTCAATCCATTTTCCACACACACACACAGACGTACTCCCCCTTCCCAGTAGTTGACACCTGGTAAAGTGTACTATATAAAAGGGTTCGGTTTCTTGGTTTCGGTTTTGGCTTTTGTTTTGCATTTTGGCAAGTGCCGAGTGGCTGCTACTTCTCCGGCTCCTTTCAAGCTTATAACTTATGCATGTGTTGTGTGCTAGCGTGTGTGTGCGTGTGTGCTGTTCTGTTCTGGCATAAAAATTATGGCGCCCAAATGGCGAACTGGCAACTATTTCAATGCGACATTCCGCTGCTGCTGGGGGAGCTGCAATAAAAATGGTCAAGTTATTATTTACCTGTGCACAGGTGAAAGAGTCACGAGTGAGCGAATGCGAATGGGAATGGGAAGAAACGTGCACGTGCCGCACAAGTTCACCGAACCGGTTCGCCATATTGGAGTCATATATGAGAAAGTTTTAAGCACATTCAATTTAAATGCAGCCCTAATATCGAATTTAAACTAGTTCTGAAAAGTGCAACAAAGCACAAACAGTAGAAGGAACAATTAGGGTGACCATTATGGAACTGGAACTACTTTGGATATCGATAAACTTTGGCGAAAAATGCATCAATTTTTTTAAATATGGAATTAATAAGGATTTTAATTTATTAACAAAATATCATTTTATGTGAAAATCACTTGATTTTTAACAAAGTTATTCCATGTCAATTTTTTAGAAAATGTTGACATGAATTTTGGCCCAAAATTGAATATCCTCTAAAACTGAATTAAACACTTATTTAGTACTAATTTTAACCTCGGCAATTGACTAAAAGTAAAAACTAGCATTAAAAAATTTTTGAAAAAAATATTTTTCATAAATGATAAGGGGGTACCCTTACCTAAATATCAAAAAATTTGGAAAATTTTTGAATTGTTTATAATGCATTTTTTTAAATGAGGAATTACTTAGGATGTCAAGATATAAATAAAATGTCATTACGCGTGGAAATCAGATGATTTTCAGCAGAGTTATGATGGGTGGAATGGGTGTTACAAGTCCTGGTCCTGTTAAGGGTCTTACATGTCAATTTTTTCGGAAATTTTGACGTGCAGTTTGGCCAAAAATTAAACATCGTCTAAAATGAATTTAAATACTTGTTTTATACTAATTTTGATCACCGCAATTGATTAAACATGAAAACTCGCAATTTAAAATTTTGAAAAACAAAATTTTTTGAAAAATGAGTAGGGGGGGACCCTTACCTAAATTTTTAAAAAAAATTGAAAAAATTTTTAAATTGCTAATATTTGAATTTTGAATGGGTTGAAAGTACTGTCTGGTCAATACAAATTAAATATATCCTGTTGGACTAAATTTATTGTTATACCCTATAAAAAAAACTAGTTAATTTGCTTAAATTGTGAACTATTTAGATTCCAACAAGATATGAGCAACTCTACTGGTTTTATTCTTCATAATACTGTCAGCAAGGTAAAGGCAACCCTACAATTGGAACATTGGAACTTGTGTCAGAGTTGCCAGACAGTTAATATCTTAATTTCAATTCATTGAAGTTCCAAAAAGACTTAGAACATGGTTCAAGCTTGTGCAAATAGAACTAGTTCCGACCTGCGAAACATTCAAGGTTATTTGCACAAGAATTTATTGGTTCATCATCATCGAACTGATTCCACGGCCACCCACAGCCCACTGCAGCGGGCTGCCCAGCGAGGCGTGAGCACAAAAAGCATAAAACAAGCCATTCCCGTGCAATTTCTCATGCAATATTTGCGACTTTTTATTTTATGTACACACTCTATATACGATATGCTATGTACAGTATATTCATATTGCTACTTATATGCAAATGTGTGTGTGTGTGTGTGTAGCATAGGTGGGTGCATATGAATATGCATTCACTGCGTCTGCTTGCGCTGCTGCAAATCGCATTTTGTGTTGTTAAATTTATTTAAGCGGAAATTATTCATTGCACGATCGACTGAGCTTCATGATTGCCGCAACGCATCAGCGACAGCTCCGTACGACTGCCTGCCACGCCCACGCCCACGCCCACACACAGACACGCACACGTTTGGTAATCGATAAAGTTGGCGTTGATGTGGCATAATTAGCCTTCGAATGTGGTAATCAAATTCAGTAACATCAAGTGCAGAAAACGTTTTAAGCATTGCCAGGCAAAGGTGACCAGCATCGTCGACGTCGTTCGACTTCACTGTGTTCGAGTTGAGAATTATTATTATTATTATTACTGTGCACATTTATGGCGACCAGCCTCAGATACCCTGCAAAGTACGGGGGAAGTGCGATGGTTTGTTAAACGTTTTTCTATTGGTTTCGCGTATTTGCACTACGTTTACGTATTCGTTTATTTCTTTATTTGTTTATGTTTTTTATTTCCCTATTCTTTTCTTATTTCCCGCGAGTCGTGCATACCCCCGTTACAGAGTATGCGCGCAACACGCACTTTTCGCCTGCGGCATTTTTAATTAATAAAAATTGACATTTTTGCTGGCATTAAAATTGCGATCGATCGAAACGCCACGACGCGTTTGTGATGAACATCGGGCTGAGTGAGACTGATGCGGTGCATGTAGCGAGGGCGAACTGTATCAATATTTAATAATTAGCGGTTTTTATTGTTGGCAGTTTTCCCAACATTTTTTTTCGCCTACTCCTTAAATCCATTCGTTATAACGCGTAATATCGCGTAATACACAACAAAAGCGGCGGACTGCACAGCGGCGGGGAGGGGAGTAGCGTGTGGTGGCGGCAAGGGGCGTGGCTATCGAACAGCGGGTTGGGGGTGTTACAATAAAATCCAATCGCTTGGAAAGAAACGTAAAACATAAAATTGCGGGTGACATTATTAATAGATGTGCACAAACTATATGAAGTCTGTTTCTGCGTGTATAGTCTGTGGTTGCCTATGTGTGTGAGTGAGTGTGTGTGTGTGTGTGGGAGTGAGTGTGTGTGTGTGTGTGGGAGTGAGTGTGTGTGTGTGTCTGCATGTGTGTCTGTTTGTGTTGTGGTTATGCGTTTCAATTAAAGTGTGCACAGACTATTACATATGCAGACAAATGCAAACACGCACAGAGAGACTACACACACGCATACCACATAGACACACACACACGCACACATACCATATAGACACACACATATGTCCGCACACTCGGGGCAATTGCTACTCAATTAATTCAACCATCAAAACTGAATTTGGCTCTGGCAAAATCGCGTTGACCAAAATGCTGCTCGGCTTGTGCAGCTGGACAGGCGGCAAGAAGGGGAGTAGGAAAGGGCGCAAGAAGTGTGAAGCAGGGCTAAAGCAGGGGTGAAAGAAGGGGGAAGCAGGCAAGGCACAATGACGGAAAGAAAGCAAGGTAGAAAACAGGCAGGAAGGCAAGAAGAGTTGATCGAGTTAAAGTAAAGGATCTTAGATTTGACTGAAGCTACCCAGGTTCTTCCAATGCCAAAATCAAAAGAGTACAGCTTGAAAAGGAACCAGTACTGCCAACCTTGGAAACCAGTTCATAATGCACTAACTGATTATTTTACTACCAAATTGTTTTTATTCAAGCTTGAAATGGAATTTCTATTTGCAGTTTCTATCTCTACAGGCAATCACACTCAAATCGATTTGGCCAGTTCCGCGGAACTAGTAGTTCCCTTCTATTTAATTCTATTTCAATGAAATATTAAGCTTACTTTGATATTTTGTAGAAAACGTTTTTGCTTGAATTTCTGGGAAACCCGCTAGGCTGTGCGTGGAAACCCCATCGAAACAGTTTCTTTTACACTTCCTTCATCTCTCTCGCTCTCGCTCACTCACTCACTCTCTCTCTCGCTCTACGTCATTGCGTTGCTTTACATACGCGCAGCGAATTCCAGGAAATTGAGCAATCAAATTGGTTCAGTTTTCTATATTCAATAACAGATTGTTGGGCTTGTGGTTTCTATAACAACTTCATGGATATCAAATTGATTGAAAGAGAGAGAGAGAGAGAGAGAGAGCGTGTATTTTAGAGAAGTAGAGTGAGTAGGAGATTGAGGTGTGGATGCAAGTAATTGGCATATCTAGTAGAGAGTGCGGGGAAGGGAAGGAAGAAGAGAGAGCGGGAGCGAGAATGTCAGATTGAGCGACACTTGAGCATATCGAAAGCCTTTCGCCTTGTGATGTCACTTTAATAGGTATTACTGTGAGTCGGTGTGTGTGTGTGAGTGAGCTTACATATCTATCAGAGAAGTATTCTCCTGTCAGAGCTTGGCATCCTGACAGGAAGTGGCAGAACCAGCTGCAGCAGCTTTGCCATGAACTACTCGAACTTGACGCGCAGTGCGTTGCGTTGCGTTGGTTTTTTCGTTGCTGAAAGCAACAGGGAAAGGGGAGGCGGGTCTAAGTGGTATAGGATATCTCTGCGCTACGCAATGCCCGAAAGCAATCAAAGCCAAGCGAAATGGGAACCCTCGACGCGAACCCTCGGTATTTCAATGAAGTTGAGGCCCCGACGATGTCGGGTAGCTGAAGCCAAAAATGAATAACGCAGCGCAACGCATGACTGAATGCCAGTCAACAATTTGTGTGTGTGTGAGCGAGACATGTACAACTCGCTTGTATGACTAATAAAAGGAACAACAACAACAAAAGCAATGGCGAAAAAAGGAGTGCGCTACCCAAAAAAAAAAAAAAAATCAGAAACGCAAAAAAAAACAAGAGAACGTGGTCGCGATATGGCTACCCAGGGCAACCAAATCGTAGCAGAGATACAACCCAAACCCAAGACGAACCCCCCCGTGGCCTACCCGCAACCTGCAACCCACACTCCCTTAACGCAATTCTCATCTGCCACTGCGCCCCGACCGCCCATAACACTGAACCGAAGTGGTTATTGTTGTCACTGATCCCCAGGACAATTCTGAAGTACATGGGGCAGCATGTGCCCGCCAGGCTCGCTCGCTCTCGCTCTCTCGCTCTTTCGCTCTCTCGCTCTCTCGCTCTCTCTCGCTCTCTCTCCAGGCACTTTAAGACGTCGCACTTGTGTAAATTGTAGCCAATCATGATTTAATAGATAAAAAACTGAAAGAGTTCAAGTGGATAAGGCATAAAGCGTTATGCACAAAAGGCCAAGCTGAGGTGAGTGTGAGAGAGAGAGAGGGAGTAGTGGAAGTGGGAGGAAGTAGGAGCGGAGCAACAGCCGGTTGGAAAGGCACTAAAAAAAGAGACTGAAAAAAACACTTTAAGCAGCGCTCCCCGGGGAACGATCTATGCCAAAGCTAAGGCTAATAGCGACAAGGCGTGCTATGAGTTGCAGATAGCTTGGCTCGTAGACTGGAAAGGATTATGAAATTAAGCAACAGCTGAGATGAGAGTTAGATCTGCAACTGTAGGGAATTTCATGAGAATACTTCTAGACTTCTAGTTCTACTGGACTTCGGTAAAATCACTAAGGTTCCTTGCTTCCAGTTTAAGACTTCTAGATCTACTAGACTTCGGTTACTCAATAAGGTTCTTTACTTTCATAGGTTTTCTTATTTGTTTAAAAGGGAACTTAGGGTTTCTGTAATTGAAAGCAGTTAACTTGGGATTTTCAGTAGGCATATAACAAATTTGATAGCTATAGCCCTTGTGATCTCTAAGATTAAGCGTAAAGTTTAACGCATTCAAAGGTTTTACCTTTTACCAACTGAGAGATCAGTCCTTCTTTCCACTGAACCCCATATGCACTTAGTTATACGACTTTTTCTGCACACAACCCACTCCAAAACTAGTTCCTCTAGATGGGATATGATATGTTGCGAGGAATGAAAGAAGACCTAGACAGAAGACTGACAGGATATGCGCTGTACAGCAACACTTGAAGCACGCTTGCGGCAATGGCAAAGGGATAACATTAAAGAATCCCGAGACTGCAGACAGAAAGGAGAGAGAGAGAGAGAGAGAGAGAGAGAGAGAGAGAGAGAGAGAGAGAGAGAGAGAAACCCCTTAGACCCAAAGTGAAGCAAACCAATTGCGCGTCCATGCCGCTGCTCCGCCTCACGTTCTCAACCATGTTGCCTGCTTGCCCCATTGCCTGCCTCATTTTCATCCACATCTCGTCGTTGACGTTCTGCTCATCTCGGCATCAGCATCGGCATCGGCATCGGCATCGTCATCGAGGCTGCTGATGACGGAAATTGATAAACGCGCAAAGGGGAAATGTGCTGCTTGCTGCTGCTGTTGTTGTTGTTGTTATTGCCCATGGAACGCGCAATCAGAGTTGGAAATGCGAAACGCGTGAGCGAGGGAGTGGTAGGAGAAGGGGGGAGGGGGGGGTCGGGAGTTGGGCAGGGTAAGGCAAACTCACAATAACCGAAATCAAAATCAAAATCAAAAATTGAGCAGCTTTTGATGACAGGTCGAGCAGCGAGTAACGATGCGTCGACGTTCGACGAAGCCTTCGTGCTATCGATTACAGCACAGGGTGTGCAGGGTTGAGTGCGAGCGAGAGAGAGAGAGAGAGAGGGGGTGGCCTTTAATTGGTACTGCAGGCGTCAAGCTTGGGTTAACCGTTGTTGTTTAACCCACTCAACGTGCAACATAAATTAATCAAATTGCAAAATGCCCGAAGATTTCCAGGAAAGAGATGGCAACGAATGTTAAGTGAAAGCTGCGATTAAAAGGTGTGGGGGGGGGAAGGGTAGAACAAATGACTTGGTTGCTCAGGGAGTGCTCTGTAAGTGAAGCCGACTAATGAGTAGAAGGAAAGAAGACAAAGAAAGTGGAGAAAACAAGCCAGAACATGACAGCTGCATAATAAATAAAGTTAAGCTCTAGGTTGACTGGCAGATACTCTGTGTAAGCAGTGCATTTAGTGGCAAACTAAACCACCTAAAATTTCAGTTATTGATAGACAATAGAATAAGTTAACTAAATACAGAATTGCAATGCTCTAACTATCAAAAAGGGGAAAAGAACAGGGAAAACAGACTGTGTTTCAAGCAGGCAAGGCACAAACCTGCTCTTCAGATATAGGTAATTTATATTCCAACTCTACGATACTGCTGAAATTTGGTCAATTGATAGATAACACAATAGTTTAACTAAATGCAAAATATCATTGCTCTCACCCAACTAACGCATAAGATAATGCAAACCTTTTTACTCACCTACAGTCACCTCTCATTCATTCATATTCCCCATTTAGAGATGCTTTAACCAACTGTAACTGGCTGTAAAACCCGCTTTTCTTTTCAAACAAAAAAAAAAATAAAATAAAAATAAAAACGCCAAGCTGCAAACAATGCGAAAAGGCGACTGCAAATAAAATGTTAACTTCAGTTGAAAAACCAACAACATGAAAAGAAATAAAAAGGAAAATGCAAAGAAAATGCTGCTTTTGTTCGTGCTGTAAAGCAGATTGCAATGATGGCACTTAATGAGTTGCTTATTATGATTAATTATTACGCGGAAAAAGTAGCAGAACTGAAAGAGGCATAAGTAATGGCAGACTGGGGAGACAGAGAGAGAGAGAGAGAGAGAGAGAGAGAGAGAGAGACGGGGAGAGCTGGTTTATGAGAGCTCTTGTAAGGCAAATGAAGTGCAATTGTCAGCTCGTTATGAATGAATCAATTAAAATATTCAATTTTAATTGCATAACGAATGCGCGAAGGGGATGAAATTGATCGGTTTATCTAGGTAAGTATGTACAGTTAATATAGGGGGAAATCTTAAGTTGTTTTTTGAACATGAAAAAAAGAATAATTCCAATTTAAAGTGCAGTTAAATGAACTAGTCTATCTCTATAATTTTGTATTTTATTCAGTTGCTTTTGAACTTGGACAAGTTTTTCGCTCAGTGCAAGTGCATTGTCCTCAGCTTCTTAGAGCAACAATAGTCGATACGCATCTATCGGCTTTTCTTTTTCTTTTGCTTTCACTCTCTGCGTCTCTTCAGCCCTTTCTCGCCCTTTCTCGGCCTTTCTCGGCGACTCTCTGCAGCATTAAGCTCTTTCTGAGTAGCTTTATAATAAAGCTATTAAATAAACTTTGCCTCGAGATTGTTGGTTGAGTTTTCTTTGCTATGGAGAAGTTTTTTATGCGCGCATTGTTCATACGCCCCGTCGGCCAGCAAAAATGTCATCGACTAATTGCAGTGTGTGTGTCGCATTGGGGCTAAGCCACACACGCACAGTGGGCACAGCTGGGAAGTCTGGAACTGGACTACAGCTGACTAATATGGATAGATAGGCAGGCAGGCAGGCAGGTCAGGCGAGAGGAAAATGCGGAAAAGCGGGAAAGCGGGACTAGTTTCACGCCAGTTAAACAGGCAACAGAAAGAATGATGCGAGCGGATGACCGACTGCAGTTAGGTGTCAGTGTGCTGAACAATATGATTGGACGCAAACGAGTATGTGTGTGTGTGTGTGTCCAGTTCAGCTCAACAATTTTCCCATGGAAAACAACAAGCGGAGAAGCAAAAAAATAAGAAAAAACACGATGCGAAAAACAGAAACAGAAACACAGCAACAGAACAAGAAGAAAAAAAAAAGGAATAACATTTGTATGCAAACTGGCAAAACTGGGCACCTCTTGTTTTTGTTGACTTGCAGGTTCTATTTGTTGTTCCCTTTTCTGCCCTTGCTCCCTTTTGCCCCGCCCTGCTGCCTATGCCTGCACGTTCCCCCTCCTCTACATTGCGACTGCTGCATTTGCTCTTGTGATTTGTGTGGCTTTCAAATTGCAAAATTCGCGGAAGCTGACATTTATTCAGCAGCAACAGCGCGCCATGGGAGGGGGGATAGAACGCGCGAAAGGGCCTGAGGTGCAGCAGTGGCAGTGGTACACAGAGAACTCTATTGTATGCAGCAGTAGGACGGCCTACAGTGACGTAGCCCAGTTGCAATACGGTGTACTGTGACTGAAATAGCAGAGACAATTTATAAAATATAAAGTAATTAGTGAACTTGAGGCATAAACTGTATATATAAGGCAAAGCTGTATATATAATTATATATATTCTCGAACAACATGAAGCAGTGTATCGATAAATCGTTCAAATTTCAAGCTAACTTAAATATGAAGTGCAAACAAAAAGGCAGGCACAGAAATATATATGTGTTAGATCTTATAATGTATATATGTTATATATTCTTGAACTACCTGAAGAAGTTAGTCGATATATCGTTTAGTTTTGAAACGAACAAAAAGTTATTTAAATTTAGCATAAACTGTTGTCGCAGACACAGAAGTAGAGAACTGTTAGATCTTATAATGTATATATTTATATATTCCTGAACAGCATAAAGAGGTAGGCGGATCTATTGCACCTATGTTGATGCTAACTAAATTTAAGTAAATGTGAGCTATAAACAGAAGTAGAGGGCACATTTATAAAGACTTAATTTATATATTTATATATTCTTGAACAGCATGATGAGTTCAGAGCCAAAACTGTATAAATATAAGTTATAAGCTGTGGTAGAGGGTGCAGGGATAAATAATTACTATATAGTTTTATATAGCTTATGCCAATAGTTCAGTTTTAAAGACAACTTCACGCACTTACGGCTTAGTAGATTACGCTATATGCTCTTAGTCAGAACCAGTTTTATATAGCTTATATATTCTTGAACAGCATGATGAGATAAAATCGCTATGGTAGCTCAGTTTTAAAGCTTATTGCACACACTCGTTGCTTCGTACAGCACGCAGAGTAACTCTAAGTTGGAAACAGTAGAATCATAGTTATCTATTGTATAAAAGTAATGCCCGATTTCAGTTATGCTAGAAGATATTGCAATCGAATTTAGCACAGCTTTGGATAACTATGTTTCAGTTAAGCTTTTAAGCCTTCAGCATGTTCGGATGACTATAACTTATAGGTAGAACTTCTCTTCCAGCAGTACCTGCCATAAGTAATGATATCTTCGTGTCTTTGCAAGGCTTTCCCACTGGGCTATACAAATTTATATGCCCGAACACCGCAGGTTGCGATAGCTGCAGCTGGAGCTGGGTGCGGTAGGTTGCAGGAGTCGCTGCCGTTGCCGTTGCCGTTGCCGTTGCATATGCATTCAGTTCGCGTGCGTGCCACGCTGCAGGGCACCTGTCAGGCAGGTGGCATGAAGAGAGAGAGAGAGAGAGAGAAAGAGAGAGAGAGAGAGTGGCAGAGTGGGGCAAAAGCGGGCCAGGTGTATGGTTGGGCTTTTGGTGGCATTGACACCTACGAAACGCGCGGGCAGCTGCGATGTTACTCTGCTGCATGTTGCTTATCGAGCGCTGAAATTGCAATTTGTTGTTGTTGTTGTTGTTGTGTCGCATAATTTAACTTATGCAGCAAGCACTATATGAGAGCATGTGTGTGTGTGTGTGTGTGTGGGATTGCCATAAAGCAAGCGCATATGTTGGGAATTGTTTGTGCGTGATGGAATGGCTAAGAGTTGCGAATGAGACAGATGAGTCGACTCAAAGAACAGACAGAGAGAGAGAGAGAGAGAGGGAGAGCGAGAGCGAGACAGAGAGGCAGGCAGTCAGGCAGACAGTGAGGCAGATGGAAAGCAGGCCGGCTCGGTGGCAACTCCTGCATACACATATAGATAGATGCATCGTTAGTTCGTGTCGAAGGTTATGCAATGTTTAGATTCAAAGCGAATACCAACCATAATGGCTGACAGCGTTGCGTTGGTGCTGGCGGCTTGATGTGGCTCATTGATATTGATGTGCTTCTTCCTCTCTCTCTTCTTCTCCTTCCACCCAGCAAGGATTATGTGGCCGTGTCTATTAAGCAACGCGTGCAACTTGCACTACACACAAAAACAACAAAAATAGAAGAAGAATGCTTCAAGCTTGCTGTGAGCAAAGTTTTGCTTTTTCACGTTGCTCTGTTCCAATGATTGATGATTGATGGATGATTGGCCAGCTGCAAATCAACAGCGTATTCGGTGCTTCATTGAGCTGACGAAAAACAAAGGGAAAAAGGGTTTTACGAGAGTTAGTAAAGATATTTTTCGGGAAATTAAGGAAAGTATGTAGAGCAGGTGCCTAAGTTTGGCTTGAGTTCAATTAGATGGATAGTAATACTATATTATACCAATTTGATTGATTGTTAACATTTAAATCTCTACCTTATCATGGAAAATGGCTGGTTAATACAATAAACCTATTTTTAGAAAGCTATTCAACATATTTTAACATCTGTTTTAATGTCATAAAAGAGTTTGTCATAATTATGCGTAAGTTTCAGCTTTGCTAGGTCGAGCTTGCTTTAAATTTAGTATAAAATAAGTTGATATAGCCCAGTCTGTCTGTATGAACAGTTATAACTCCAAAATCATAAGCTTTAGAGACATTTAATTTTGCCACAATATGCTTAAGTGATTGCATATTAATTTTAGCATTTAGCCACGCCCATTAGCCTCCCCTAAATTCAAGAATCCTTGACCTTATGCCGTCACAACTTGACTCTACCCGTTTTTAGTTGTTTCTTTTTTCACTCAAACCACGTGAATTAGCGCGGAAATTATTGGATATTTTCCTTGTGCGCTGATTGAAAAATAAATGAAATATGCAGGCGCCTATAATACACACACACACACACACACATGGTTATACATTTGCGCGTTGGCAATTTTATTTTATATGGACTGTACCACATATATCGTGCATATATCGTATAATATACATGTATGTGCACGCTTTCGTATTTCTTTTCGGTTTTTTATTTTTATTTTGCCCAATCCAATTTGCTTGCCATTTTGCAATGCAATCTACCTCCATACCACCCATCTCCCCATCTACCCCCTTAACTCTCTACCTCGCTACCCCTCTCTCTTCCATCCAGCTCTACTCAAGCCCCAAAACCGAATCGCATTCCAAATCCAAATGCAAATTGCCCGCAGGCATTCAACCAGACTGGCTCTGTCTGCTTACGTTGGTGTGAGTGTGTGCTGTATATATGTGTGTGTGTGTGTGTGTGTGTGTGCTGTCTATGTGTGTGTGTGTGCGTCTGTGCTGTGTGTGTGTTTGCGCATGCATCTAGAATTGATTAAACAAACATTTTGCCATTGAGCCGCGGCTTGCCAGCGGGCGTTTTCCATGTTTTTTTTATTTCTTTTCTTTTTGCAGCGCAAATCTTTGCAATTACCGTAATGCCGGCGGCCTTGAGAGTGTCCCCTGCCAGTGGCGCAGTGTAGTGTTGGGAAAGCGTAATGGGTGGTTACATTTCCGCTTGAAATTATTGTTGCATGCGAATTTTAATGATGGTCAGTTTTGTTTGCCAGCTGCTGCATCGTTTTAGTTCTTCTACTGCTTACTCATGCTCTCCCACTCTATGTGCTTCTTTCTCTTTCTCTCTCTCTCTCTCTCTCTCTCTCTTGCTCTGCTTGCCTTTTCGCTGTCTATGCAAGCCGAGCAAGTTAATAAATTGCTGTGTAGTTAACATCAGTTCTCTGCATTGTCATGCAGCAGGCAGGCACCCTCTGCAGCAGTACCTCGTCTCCTGGCTCTTGCTCTAACCCCTCTCTAGCCCTGCGGCCTCTTCCTGTGTGACACACTCAATTTTGGGCTCCACATTGCGTCGTGGCAACTCATGAATTTACTTCATCAACGCACAACCCGCCAGGATACGACACCAGGCAGCAGGCAGCAGGCAGCAGGCAGGAGGCAGGAGGCAGGAGGACGCTGCTGCCTTCGTCTCTGACGCCGACAATGCGGCTGTATGGTTGTGGTAAGGCAGTGGACAGATAAGGCAACCTACAGCGGCGTAGGGAGGGGGAGGAGGGGCAGGGGAACTGTCTCCCAGTGGACAAAAGTTGTGTATTTAAACGAGGCACATACAGTACTCGGAACTGAGCCACGCTGGGGCGCAGTATTTGAAACTGAACGTGGTATGGCAAGTTTTGAGCGTTGCCTAGAGATGACACTGAGTCGTGACACGACTGGAGGTGAAAAACGTGACGTTGCCTAGAGAGATGGAACTGCGCAGAGAGCGTGACTGAGCAGGTGGTAAGCGAAGCAATTAAATGATTAATTTGAAAACTGAAACTAGATTGAGATGAGAAGCAAAACAAATTGCCTAGAGGTGGCACTGGGTCGTGTCACGATAGAGGTGCATCAAAGTGTGTTTAGGTGCATAAAGTTGCTGAAAACATTAACGATAATTAGGGGAGTGCGATGAGAAAGTGTAGAGAACTAAGGTGAACAAATACAGCCGCTTGTTTAGGTTACGTGACACGAGCTTGTAGAGCACTGGCGCGTGACACGTGAGTTGCGAATGTAAGTGTGATCTTACACTTATAACAGCTGACAGCTGAAGTCACGCATTGCATTATGCGAAGTGACACGTGAAGTGCAGCGTGACACGAGGCACGAAACATCGATTTATAACGGAATGGGAACTTGATAACTTGTGATTGCTTTGCACTTTGTGGGGCAACTGAAAGTGACATCGCTAAAAGAGGAGGAAGAATGCAGGATAGAAGGGAAAGAGAGAGAGAGAGAGAGGCAGATAGAGAAAGAGTGAAACATGTGTCAACTGTGTTGCAATTGCAGTTCATTTGTTGCTGTTGCCGCCTGTCAAGACGAATTGCAACCGCAGCAGAAGCTGCGCCTGAGAGTGAAAGGAAGGAAAAAAGGAAAGAAAAGGACAGGAAGGAAAAGGGTGTTGAAGAAGACAAAGAACATACGCGCACACACACGCAGTGTGCAAATTTATGGCAAACCGCAGAAATCAATGTTGCAAAAGAGGAGAGGGGGGAGACGTGACGTGGCAAGTAAAAAAAGAAAAGAAAGAGCACGAATTAGGCCTACAAATGAATATAAAGTGCAGCAGCAATAAAAGGAGGCAGCGGCAGTGCTGGAAAGCAAATAGGGTAGTGTTGCAAAAGGCGGTTAGGTCGTTAATAAAATGTCAGCTGCATTTACTGTGGCCCAACGCCAGTTCTTCCCCTACCCCTTACCCCTCTTTCACTCTACCACTTTTTTCCCATTTCTTTACTTTACATTTGAAGCAGCTGTCATTGTGCTAGCTGCCTGCCCTTGCCCTCTCTCACTCCTCCTCCTCCTCCTTCATTTTGGCGACCTGCGACCTCTTTGTTGTATGCCCCGCAAATGATGATGAATGCGACTTGGTCTGCCTGCGAAACTCGAACTGCCTCTGGTTCTGTCGCTGCCGTTGCTGCTGCTGCTGCTGCTGCCTCAGCAACTGTTGCAGCTGCCTTGGCCTGGGTTAATGCCAGCAACAACACGAACAACGACGACAGTTGCACGCAATACCAAAAACCCAAATGCAATTGGTGAAATGTTTTAGTTTAAAGAAATACGTGACTGAAATATACCCTATACAAAAAACTGTCTGTATGAACAGCTGTAACTCGTAGAATAGCAGAGCTAGAGCCAGTAAATTTGACAACAATATACGTATTTATAGTAGTAACATGTAGTTGATTTTGGAATTCAGCCACGCCTACCAACGCCCACGTGCAGCCAGTTTTTGAAGAAAACTTTTTCATTTCTGTTTTAAATTCGCAGCTATTATGGACTTAAAAAGTACTAGGACTGTCTCTTGTTATACCCCATGTATCTAACTGCATGCAGGGTATGCTGTAGAGTTAGCTGGGTTGCTAGGGGGTGGAGGGGGGAGGTACTGCGGCGTTGGGTCTGGGGAAAAAGGCCAATGAAAAATGACAGCTTCAATTTTTGCTGCGCATCGTGGCACCGTGGCACGTTTTGGCAATTGTAGACGCAGTCTAGCGTCGTCGGGCGTAGGCAGCAGACACACACACACACACACACACACAGCTTGCACTTCGCCTCACCTGTAACAACCTACCACCCACTCACCCTCTGTTACCTCGGCCTTTGCCACAGAGAAAGATGCTACCACCAAATTGGAAAATATGTCAGTGCTTCAATTTGGCGTGTGTTTTGTAGTTTACGCTTTTTTTTTTGCTATTTTGTTGCCATATTTCTAGACGCTCTCTCTACCATCCTCTGCCTGCCTTTCTCTCTCTCGCTCTCTCTGTCAGCCAAGCTTCTCTTTCCCGCTCTCCCTTTCCCTCTCGCTGTGTGGGCTTGCGCGCCTGCTTTGGCTGGCTCGTTATATGCCTGCGTTTTGCTTTTAAGGTTAACTGGAAATTGGAAAATTGCACTCAACGGCAAATAGGGAGGGGGTAAGGCAAGGGAGCGGGGTAGATGAGCTGCACAGCGATACCACGACAAGTAGTCAAGCCAAACGTGCCGAAGATGCCAACTGCGAAAACTGCAAGCGGCATCTTTCATGACATTCACACGTCTCGCATTTTGTTGGACAATGATGGCAACAACAGCAGCAGCAACAATAACAGCAGCAGCAACAACAACAGCAGCAGCAGCAGTTGTTGACAATTGATAACGAATGTCCAAAATGGTCA
This sequence comes from Zaprionus inermis, assembly GCA_018151445.1. Taxonomy (NCBI): domain Eukaryota; kingdom Metazoa; phylum Arthropoda; class Insecta; order Diptera; family Drosophilidae; genus Zaprionus; species Zaprionus inermis. The sequence continues at coordinate 1,071,854 of JAECXD010001052.1, forward strand.
GTGACAGCAGCAGCAGCGCCGTCTACAGCAATTGCAACTGAAACGGTTTGGGCCGAATTCGTATATGAATTTTGCCTGCATGTAGGAAGTGAAAAATGGCAGGGAGAGGGGAAGAGGAGAGGGGAAGCAGGCGGTAGCTGGCCTAGAGTTCCTTCAGCGTATTTTCGGACTTGCTTGGAATTGAATTTACGAGCAGCAGCACGCTCTGCCTGGGATCGAGCTTGAGTGGATGCTGCTTACGGGGGAGGGGGCAGTTGCTAAAGTATCTGATAGATGCAGCTGCGTATGAATTACAAGTTGTTATGGTTTGCTCGCACATAAATGCACAATAAATGTGGCAAAAGCCAGCCAAAGTATCTGCAAGGCACAAAAGACAAAGGACCACAAAATGTGAAATGTAAATGTATCTAGCAGTTGCTGCCAATGCTTCTACTAATCTAATGTATCTGTAGCACCTTTGAAATGCTAAATATATGTTAAATGCAAAAGTATCTGCAGGCTAGATAACAACTGCCAGGCAAAGATACATTTGTGTGTGGCATTTGTGGTTGAGTATTTTTTTTTCCAAATGAAAAACTGCTCGAAATGTATCTGCTTCAAGGTATCTTTTAAATAGAAAGTAAATTGCATAGAGAAATGCATTATTTATTGGTAAAAAAAATAAAGTATCTTTTACCTTTGAGTAACTTTAAGCCACAAAAATGTATCTCGAAGCTACAAAATTGTGTAAAAAGCCACAAGATATTTACAACTTACTAAATAAATGTGTTTATGTCAAACAAGCTTTCTGTTTCTCGTTTCAAAAGATACAAAAGTATCTTTAAGCTGTAAATAAATACTTGACTGCCAGATGAACAGCAAAACAAGCACAGCTGTATCTGTAGGATACTTAAGTTGCCCGTTGAAGCAAACATATCGCCGAGCTGCTGCAGAAAGTCAAGTTTGCTTGAGATTCTCTGATATGAGAGCATATTATGCCCAGAAATAGAGGCTTAAAATGCTATAATGTAATGTGTAGGTATAGGGCATAGTTATGTTTTAGCTAAATATCATAATTTGTTGCTTAAAGACTCAATAGAAAAGTTGTAGAATTAATGAAAACTGAGCCTGGAAATCGGTGTAGTGAAATTGCGGGCGGCCTGCTGCCTGCTTAAAGTCGAGTTGGCAGCACCGTTTGTCTTTGTTGGCAGCTCGTAAGCCAAATCGATGAAGTACTTTCTGAGAGGGTGCAGGGGGCAGGGCGCAGGGAGCAGGGCTCTAATTTGGCAGCCATCGACGTGCTGAACAGTAAAAATAGAGAGAGTATGCTCAGAGTTCGCTGCAGGATTAGGAATGACTTTAGCTGAAGCTGCCGACAGGCGGGCGGGCGGACGAAGTGTTGGCCGGGTTGGGAGGGTGGCAGGTGAGAGCTGGAGAGGCTGCGCGCTCGCTCGCTACTCGCTTGCTTGCTCCGTCGACTCCGAGTGCCATTGAGAAGTTTTGAAGCAGCGCTCCGGCAAAAAGTTGGCTGCAGAGTTGCACTTGGGCCAAGTGGCGGGCGCGCCCATAAAACAAACAACGTGGCAGACACACACACACGCAGACAGGCAGGCAGGCAGCCAGGTGGCTGTGTGTGTGTGTGTGTGTGTGGAACGTCATTGTCGTTTGGGCAAATAGATGGCCAAAGAGGATCAAAGAGCTCTCGCGCGCTCTCCCGCACTCTCTGCAGTTGCAGCAGAAAATAATTGCTGTCTGTGCGCGACTTGGGCGGCTGCCTGCATAATTTTCTCTCTCTCTCTCTCTCTGCACTACACTCTGTCTACTGCCTGCCCCGTCTCTCTCTCTCCCTCTACCTAGACTTTCCTCTTTTTCACTCTGTCTCCACAGTATTTCTGCTTGGCGCTGTCGCCTCAGCTAAGCTTGCTTAATGTCATTTGTCATCTTTGGCCACTCTTTTTCCAGCCTCTCTCCCTCTCTCTCTCTCTTTCTGGCTACTGCCATCTCTTTCACTCACTGTTTATGCCGTTATGCGCGTTTTGTACCGTTATGCAAATATTATTTCGTGCCAAAGCAGTCCCAATCTGCAACCGAGTTCAGTCCGGTCTCAGCTTATCGACGTCTTCAGCCGATTTGCCAGTGGCGTAGTGGGTCAGGGGTGTACCGAGGAGGGGGGGGGGTGGTTATAGCCTGTCAAAGGCACGAACTGAAGTTGTATACTTTAGTCAGGCTCAGCCCGGCTCTCTCTCCTCCTTTTTCGCTCTGCGTGAGAGTTGCTTCTGTTTGAGTTGCATGCAACGACTGTCAGTGGCGCCTTGCACAGTGGTAAAGGGAAGAGGGGAGGGGAGGCGTTTGCGCCTCTTTTCCTCTTCAGCAACGCCAGGAAAAAACAAACAAACGAAAATCACATTTTTCTCTTTTTTTCCCGCCATTCTTCTTATTGACTTGGAGACTTTGTCGAGCAGCTCAGGCATTGTGCCTGCCTACGCGAAGCATTTTTTTCGCCCCTCCCCCTCTCCTTATCTCTGCCAGCCACTGCACAGCAAGAGGCGAAAAAGATTTACGCAATATTGATAGATATTGCCCGCGATTAAGCTTGGATAGTTGTGCTGGAGCAGGAGCGAGCAAAGGAGTCACTTAAGAAGGCTTTAAAAGGGAATGAAAGAGTGGAAAATATGCTGGACATTTTTGTAAATACTTCATATGAAGTATGATATATATAAATACTGGAATGTCGAGGCAGAGCGGATGGAGACGGAGAGAGAAAGGGAGAGAAAGAGAGAGAAAGAGAGAGAAAGAGAGAGAAAGAGAGAGATGAGTAGATAGATGAACATACAGACAGACGCACAGACAAGCAATCGGTAGGGCAAATGGATGGAGAGGAGTTGTATGGACAGAAATACAGAAAGACGTGTAGACGGACAATTATACAGAATGACAGACATACAAATGTATAGACAAGAGGCAGATAGACAGACAGACAGACAGACAGACAGACAGACGGACGGACGGACAAACAAACGGACAGACAGTCGAATAAACTTATGTACAGACAGACGTACAGACCTATAGACCAACATACAGACAGAAAGGCAGACAGACAGACATAAAGACAGACGGACAGACAGAAAGTCAGAAAGACAAACAGCCCAAGAGACAGTCGGGTTGATTAACAAACAGACAAAGAGACGGAGAGACGAAAATCAGAAAGACAGATAGACGAATGTACAGGTAGACGGCACAGAAAGTTAGAGCGATAGTTTAACGATAAAAAGCTGAACAGACATAGCGACAATCAGATAGACAGACCAGCAGACAGACATACAGACAGACGTACAGGCCGACGGACAGACTCTCTTTCTCCAGCTGAGGCTGAAGGCTATAAAATGAAAACAAGAAATTTCAAGCTAATTTTGTAGCTATTTCCAGCCTCTCTTAGCTTTTAAACACAAGTACGAAATTTTAAATTTAATTTTTTTTAAATTTTATATTTGAAGCGAACCACACTTTTTTGCGGAGTGCAGAGCAGTCTAGAGTCTAGACAAACAGCCTGCTGTCCGTCTGTCTGTCTGCCTGTCTCCCCGTCTTTCCGCCAGTTGACTGCGCGCTCTTTCGACATGTGTGGCTGCAGAATGGGGATAGTGAAGGAGGGAGATGCGAAACGAGTGTGGAAAGGCGGAGGCGTGGCTAGTGCAGTGAGGGGCGAAGGCAGCGCCCTCTGTCGGCATGTGCAGACAATTAGTTTCGTAAGCAGTTTCCCATACTTTGCCAATTTAAAGTTTTGTTAGACTAAGAGACAAAGCGACACGCACACATACACACACACACACACACATATACGCATAGAGGCAGACTTAATGTAAGAAAATTTATTCGTTGTGGGGGGTGGTGTGGTGGGAGGGGGAGGTATAAAACCCCCGTCTATGGTATCGGGCGAGATGTCAAAATGAATCGAAATGAAATGAAACGTGACCAAATTTCGGCCACATGTCAATATGCTAATGATCTTGTGCGGCTGCCACAGGCACAGTTCCCCTCTTGCGACGCCCCCTGCCGGCGTACGCCTCTGACCAGTTCATTGCTAGCTCGTTTCTGGCTAAATTTGGCAGATTGTTTTGGCCCCAAGCTTTAAATAGTCGCAAGCCTGGTCACGAGTGTGTTCGCCTTCCCCCCCAACCCGGTCCCCCTTCCTATAGACTGCCCTCTACGCCCCTGTACGCCGCGCCGCACACACTCGCTTCGTGTTGTGTAATTGGCGGCCGATGCGAATTGAAACGGGAAATGGCAAATGAATTGAATGAAACGTGCCGCACAACATACACTAGAGTGAAGGGTTGAGGGAAGGGGCCAGAGAGGGAAAGAGAGAGAGGGGGAGAGAGAGGGGTTAGGGTGCGGCACGGGTTGACATTCGGTCAACTGTTTCATGCTGCTGCTGCTGCTGTTGACCGCAAAGTGACGTTTCCGTTTCCGTTTCCGTATCCGTAACACGTGTGTGTGTGTGTGGGCCACAGGGCTGCTGTTGCACACACTAACACTCAACCCTTTTTAGTCGGCCCCCTCTAACCTCCCCTCCCCCCTGCCCGGCTGGCGTTAAATATTTGACTTAACATGCGATGCTCAACCGAAAATGGCACATAAAACGGCTGGCTGGCATCATCAAAGCGACCACGCCCACAGTCCACTTGTCGCCCCCCCCCTCCCACACACACACTCCTACGTTCGTGTCGCCTGACACAAATTTCTACCGCTTGCATATTTCTTCACCACCTTCCCCCCGCCCACTTTCACGCCGCATGCAACGAAATGAAATGAAATGAAAATGCTTCGCCTTTTTTTTTTTTGCCCAAATTCGTATCTGAATCTGCTGCTGTATCTGTATCTGTATCCGCAACTGCCTGTGCTAAATTTGTCTGCGCCCCCACAGGCAGCCGCAATGTGCCCCGCTGCGACAGGTTGCCGATAGGTGCAGGGGGGAGGAGGAGGAGAGCAGCTGTGGCGTGTCGCTGTGTTGATCTTTAAAAAGGCATATGCTGCAAATGCAGTGTTGTATATGCTGCAAATTTAGTGTTGCATAGGCTCAGAAGTATATTTAGTGTAGGAAAGATTTCAGTTTTCTTGCAGAGATAATTAGATTTAATTAAATTATGTTATTTCTTTCCTAGAAGTTCTTTGAGTACTTAAAGATATACCCTATAAATACAGAAAGTTGCAAAATTAAACTTAAGAGTTAGAATCTATACTTTGACAACACATATCTATATGAAATTCCTGAGTTCATTTTTAAAGCTTTAATTTGAACTCTACCCCTGCCCCTTACCGCCCGACCCATCATCCTTCTTTGAGCACTTTTTTAGTAATGCAACATGATTTGAAAGTTTTCTAGCTGAGCAGCAGAGAGAGAGAGAGAGAGAGAGAGGGAGAAAGACAGGGAGAGAGAATGTGGCAGAGATTTCTAGCTGAGTTAGATTCTTGAGCTCAGTAAAACCCTTTATAAACAGCATTTTGTTGCCTCACACACGTACACACACACACACACTGACACACACATGTGTAGTATATATGCCGTAATTCCTTTTGTTGTTGTTTTTCTCCTTTGGAAATTTTCTTTGCAATTTTCTTGCTGTGCGTAGCAGCAGCTGCTCCCGTTGTCAGTTGCTGTGTTAACCCCTTCCTGCCCCTCTCCCCCCTACTCACACTGTGCTGCAAAGTGCAGTGTCCGGCTTACACACACACACACACTCGCACAATGATTGCGCACTGTGCGTTTTAGTTTTTTTTTTTGCTTTTTTGTCTTTTGCTTTTTACATTCATTGTTTTTCGATGAATGAACAGATGCAGCAATGCGAAAGAGCGAGAGCAACGAAGAGAGTGAAGTAGCGAATAGCGAGTAGGGAGTGGAAGGGGGAGTGTGTGGGTGTGGGCGTGGCCAGTGCTGCTGCTGCCAGACAATGGCGAAGGGAGGTAAAATTAATACTCGCAAATGCGTTTACAATTGCATAATAGTTGAAGTTCGGGCGGGGGGCGCAGAGCGCTGGTGCAGTGGTATTCGAAGGGAGGGGGAAGGGGAAGGGGGTGTGCAGGGTGCACTGAGCCATAAGCTGCAGCAAATGACACACGCACACGCACACCGCGCACACAGTCGCATTTTGCAAGCTGTCAGCTGGCCCAAAAAAGTATGCTATGTTTTTTTATTTTGCACAGCGCGCTGCGTGCGGGTGTGTGTGGGTGTGTCTGTGTGTGGGAGTTGTTTGCCTGCTAATACCCTAGCGTATAATTTGTATTGTGAATGACTCGTCTTCTGCTCGTTCCCTCCCTTTCGCTCTGCTTTGCTGCCCTGCTCACTCGCCGCTTGCGGTTAACCTAATTTGCTTTAATTAACATGCTGCATATTTAATTCGAAGCTCGCTGTCCTGCTCGACCCCTCAAAGCGCAAGCTGTTTAGTTCGTTTTTCAATTAAGCTACACACCTACACCCGCACACATACCCACACACACACACGCACACACACACGCCCACACTCTCCCTCAAGTATCTGTTTTTTCGCATCTCGCTGTTTTTTCAGCTTGCACTTTCGCTACGTCAAATGGTTTCTAATTACGCACTTCTCAGCCAGTTCCCTCCCCGTCCCACTGCTGCCCCCTTGGGCTGACAGGCTGACTGACTTAATTACAAATTGCATTATTTATCGTGCAACAAAGTTCGTCAAACTTGCAACAGCAACGGCGGCACCGGCAGCCTCAACTCGGCAGCAGCAGCAGCAGGATAATCATCATTTCCAAATGTGTTAATGCAATTTGTGCTTGCACACACAGGCAGAACTGTGTGTTGTCGCCGTGTGTGTGCAAGGGAGAGAGAGAGAGAGAAAGCGAGAGGTAGGTGGCAAGAGCGAGAGAGATGGGTGGCGTAGCATACATGGCATCATCAAATATTCTTTTATGGCCTGCGAGAGGCAAAATAAGCGTAAGCCGTGAGCTGAGCTGAGTGTACAGTGTCGCCTGGCATTTATGCAACAGCCGTTATCATTTTTGGCGCTGCAACCACGGTGCAAGAGGCGTGTGACGCGCGCGTGCCCACTGTGCACAATAAATATTTGCACAGATTTGTGAAAGGGCTGCGTTTTTGGGGCGTGTCTGCAGGGTCCAGTCGCAGCCTCAAAGCGCTGCAAACACACACACAGCAACGCACGTGCATATATAATTCGAGGTGTGTGTGTGTGGGTGTTGTATGTGGGTGTGCCATAGGCTTGCGGTCGGTCCAAGTTGATTTAAACCCGCCCGGCGTGTTTCATGCTCGTCGTGTTTCTTTTGAGCGCGGACAGAGCAACGCCTGCACACACACACACACACGTTAATGTATTTAAATAGGCTGACAGGTGTGTGTGTGTGTGTGGGCGACTGGACAGCTCATTTGGCTGCCTGTCCGGCAAAGTTGCTGACCGTAAACGAATGAAGCAACGCGTTGGCTAAAGATAACGAGGAAAATAGCTGTAAAAAATATGCAAAAAACACCAGAAATATACTAGAAATATACCATAAAAATACTGCAATATTAGATGCATAAATTCTTGTATAAGAACTGATAAAAGCAACGCCTTTAAAGCAAGTTATCTATGCGATGCAAGACAATCGGCTGCGTCTTAAAAGCAACACAAAGATTGAGAGAGAAACTAAGAGAGAGACAGAATGAGAGAAGGGAAAGCTAAGAAAATAAAAAACAGACCACCCTTTCTATTGAACATTCAAGGTTTCACCATTAAACCGGTTTAATTAAATGGTTCAAAGGCGGTTTAAAGACTTCGGTTGCCATTTAAATTAGCTCAGACAGCATTTTTTCTAGCCGAAAAACTATTCGGCAACATTAAAAATATTTAAAACTGGTTCAGACAATGGGTATCACAGTGGTTCGGTAGAATAAACATTCGACCAGTTGTGGTATTTATTTTTCTGTATTTTTCTAGTCAAATTTGTGCACAAAAAACCATTTAAACCTTAAAACAATGAGTTTAACCGGTTCGGAAAATTGCTTTAATAGCGGTTTAGGAGTCTAAACGTGTGCAAAAATATTTGATTTAGCCCGCTCAGCAAGGTAAACTTTCTAAACGCTTTTGGAATGTGTCGAACCGGCTCAGATCATGGGTTCAATTGTAGTTTGACCGCATAAATATTGAACCAGTTGTTGAATAAATTTTATTTAACCTGAAAACTATTAAAGTGCATTGGCCATATATTGAACTGGTTCGGGGCATTGGTTCAAGAGTGGTTCGCTCGAAGAAACCTTGAACCAGTTGTGGAATATCATAAATATTTATTAATAATCAATTATTGATATATAGTTATAATTTCGTTAAACCATTTTACTGGAGCCGTTCAAAGAGCGGTTCAACGTTATAGTTGCTTAACCATCTGAGCTTTTAAACTGTAAATTTCATATAGTGCCTGAACGGAATAATAGCTACTTTATTTTGCTTCGTAACCTGCTGTAATTCGCCTATAATTCTCAACTAGTTTAAGCTCAAAAAACAAATGAGCTTGTCACATTTGCTGGCTGCGCCTGCCCCGTCTGCCAGTTGGAGGTCACCTTAATTATGGCCACAATTAACAGTTTGAAATTCGTTGGGCCCTGCATTTGGCACACTTACGCGTTGCCCCCTCCCCCCCCCTTCATTCCGCTCATCTTCGCCCGTCTGCGCTGCCATTCACACACAGCGACACATTTCATTTCATTTGGCATGACGTGCCACAGTTTGCCCGTGCCAGCGTGTGAGTGTGTAAGTGTGTGTGTGTGTGTGTTTGTGAGCATAATCTCATTACAAATTCAAATGCGCTGAGCCGGCTGTGCTGTGCCTCTCAGGCCAGGCCGGACCGGGCGCCCCTTTTGAGCGTGTGGACATGGCAAATGCCCCGACCGCGTTGTCACTCAATTATGTGCCATGTGCGCGCGACGTAGCATACTTTTCAGCGCTGTCCAAAGACGTCACACCAGCTGACAGAGAGACTGAGAGAGCGACAGAGACAGCGACAGAGACGAAGAGCAAGCGACAAAGCTAGTGTAGAGTAGTGGGTGGGTGGGGGGTAGGGGACAGCTGCCAGAACTTGGTCGCTGGAACTGACCGACTGAGTTTGCATGTGCGGAGCTGAAGATGAGAGACTGTCGTGCTGTGAGCTCAGCAGGTGTGGCTAATGAGGGGGGTGTGGCAGCTATGCGGGGTGACTGGAAGCAGGGCGGTTAAGCTACAAAGGAAGCAAGATTAGAAAGCGTATAAGCGAAGATGGATAATGAAGCTAGACAGATTGTAGATAATGCATATAACAGTAAACAAAAGTACCCTAGAGTATAGAGAAAGCGCAAAAAGATGTGTCTAGACAGATCTGAAGCATCTTATTGGGATAAAGCATGAATAACCCAAGGTTTCAATAGTTTTTTGGTAAAGTTATGTTGGTCTATAGTACGAAAAAAAGAAATATATGCATCTATATTATCGGATATATATATATAATGCATAGGTAGATAAAAGTACCATAGAAAAAAAAGACAAAGCTGAAAAAGTTGATTTTAGACACATCTGTAAGGTCTTATAGGGATAAAGCATGAATAACATAAGGTTCCAATATTTTTCTTGCAAAGTTTTGATGGTTTGCAGTCTACACAGGTCTCTGCTTGAAGTTCTTAGGTCTAATAAACTTGAAGGGTTATACTAAGTCTCCTAAGGCTCCCAAGGCTCCTAAGGTCCTAAGTTCTGGGCACTTTAAGACCTCTTCCAAGCGTTCTAAGATTCTAAGTCCTAGATACTTGAAGCATAAATGATCTAATGATGAGTTAGAAATAAAAACATTTCTCTTGCCTCAGCCAATATCATTTTCGCCTTAAGCACCTTCTACGCCCCTGTGCCACACTCTCCCGCCTTCCCCCCTCCCTTCGGGAAAAAACTTTACCAACTTGTTATCATTTATTTGGCCAGTTGTGGCGTATCTCACTTGAAATTCAAATGTCCAGCTGCCTGTGGCGTTCTCATTGTGCTCATTGTTTGCCAAGTTCTTGGCGAATATACATGCAGTTCGTCTGCTTCTACTTGGTTTGTTTTTACACACAGTTGGGATAGCTGTTGGGTGGGCGGGGACAAGGTGAAGGGAGCGAGGGGAAGGCGTGCCCACAGCTGCGATGCAATTCGGCAGCATCGTCATTCGCCACTTGGCAGCTTTATGTCATTGCTGGTTAAGTGATGCGTCTAATTTGCAGCTGTTGCCACGGCTGAAGTTTGTCGGTGGGGAGGAGGTAAAACCAGAGAGAGAGAGAGAGAGAGAGCGGGAGAAAGAGTGGATAAGTGGCAGGGGTAGAGACAGCAGGGGAAATGCGGTGAATTTGCATTTGCAGCTGGAAAAATGTTTGCATTTACATTGCCCCGTGCACGCGCGCGCTACGTAAGTAATGGCAACAGCAGCAAAAGCAGCTTTTCTCCAGGCTCCCTCTCCCTTTCGCTCTCTCTCTCTCTCTCTCTCTCTTTCTTTGTGCCTCCTCTGTGTCTGCGCCTTACCTTCAGCCTGAAGTCAACGCGCTGCGCCGCATGCTCGTTAATTTTGCAGCATTTCCGTTAGCAATTTGGTGGCAGCTTCGTTGCTGTCGCCATTGCCGTCTGCTGAAAATATTACGTATACGACGACGCCCCGTGCAAAAAGCGCCAACCGGAAATGCAGGAAGCGGATATTACACGCTCCAGAAAACACACAGCACACTCACCCACTCACAAACACACACACACACACAGACAGGCAGCATTCGAATAATATGCACAGAGATATGACTTCTGATGACGGCACAAGTGGCCCGGGGGCGTTCCAGCTTCAGGGAGTAAGCGATGGCGAAATGGAGATGGAACGTGGGGCGTGCGGGGGGGAGGGGCTCGAAACGGCGACATTTTCCTTATTGCAGTTGCTGCTGCGTTTTATGCATTTTTCGTGTTTAGAAAGTGTCGTCAGCGTTGGCTTTGGCGTCGTCTTTTTTCTTGTATCTCGTTCTACCCTGTAGCTGCGCCAGCGGGGCATATACGCAATGTGCATATCTTGCGCGTGAGTTTAGACAAGGCTTGTTGGTTTCTCTAACTATCAATAACATTCGATATAACAACCAGCGCTTTGTCAATGCAACTCAAAGATATTTATTCTGACAACGAGACGTATGCGCAATTTGAATAAAACTAGTAATATTATGGCTTTTTAACCTATTAAACTGTATACAAAAAATGCAATAAATTAATGTTTGCATGAACAAAGCAATTATTGTTACTTTGTTAGGTAATCAACTATCGATAAGTTCGATTAATTGCTGTTTATCGAATATGCAGTATTATTAAGCTGTAAAATATATAATTAATTGTATGAATTTAATATTATTGCCATTTTTTCGTAAGCTACCGATAACGACGGTTATCGATTGTAATAAAATTTATTTTACGGCATGCTTATCGTAAATATTGAATAAGCTTACGATAACTATAGTTATCGATTGTTATAAGTAAGGTATCTACACATCGTGTGGACTCTAACTTTTTTCATGCTCAGTCATCTTGAAATTGGAGCGCGCACAAACGGGTACCAGGAGGTACCACGAGGGGGTTGCAGCTGCCTCCAAAAGAGTCAGGCATGGGTTGGTCTATGTACGGGGGGAGGGTGGTAGGATGGGGTGCTGTATTTAATTGCTTGGTCCATTGAATTTGCGTTTCGCCTTTATCGCCAGCACAATTGTTCGTGGCGTGCAATTACTTCAAGTCAACAGATCAAAGACTTGACAGCCAAGGAAAATGCGGGAAAAATACGGGGATATGCATGCATTAGGGTGCAGCTGCTGGAATAAATGAAAATTGTATTAGCTAGCAGAGCAGAGCAGGCTGCGTGTGCTGCCTTTAAGGATTGCAGAGTAAAAGAGTCTTAAGCGATATTAGCCCCATAAAAAAAACCATCCAAAAATCAAAAAAATAATTCAATTTTTTTTCGTGTAAGATTTCTTTGTTTTCTTTATTGAACATAATAATTTGTTGTTGTTGTTTGTTTTTGTTGTTGTTGTTGTTGGTTTTAATGCTTGCTCACTTGCGCTTGGTTTAAATTGTTATTATTATGATTACTTTCTGCTTGTTTTTTTTTCGATTTCTATTTGTTTTCTCTTAATTTATCATTAATTTATTTAGATTTAATTATACTTCTTCTTTTGCTTCTTCTCTTTTATCTGTCAATCAATATTCTTTATGTTTATCTGCCTTTTTGTTTCGTTCGTTTTTCGATTTAGGTTTATAATCATAGCGTATATCAATATGCATAAAGTGATTAAAAAAAAACACAAAAAAAAGTAGTAATTATGTCTGTAATTTATAGCAATAAACACACACACACACACATATTCAAATGTCTATGTGTGTGTATATACTGTTTATAGCATTGAAATAATTTTTTGTCTTGGCTGAGTGCGACTTTTTGCAGTCGCAATCTCGTTTTTTCTTTTTCTTTCATCTTTGTGGTTGTTGATTTTTAGTTGCTAATTAACATTATTGACAAAATATATGTTCAAGTACAATATTTATAATTTTGTGGTAATTTTTATTAGATTTAATTTGCCATTTATGCTTTTTTCTTATTTTTTTTTACGCACACATATTTTTTTCGCTCATCTTTCTCCATCTGTTTCTTTTGTTTGCAGTAAAAAGCGCTATGAAATATGCTTGAAGGTAAGTGAGTGTGCTGACTCTGTGTGTGTGTGTGTGGGTGTATCTGTCTGTCCGTGTGTTTTGTCTTTTTGTTTATTTTCCAGTTACATAAATAATTTGTTATATATATATTTTATTATGTCGGTGTGTGTGGGTGTGTAAATAATTATATTAAATAATTTGCACGTGCATGAATAAATTCTTAAATATTTTTTGTATTTTATTTTTTAATTTTATTCTCTTTTGTATAAATTTAAAATTGTCAGCCATTTGTTGTTTAATAAAAACATTATGCAAGTACGTTAATTTATTTATTTTTTACTTATTATTTTATTTTTTATTTTAATTACCTTTAATTTCCTACTATTTGCCTTGCGTGTTTCCGTTTTCTGTTTTTCTCGCATTTCCTTTTTAATTTCTATAAAAACTGCATAAATTTAAAATTGTTGGCGCGCGCCTTTTGTTTTCATATTTGTTTTTCTTTTTGCCATTTTCTTTATTTTGCATTTTCTTTCTGCAGTGTCGGTATTATAGCTAGTTGTTATCATATTACAAAAAAAAAATATTTATAGCATATATATATATATATAGTTATATATATTTTTTATGTATTTTTTATTCATGTAGTTTTCGCATAATTATTATGGATTTCCTTTCTGCTGTATTTTAAGTACTTTTCTGTCTGCTGTAGCGTTCACCTGTTTCTCTTCTCCTCATTCTCTTCCGCTATTCTCTGCGTATTTTGGCTGCTTAGTTACTTTGTTTAGGCTTCTTGTGTAATCAACGTATAATTCCATTAAAATTAAGTACATACATCTTTAAGCTAGCACTCGACTTATGTACAACATTTAAATTACTAATAGTATTTATTTTGTTTATGTTTTTTCTCTTTCTCTTTTCCTTTTTATTTACTTTAATGAACTCTCGCTTGAAAAGCATTGAAACGGAAAGCTGTTTTGTTTTGTTTTTTTTTTCGTTAAGTTTTCATAATTAGTTTTATTAATTGCGTTTGTATTTATTTTAATTTTAATTAGTTTCCCCATTCATCGCTCTTAAATTATGTACATAAATAATTATGTGTTCTTTCTCATTCTCGCTAACCTCATCTATTTCCCTTTTTTTGTCTATGCCAATGCGAAACAAAACTAACAAATTCCTCTTCCCATTTCCTTTTTTTTTTTGGACAGCATCAAAAGTTTGCGTTTTTTCATTATTATCAAATATTAATATAAATTTACCATATGCCGCAACAAATTAAACGAAAATTTCACACTCATACACACATACACTCTCCCGCAGTCACACATACACAGGCACACTGTCACTCATACGTAATGAAAACAAAGTGAAAATTGCAGCATAATTATTTATTAATTATTATAATCGTAAAGTTTGTTTAGTTTTTTTTTTTTTTTAAATTTTTTGTATGTATTTTTGTTGCACATTCAACGTTAAGTACATAAATTTTGGATGGATGCATTAGTCAGTTGATAAGTTTCAAGAACCTAAGTTACAATATGTATATATTATAATTATAAAAAAAAAAAATATATATTAGCAGAAAGAACAGCTAGGTATCTATGGCTGTGCCGAAGATGCGTATGCTCTTGCAGAGGAGAGAAAAGATAATATTAAGATATATATGTAGGTATACCTAACGATATATAACGATTCACCAGACACTTCAAGTTTTTTCTTCTTTATTTTTCTAGTTTTCAATTTATGTTTTCGGTACAGGCTTCAGTTTGATTTCGACTCAACCGGAACACTATGCAGTGTGTTGATATACTCGATACTTGACAGACCAACAGACTTATCGATAGTCGATAGCTATTGCCTAAAAGTCAGCTCTGCAAAAGCATCTTAAAAGTTGTTCAATGTTTATTTTTAAATTTTTTCACTACACAACACAAGAAACATTACTATAATCGTGGGTTTTCTCTTTCCATTTTCTCATATTTTGGTTAGTTTCAGTTAAGATAATTTAGGTTAGGTTAGGTTTCAATTTTTTTCTTTGTTTTGTTTTTTTAGTTTTTGTTTTTCTGGGATTTGCTTTGATTGTGGCCTGCAGCATGTGTGGGCCAATGTTACAACCGAATGTTCATGTTCTACTCGAACTATTCTCTCTGTCTGCGTGTGTGTAAGTGTATTTGTCTGTGTGTGTGTGTGTGTTTAGTGGTATGTACAAAACTAAGCTGTAAGTGCAAATGGCGACTTGGATGGATTTTTTGTGGGTTTTGTTTTTGTTTTTCACATTTTTGGAAAATTAATAACAAGAATTCATTTTTCATTTGATATGCGCCTTTTGTTTTTAGCGGGAAAAAAGAAGCTAACTGCTTTTTCTTCTTCTTCTTCTACTTTGTTGTATTTTCTGTTTCAGCGCGCTTTGTCTTACAGACAACCATAAGCATTATATAATCCTAATCGTGGACATGCACAAGCATATCTAAATATAAGTTGGACGTACATGTTTAAGGTTCAAGGAAGGTTCGGGTTTTTCTCTATATATGTTTTTGTCTTTCTTTTTATTCTCTCATTTCATTTGGTAGCAAACGAACTTGATGCTAAATCGTAACACGTTCGATAAACGCAATTAAAAGTGTTGCAAAACGGCAATAAAAGGGAGGGAAAATGCACAACGAACAAAAAGTGTTGTGAAGGAATGCGTTTCGCTTTGCTCTCGCGTGTGTGTGTGTGTGTATGTGTGTATGTGTGCGGTGCGCGTGTTTATCGATTTTAAAATTGTAGTTCGATTAATCGATTATTTATAATGTCAGTAATTATATGCTTTTTGTTTATCTGTTAGCTTTTCTCTCGTCACGCATTCGTTAAGTACTTTTATGTTTTAGCTTTTAGCAGTGTTGATAAATTATTTAATTTTTTATTTTGTTTTTGTTTTTTTTATATTAGCTTGAGTTAGTTGCACTTTTAACTAGTTTTTGTTATTAAAATATCGCGTATGCTGCTGCAAGTGCGCTAATCGCTAACCGTCGTTTCTGCTTCTGTTTCATATTTGTCTTTATCCATTTTTAAGCTTGTGTATTTTGTGAACGTGAATTTGTGACGTTACAAGCCGCAGTTGTTATCGAATCATTTCTATCGGTTTTCTTATTTAAGCATATTTTAAAATTGGCTTCAATTTCTCGCTCATTTCTCGTTCATTTGGCCGCTTAGTTTCATTTTTTTTTTTATATATTTCGTTTCAAGCGTTTTCATTTACTTTTGTGTTTATCTTTTATCTATGTTGTGAGAACTTTTTGCTACATTATTTTATTATTTGTTAGGTTTGTTTTTTCTTTGAAGTTTTATTAACTGCTTATTGCGTTTTATAAACACTAACTCGTTTCTTCCAACTCAACTCATATCCCATCTCTCATCTCATATATTTATATTAAAACTACTCAACTTAGGCCGATTGCTTCAAGTGTTTTTTATTCGACTTGACGTGTCTTGTCGCGCCTTGTCTCGCTCTCGTTATCGTTATCGTTATCGGTTTCTGTTCTGTTTCGTTTTGCAATAACTTAATGTATACTACACGCCGTATAACTAGTAAAAAAAAGTGTTTTTTGACTGGCTCACACCAACGTACTAATCAATATATGTTATGCTATTATAATAGGTAATACTAGACAAAAAAAAACATACATAGTTCTGTTCTTTTTTCCTCTCTTTCGCGCTTCTTTTCTTTCTGTGTTTAAATCTTTGTTGTCGCTTACTAGTCTAGAATTGTAAATGTCTATCGATAAAAAAACAACACACATACAAAGAAACAAACAAACACCAACGAACGCTTTGCTTATCTTCTTCCTTTCTCTCTCTCTCTCTCTTACTTTTATTTTCGTTTCTCTTAAGTACAGTTGCGCTCTGCTACTTGCCTGCCCCAACGTTCTCTCAGCGTTCTCGTTTCATTTTGATTCAGCTGCAGTTTCGTTTAACGATGGTGGAACGTGGAATGTGGAACGTGGAACGAGTACGCCTAATAGCGCTGTTGATACTCGTGATGCCAACGATTAAAATCGATGTGGAACACGATAATCGAACCGGTTGACAACCCTGCCAGCAAGTATCTGCAAGAATCAAGCAGAATATGGAAAGACACGGGAAAGATTAGTAAGTCAGGTGAGTCATTGAACTATATATCTTCTTTATAGTGTAGAGTATCTGGCCTTTTTTTTACTTACTTCTGATCGTGGGTGAGCGCCAGCGAGCGTATGCCTGCATTGCAGGCGGGGAAGGCATAGAGCGGCGCCAGATTGAAGGTGCGCCACACTTCGACAATGCCGCGATCGCCGGCTGTCATCAGATATTCGCCATCGCGTGAGAGCAGCATGCACTAGAGAGAGAGAGAGAGAGAGAGGAGGGAAGAGTGTGAGCAAATGATACAATATTCCCTCTTTCATAGGTTCCTTCACTTAGTTACGCTTGTCCTACCTGCAGATTGTCGTTGTGCGTCTCGTGACGCAGTTTCTTGCCGTTAATAGTGTAGGCCGCCACGTTGCCCTTATCGTAGTTGATAACAATGAAGCCCTCGCGCGACATGGTAATCAGTTCCGGCGAGTGGAAATCAACCGGTGGATCTAGCGAGCGCAGCAGATCACCAAAGGTTGTGTGTATAAGCACGGGGCCATCTAGGTGAAATAGGCAACAACGAAAGAGAAGAAGAAAGAGAGAGACATAGAGAGAGAGAGAGAGGGAAAGAGGTAGAGCTTAGTAGAGATCTCTTACTGCCGCGATTGTTTGCGTAACTTACTCGTTGAACCGGAGACAACAAGTCCCAGCTCAGCACTAATGACCACCGATGTCACAGCCTGCTCGTGACCCGTGAGCGTGGCACGTGGTGTAGGCACATCTCCTTCGCCAACAATGCTCTGCGTACGTGCATTCCAGTGCCACAGTAGCACAGTGCAATCCGCCGAACCGGAGGCTATATAACAGTCCGAGGTAATATTGCACTCGGAGCGTGCCATGCAGGTGACAACGCCGAAGTGTCCGAATACGATTTGCACGATTTTCGCTGCAGTTCGAAGAGGGCGAGAGCGAGAGAAAGAGAGGGATAGAGAGATAAATATGGGGGGGGTAAATCAATGAACCGTAAGGTAGAGCATTCACAATGAGGTCTGGGGTCATAGCGTTCAGGGGTTATGGGTCTACCCACCTGTTTCGGTAGCGAATACCCGAAAACTGTTGTCCCAGAAGCCGCAGGCAATCAGGAAGCGACTGTCGACGGTTGTAACGAAGCAATTCGAACGGATTTTCAGCATTTGGCTGAAGTTGTCGCCCAAATGGCGTCGGCTGACCGCGTTGCTGTTGTTGTTGGTGCCGTGAACAGCTGAGAGAAAGGTGGAGAGAAAGAGAGAGAGAGAGAAGAGTTACGGTTAGAGGCCAGTTTATCGAGTCAGAGTCAGCTCGCTTCGCTTACCCAAAACCGGATCGATGGTCAGCGGCTGATTGGAGCCGGGCGTTTGAGGTGATTCAGCATAGCTCGGACTCTGGACGGATGCGGTGTAATTGCAGTTCCAACGATTCACAGCAAATTGATGTCCCGCCGTCACAGTGACCACCGAGGGCAGCGATAGCTGTGGATACGTATTCGCCGAGATGTGTATGACCGGCGAATTCTGATAGAACTTGAGCATCTGGCACAGATCCTCGGGCATGGCACTGAACATCATGGGCGAGAGATGCATGGCCGAGCTACGCGGTGGATGCGGTTCCATAAGCAGTTGACTTGGTGTTTGTCCAAAATTGCGTATCTGATTCTCGACAGCTTCGCGCATCACCGGATCGAGTACTCCATCGAGATCGACGCTACCCTCGTAGGTGAGGTAATAGAACACATTGGTGGCCCGTATCGCTTCGGGTCCGCGTTGCTTGTAGCCGAATATCAGATCGATCCATTGATGCAGCTGACACGATACGAATTCCGATTCGAGAGCCATGCGATTGATACGCACAAACTCCTCGGGACTCTTGGCCCACGGGGGTAGCTCAATATCGTCGACCAGAGCGCCATCTTCACGATGTCCCAATCGGTAGCCCGATGAATTGTAGAACATTTCGGGCAGGAAATACCATTCGGGTATCAGTTCCTTAACATCCGATGTATCGCGTTGACAGTTCTTCCAGCTCAACGATACGGACGAGAACAATCGATCCGGGTAATCGAATTTGCCACCCTGCAGGGCCAGGAACATGGTCGTAAAGGGTTCAACGCGTACCAACCAGTTGAGCGTAAACGCTGCGGTCGAATAGTGTGTACCATAGTGGAATGGTGGAATCGTATCGCTGTCCCAGCTTTCGTAACGCTCCTCGAAGTAAGCACGTCGCGATGGATTCAATGCACCGATAGGTTTCGAAAGATCACGATAATTCGAGGGTAAACTCAAGTCCAAATCCTTGGAATCATAGTTGGTCAGCACCCACGGGAATATCGGATACTGATTCAGATCGTTGTACGTGCGACCAGCGATGGTGTTCAGGAACATCAAGTACTCGAAATTGGAGATTTCACGTCTCTGCCATTTCTGTGTCATGTTCGAGTTGCGCATCAGTTGACGCGGTGACATCATCGAGGCGCGTCTAGTCTGTGGAATACCGTACTTAATGCCCACACCGACGCGTGGCAGCGCCTTGATCACTTTCTTTACGGTATGCTGATCGGGAAAGGCGAACAAGATCGATGTGCGACTGGCCAAAAAGATTTCTAGTGCGACATTCTGTAGTAGATAGCGACGTGAGAAGATCGCACGAACCTCGGAGAAATACCATTTGCCATGCAGATGATCGCAGTACTTGAGTACCTCGGCATCGATCTTATGGAATTCGGGATGATCCTCGTCTACCTCGAAGAACATTTCGGTACTGGTTATCGACACGGTACCGGGTGCAACCAATCCGGGAGCTATCAGACGCGCCTTGGTACTGATATTCACCGGACCAGTCAGATCCAAATCGAGTTCACGATCCTCGATCAGTAGCTCGGCATCGTCGAGCAGCTCACTATTGTGCTGCGCCGAGGGATGGGCACGTGAGACAGCGATCTGGGTGTGGAACTCATCGCGTGTCTGCAGAATTGCATCCTCGGGTCCACCGTTCTCTAGCGCTGCCTTCAGTGTGGCCTGCGGATGCGATGAACCACGTGGATTCTGTACCATACGTTTGCGACGACGTGCATCATCCTCCCAGGCGTCCAGTTTCCAGTATGTTGACTTCTGTAACGCCAACTGAGAGCCCATGCCATTGGCCTCTCCCCAGGCACCATGGCGATTGCACATTATGTTCCTGACCTTCTCCAGCAGTCGGCTAGCGATGACATTGTCTCGTCGGCGAGCAGCCGTGATCAGATGATCGCACATGCGTTCCTCCTCGCGTCGCTCGAGCAGGGTCTGCGCGCATTGCGATTCAAAGTCCGCATGCTTGAGCACATCGTCGGCACGCATGCGATTCAGAATGAATTCGGCCTCGTTGGCCACACGCACAATGTGATCCTTCATGGCGTGCGAGAGCAGACGACCCTCGTTGATCAATTCGATGAAGGCCAGGCCGGCATGCTTCTGCAGACTGTTCTGCCACTCTTGCGAGCACAGTAACATGACGAGCTCGACAACCGAATGCGAGTTCTTGAATGTGGTTAGACCCTTGCCCTCCATGAGAAGCTCCTGGCCATGCGAACCGACTAGGGTCTTCGAGAGGAACGGCGCAAAATCGACCATGATCTCGCGCAACAGCGGACAAACGGGACCCAGTGCGATCTCCAGTTTCTGGGTAAGACTGGCCTCACGCGACGGTGTGGTCAATGGCAATTGGGCAACCAATGCGGGCGGTTTCATGGGTAGCTCGTCGGGTCGCGAGCGTTGCTGTTGTTGGTGTTGTTGTTGCTGCTGCTGATGTTGCTGCTGCTGTTGCTGATGTTGCTGCTGCTGCTGCTGTTGCTGTTGCTGTTGACTAACAGCAATTGTTGTTGCATTACCACCGACAGCAGCAACACTTGCATTGCCACCGGCAGCGGCAACACCGGCATAACCATCGGGAACTCGCACTACAGATATTTCGGAATCGGGCTTATCGCCACGCTCGGCGACGCCCCCGACAATCATGCCCTGTTGCTGCTGCTGCTGTTGTTGTTGCTGCAGTTGCAATTGCTGTTGTTGCTGCTGATGATGTTGCTGCTGTTCATGTTTGTTCAGAGCATCGCCAGCATCGCCAGCACCGCCCAGGCCCACAACCAATCCCGCATTGGCCGCTGCCTGTACCGCAGCATCCTCGTTCAGATTCACATCCGTCCAGCTCTCATCGTTCGAGTGGCTTGGCTTGTGCTCATCGCCCAGAATGTCGCTGGACGACTCCACCTCGGGTACCTCGTTCTCGGTGGAGTTCATGTTCAGCGAACCCACGTCCGAGTCGACGCTCTATTTCGATTTTTGAGTAGTACGAAAAAGTGGTGAAAGTTCATCAATTAAAATCCAAATATCGCATATGCAAAAGTGGATAGGAAGGTGTGAAGGTTGTTTTGTGTGGTTCTGGGTTCGAGTCGATCATAAAGCGAGTATGAGGAACTTATCGATGTTCGTACTAGTGCGATATACGATAACATTTGTGCGGACATTGATAGGTTAGTTGGTGTGGTGAGTTTCGGGTACAGTACAAGGTGTGTTTGGTGGGAGAGTTTACTTGGTTGCAGCTTTTATTAGGGCTAGAATAAAACTTAATGAAGCTTCGGGATAGTTTCATTAAATCACGCCTTGAAGCTTCTTAAAAATGCGTAAAGCTTCGATGCTATAGAAAAAGCTTTGCTGTCTAAGATAAAGCTCATTAAAGCTCTCAAAAAAGTGTTGAATAGTTTCAAAAGTCGTTAAGCTACGCTCGCCTGTTCGTTCTTTTCCTCACTTCGCTTTGGCTAGTTTAATGTGCTTTCCAGCTCTTTCGGATTTCAAGGTTTAGGTAAAGTTTCCGCTTAAGGTCTTTCTATAATCTATGCCCTTTCTCTAACTTATGCATGCCTGTTTTACTCCTTTTCAAATGCCTGCCACACACACTGAAATTCAACTGTGTCTGCTGAGCCGGATGCGTGTGTTGGGTTGTGAGTGTGTACACTGTTAGAATGTGTGTGTGTGCTGTGTGTATTGGTGTGTGTGTGTGTGTGCTATCGTATCATTTGCGCATTAATTATGCACATTGAACAATAAATCAAAATTCCCAGCTCGATGCGTGTCCGTTTGCTCCGCTTCCTCTCGCTCTCCCACTTCTCTCTCCTATTTTGCATTTGTCAACGCCACGAGGCAACCCTGCTCCTGCCCAACCGCCTCTCCCCCTCCCTCACCCCTCCTCGCAGCATATGCCCCCGCCTCTGTTTGACTGTGATTTGCATAAAAGGCAGGGCAAGTCACAGGCACAAACACGCTCGCACGGCTCAGCCTGGCAAATTCAGCTCATCCGAAAGGCATTAGGACCCAACTGGGCTGTGTGTCTGTGTGTGTGTGTGTGTGTGACACTATAGTGTCATAGTGTGGGTGTTAGGGCTGGGGGGTGTGGCATATGACAAATTTTGTTAAGCGTTTGACAAATGTCAACTGTCAAATACAACAAAATGTCAGGGGCGAGTAGGTGTTAACACACAGCTGTGCGTATGGGTTGTGCCTGTGTATGTGTGTGTGTCTTGTGTGTGTGTGTCTTGTGTGTGCGTGTGGCAGCTGTTGCTGCACATACTGCAGCAGCAGGAAATCAATCGTCAAATGCGACAAACAAAGCAGCAACTCAAACTTGACTTGAGCTGCACTTATGGCACCCTGTGCAAGTGTGTGTGAATGAGTATCTGTGAGTGTGAATCTGTGTGTGTGTGAGTATCTGTGCGTGTGAGTGTGTGTGTGAGGCATTTTAATAATGCAAAGGCAGAGTTCATTAAGTGCCCCAAAGCGGAAGACGTCGAACTTGGCTAAAAGCTAAGAGGCCTCGCGCTCTCTCCTCAACCCTCAATCCTCTCCCACGCTTACAGGGTGTACTAGGGTGTACTGGAGTGTGCTAGTGTGTGTGACGGATGTGTGTGTGTAGACTTACTACTAATTGCATAACATATACACTTACATTAACAGACATAAATCACATGTAACACACACAGAGAGAGACAAACAAAATCGAGAGAAGGCGCTGCCACAAATCATGAGGCACACGCGGCGTATACTTAATGCGCGCATGAATGGGTGCGAGTGTGTGTGAGTAAGAGTGGGAGCGAAAGTCATGTGCATGGGTGTGAGAGTGTGTATGCGTGAGCAGGTATGGGTGAGTGTTGTGTGTGTACAGAGATTTGTGCATTGATTTGAATTAATCAAATATTGATTGCATTTAATTGCAGTTCGTAAAGTAAGTCAAGTTAAACAAAAGCAAAAAATGTGTGAAAATTAAGCACGACTAGTATATACCCTGTAAAATTAAGTTGCACTAATTTGACAGCAACATTTAGACCATCAAAAGCAGTATGAAAATTCCGAGATATAGAGAATTTAATTCGAACAAGCTTTTCAAAATATTGAGTTCTGCTGACAAAGTAAGCACCCTGACACCCTACGTTTATCGTGCTCTATTCGAATAGGTACTACATATGCTACATATGCATAAAATGCAATTTTAATGACCATACTCATTGCGTACATATGTTGCCTGGCATTTTGTGTAATTGATTATCGGATTCCATTGCCAGGAATTGATGCCCGCTGGCATTAATGAGAGTCTGCTGTACCCTCAACCCCTTCTCGACCCGACTATGCCCCGTTTTCCACATTGATCAAATTACTATCGTAATACTCGAATTGGAAATGCAAAACAAATGGCGAAAATTACAAATGAAAAGTAGGAAAATCACAACTAATTTGATCTCGTTAGATCAAATCGAAACGAATCGAATTAAATATCAACCGCTGCTTATGTCAGAACGAATTCACAATGGACTCGCACAGTTATTCACAATGCACACAATGCAAACTATGGGTGGGGAGGGGGGTTGTTTGGGGGGCAGGGACAGGTGCCCTAATTAGCACACGTTCGAGTTCTAGTGTCAATAAACCATGCGTATGAGTGTACGCACTGTACAGTAGCTTGGGAATTGTGGATTGTGGATTATGAACTGTGGATCGTGTCACTTCATTAAATACAGTCCTATCGAGGCAGTTACATGTCGAATTTTAAGTACATTTTGACATGATTTTTGATTGAAAATTAATTATACTCTAAAACTGTTTTACCTAAATTACAAAAAATTTCGAAAATTTTTGAATTGTTTATTATGTGTTTTTTAAATGAAGAATTACTAACGATGACAAGACATAAAAAAAAGTCTTTCCACGTGAAACTCGGTAGATTTTCAACAAAGTTATGATGCCTGGACTGAGGGTTACAAGTCCTGTCGAGGTCCTTGCATGTCAATTTTTTTGGAAATTTGCACATGATTTTTGGCCAAAAATTAAATTTCTTCTAAAACAGTTTTAAACACTTGTTTAGTACTAATTTTAACCCCGGAAATCGATTAAAAGTTAAAGCTGGCAATTTAAAAATTTGAAAAAAATATTGTTTTGCAAAATGATTTTCAATAAATGAAAATATTGAAAACTTTCTAAATTTATTTTTTTTTAGTTTTTTAAATGTAGACTCATTGAGGGTAGCAAGTCTTCAAGAAAATGTTATTCCGCGTTAAGATATCTTGAAATTTTACAGAGTGATGATGTGCTGAGTGTGGATAGTGAAGTTGTGGGTGCTATAAATGGTACTAGGCGTGTGTACGAGTTTGTGTGTGTTGGTTAGAGCGTGTGTGTGTGTATTGGTAGCGGTCAAAAGTAGTTGTTGTTGTTGTTCAATTTGCGAATTGCGCGTGTGTGTGTGTGTGTTTTGGTGGGGTGAATCGACTGGTTGTTCTTGTTGCTGTTGTCGAACAATTTGCAGTGTTGCATAATTATTTTTTTTTTGGTTTTTTTTACTTGTTTTTACCTTTGGCAACTTTAGTGGGACCATTGGCTTGGGTGGTGACAATGGTTGTTGTTGAATTTTGATTGTATCTTTAGTTGTTGTAGATTTTACAGTTGTTGTTGTTGTTGTACTTGTAGTTGTTGTTGCTGTTGCAGTTGTTGTTGTCTTAGTGTTGTTGTTGTTGTTGTTGTTAATATGAGCCTGTGACAGTTTTGTTTTTTGATTGAGTTCTTTCGGTTTTAAAGTGTTTTTTTTTCTTATTCGTTTTTGAATTCAAACCATGCAAATGAATCAATTTCATTCCATATCCAACTAAATGTCTCTCACTCGCACACATGCATACCCTGTGTTTCTGTCTCTACTTTGCACTAAAGTGACATTCGAACTGTCATGCAAAAGAGAGAGAGAGTGTTGGAAAGAAAAGAAAGAAAGATCCCTCTCAAGCTTCTCAAGACACGAGAAGTGCTGAAAACTACTACTTATCTCTTTCACCCGGGTTAGTTCTCACTCACACATTCAAAAGAAACACACACCACATGCACACACCACATACACACACCATACTCACCTTTATGGAGGGCGGTCCACTCGAATGGGAATCATTGTCCGCCAATACGGAGGGATTATTCTCATCGACCACAATGATCTCGTAGTCGCTATCCTGTATCTGACGGCCTCCTGTGGACACAAATTTATAATCGAGAATTAATGACAATCGATTGAGCTCGATAAACGATTAACTTAGTGTACACGATAGTTTACAATAGTTAACAATCAGAAAATTGAAACTTTTTGTTTAAGATATCTGCAAGGTTGTCAAAACTTTGTATAAAATACTCAAATTTGAATTGATTTTTTACTAAGCTGTGCGAAAAAAAAAACGAAGAAAAAATTCATAAAAGAGAATCGGCTTTAACTGAAAAGAAAAGATTGGGCATACACATACACGCGCATAGTAGATACACAGATACATACAAGCTACACGCTTAAGCTAAAAATGTGATCGGATAAGAGAAAATTCATTCATTCATCTGTCTTAAGCTGATTTTAAGCTAAGCTTATCGATAGCTCTCTTTTCGCTTATCGATATGACAGCTTAAATTATCGAGTTTTTTTATAAGAAATTATTTAAATTTCAATAAAAAGTCTTTTTTCTGACTCAATCTAAGCTTATTGATTGCTCTGTCTTCATTTTGTATGCGCTTATCGATTATATAGCTTAAATAATCAAATCTTTTCCATGGTTTACTCAATTTCCATCGCAATGTCGGTCTCTGTTTCATTAGCTGCGCTTGAAAGTTGTACCGCATAAATTGTCGAGATTTCTGAACGACCGGACAGTGGACACACTGCTACGGTACAGTGGGCAAAGAGGCAGTTGAAAAGTTGCTAACGTGAGGTGTGAAAATTGTTTGACTTTTGCATTAATTAGTCAAATGACTTTGACTGCATGCAGACGAGCTTGAAGAGCTTCAAATTTACATATCTAAGCGCACACACAAAAAGTTGCAGATAAAATAGAAAGAGAAGGAAAGGAGAGAGGGAAAGCCAGAGAGAGGGATGAAAAGAGATAGAGAGAAAAGGAGACAGAGCAGCTTTATAATTTGCAACTGCTTTCAACAGCTTTTGTCTCGTTTTTTTTTCTTTTTTTTTGGTTTGCCTTCTAATCTGCTATGATTTAATGTGTGTGTGTCTGTCTGTGTGTAGGTGTAGCTGTGTCTATGTGCACATAGGTGTATGTGTTTGTGTCTCCTTCATCTAATCTGTTTCTTTCTACAGCTGCTGCTGGTGCAAAATTTGAATTTGAATTCCCACATTCGTTGTAATTTTGTAATTTGCTAAGCTATTGCGGCCTCTCTCTCTACCTCTTTCGCTTTCAACTTATCTGCTCCCTGCTTTCTAGTTCCCTGTCTTTTGCTTTCTCTCTCTCTATTTCGCTACTCTCTTTCCAGTTACAGTACTGCACACATAATTAGGGCTGCAGATACAAAAGTATCTTGTGCTATGCTTGCCCCTTGTCGTGCTTCATTTCGGGTTCAGCTGCTTCATTAGCCAATTGCAGATCTTTTTTATATATATATATATACATATATATGTGTGTGTCGGCAGCTATTAAGGTTGTTTTACAGTTGATTATCGTTTTAATTGAAATTTATGGCCTTTACTCGTATGCAGTTGCTGGCGGCAACCGTCTCGCTCGCTCGCACTGCTGCTTCTACTTGCCTCATCTGCACTGTTAAGTATGCTACACATTTTTAACATCGCTGTCGAGTACAATTTGAATACCCTGCTTAGACGAGAAGAGGGGTATATCCGTCAGAAAGGTAACTTTCATCTTTTGCGACCTTAACCCTAGAAATGTTGCTTATCTTTGGAATTGCTTAACCCTGCAACTTTTGTTGCACTTTGCTGATAAATAACTTCAGTAAAAGTGTCATCACTTACTTTTTATTATATTTAACTATATGCCAAATATCTGTAAATAATACTATCAATAGCTTTGCTATATCTACTATACTTTTCCTGCATTTAGTCTAGAGTATTTTACGCGTCGAGCTACGTATCAGGATTTTTTACTTTTATTTTTCTCTCGTTTTTCTGTGTTTTTAATTTGTAATAATTTCCCAATGTGGTCGTTTTTTATGCACAGTCACGCCTGCACACACACACACATAGAAAGAGCGAAAGGGAGAGAGTGGGAGAGAGCAGGAGAGTGAGCTAGAGCGAGGTGTGTGCGGCCACAAATTACTTTTTGTACTCGTAGAACATTGAAAGCGTGTTATCGGCTTTTACAACTGTACCAACTGCTGTTGCTCCACTTCCCTTCACCCCCCTCCACTCGCTCTTCCTCTGCCCCTCTCGCTCTGCTCCGGCTATCTCGCTCACACTTGCTTGCAAATAAATTATGCCACGTCGTTTTTGCTGCTTCATTTTCTTCGCTTGGCGACTAATTTACATTTTTGTCGCTGCCATTAATTTTGGTAATGCCAACGTGGTGTGTGCCAGTGTGTGCATGTATGTGTGTGTGTACGTGTGTGTAATGCAGCTGTGTACGTGAGTCTGTGTCCAGCTCTGTGTCCCTTCTACTGCGTCTTACTTGAAATATTTTCATGGCTTGTAAAATTAACGAATTTGATTTTCATACGTCGCAACCGAACTGAGGGCGTGGCAAATAATCCATAAGCATGTGTGTAGGTGTGTATTAAAGCTTGTGTGTGTGTGGGAAAATGAAGATAAATGAAATAAAATTTGTGCTGACAGCACACGAAAATGACGAGTGAATGCCTCCCTAAGCGCCACCCCCTTCTTCTGCCTCTTATTCAGCCACCTCGCCCCCTGACTGTCAAAAATGTGGCTGTCATTGTGACTGCACTGTCTATGTATGCGAGTGTCTATGTATGTGTGCTGTATCTAGTTACCAAGATAGATTGCAATTTTTAAAAGCATAAATGGATGAACATTTTGCCCCCACATTACCCCAGAAAATCGCTTGCACAGCTTTCTCTGTTGTTTTATTAGATACACATATACAAACACACACTTGCTCTCACACACACACAGATGCACAAACTTATTTGTTGCATACTTTTTTGGCTGCAAATTAGCAAATCTCGCTTATGCAAACAATAAAATTAAATCAAAATTGTTTTCTGGTAAACGAAATGAAAATATATTAAGGAAAAATTCGAAAGAAATGTGGAGAAACAGAGAAACCCCTTTTAAATTTCTGCTCTCTCGGCTTAAACTTTTATAATTCCCCACTCCGTCGACTTTATCTACCCAGAAGTCATACAAAAATTTATTATTCATGTAATTTGATGAAAACAAAAAGTAAAAGCCAAAACAAAATTGTTGATTGACTTGTCTGAGCCGAACGTGTTGGCAAGCTGTAACCTAATATGCAAATTGACATATATATCAAGACAAAAATAAATAAAAGAAAACAAAAACAAAGAACCAAAAAAAATGAAGAGAAAACTGTGAAAACTGTGCAGTGTGTAACAAAATGTGAAGCGTGTGTTTCACAAATAATTCAAATCATACACGAATTTGCAGTTCGAATAATATCGGAATACCCCGAAGCCTTAGCGTGTCGAGAGTTTGCAATAAAAACACTTTAAAATACGATTGTTATAGCTTGTTTGAAAACCAACAAAAAAAAAACAAAAAACTGGCTTCAATTTCTATTCATTTTTAAAAGGTTTGCTCGCAATTGTTGCAGCCATTTTTTTCCATCAATTTCCATCACGATTTATCAATATTTTATTTGAATATATTGCGAAGTTACAAAGCTACTACGTTTATGTGAATTTGGCTTTCGTTTCGACGAGTGTTATAAAGTGTCATGTATAAAAGTTGAACAATTTGTGGAAAGACTTGACGTGTGTGGTATTTGTCTACAATTTCGACTAATTGGTCCAGCTACTGTATGGAAAATATACGTTTTATTTGATTTCAGCATATTTTTGAGCATTTTAAACCCATAATATGTTTCTATGACAATATTAAAGAAAAACTAGAAAACTTTATTTAACGATAGAAAAGTATATGAACAATATTTTAAGGCAGCTTGGAGATACTGCAATATATACCTCTTACAGAGCAAATCTCTTGAAAAAAAAATACCAAAATATTTGTAAGTATTTTTTAAAAAATACTGCATAATACTGAATGCTTTAAGCCGATAGCTGCTACGTTTTGCTCATCCTCAACCTCAATTGATTTGGCTTTATGTTGTGTTCATTGATTTCATTTGTAAATACGAGTTAAAAAAAATACATGGTATGATGACCGCGATAAATGCAAACTAAATGGCAATGAAAAAAATACTTCAAACGAAAAATACCGGGGCAATTAAAAATATATCGAATGGAAAAAAATACTAGACGAGTGCGTGTAATTATGCCAATTTACACTGAGAGCCGATTTGTCGGCAATTGTTTTACAAAAAAAATATTGAATAAATTTGATGTGCAGGACTGTGATGGATAATATCACACACACACACGCACACATACACGCAGACACACACAGACATACTTATATATACAAAAAGAGAGAGACTGCGACTACGCAAATTGTAAAGGAAATCAAAAGCGAATTGAAAAGAGAAGGCTACAGCCAGAGTGTGGTAGAAAGAGCGTAAGAGAGAGAGAGAGAAAGAGCGAGAGGAGCATGTAAAATATACTGTATGTATATTGTACAAACATATATATGGTATATATATATATATGTGTATATCAATTAAGCGCAACTACAGCTAAAGCTAAAAAGAATTTACACGAAATATGAAATGAAAAACAATGGAAATCGAAAAAAAAACACTACTTAAAGAGCGAGAAGGAGAGAGACAGATATAGAGAGCGAGAGAGAGAGAAAGACAGAAAGAGAGATATACGTGTAGATGGCAAGTGTATAGAAATGGTAAGCAAACGAAATGAAACGCAACGGAAATGAAACAGAGACAAAGTGAAAATGTGAACTAAAGCGAGCAAAGCTAGGCGAAATAAACAACTAAATAGATTACACACTTATATTTATATATAAAGATATACTAGAAAGAGAAAGAGCATTAGATAGAAAGAGACAGAGAGAGAGAGACACTACACTACACACTCAAGACGAGCGATACCTGTTCCAGTGCCAGCATTGCGTCCATTGTAGCGATAATTGTTATTGATGGCGTTCGTTTTATATGCAGCACCGCCGCCATCGCTCAATCCCATGCCCACGCCCATGCCTGCCATGCCTGCCATGCCTGCCATGCCCATGCCTCCTCCAGGTCCTCCTACTCCTCCGACTCCTCCTACTCCTACACCGGCGGCTGCGTGTCCATTGCGCAAATTGCGCATGTTGTTGCTGCTGCTGCCATTGCTGCTGCTGTTGTTGTTGTGACTGCTGCTGCCATTGCTGCTGCTGCCGCTGCTGCTCGCGTGTCCATTAAGCCCATGATGCTCGCCAGCAACCAATCCATTCTGCTGCTGCTGCTGTTGCTGTTCCCCATTGAGAGATCGCATAAATG
This sequence comes from Zaprionus inermis, assembly GCA_018151445.1. Lineage (NCBI taxonomy): Eukaryota > Metazoa > Arthropoda > Insecta > Diptera > Drosophilidae > Zaprionus > Zaprionus inermis. The sequence goes on from JAECXD010001052.1 coordinate 1,102,496, forward strand.
CGTGTGGATGTTGGTGATAGGCGCCGGCAGCAGAGCCGGCAACATTGCTACCATTCTCCATTTGTGCGTAGTGATTGTGTTTGCCGTTGAGCAACTGTTGCTGCTGCTGTTGCTGGTGACCATTGATTAGCGCATAGTGTGGCTGATGTGGATGATAATGTTGCTGTTGCTGTTGCTGCTTGTGCAACTGCTGCTGTTGCTGCTGGCGTTGCAGTGTTGCTGCCGAGCCGGTTGTCTGCGAGGCAAGACTGGAGAGCGATGAGCTCGATGCTGGCTGCGATGTTGCTGTCGAACTGGCTGAGGAGCTGGTCGAGTGGCTGCCCAATGCTGGTGGCGGCGAAATGTTGCCCAGTTGCTGCTGGGAGGTTGCATGTTGCTGCTGCTGCTGCTGATGTTGGTAGTAAGCGGCAGCCATGTGATGATGACTGTGATTGTGTTGCTGCTGCTGCTGCTGATGTGTCTGGTAGTAATGTTGTTGTTGCTGATGTTGCTGATGCTGCTGCTGCTGATGCTGCTGTTGCTGCTGATGCTGATGCTGCTGTTGCTGCTGTTGCATGGAGGCGGCTGTCACGTGATTCTGATGAGATTCGGGCAGGAATTGCGGATAGACATGGTGCGACCATTGTGGGAACAGGGGACGCGCGCTGGCGGCATCTGCTGATCGGTTTTGTTATCCAGTTTGAGGTTAGGTTCGTATTTACACACACAGAGAGACACAGATACAGTGAGACAGAGACAGCGAGAGAGACAGAGAAAAAAGAGAGAGAGAGAGAGAGAGAGAGAGTGATGGGTGGGGTGGGGGGTGGGTACGTGGGAAGTTGTTGTTGTTGGTTAGTTGGTTGATTGTTGTTGTTGTTGTTGGTGACGTGACGAGCAATTCGATTTTGGTATTAGTTACATAGGTCGGTTTTTTTTTCGTATTTTTTTTCGGTATTATATAAAGTTGTTGGTATTTTATAATTTTTTTTTTGTTTTTTTTGGTATTATTTTCATATCGTTTTTACAATAAATCCGAAAAAGCAGCGTGAAATGAAATCAGTTGGAAAACGGAACGATGAAAAGAAACACACAAAAACTGAATAGTATCTCCAACAAGATGGACAAGATGAGTGTTGTTCTTATAAGCTAATGATTAAGTTGTGTATAATATATATATATATAAGAATGTATATGCATATTTAAGGGGGCACTCATGGGACACACGCACGCGCTCACGCTCACACACACACAAACACGCACGCAAAAACACGCGCACTCGCTTTGAATATGAGACTCGAATGTGAGATGCAGTTGCAGGTGCTGCTGTTGGTGCAGGTGGTAGTGCGGGTGCGGGTGCGGGTGTGGGTGTTGGTGGTGGTGGTGGTGCAGATGGTGCTCGAAAGGTTTCTAGTGAATTAAGTCTACCTCGCTGAACAGCTGCCATAGCAAAAAATAAGCCGCAAAACAAACAAATGGAATCGAAACACAAAAAAAAATGAAGAAGAGTAAAGATACAGAGAGAGAACGAGAGAGAGAGATGGGCCAATAGAAGATCGTGTAGTTTTTGGTGCAGCAAACGGAAAAGCGATACGCAACGAAAAAGGAAAATGAAACGAAACAGAGAGAGAGAGAGACAGAGAGACAAGCGATAGACGCAACATAGCAATTAGCAAAATGGAACGCATGAATGCGAAAGAAAATCATAAAATCAATGAGAGAAAACCGAAGAGGAACCGAGTAGAAGTTAAAGTAGAAATGGTAACCCGCCCACAGCAGAAATCAGAAATCAGAAAGAGGAACATACGGCATTTTCTTATTTTTTTTCAAATTGCCAATCGGGTACGATTGGTAATCGATAATCGATAGTTACTTATGCGCAACACTAAACTAAACACACAAAAAAAAAACAACAACATTGTCAATACACGAACTTACCGTTGCCCGAGCTGCGCTGCAGCACAGGGGATTGACGTTGTATCTGCGGTTCGGCTGGTGGTTCCAGTATATCGCGATATTTCGATACCATCAGCACGGAGATGAAGTAGACAATGGCCAGCGATAGGAACTGTGCCTGCTTGGTTTCCTCCTGCGGGTTGCGAGCAGAACGATAAACAGAGTGGAAGAGATAAAGAAGGAAAAAATTAGAATTTGGCTAGACTAAGAAATAGCTTCAAAAACTATCGCTATTACTATCGTTTAACTGAGCTACATAATACTAGATGAAATGCCATGAATGACTGCAACTCTATGATTATGGTAAACCATGATTTCCATTCAAACTAAAGCTCACTCAGCAGTAACCCATATATATATCGAACTTACCACATCACGATAGATGACAGCACGCAAACGATTCACATCCATGTCCTGTAACAACTTCTCCGGATCCTTGACGGGCGATAATTGACCGGTTATTGATTCCACAATATTCTGCGAAAGAATGAAGAAGGTTTGCCATGTGGAAGCGAGAGACGAAAGGCGGTCAGAGAGACGTTCTTACCTTTGGCGATGCCTGTGCGCCACGGATGAGCGCCTGCAGATGCGCCGCACCGGGCACATCGCGTGCTATAGCGCCAACATTGTAGCGTGTGCGTTCCTTGCACTCGAGACAATTGCGTACGGCGCAGGTGCAAACGAGGCGTAGACACTGACGCAAGATGCCGCCACTGGACATGTTCTTCTCCGCTTCCAGTTCGCCGAAGTTCAGTGAGGTGGCAAAGATCAGTACGTCAGCCATGTTGACCAAACGTTGCAGAAACGAGACGGCCACCTCCAGCGGCATACCCTGTGTGGGCTCCAGCACGTCCAGTTCGGACTGCAAAAGCGAGAGAGAGAGAGGCCGAAGGGGTAACTCAGGGGCTACTTTAATCCCCAAAGAGACAGTTCACTTACATTGGGCGATGTGGCGCTGGCCAGCAGGGGCAGCAGTCCACCGCAAGCGATGATCAGATTATCGGCCAGCTGCGATATCAGATGCACCGTATTGACCACAAATATGGCATTCTCACTGGAGTTCACAAAGTCCAGTACACTCTTGGTGGAATGGCTGCGCCACACCTGTATATCTGTTTCCAGCGAGAAGAGCACATCGCTCAGCAGGCGCTGATGTATGTAGGACCATTTGAATTCGGGTATGCGGAATGGTGGACGCGTCGGTCCCGGACTGAACATGGGACGCGTTGAACCCGATTTCGAGCGTTGCTGTTTGCCAGCCTCGGCGCCAGCTCCAGCAGCTGCGGTACCAGCTGTCCGCAATGAAAGACAGCAGAAGGATTAGCAAGGTTAGAGTGGGACTAGTCCCTATTTCCTACTTACCGTAATGATTGTCCGCCTCCAGTTCCATTGCGGATCCATCAGCTGCCACATTTGTTGCATCTGCAGGCGTTGCTTCCTCATCGTCTGCTGTGCCTGCGCCATCCTCCTGCACGCAATCGTCTTCGGCCTCGTGCAGCTCATCGAGCGACTTGTTGTGTACATCCGCCTCGTTCTTTGGCGTTGTCTGCGTGGTTGAGTCCACCTCAGTTGGCTTGACGCGCACCTGTACTACGGGTGCTGGTACCGGCTCTGGCTCTGGCTCTGGTTCCGCCGGGGGTTCTGGCTGAGGCTCCGTTTCTGCTTCGGGTTCGGGTTGAGCTGTGGGTTGTGGTTCTACCTCGACGAGCGTGGCCTGTGTCTCTTCGGCAGCGACAGCCTTGACGGTTTCATTGACCAGCGAGTCGAGCACCTCGTTGACAATCGCGCTCACCTGCTCCTCCTCTTTCTCGGGTTCCAGCAGCGTTTCCTGCGCCAGATCAAGTGCTGCTTCGACAACCTCAAGCACGATTTCTTCAGCGGCAGCGGCTACAGCAGCCTGTTCTGTTTCCGGCTCCGGCTTTGGTTCTGTTGCTGGTTTTGTCTGCACTGCTTCTGTTTGTTTCTCAACAGGCTCTGGTTGCACTTCGGCTTCCTTGGCCGGCAGCTCGTTGTTATTGGTTTCCGTCTGGGCTTGGGCTTCTGTCTGTTGTGGCTCCTCCGTTTTGGACTCTGCTTCGGCCGCATCGATCACCTTGTCGATCAACTGTTCGACAATATCACGCACCGCTGAGGCCACCACATCCTCGGATGGCTCCTCTAGGGGTTCGGCTACCTCGGACTGTTTCTGCAACGTCTGTTCTGGCTCTGCCTTCGCTTCGGCCTCCGCTTCTGGTGCTGGTGCTGGTGCTGGTGCGGCCTCAACTGAAGCTTCAGGCTCCGCGCTGATCTCCTGATTTGACGCTGCCGTCTTCTCGTTGTTATTCAGCGCATTGGCCATCGCATCTTCAGTCTTTTGATTGGTTGCTTCTTTACTAGGTTCCAACTGCTCCAACGACTGTTGCTGCTGTTGCTGCTGTTGCTGCTGTGCTGGCTCCTGGATTAGCTCATCAAGTGGCTCAGACGTTGCGCTGATCTCGTTGGCATTCACTTCTGGTTCGTCTGGTTGGGGTTGCGATTCGATCAGTGTCTTTGTCAACGTCTCCTCCAGTTGTTTCTCGCTGGGATTGTTGTTGTTGTTGAGCAAGTTCTTGCTATTCAGTAGACTCACATTGTCCTGGCCAGGTTGCTTCTTCTCACACTTTAGTACACCCTGCACCACCTCATTGACGGCCAGCTCGATTTCCTCGTCCTTTAGCACCGACGATGACTCCTCCTGCAGCACATCATCGACAACCATTTTGCAATCGTTCAACGCTGCCTCAGAGGCTTGCAACACATGGGCCACATGCTGCTCCACATCGAGTGCATCCTTGGCCGTTGCTAGTTCTATCTCCTCAAGATCTTCGCCAATCTGTAACGCCTCCTTGAGCGCTGCCTGGCCACCTTGTTGGCTACTGGCACTGGCAGTCGGACTATCGCCGGCGCTGAGGTTCCCGTTGCAGTTGGCGATGGCCGGTGTGGGCGGTGCGGGCGTGGCTTGTAGTGCCTCATCCGTTTTGATTTGCTCGTTGTACACATCCGAAATATTTGCTATGACAGACTTATTGACTGGCATCTGTGGCACTGAGGTTTCCTCGTCCGTGGAGGCAACCTGCTCCGTTTCAGTTGTTTCACCATTTGCTGCACAGCCACAAGCATCGGACGAGGCAGCTGGCAGCTCCTGCACAACTTCCACATCCAGTTCAAGCTCTTCGGCTTCCTCTTCCTGCACAGGAGGTACGTCCTCCAGCGAGGCTATGGACACAGCCTCCTTGATGGCCGGCACCTGTTGCTGCTGTTGCACTGCCGGTAACGGTCCGTTTTGTTGCTGCTGCTGCAGCTCTTCGCGTTCCCAACCACTGATCGTGCTTATGGGACGCGCCTGACGCAGTGCTGGATCTGTGATATTATCGGTACGCTGGCGTTCGTAGTGCTCGTACATCTGGGCAAATTGAAGCTTGAACTCTTCGTAGGATACCTTCGAGTGGACAATTGCCAGCGTATCGACCCAGACACGCCAGCCGCCGTATTCGTGCTTGATCGCATGATGCAACAGCATGCGGAATAGCGAGTAGACCATGTCACTGATCTTCTGCTCCTCCGTGTTCTTCGGGTGTATGTAGGCCATGGCAATGAGCCACTCCTGCCAGACGGACATCTGCAGTACAGTGCGACGATTCTCGCGGTTGCTGTTGCACAGCAACGTCATGTCTTGCAGAAAGAGTTTCTTCACCTCGATCAGGGACTCGGTCTGCTTGGACTGACGGATCAAGGTGGCAACAACCTTAAGTATCACTGCAAGGTGGGTAGAGGATAGGCGTGGCAAAAAGTGGGTTAGCCGCTTGTCGTACGAGCGAGAGAAACTAGGCGAAGAAGTAGGACATAATTGCTTTACTTACTTGGATTCTCCAGACGATAATGATTCTCTGGCTCGGGGTGACGCGTGTAGAGTATTTGCTGTGATATATGCTCGGTCATTATCTCGTAGAGCACATTGTATGTGGGCAAGGAGAGCGACTCCTCGTACAGCAGCAGACGCTCTGCCAGCAGAGTGTACAGATTGTGTGGCGACATGACGTCGTATTTGCGCCTAGTGGCGTTCGGGAGTGTGAAACAGAAAGAAGAAGAAAAAGAAAAGCTAGAATAAGCAAATGTGAGCTGGGCGAAGTGATTTTCAAAAAGGTACTGCAATCGGGGACAGCTACCCAGGAGGGATCCATCTTATAAGGGACCTACTCGTGAAGGATCCTTCCCTTCAGGCACTTTTCCTCTTAAGAAAGCCATCTTTTAAGGGAACTTCCTTTGAGGGATCTTTCCTTCAGGGTTCTCCCCCTTAAGGGATCCTTCCCTTCAGAGAAAACTCTTAAGGTTTTTCTCCAATTGAAGATTCCTTCCTTTCAGGCATCTTTGCCTTCAATGATCCTTCTCTTAAAGGACATCTCCTTCAGGGATCTATCGCATTAGGATTTATCTCTTCAGGGACCTTCTCTTGAAGGATCCTGGTTTTCAGGCATCTTTCCCTTAAGGGACCTTCCTTTGAGGGACCTTGTCTTCAGGGATCTCTCCCTTCAGGGATCCTTCTCTTCGAGGATCCTTCCCTTCAGGGATCCTTCCCTTCAGGGATCCTTCCCTTCAGGTTTACTTCCTTTCAGGGATCCTTCCCTTCAGGGATCCTTCCCTTCAGGGATCCTTCCCGTCAGGGATCCTTCCCTTCAGGGATCCTTCCCTTTGTATGTGTCTCTAAAGGAACCTCCTCCTAAAGGATACCTTCCTTCAGGCATCTTTGCCTTCAAGGATCCTTCATTTAATCTTCTTTTTTAACCTTCCCTGGAGTGATCTTACCCTTCAGGCATCTATGAATTCAAGAACCCTAACCTTCAGGGATTTTTTCCTTCAAGGATCTCTCTCTATCTCTTGAGAGATTATAACCTTGAGGAAACGTTCCCCTGAAGGATCCTTCCCTTAACTTACTTGTGTGTGCTACGCGAGAGGAAAAATCCGAGCAGCTTAAGCGCCTGTAGGCGTATCAATTGACTTTCGGCCGCCAGCAACTTGAAGATGCTGCGCACGCCGTGCTTCACATCGAATGCAGGTACCATTGAGCTTGGGTGCTCCGACATCAGCGAGATGAGCATTTGCAGCACATCGTGTAGATTTTCGTCCTGGTAGAGCAATAGAGAGAGAGGGAGAGAGAGTAAAACAGAAATCAGTTAGTACAGTATTCTAACAAGTTAATTAGCTTTAAGGGGAGGGAAGTGCTAACTGGAATATAGGGGTGCTTCCTCACAGATGCGCTACCCGTTAAGGGAACTGGTCTGGTATTGTTTGCTACCCTAGAGCGTAGGGTCACCACCTCACTTACCTCGTGCATGGTGGTCAAATAGTTGAGTATGCTTTGCAATTCATCCTCCTTGACGCCGTTGCCGATCATGATGAGCTGCTTGAGGAAGAGCAGAATGTAGGCGCGTATGGCCAGTATATCCTTTTGAGCCGGTCGCGGTCCATCTGTAAAAAGCGAGGGAGAGAGAGAGAGCGAACCCATTCAGTTAGGTTCAGTAATTACGAGATAACCCACTCGCAATCGAAACTCACCCAGACCCTTTGGTATTATGCCGCTCTTGGCACGCGGATTAACAACCCAATAGTAATACTTGAGCGTGTGCACTGTCTGTAAGACCGTGCTGACGCGTCGCACATTGCTGTAGATCTGTGTATCGCTGAGAAACTCGGTGGCCAAGTAGGAATAGAGACGGGCCTGGACATTGGCTGGCGTATAGATCCACAGGGCCGGATTGAAGAGCACGTGGTCGAGCAGCTGCCACGTGAGAAATGAGAAACAGAACAACTGCGCAAAATTAGTCAAGTAACTTATGCTGTCCTCAGTTAACTCGATCGTAGATATTAGATGAATGAATGAGTGTGTGTATATATATGCGAGTTCAAGTGTGTCGGGTGTGTGGGAAGTACGGAAAGGGTGTCGATGCGTTTAGTAAGATAGTTAAAGAAATATATTTATATTTAGAGAGAGAGAGAGAGAGATAGAGAGCGAGTTGATAGGAGGATAGAGAGCGGCAAAAACAAAGATTATTGTATACATACGTTTATATGAGTTTCATATGTTGATTGTTGTAATTGTTGTTGTTGATCGTTTGATTTGGATGGGGTACGGTTTGTTTATATATTTTCAAGGAGGTTTGGTAGTAGTACGAGTACGAGGGTATACGAGTTATAACGGTTAACACATGCAGCAAACAGCAATCAATTTCAATTTCAACGATTTCGAACATAAAACGAGAAAATTATCGAAAGAGAAAAACAAAACAAAGTAATCAAAATGTTTCTCAAACAGCACTCCCTATGGAAAAGAAAAAAAACCAACGAGTAGAGCTAACTAAAGCTAAGCTTAGATTATATTTTGCTAGAATAATCATATAAATACAAGTATATAAATATAGTATATAACATATATATTGTATAAGCTTATGGTTAATTATATTTAAATAGTTATAGCTAAGTTTGGAATGAGTATTATACAGATATTATACAATTAGGCTAGGGATATATGAGATGAGCTGGCAATAAGACGAGTTAATGTTGATTGGGGACGACACAAGGCTACACTTGATGAGAGCTACAGGAAATGCGAATTGAAAACAATTTCGAGATGAGTAGAAGCTACGCTGCAGTTGAGATTACGAGGTATACTGAACGCATAACTACCTCAAACGCAATCAATTTGTATGTGAGTAGTGATTGGTTTAGGCGAAACCAATTAAATAAAGCTCGTTTAACTATGCACATAACCTCAACTAATGTTCTGAAAAGTGCTTCACATCTCGGCCCACACTTTCGGATGGAATTGGGAGGGGGGATAAAATGGTAATCGTCGTTGTTCGTGTTGGCGGGCAAATTCCACTTCAAAATTTTGGTAAAATTTTAATTGTTAAAATGTCAAAAAATATGCAGCAGAGTGTGCAAGTGCATGTGAGTGTGTGCCAAAGTGTGTGCGAGTGTGTGAATTCACACATGACTCGTTGCCCGCTCGATCCCGGATAAAGTTTTTCAGCGAGTTTGTTGTTGTTGTTGTCGATTCCCATGGCAAACACAACAATGCAGTGGGCGCTGGGCAATGGACGATGTGATGCCACGCCCACACCTGCTCTTCCCCAGCCTCAGGGCGGGCACTCTGCCAACCCAAAGTTTCCCAATTAAAAACTGTGCACGAGTGTAAAATAATAAGGCTGATAGAGGGACGGGGAAGGAGGCAGCAGCACGGCGGAAATGCTCGACACAACACGAGAAATACACTGAAATTTATGCGTTCTATAGCTGGAGATGGATGGGAAAGGGATTTTCCCCCATACCATACCCGCACAAGTTTCGTTTCGTTGCCCATAGAAATTTATTCATTTTCGCAAATATGAGTATTGAATGAGTTAGAGCTGAAAACGAAACGAGTCAACAATCACAACGGCGAACAAAAAGGTGCAAAGTCAACTTTTAATTATATAAAATCGAACAAATTGCAGAGTGGGAGGGAAATGGGTGTAGGTAGGATGGAATTAAATGAATATGTTTGAGGAGATATGGCAGGATTTGCATGGCATCTGCGTCTGGCATTTCAATGTCTTATTGTTCAAATTGTACGTCATGTGGATTAATATCGCGTCATATGTATGACATATTAGACATAGACATATAATATGCAAAACTTTTCTATGCAATGCTGTAAAGAAAATCATTATGATTATTCAAGCTATTGCCATATATATGGCAAACTGACATACAACTTGTCATAATACAGCTCTATATGCAGATCATTATAACTTTAAATTTAGTAAATCAGCATATTAACTCATAAAATGTTTCATATGTATGGCATACCTGCCATATAGATTGTCAGACACGTATGGGTATGCTTATTTCACATTCGTATGACAACATTACATAGAATATGATAAATATAACGATAGAAACACACAAAATATGGCACAATGATTGACAACAAAGACTTAAAACTATATGACAATGAGTTTGGAATGATATGTATGCATATAGTCAGCTATGCTATGATAGATATTATATGATATATGACATAATTATATGCTAAACTGTCCTAGAAACTATCTACAAGATAATATGACGCTGAGTCGACTCGCTGCTGAAGTCCGAATCTAGTACTAATAGAGTTTATCTACACACATAAGACAATGCCAGATGGAATGATGGAATACGATGTGACAATGAAACGATGATAAATGAAACGGCGAATGAGGCAACTGTACAAGTTGATCAAGAGATACAGTAGTAGTTTGTAAATAGTTAGACAAATTGTTAGGCAAACGAGAGGACACATCATAACAGAACGGAACGGAATGGAACGAAACAAAACGTTTTTATATAGAGAGCACAAGTAGTATGCGAGATAGTACGGTAGAAATTGAGTAGAATTGAGCTTCACCTGGTAGAACTGTTGTAGATTATTGACAGTTTTTTTTAGTTGTAGTAGTTGTTGTTGTTGTTTTTAGTGTGGTAGTGGTATTTTGATTGATTGTGTGAGTTGATTGATTGAAGAAGTGTTTCGCAGATGAAACGATTTGGAATCGAAACGAGAGAGTGTGAAAAGAAACGCATCAAAAGAATATGAAGCATAATCAAAATGAGCGAATCGGTTGATGGGGCAGCGTGTGCGAGTGTGTGTGTGGGTTTTTTTGATAGTGTATTTGCGTGTGAGTGTGGAAAGTGAGAGTAATAAAGTTAACACAAAACGATTGATAAATTAAATTGAGAGTGGGAGAAAGAGAGAGAGAGAGAAAGAGCGTGAGAGAGCAGACAAAGTAGAAGAATTCAGTTTAGTCGTAAGTCTATATAGCAGATATATATGTATATATAGAGTATATATTGTAAATATCTGGATTAAAAGCACGTTGATTATTTGCTATAACTTTTCACTTGCTAAGCTCTATTTGGTAGATTTAGCTGGGCAAAAAATAAAAAATGCCTTTTGAATTTTGATTAATCTTGGCATGATAAAGCTGAGAAAAAAGCAAAGCGTAATTTAAGTTTATAATTATTTGTTTTTTTGCGGTGCACAGAAACATAGCAAGAAACGACGGTGCGCAGAAGCCAATAAAGTCATATGTTGGACAATAAAAGCGGGCGAACAGTGCCTCAAAACAAGCATGCAAAAGCTGTGCGATAACTTCGATCTAACCGAAGTTGAGTGCAATATCGGGCAGAGAAAGAAATCTAAATATCTTATTATAAAAGCGCATATCAAAAGCTTAGGATAATAAACAAAATCAATACGAAATTTATGTTTTTTAGTTGAGACAGAAGTTTGAAGAAAGCTAGAGAAGGAACATAATCTACAGAGTATTTGTAGATATTTCTTTGTATTGCAAACTGATAGATATGTATGGTATAGATCGAACTGGAAGAATGATAGTTTACTGAGAGAACTGAAGGTTCTCGGGGCAAATACCAGAAGTATTTATCAAGTTATATTTCAGAAGACAACATTGTGAAGACGCATATCTATTCGGACAACTGTAATCTAAGAAAGAAACCCCTGCTAATGTTCTCAAATCTTGCAGCTAAAAATTAAACTGCTAAATTCTACTTCATTTCTTTCTAATTATAAAAGTGTTTTAATTCCACTTGAACCCAGAAGAATTAACATTCAGACTGTTCCCCCTATTTATTTTTTTTTCTTTGGGATTACGCGAATTCATTTAGATTGCTTCTCTATTTATACTCGTATTATTGCTCCGCTCGCCCCGCTAGCAGATTTGCGAGTTAGGTAAATATGAAAAGTGTGTAGAATAAACAGGACAAGAGTTTAAATAACAAGTGTGTATATAAAGTAGATATAACGGTAGATACAGTATAGCATAGTGCTCAGAGGGAAGGGGGATTTAGCTGTGCGTCTGTCTCTGTGTGGGGTGTGTGTGTGTAACTGTGTGTTTGTGTCAGGGTCGGTCGCAGTGCTGCACAGATAGAGAGTTACTTAATACAAGAACAAGAACGAGAGTAGAAAGAGACAACACAACGAAAAAAAACAAAAAAAGAGGAGAAATCGTGCGAGATTTGTTATACGTTTTGTGTTTACTTTTTTGAAAGGATTACGCAGGCCCGTGTTCAACTGAGTGCGCCATCAAATCAGCAGGAACATCAAAACAAGAACAACACAAAGGCAAACACGGTGCGAGAGATGCAGACAGAAGCGAGACAGACAGATGGAGAGAGAGAGAGAGACCGAGAGAGACAGAGAAAGAGAGAGAAGAGAGTAGGTGAGTGTTTATTTATTTTTTTTCATTGCATTTCTTTCTGTTTTTCTTCTTTTCCTTTTTGCATATCATTTGAAAATTGTTTGTTGAGGTGTTAAACATGCCTAGAGGATTGGGCAGGAAGGGGCGTGGCCGGGAAGGTTGGCAATACAACTGGGGCATAGGTTGTTCGCTTTTTCGCTGAGTGGGTAAAGTCGGCATGTCTGAGTTGGCTTTAAAATAATCGTTAGATGAACTGAAAAACGATACGATATTTATCGAATATCAAGTAATCAAATGAAAAAAATCAATTGACAGCGAGGCATATCGGCATGCATATCGATTGGCGATGGGAGAGCTTAAATCAAACTTAGGAACAGACATAAATATACATACAGACATACAGATAGTGATACATACACAAGTAATACAGTTAGTTATCGATATATTCGAAGATTCACTTGATCGACACATTTAGATATTTGGATAATTTATAAGCATGCTTGCCAAGACATTGCGGCCCTCAAATGTCAATTGCATGCTATCGATTTATCGATTATCATATATATAAATTAAATCTTTTATGGTTTCGATCGATGTCGATGGCTCCAAGTGAGTGTAAGAGCGAGATAGTCATAATTTTATAAATTATAAATCTTATACTAATATAGAGCGGCAAATAATGACTTCGATTTATCGATATCCAACAATCGATCACATACCTGTTTCAGCAGCAAATCACTGTTGGCCGACAAGCACGTGACCAGATATTTGGTTAGATTCAGAAACGATCCAAGCACCTCCAGCGTCAGATGCTCCCGCGAGGAGCGTTGCAGCATGAACGATATCACCAGAAAGCCGCGATTCTGTATCATGTGCTGCTGCACGGTCTGCGAGGTCTCAACCAGTTCGCAGATGAAACCCAACAGCTTCGAGCTACAATTTTGAATGAATCGATATTCGATACTTGTAGATTTATCGCTTATTTTAGCACATTTTCTCGCACTCACCACAGCGTTGGATCCCGTTTGATGTCGCTAATGCCCTCGTGTGCCATATCCAGCTGCGAGAAGAGTGGAAACAGCACCTGTATGCCCCCAATCGAGTTGAGGGTACAGTGTATGGAATGCGTGACCACAGCCTTGACATCCTGCGAAAGATTGGGAGAGAGTTATCGATAACGATTATAACTTTGTCAAAAATCATCTGATTCTTATGGGAATTCAATTCATCAAGATTTGCAGGAACACATAAAGTACTCTCTGCACAAGTTCCATTTATCGATACTAACAGTTAATGATATCCCGGTTCGTGAGCAATAAAAGCGGCCAAAGCCAATCGATAATCGATTGTGGTACAACAAAATTACTTGTTATCATTTATCACGTAGATTTTCTATTTTCCATTTTCCATTTGCCTAAATGTCTATCAAAATTGTTGATAACATAAATTTTTTGGGGCACGCTCTCTGGCCCCTCCCCGAACTGTTCAATATTTATCGATAATATATTGTTGTTGTCTGTTACTTCTTCCATTTTTTATCTTTTCATTTTTTTTCAACTTGCTCTTTGGGTCACTTTTGTCGTCATCTCGTCGCGCCTCGTTGTTGTTGTTCATGATTTGTGTGTTGTTTGTTGAAGAAATTACTACAAAATTTATTGAATAATTTCGCCTGGCAGACTTGAGAGTCCCGACGGAGAGCGTGGAGTTTGCTTGAAGCTGCGGCCGGCCGCCTCGATAGGGTCGTGGGGGAATACGAAACAGGAGCAAAGATTGTGCCTAATAAGAAATGCCAAAGCATGCGCTCGAGTCGTAAAATGCTGCCTCAAATTTATGTCTGCCCCGCATGGTATGTGCGTGTGAGTGTAAGCTGTGTGTATTGTGTGTGTGTGTGTCTGTGTGAGTGCTATGTGTGTCTGTGTGTGTGTGTGTGCAAGAGTGTTATGTGTGCTGTTGGTCTTTGGCCTGAGGCGGATTGCGAGCTTGTGCCTGGAATGGACTGGCAACCGAACTAAAGCTATGTGCTATACGATATATACATATACATATATATATATATGCTATATATAGAGATGGGGGATGGCGGGTTGGAGGTCGGTCAGGGCATGTTTACTTACCTGCAGCATCAGCGCGTGTGGCGTGTGTACAAAATATGAAACATTTCCTTTGGGGGAAGACTGCAAACACAGTTGACCATCGGTTGCCACTGGATTGTACATGAAGACAATGGCATTCGATAGTTTGCCATCGTACAGCACCTGCACAAGAGAGAAAGGGAGAGACAGAGAAAGAGAGAGAGCGAGCATGAGTAAGCGTATTAGGCATGGCTTTTTCAACAAGTCATCTGGCGTTATTTCTCGAGCTTCGCGTTGAGCTGAGGCGAATTGTTTCCGGTCATGCTTGCAATTTGCTATTGTTTTTGCTTTTTGGCTATTGTTGTTGTTATTGTTATTGTTGTTGTAGTTGCTGCTGCTGTAGCTGTAGCTGTAGCTGTAGTTGCTGCTGTTATTGTTCATTTTGCTGTACGCACACACACAAAGCCGTTTATAGCATGTTATATACATGATAAGCTCGTCTAGCTCGAGCGGCGAAATGCGTCTGATATGGCCAGACGCATACAAAGTTACACACACATACACACACACGCACACACTCATTATTATATACACACACATATGAACATTTGCAGTGTGGCCTTACTGCTGCACATTAGCCATGACTTGCTGTGCGCGTTTCTTTTTTACTTCCATTGTTCGTTTTGTTTTTGTTTTTATTTTTTTGGTGCATTTTTTTGTTGTTGGCGCCGTCATACGAGGCGTATGCGCAATATTCTTGCAGCTGCTGTGCGTAGCTTGAGCTGTGAGTGTGAACAAAACCTATGGGCAAACACGGATGTATATATAGTATGTGTGCATGTGTGTGTGTGAGTGTGTGGTCGCTGGCTGCATAATTTGCTGCTAAAAATACTTCTTTGCGTTATTTAAAAAAAAAAAATACAAGAAATTTGCACACACAAAAAGCCAATGCAAAAGAAAACGTGTATGTGCGTGTGTATATAGGAAAAATAAAAGCGCAACTAAAAATACAAGTCAAGAATTTTGAGAAAGCAAAAACACTTTAACTTTTCGAGAACTTTTAACTAAGAAATTTGCTTCGGTTATAAAAAAAAAAAAAAAAAAAAAACAATTTGAAAACAATTAACAAACATTAAAATTAAATTTTAAATTATTTAGAATGTTTGCTTTCAAGAGCTTTTAACAGTGATCAAAATAAATACAACAAATTTAGAATCTTAAATAGTGAGTGGAATCTGTTAAATTTAAAATATAATTTTATTTGCTAAATATTTTGAGTAATGTTCGAGTTTTTATCTATAGATTAACTAAATATCGCTGAGAATATTTTCTAAGAATTCCATTAAGGTTCACAGATCTAGAAAAGAAGTTGCATATACAAAGAATGTTATGCAAGTTTATGGCATGCTCCGCTTTTGTAACCTTACGAGATAAGAGCCCCATTTTCTTAAAGCAATTGTTTCTTATGGTGAACATATATCGTATAATATAGTTGGAGGATTTTGCAACTCCCTACATTTCTTGAACTTGAAATTTAGCTATTCTAATAGAGAAACAGTGTTAGTAAACACGTTAAATGTTAAGCTGCAATTTAAAGCCTTCTCATCCTACTTAGATTTCATTTTCTAGTTCTCATATCATATATATGTATGTAAGTAAACAAAGCTCAACAGTCGCCATTTAAATTGAAAACATCTTGATGGTATTTTTTTTTTTTTTTTTGATTTTTTGACGAATAGGTTCTTTTGCAGCGCATTGCATCTTAACCTATTTCAATGATGGCGCCACGTTTTGGGGCAAAGCACATGAAAATAACTTTCGAAACTAATGTACCCTGAGCTGGACAAGCACCTCGCTCCTTACCTCACCCCAACAAGGCCTGCCTGCCTGCCCTGCTCATACATGCATAAGTGTACAGAGTAATAATAATAATAATAATAATAATAATAGTGCGAGTGCACAACAAGTGAACTCAGTCAGAGCAGGAGGCTGGCATAGAAATGCGCTGTATATGGAGCACGCAGCATAGATTCTTAACAATTGCAGGGGGTGTGTGTAGCAGCGGGGGTAGAGCGGAGGTGAGCTGGCATAATAAACAACATGCTTAAGCAGCGTGTGTGTGTGTGTGTTTTCGGAGTTCTACATTCGCATTGGCTTTGTCTGCTTCCAGGTGCGCTGCAAAGTATGCAACATTTATTTCTGTTTTTGCCTTGCACAGCATTGTTGCCAGCGTAACTTCCCCCCCCCCCAGCCTACCTCCGCGCCGCCTGCCCTCCTACTCGCTTTCGCCCACTCCATTTTCATTCATTTCTCATTCCACTTTACTATGGAAACTGCCACGCCCCGGTCCGCGTCGCGCCTGGCAGCCCCTTAAAGGCGGCCCACTTTAAAGAAAGCAACAGAAAATCAGAAACATTTTCATAATTACAAGAGATTTGCCATCCAACCCCCCCCCCCCACCTTGCTACTGCGCTGATTTCCCTGTATGTGTACAGGGGGAGGGGTGAGGTTGCTCAGGGCTAACTTGCTTGAGGGGTGGGGAGAGTTGGAGGAGGTTGTTAAAAATTCAATAGAGCAACGCTTCATGCTGCGCTTCAATGAATGCGAGCGTTTTGATTGGCTTTGAAGTTTAGTTTTTGGCCAAGGCTTGGCCCAGTGATGAGGGGAACGTGGCATACCAGCGGTGGGGCGGGTTGCTGTTAGGAGGGAGAGGGCTGCCTGGTATTCAAAGTATTTCACTACAATTTGATTCGATTTACAGCGATTGGTTTGCGGATTTGACGATGCTCCTCAGCATTGGCGACGTTGCTAACTTTTTAATTGGCAACAGACGCCAGCAAGAACACCCCCAACCCCCCTCTTGTCCACGGGCGGTGTGTTGGTAGGGGGTGCATAAAAAACTAGCTAACTGACTGGCGGTGCTTGAACGCAAGCAAACTTCCTGCTGAGCAATTACCGAACTGGCAATATGATTTTCAAAAGTACTTTTAATTCAATTAAAAAATACTCGAACAATACTCGAAAACATTTTAAATTAGTTAAATTTTAAGTGAAAAAAATGGGAATATTAAAAAGAATTAAATGCTAAAGGAATTGATAAACCTGAGATGGTATATCTACAAAGTTCAATGAAATGTAAAAAAACTGAACTGAAGTTTAGATAAACAAAAAATATAACATATTTTAAAGATAATTAAAAAAAAAATTTAAGGTTTCTAAATAAAAAGAACTTATTAATCAAAAAATTTACTAGGAATTAAATTAAATTAAAAAAAAAGTTAAAATAAATACTTAAATATAATTAGCTAATAAGCTTGAAAGACTAAGGAGAAAATACATAAATAAAATAAAATAAAAATACCAAAACTATTAAGATAATTAATAATTTTTTTTTTTTAATTAATAAATGATTAAAATAAACTTTAAATATTAATTTAATTATTTACACTAAATGAAAAATGAATTTCGAATTTTTCAAGAGCTCCAAGTTTAAAACACATATGAAAAACAATACCAAAGATAGAAAAACAAATAAATTAAAATTTTGCTTACAGCTTTGAGCTGGTTGATTTCCTCAGTGTCGCCAGCGTAGGCGGCGCCGCCGCCCAGCGAGCTCAGGCTGGTCACACTGGACATGCGACGCAGATGCTCTGCATGGACGAGAATCGATAACAAATCGAAACGATAAACGATAGAGGAACGTAAATAAAAAAAAACCAGAAAAGAGAGAGAGAGAAACACAAAATGGTTTAGTAAAAAGCGGCACACAAAAGAGGGAAAAATAAATAAAACAAAATAAATACCAAAAGAAGCATTTCCAGTGGGCAAATGGCCGAGCGGATCATCCGCCGTGTTGTTGTTGTTGCCGGAGTTAGGTTCGCCTGCGTTGGGCGTGCTGGGCGTGGTTGCTACTGCTGTTGCTGCTGCTGCTGTTGTTGCTGCTGTTGCTGCTGCTGCTACTGCTGCTGCTGCCGCGCCGGGAAGCGCTGCCAGCGCAACTGCATTGCGTGCCGTCAGCACGGCGCGTATCTTAACAAATGCCGCACTCAGATCGAGTCGCTCGTCAGACCAATCGATCGCACGCGCCTCCTGCTCCGCTGCGAGCGTTTGAAATTGCAGCTGCAACTGTTGCTGCTGCTGTTGTTGCAACTGCTGTTGCTGCTGCTGTTGCTGTTGCTGCTGCTGGCTGCCACTGGCAGCGCTGCCAGTGCTGCCACTGCTCGTACCGCCCGCAGCAGCCGCCGCAATCGCATCGAGTCCAGCCAAACTGGAGCTGGTTAGTTGAAAGTGACTCACCCGTTTGTGATTGTCCGGCAGATTCAGATAGCACTCGTTGTCGAAACGGAACTGCGACTGTATGCGTGCGTGCGGGTGTGTGTGTGTGTGGCAAGTGCACATGTGTATGTGTGTGTGTGTGGAAGACAACAGACAGACACAGTTCACAGCATGATTGTTGTTGTAGTTGGTGCAGTTGTTGCGCGGGTGCGTAGAGACAAAAGAGAGAGAGAGAGGAAGAAAGAGACAGAAAGATAACAAGAGAGAGAGAGAGAGAGAGAGAGAGAGAGAGAGAGAGTAAGAAAAGAATAAAGATAAAAAATACATTTAATTATTTCTTGTATTTTGTACGTTTTTGTTTACAAGGAGACAGGAGAGGGAGTTGAGAGAGGGGAAATGGTATGCACACATACTGTTGTAATTAAACACAGCAAAAAAATTGTTTACCTAAATAATTGTCAACAAAATACTAAAAAAAATACCAAAAAATACCAAAATATAGAAAATACTAAAAACACCTAAACTATACTACCCGCTACGTTGACACATTAGTCATGGTAAACAATAGCTCGTTGCCAAAATACTGAAAAAATACCAAAACGTGATATAAAAAAGAATCTACAGAATTTTAACTAACTATAATGAATTGCTAGTCGAACAACATGAACTAGTACTTTTATTTGGTATTTTTCTACAAGCGAGATCAAAATAAGTGCTTTATCATAATTTGATTGGTATTTTGTGTGGTATTTTCCTACTAAAAGACATTTAAATACTTTAAACTTTAAATACCAAAGAGAAACCTAAGAACTTTACCAATTCTACTGACTATACGGCTATAATCTACAACTTTAAGTTGGTATTTTTTAAAATAAATACAAAAATACTGCTTAAATAATACTAACTTGAAAGTAATTCTACACTGTGTTTCAATTAGCTCAGTGTGTGTGTGGGCTACTGCAAGGGGGACGGGACGAAGGGAACACGGAACACGGGACACGGGACACAGGGTGCTGCCGCAGTGCAACGAGTGAGTGTAGGCGGTGCAGAGCAGTGTTGCAAAATGGCCAAAGGCTTCGAGGCTCGAGGCCGCAGCGACACTGTGAGTGCTGCAGTGATTGCTTGGTTTGGCGGGTGCACTGTGACACAGTGTGGAGTGTTGGGCGGGGAGTGGTCGGATGGCGGATGGCGGAGAGGCGTCCCGGGAATGCGAAAACTTACCTTATAGCCGGGCCCCAGACGATGCATGGCGCAGATCTGTTGCGTTGTTAGCGCCTCGCTGAACAAGTAAATCGCCGACATTTGCCCGCAGAAGACGCGCTCCTCATCCAGTTCGGGCGTGGCGCCAATATAACACTTGTCAAAGGGCTGCAGAGAGAGGGAGCGAGAGAGAGAGAGATTATATATGCATTATTTTTGAATAGATGTATGCAAAAGCGGATTACTCACATCGTTTGTGGAAACAAACCAGGCCATTTCGGTTGACGAGGCCAGTTGTCCATTCACGAGGCACTTGATTTCGCTCTTTGTCCAACGATTGTATATATACACTATGGCAATCATATACCACTAGAGAGGGGGAGAGGCAGAGATATATATATTGTTAGATTTGTAAATAAGCTATAAGCTACACTCATATCAATAGACAAGCCAAGAAACGACCTATTCATGCTTGAAAACGACCTATTCATGTTTCAAAACGACCTATTTCCTCAACTATGCTCTTAATTGCATATTTCTCCCAATTAATGGATGTTTTGCTTTATATAGAGAGTAGATGGTTGATTAGTGCATCCCTCTTTAGTCTATTTTTCTTCATCTTGCTGTTATATAACTTCTTAATACGGTAGATTTCCGAAGCTTGGGTTACTTTTCGAAGCTTGCTTTTAAAATTGTATCTTATAGTGTAATTTATATGAAAACTTTAAGCATGTATCGAGGGAGGCGCACCTTCACGCTGCGACCCTCGAGTGAATTCAATTACGGCCACGCCCACATCGACGCACACTTTTCGCGCCCACTTTGGGGTAATTAAGCCGTGTTCTTGGGCGAGTTGCGAGTGCGCGCTCACGTTCGCGTTAATTAAACTTTTTGCGCCTCCGCGTATCGTTGGGCCCATAAATTCTGGGTGTATCGTATATCACAGGTGTATAAAAGAGGAGGGGCAGTTATATGGGTACTCACCTTGCGTGGCTGGAATTCATATTTGACACAATGCTGAAAGCCTTTGCCCTTGACCTTCATCGATGTGAGCACCAGGCAGTTGCCCACAAAGTGTGCGGTATAACCGACGCCCTTCGATGTCTTGAAGCTGTATGGGAGAGAGAGAGAGGGAAAGGGAGATAATAATTAGCAGAGAGAAATAGATAGTTAAATAGTCTGGTACTTACCAATAGAGATAAGGCTTCTCGCGCTCAATGTTCACCGAGTTAATTGGATCCAATCGAAACCAGGTGGTAAATGTAAATCCATTCTCATAGGGCCACTTGGCCAACGGTGGCAGTACCATGGCCTATGGGAGTAAGAGAGACAGAGATACAGATACATATTTAATTGAGTGTGTGCCATAAGTGGCCAGCTTAGAGCTCAATTAGCCCAATCAGCCGAGGCAAACCGATGTAGCTGAAGCTGCAGCTAATAAGGCGACTCATTTGCCCCATTTGAGCCTGGTCACAACGAGGTATGCAACACTTGGTCAAAGCACACAAGTCCACAAGTCAAAGCCACAATGGGAAATTGACACAACTTAGCCCTACAGTTCCCCCCTCCCCCAACATTCCCTCGCTCGCACCACAAGCCGTACTGTCTGCAGCAAAGCCAAAACCAAAAAGCCAAAACTGAAAACCAACACGAAACCAAAGCGAACATAAATCAAAGTTTCGAATATTTTTGAATGAGCTTTGTGCTTCGTCCGGTACAGGAAGAGGCTGGTGCAGGGGGTGAGGGCTGCTGGCAACACTTGAAATGGCACAAACAGAAAGAGAAGCAGAGAAACCGATGCCAATGCCGCAACCGAAGGCAGAAATGAAGTGAAAATTAAAAGGAAATGAGCATATTTGATTTATCATGAATCTTGTGGCTTAACGGATAGACAGAGGTAGACAGAGACACAGAACGAGAGAGATAGATAGAGAGACAGAGAGAGAGACTGTTAGAGAGGCAGACAGACTTGTTCAAAAAGTGCTGCAGTTGCTGCTTTTCTGTGTTTACTTTTGCTTCATAAATTTTGTTTCCCTTTCAATGCCTCATAACGTACGCAATTTATGTTCTTATAATGTTTATATAACTGTGCGCCACGCCCACCTCGCCCCGCATCCCCTCTACCCGAACCAGTGCTCTATGCCTACGCCATCTTGGAAATGAATGTGGTTTAATTGGGCCAAGTTGTGTTTCGTGCACTTCGCCACAGCCTTTGACTTTTCAATCGAGTTCGAATTAAGTTTTCCCATTGAGGCATATTTTATTCCGGATACTGCTTTATTAATTGGTATATCTGGTAACTTTTTTTGTTGGTATTTTTAAGCAAGATTATAGCTTTTTCTTGCACTGCTGAGCTCAATTGCTTAGTTAGGTTAAAAATGAGGTTAGGTTGCATTTTGAGGAAAATTTCTCGAGTAAATAGAGATTTTACAATGACAGTTGAGGTTTATTTAGGCCCTTAGATTAATAGTAGATTATATTTTATAAACAAATTTACATATACTAATATAAATTGTTCAGTTGTACAACTTTGTCTCAAAGTTAGGTTGGAAATGAGGTTAGGTTGCAGTTTGTGGAACATTTCTCAAGTAACTAGAGATTTTACTTAGGCAGTTTAGGTTTATTTAAGCCCCTAGATAAGTAGTAGATTATATTTTATTCAAAAATGTACATCATATCAGTATAGTTAGGTTGGAATGAGGTTAGGTTGCAGTTTGTAGAAAATTTCTTAAGTAACTAATGACTTAACTGGAACAGATAATGTTTATTTAAGCCCCGTAATAAGTAGTAGTTTATATTTCATTCAAAAATTTACATTTGCGCAGTTTTCTTTTTAGTTATACAACTTTGTATCAAAATTAGGTTGGAAATGAGGTTAGGTAGCACTTTTCAGAAACTTACTCAAGGATCAATGGTTTCTATCAGGTCTGTAGAGTATGATTTACACCTCTAGAAAGGAAGTACATTCCATTCAAAGACTTTGTGTGTTTATTATGATTATTTGCGAACAATTCTTCATTTATTTCACTCATTTCTATTGAGTTCATAGTACTCGTAATTAGACCATTGCGTATTGGCATTCATTCGACTTCTCAGTTGTCTATTCAATGTGGCAGCTTGTCTGGCTTTTTTCTTATCTCTATTCATTGAGATTTTTATTGTGACATTCATTGTGGTATTTATTGATGCATTCACTGCCAGCATTCACATTGTCTGCGAGAACGAAACGAATCGAATCGATTCGAATCCGATCTCAAAGTTGCGAAATCAACTTACAAAAGTGATATCACGTAGCAGGAGAAGAGCGTGAAGTGAATACTTGTGATTCATTGGGCATCGTGTGGTTTGGTGTGTGTGCATTCATTACATTCATTGTCAGTTGACTGATTCACTGGCTGATTCACTTATCCCCCCACTGCACGTGTGTGTGTGTGTGTGTAATATTCATTTTCTTGGATTGACAACAAAGTTGTCAACTCATTTGTATGCATATCGTGCCTGGAATGGCGAATCGAGCGTGGAGCGGACATTGTCTTGAGGCCTTCGAGTCGAGTCGAGACTCAAGCAATTGTGCAACAGTGCAGCATGTGGCATGCCGCATGCCGCATGCCGCAGCCGCATGATTTAGCATTGTCTGTCTGTGGCAAGCGGCAAGTGCGAGAAAAGGCAGTAAAATGGTGGGCAGGGAGGCAAAAAACGACAAAGTGGGAGTGATGTGGCATGCCACACACTACTGTGTTGCAGCTGCAGGAATCTCATTAGCTCGGCCGAACCTGAGCCGAAGCTCCTTCCACCTCCTGCCGTGCCCCTAAAAGCGCACTAAATGAAAATTGAAAACGAGCAAAGGCGACGTGGAAATGCGCGCAGGCATAGGGTGTGGCAGAGGGTGGGGGGGGGAGGTAGCGGGGCGGGCAAAGTGTGCCCAGCTATATAGCCTGTTTATTGGACATTTTGCGACAATTGCGTTCAAGCCCCGTTTGCCCCCATCCAACTCCATTTACCGTTTACCGTCTACCGTTTCCCGTTCTCCATTTCTCGTATCGTTTCGTGTCGCATTTGACTTCCAATTCGCTTTATGGCACTTTTTATGTGTTTATGGCATAGACAGATAGCAAAGTGTGTGTGCCGCTCTCTCTCTCGCTCCGCACATAAACTGTCAGTTGAGAGAGCGGCAGAGAGCGCCTGCCACATACCACATGCCACATGCCATGCCATGCCATGCCATGCCACTCCACATGGACAGCGCACATTACGAATTCGATTTAAGTGCGACGCAATAAAATAAAAGCTTGCCCCCCGCCCTCTCACACCAACACCCCCACCCCTTCCCATCTACCACACGGCTGCCTATTGCCACGCCCCTGCCGCTGTCCGCTTAAACGAAAATGGTGCAACTAGACATTGAGTCGGGAACAGTTGGACACAGTCGAGCTGAGCAGCCTCCCAGCTGGACCAGGGCAAAATGAATTGGAAGAGCCTGTAGAGCTTGAAGAAGGGCCACGGTGCAGGAAGGGGAATATGTGTAGAGCTAAAGGAAGTTCCGGAAGAGCTTAGCCAAGAAAGGCATCAATTAACTATTGTGCTTAGTGTCATTGAAGCTTTTGGGGGGAGGGGAGTTTCGAAAGCACATTAAAGCTGCTTTTGATGCCTTAAAGCTTTCAGCTGTAATATTATTCGAACACGATTATATTCAAGCTCCAAGCACTGCTCTTATCGCAAGTAACGAGTTTGAGAAAAAGTTTTGAAAGCACATTAAAGCTGCCTCGAGTCCTTGTGCAGCCTTAAAGCTTTTGATAGTGCCATCTTCCAAATATATGTATATTCAAGGTACTGCTCTTATTATTATTGGCAAATTTGAAAGCACATTAAAGCTTCCTTGACATAAAAAAGCTTTAAGCTGAATTAGGTTTACAAAATGTGGATATTTTACATGTGAAAGCATCCTTTCTTATAAAATCAACAGCTTTGCAAGCACTGAAAGCAAAACCTAAGTCTAGCAGGGTTGATAGACCCAAAGTCTCTGTAGAGTTGATTAAAAAAGTCTTAATTTTGAAATTGAAATCTAGGAAACTTTTAGCTTGTTTTTCGCCTAACTCATTTTAATGAGCTTTCAAAGCTTTTGCCAAGATATTCAGCTTTAATTCCGCACTCAAACATGTGCAAGTACAACTGGGTAACTTGAACAAACTGTGGGCGCGACGTCTAGGCATGGGCGTGCTCAGTTGAATAGACAACTTGCAACGTGTACGAAATAAAAACAAAAAGAAATACATTGGTTATCAAGTTGATTTCTACCTATTTCCCCCACTTTTATCATTCTCCATTTACGGTTTTTCCCTGTCCGGACACATTGTCTTCCTGTTGTTGTTATTGTTGTTCTTGCTTATTATTATTATTATTATTATTATTATTGGAATTATTTTAGCGCAAACTTACCGATCCCTTGCGTCCCGGAAAACTGAAGAATACATCGGGCCCATTGCGATGCGGCATTTGCCGCAGGACATTTAACAATTTGGCGGAATGACGCGGCCATTTGCCGTTGTTGGCCTTCATCGTGCCGAAGAGCAGTTTCAGCTCTTTAACCGTTATGCTGTAGCTGGCCAATACGCCCAGCATCTCGATGAGCAAATCTGCAACAAAAGGAAGAAAGAGGGTGAGAGAGAGGTGAGTGTGTGGGGCGTTTAATGGATATGAAAATGTTGCTGATGCCGCCTGACAAGCGACTAAAAATGGCAAAAGCTGCAACAATAAAAGCGCCAGCTACAAAATGCTGTGCACTGAGAGAAATTTAATGACATCAAGTTTGCTGTGTGCAATAAAAAGTAACATAAAGCTTCATGCATGAAATCTTTTAGTAAAACGAATCGTGTTCCTCCGGTTTAAAACCCAATTAAAACAAAATAAATAAATTTAAGCTGTTTTTCCCGCTAGTTTTTCGCGCAGTGCAGCCACGTACCAAGGACGCGCTTAAACTATTCAGCTGAAAAAAAGGGGGTAAACCAGGTAGGCGTGGCACGACGCATCAAGGTCAGCGCCGGAAACGTGCTGGAAATTGCATTCGATCTGTTCGAAATGTCGAAAAGCGACTGGGGAAAACTCGAGGGCGGGCAGGGGAGGCGGTGCTCGATTTCGAGCTGTGAAAACTATCGAACCGCACGTGCAGCCAGGCGACACGAAATTGCATTGCTGCGTTGCCAGACCCAAAAGAAGAAGCCAGGCAGCTATGTTCCGCCTGGCCTCTTGCGGTATTCCCAAACTTCATTTGTAATGCACACTAATTGAAATGGGACGCACGGTCCGTTTTAATGCCTAGACGGGCATACAGTGAGGGAGACAGAGAGAGGGGAGAGAGGAAGAGAAGAAAAGTGGGAGTCGCTTCTTCTGCCCCCAAGGAGTTGGCAACGCCAGACGACAGTGCTCAGTGGCAATGCCAGTTTCGGTCTTGGCTCTTCCGGCACCGTCAACACGTTTCGGGTTGCGTAAATTATGAAATTGAGTAACAACTTCAGTTGGGTACTGCTGCCACGCCCCCGCCCTCATATGCCATATCCCCCCACGCACATACGGTCCCACGAGGAGGCTGTCTTTTAGCCTATCCTCTCTCCACGGTCTCATATTGTAGCCGACTTGACGCTGATGCCGCCTCGAGTAGCAACATTTAATTACACTCAACTTAGCTGGAGCAGACGAGGAGAATGAGAGGAAACGGGGAGAGAAGGCAGAAATAGAGAGAAGGTAGGGAGAGAGACTGTCTTTTCGACACTCTTTCTTTCTCTATTTCCTTGCTTATTCGCGTACAAAAGGCTGAGTTGAAGTTGAACTTCACATGCTGATGCGGTGTTTTTTTGATGTATCAATAAGACATCCGATACTTTTATTGGTTCACAAAAAATGAGAATTGTTATATTGTGCACTCCTTCTTTCTCTATTTTTCTGCTTCTTCGCGTCTCAAAAAGCTTTGTTGAAATTACACAACATCAGAATGTGATGCGGTGTTTTTTGATGTATCAATTCGACACCGGATACATTTGTTGTTTCAACAAAATTGTGAATTATGTATTTTTATATAATAGCTTGTGATAGCTCCCAACTATGCCTTGCTTATATTGTCATAATCTGTGAACAACAAATCAACAGTTCAGTAAAGCAACAACCAAATCTATTTCCAGTTACAATAATTTCAAATATATTTAATTTTCAAACTTTAAATCTTACATAGAAATTGTATATTATGGTAAGTGATAAACCAACTGCATCAATTTCGTTTTTAGACAATCATTTTGTTTCAAGCAAGAGGAAAAGAAAACAATGGATTTGGCTAATCTATCTCTACAATTGATGCCTAAACGATTGAGTTCGGAAGCGCAAGATCATTTCAGGGAAAATGTGACAATAACGTTTGATGTCGAAAAAATTCTACAAAATTTGATGAATAAATGGTACATGAAGCAGAGAAATAATTTTGAATTCGAAATGGCTGTGAAAGAAGTCCAGGACAAAATGTTGTTCAAGTCATTGAATTTGGGTGGACATCACAATCCAGTAAGTTATAGAAACAGAAATTGTTGAATTCTTTACACCATACTCGACTTATTTTCAAACAGATAAACGATTTTATGCAATGGTTGGCCGGAAAAATACTTATGGATACCCACCAAAAAATGATTACTGATTTTCAGCTGTTCATGACTGTTAAATATCAGCACCGTGAAATTCTTATTCAGCAGCACACTTTGCTGAAGCAGGCAATGCAAAAGCTTTATATATATAAACCTGGTCCTAAGATACATTCGGTATATGTTGAAAAGCAACAATATAATAAAGTGCATCGTGCATACGCTTATGATATTCCGATGTCTCGTGGTGTCCTATACAATTTGCTTGAAGGCCCGACGCCAATGGATTTGGTGCATCTGCATATAATGCAGGCTATATATGATACAAATGAGAAATATCCCATGCCACGTTTGGTCTGTAAAGCGGATATCATTTGCTGTGAAAAAGATGCTTTGGATTTGAAGAAGTTGAAAACAAAGAAACCATTTTCATGGTCGTTCAAAACAGGAGATTTTCTTGTGCTGATTATTATGGGAATTCCAACCCTATATGTTATGTATATTTTGCATACAATGGATCCCTTTAATTTTACATTCTTTGAGAAACTTTTAATCAGAATGCATATGATATTTTTCAAAATGTTCCCGAATGTTAAGTTTCCGGGCTTGGATCTTTAGTTTTTTATTTTTCTTCTTAAATTAAAAAAATGTTCAAAAAATATCGTTTATTATCATGCATAATCAATTAAATGGAAGATACGTTATATCTTTATGAGTTTGCAGCTTTTTATTTCTCTATCTTTGTGTCTTACCTTCTATCCCTCTCTCAGTCTGCCTGCTTGATCTATCTCTTATTCCCTTTTATTTTTTCCTGCTCCCTGCTCACTTCATATGCATCATTAAAACATCATAAACCTATTCAAAGTACCCAAAACTTGTCAAACATTAAAAAATACTGCACTTGCTATAAAAACAGAATAGTTAACGATTATGTGAGAGCAACAAACAGATCATAAAAAGCGAAACGAAATGAATGACTCAATGAAAGCTTAATTCAAATTAACCCAAGGCAAATAGTTCATTTTAAAGCTGCGCAAAATAAATGATATCATTAAGATTTGGCAGATTATAGCTAGATACAACATACGATACGTTCTTTTACTTTCATCTAATAAATATTTCTAAGTTCAACGAGTTCTTAAAGTCAGTAAGCTTGAGCAAATAAAACAAGTGCAGGAAATATTTGAAATTAAAAGAAATGAAAAAGGAAGAGAGAGAGAGAGAGAGAGAGAGACTGTCTGTCATATTCAGCCGAAAATCAGCTTAATTTGCGACACGTAGGTCACGTTAAGTTCATTTTTTCCGCATTTGGCATAATTTAAGTTAAATTAATTTCGAGTTTTTTGTGAAAATAGTTCTGTGTGTGCGTGTGCTGTAAAGTAAAGTTACAGTGACAGAGGGAGGGAGCGAGACAGTTAGAGCGGGCAAGCGAGAGGGAAGCTTGGAAAACTTTTAGCTTATCTAATTTCTTGGCAAGTGTCACGTTTCGACATTTGTCAGGTAACACGCACACTCAGGCCAGCTCACACACATGTGAAATTATATGTTAGCTGTGCGTGTGTGTGTGTGCGTGTGTGTGCTCAGGCTCAAAAGTCACAGTGACTGCAAATTGACAGCAGTTACAGTTCGTTAAATGCCTTAAACAGACAAACAGACAGAGAGACAGAGAGAAGACAGACAAACTGACAGACAGAGTCAGCTTGGGGTTGAAGTCTGATGAGCGCAGCGGGTAGGGGCACATATGGGTAAAAGGCCAAGAGGCCAAGAGGGTTGCCAGACCGCAGGATGTGTCATTGACTTAATAAAATCAAAATCAAAGCCAAAGGCACGCACAGTCTGCGAGCCAGGCTGGGTATGGAAGCAGTAGGGGCAGGGAGGGAGTTAGGGAATAGACCAAAAGGGGGCAGTAGAGTGAGACAGGGTACAAGTGAGTGAGTGAGAGAGAGAGAGAGAGAGAGAGAGAGACTGCGAGAACTCGTGTGAGTTATGGCTGCACACGCTAATGAAGAGAAAATTTGCTGCGCTCTTTTGTTTTCTTGACGCGCGACATGCCCCATGCGCCTCAAAGTATGCTTAGCAAACTGGAGGGGGCAGGCGGGGGCGAACTGTAGGCCAGGGGCGTGTCTGGCAACACAATGGGACAGCGGCAGTGCCACTCAGTGCGGACCAGTGGGCGTGTCACGGCCGCTGACAAGCGTGAAATTAATCGACAATCGCCATTCGGCGGCCACTCGACGCGGCATTCCCATTTCATTTCGGAACGTAGTGGGGTGAGGGGGAGTATAAGGGGGGGTGCACGGTTGTGTGTGTGTGTGTGTGAGCTATGTGATTTAACTATTGCCAGCTTAGCTGATTTATTTCCCGACAGTCAGACAGCTGAAACTAGCCAAGTCGCCAGCATTTTTTTTACTGTTACTTTGGTTTTCCTCTCTTTTTCTACTACTCTCTCTCCCTTCCTCTTGTTCCCTCCTTTTCTCCTTATCTTTGGCTTTTTGTCTGTACTCTTCTCAATTTGTTTTCCCAGCATTTTCTTCAGCACTTTAATTACTTTTTCGCCTGCTAAGCAACTCCATTTTTTGAGGGAAATTTGCATTTTCGTTTTACCACTTACAGCACATTTGGCTGGCTGGTTTTGGCTAAAAAAAGCTATACTAATAGGATGAACTGTCGCCCTATGATAGGCTAGGTCAGCCATATTGCAACTTAAAATAGGGTATCGGGTATCTATAGGGCAGCTTTCATGCTTGTGACATTTTAAAAGTAAAAATACAAATATTTTCAAATAATGCGAAGCAATTGTTTCCCCTCAAGCCCAAACTAGCTGCATGTCTTTAGCTTGAAATATATTTTAAGGCTTGCAGACGGGTGTATGTATGTGAGTGTGTATGAATGTGTGTGTGTGTGTGTAGTTAACTTACCTGCCACAACAGTTTCGGAGCGCTGCAGACGGACGAGCACGTGCTCGATGAGACCGACGTCTGTGCAGGCCTGTAGATTTCGTACGCTTTTTCGCAGAATCGCAATGAATACGCTCCAGATCTCGGCCTGCACGAGTGAAAGAGATGGAAAGAGATATAAGTAAGCAGTCGAAGCAGAAAAAACTTTACAATGCATAACAAGTGCCCCATTTCCCCACCGAAACCAAAACGAAACAAATTGGCAATACAAGGCAAAGGCAATACCCTGTAAAGGGGTTTCTCTGCTGCTTTACTCAGTTTTCGCCAAATCGATTATTCTGAAATTTGGCAGGCAGTTACATTTTAGAATACGCTATAGAGCTGCATACCAAAAATTCAGACGTAGCAGCGTATTTAGCGAAAAATTTTATTTTTAAAAAATTATATATTTTATGCAGTATTTTTTTGTTTTTTAAAACTTTATGTTTACTTTCAAAGAACGCAGTCGGTTTTCTTAGTCTCTGCTCTGTCCAGTGTTATAACAGGCAGCCACTGTTATACTGCTTATGCTCAGAGCTGGCATACCTTCACTTAGACTGCACTTTACAGGGTATGCGCCGAGAAACTTCTTAGAAAATCAAAGAATCAACTCGCAATCGTTGCCATCGATTGTTGTTGTATTTGCTACACTGTTTGCCCGCTTCAATAAGCAAAGTGAAGTGGCACACACACACACAGCACTTGGCTGCAATTGCCCCCTATGTGTGTGTGTGTGCGTGTGTGCCTAATGTAAACAGTCATTGAAATAAAGTAAAATAATGGCAAAATAATCGCAAAGCACAAGCCGAAAGGAGCCGCACACTGTTGTTGTCTCGCGTGCTCGCCGCACTGGTTCGCCCCCCTCACCCTCTCTCTCTCTCTCTCTCTCTCTCTCTCTCTCTCTCTCTCTCTATACCTCTCTCTTTCGCACACGCTGGCAATATTTGCGCGGCGGCAGCCACTTTTGGCAGGCAAAGAAAAACGCTTTGGCGGTTTTTATGATTATTGCCTGGCAAACACACAGATACACAGACTTTAAGAGCACACACACACACACACACGCACACACACACTCACACCAGTGTAGCACATGAAGAGATTGCACATTGGATTGGCCACACTGCATAAAGACACAAAATGAATATAATTTTCTCAATGTTTTGCGCTGCTTTTCTTGTTCTTCTTCTCTTTCGCGCGCTCTCTCTCTCTCTCTCTCCCTCGCTATCTCTTTCTTATCTTTAACTGCCGCGGCAGACAATGAAAATGCAAACGTTTCGAGTGTTTATAATGAGGCTTTTGAATACAGAAGTGCGCGCTTGCTCTTGTTTATTCACTACAGAACGCGAGCGAGAGCGACTTGGCCGCACGCTGCGTATGCGTGATATTTATTGAGGGGAAGAGAGAGTTGCAGCCCATCTCTTTCGCGCAGCAGGCAGCTGCTTGCGTTTTTCACTGTGCTTCGATTCGCACTTAAAGTAAATGCTTAAGCTTTGCGTTAAGCAGGGATAGAGGGTAAAGTTCAGCAAGGCAGGGAGAGAGAGAGAGAGAGAGAGAGAGAGAGAGAGAGAGAGAGAGAGAGAGAGAGAGAGAGCGAGAGCGAGAGAGGGAGAGAAAGAGAAACAGAGACGACTGAATGGGAAATGGAAAATTCAGAAAGCTTTGCGATTGAAATTCAACTGAAAAAACTCAATGGAAAATTTTCGATAGGTCGAGAGATATATCGATAAGTCGAGTGATTTATCGATAGGTAAATAAATAAATCGATAGAAAGAGGACTTCATCGATAGATAGATTAATTTATCGAAATAGAATAAAACAAGAGATAGAAGCATGCAAATTTATGTAGATAGAAGCATATATAGACAATTAGAAAGCTTGAGAGATATATCGATAGAAAGACATATCGATAGGCAGTGTAGATTGTCAATTGAAACGCGAACCGAACCGGTTCAACTCCTACTGCGATTTTCGAGAAACAATTAGGAAAATCTCTCAAACCGCAACGAATCGATTTGAAATTGATTTTGAAACTGGAAACCGGAACAAATCTGCCGTGAACCGTTAGGCTGTGCCACAAAAGAAACCGAACCGTAGCCGAAACGAGCCGAACCGCCGCGAATAGGTTGTCGTTGTCGCCATTGAAAGGAATTTTCCATTATTTTTATTTAATTTCATTTGCTTGTTTTTTTTTCTCTGTTTTTCGGGATTTTCTTTTTGTTTCCTTTTGACTGGTCAACTTAATTCGTCGTGTAAAAATCTGCGTGCTTTTCTTGATTCATCTTCCTTTTCATTTCCCCCTTCTTCCTCTACTGCCTTCGCTTGCTGCCACTGCGGCTGCTGTTGCTCTCGTTATCTGTTGCTTAGCTCGTTTTACGCATCATTTCGGCCGCCATCTTCGCCCTCTTCCCTCCTCCACTTCTCTACTACTCTCTACCTCCCTCTGCGTGTTGCTGCTTATCGCGCTCTACTTTTGATGTTGCTTCTTTAATGTACTGCACGCATAATTTAATTCGTCGATTCATAAATTGCCAACAAAATTTCACTCGCACAACGCTCGTGGGCGTTGAACACGCCCCCTGGCATTCGCATCTGCCTCTGCCTCTGTCTCTGCTGCTAGGCTTAGTCCCTTTTCAGTTGTCGCGGCCAAAAGCGCGTTGTGATTGTACAAACACACTGACAGGCAGCTTCAAAAAAAAAAAAAAAACACGTGTGCGTGTAGGTGTAAGCGGCGCCACTGTTTAATTTGATCAGTCCAAGCGGCAGATGTGCCCTCTACAAAAGCAAAGAACTTTCCACTTGCCCAGAGGCGTAGGCACAAGCCGCACAGACCCCCCTCCCCATTTTCAACGCATTGCAGGGCGAATCAGAGTTGCCACGCCTCCACCCTGCGGGCAACTTCTGCTTATAATGCTGCCTGGCTCGCTAGTTATACAGCAGTAGAACAGATACCCTGTCACTGCAAAGTGTAAGCCAGTAGGGTATGCTCGACTGATACTCACTTAAAAAAGAGTGCAAAAAAAACCAGCTGAGCAACTTCTTTAATAGACATACCCTGTAAATTACATGTTTTTCTACTCGTCTACCCTGTTAAATCTTTTAAGGTGCACCAAATTGTATGCTATTATTTTTTTTTTTACCCTGTAAATTTGAGTTTTTCTATTTATGCGCCCTGTAACTTCCACACAGGTTGGGTAAATTCGACTAGCTAACTTCTAGCTCAACTCAAGCGCAGCAACTGGTCTAAAATGGCGTGAGAAAGGTTGTACAGCTTTTACAGAGAATCTGCTGCGTCGCAACTACCCCAAACGCACCCGGCCTATTCAGCGTTCCGAGTTTTTTTTGCTAATGTTGCTCACAGCGAAATACAAAGTTGATTTGACGCCATTGCGTTTTGTTTTTACAACATTATTTCTTAATAAGCGCCACGCATACCCCGCCGCCAACCGCCCCGCCCCTCCCCTCTACAAGAAATTCATGCACGCTTCCCCGCGGGCAACAACTGCGCGACCGCCCCGTCTCGGGTCTAGGTCATACCGCACACTTGTATACCAACTACCCCGCCAGAAAAAAAGTTGTGCCAAAAATTACAAGAAAAAGACAACAACAACCGAAGCAAGCAGCAAGAAGAGGGGGGAAAAGGAAAGAATATGAGTGTGAAGGAGAGGCAGGCGAGTCGGAGGAAGCGGCAGAGGCAGAGGCAGAATAATGCGCAGAGAAGACAAAAATTAAATAATAAGAGAGGCAACTTCAGTCAGATTTTATTACGTAATTGGGTAGCAATTTCTGCATGGGAGCAGCAGCAGCAGCAGCAGCAGCAGCAGCAGCAGCAGCAACATGAACAGCAACAACAACAGCAACAAGCAGACAAGGCCACTGAAGCACAAATTAAATTTTTGGCCTTTTTCCCGCTGCTATCTGCGCCGCTTTGCCGCTGTCCCCTGCTGCTCTCCCGCTTACACTGTCTAGCTGCAATTTAAGCCGAATCTCTTCGCCTCTCTAGCTCTCCTACTTTCTTATACTCCCTTTCCCTCTGTCTTCCGCTCTCTCTCTCTCTCTCTCTCGCTCTCTCTCCTTTCTCTGTCTCTCTGCCAGCTGCGGCTGCGGCTGCCTTCTTTGCCGGCGCACTCAAGCGGCAACTCTCGACCTCGTCTCATCTCTAGCGCCCTCCTTGTTGTTGTGCTCGTTGTCGCTGTATTTGTTGTTGTTGTTGTTGCTGTTGTTGCTAAGGTTAAATTGAGCATCGTCCGGCGCAAAAGTCAAAGCAGCAAACCAATCTCAAACCCCAACAACAACAGAAAATAAAAATTGTAACGAAAAATTAAAAATTAAGTAAATTTTTTATTTTTTTTGTGTTTTTTCTTGCCAAGACTTTTCACTTTGCCCTTAATATATGGTTAAAGTTGGCCAAATGCTTTTGCAGCGCCAAAGAACTTGGCCACAAAGCAGCAGCACAAGTTACCGCAATTTCTTTTAGTGTGATTTGTGACAAGCAGAGGGAGAGGTTCAGATGGAGAAGACGTAAAGATCTTAAGCTGGGCAGGCGAGTATATGCAGCTATGGTTTTATTTTACACTTTACGAGGTATGTAGAGCAGGTGGAGATCTGAAATTTGGTAGCTGGCAGCTTGCATATGTTGTAAACGTTTGCGAAAAATTTCCTGACAACTCTTGCATAGAAAAGGCCTGAAAAAAGCCAAAGAAGCTAGCCAAAATGCGTGTAGCTTGAATTGAAACAACAATTTGCACTACATTTATATCAAATTATAAGTTTAATTTCCTTACAATATATAATATTTCAAATAGGCGATACAGCTTTTAAAAACTTGTCAAGTCTATAAGAAATATTGAATAATTTGCAGGGAGTTTCAAAAACTGTTCAAGAGAGACGCTGCTCTGCACTCAACTTGGAGGCATTTGCCAGCTAACATTC
Organism: Zaprionus inermis; assembly: GCA_018151445.1. Taxonomy (NCBI): domain Eukaryota; kingdom Metazoa; phylum Arthropoda; class Insecta; order Diptera; family Drosophilidae; genus Zaprionus; species Zaprionus inermis. The sequence continues at coordinate 1,137,709 of JAECXD010001052.1, forward strand.
ACATACAGCTAAGCCTCTCTCTGTCTCTGTCTTTTCTTCTCTCGCTCTCTGTCTCCCACTCTTTCCCTTTTTTTCTACACACTGCACGCTGTCTTCTTGAACTTATTTTCACTTTATCAGCGATTTGTTTTGCCAGTTTGCTATTTCTCTGTCTCTCTACCCATTTACCCCTCTCTCTCTCGCTCTATCTCTCTATCGCCTCTATCTCGCTCTACCCTCTTCACTTGGCGCAGTCAAATCGTTTCGTTTCGTTTCGTTTCAATAGAATTTCAATAAATTTATCAACGTGCTGCCGTCTCGACGCGTCGCTGCTGCCACTCAAAGTGTTCTTCGTTGGGCCAACGTGTCGTATACTTTATCGTCGGCAGCAGGTCACATCGCTTGCGCTTTGCATGCCTCGCTCGCCCGCTCTCCCTCTCCTGCTCTCTCCCTCTCAATCTGGCATATTCAATTTCAACGCTTGCTCTTGCTCTATCTTTATGTCATCTTTTTAGTGTGCCAGCTTCCTCTTCCCCTACAACCTGCTCGTCGTCGTCTTCTGGCATGCCTTGGCAATGCGCTTATGTGTGCTTCCTTCCTTCCTGCAGTCGGCTCTCTGTCTCTGGCTCTGCCTTTCTCACTTCTATATGCTCTCCCCCTTTCTCTCTCCATCCCCTCTCTCTCTCTCTCTCTCTGCCCCGCTCTCTACGCCTTTCCTGCTGCCGTCTTCATTCCTTCGCCTGCGGCTGTCGGTTTCTTTTGCTGCAAATCTGCTGCAGCTCTAACGGAAATTTATTATTGACAACAGCTGCCGCTGCAATGCAAACAAGCAGCAGCAGCAGCAGCATCTCGAGCAGGATGTGCTCATACACACACACACACACATGCGTCTCAAAAAGTGGCAGCAGCATCGTCAGCAGTTTGCGGGCTAAGTAGCGTGGCCTCTGTCCCTGCAACTGGCACTTTCAATCCTCCAATCTCTCCATCAATTCTTACCCTCAACTTCTCGAGGCCCTCTCGGTGCCCCCCACACCCCCCACACCCCTTGCCGAGCCACTGCTGAATGTCATTGGCGTCGCTGATGTGCATAACATTGACACAAAGTGCCGAGGCAAATGCAGAGCAGGCACGACGATGCGACAGAGCAGGGAAGATAGAGAGAGAGAGAGATGGAGAAGGGCAGAGAAGAGTAGAGAGAAGCAGACAGAATTCGGAACGGGTAGGGGAATAGAAGAAGAAAGATAAAGGGGGACCAGACTGCAAAAGAACGTTCACTTGTCGCTTCATCTAAACACGACTATGCCAGGCGACAAATTTGTCAGCACAGCACAGCCTGACAATGGGTGTGTTGACAAATGAATCAAGCAAATTTATTAGAAGATTGAATAGAAAGTTATAAGTTTATATATACCACTTCTTTGTTTTAGAATAATGCTGATATTTACGGATAAGAACAAGCAACAAGGGATACAAATAGGAGCACATAAAAGTATATGGAATATAGCTTAGGGATATGCATATATATATTACTGAACAACAGACAGATAAAGAAGTTAATAGGGTATATACACAGCTCTTTCTAAAGTTCTTTGTCGCCTCAATAAAGCTGAATCATTTATTGGGTTTTTTTTTCTTTTTGCTTACTGACATTTTTGTCGCCAGTCAATAACCGATTTCGATGGCTCTATAGCTTCGCATGTTCCCCTCTCTCTATCTCTCTCTCACTCTTTCTTTGAATCAAGCGTTCTGTGTGGCAGCTGACGTTGCCGTCAGTCACTCAATCAAATGGCACGAGGCACGCAGGCGATACGGGGCAGGCAGAACGACATCGAGAGATCGAAAGGTTGAGAGGTCGAGAAGGCAACTGTGACAAGTGACAAAGGGCAATCACTTGTGACCGTTAGCTGACCTCCAGTACCAATGTATTTGCAGTCTCTCTCACTCCTCTATCCCCGTCTCTCTCCCCTGCTCATCAAGCTAATTACAGTGCACTGTCACAAGCATTTTATTTCAATTCATTTTTTTGGGCTACATTTTAATTTATTTAATTAATTTCAACCGCAGCGCAGCAACCCTGCTACCCACACACAACGAACTCTTGCCGTTGTGTGTGGGTAGCAGGGTTGCCCACACTCAAAAGACAACTCAAACAACAGCAAAAATAACAACAACAACAACAACGAAAGTGAAAGTCAACATTCTCCTCCATTTGGCATTGTTTGTATTTTGTATCTGCTTGTCCTGGAGAAGGAAGGAGTGGGTAAAGGAGAAAGAGAGTTGTGAAAAAAAGAGAAGCAGAAAAAAAGTTGCACTTTAATTACGGAACACCCTGTATACGTGTGAAGCAGGGTATAACAGGGTTAGTCAAGTTGCAATTTGAACTAGGGTTGTGTCTTTATTGTTGACTCAAACTATTTGCAGCGTATACGTATTTTATTTGGTATATTACTGTGGTATTTTTTCTGGGTTTTTGGCAGTATTTTTTTGTATTTAATAAAGAGCTTTATACTGTATAACGTAAGTGTACAACCTGATACAAAGCGCATCGTTAAGTCGACTATTTCTGTACGCTTCTCAAGCATTTTCTTTTTCAGTTATTTTCTTCTTCTCTTCCCGCATTTTTTTGTTAGTTTCCGAAATTAAAAGTTCTAACACAGATTCGAGAAAAAAAAACCCTCATATATTTCTAGCGACTACCCTGCTCAACTTTGGGGCCCCATGGGGAACCTGGCCAGGTGTGTTTCGAAGAGAGTAGAGCTTGACCGCTTTCGTTTGTCACGTTTCCCCGGAACCAGTCAAGCGTGTAGGCGTCAGAAATCGTGCGCGAGTTGTGAAAAACGCGAGCGTTTTTTGAAAATCGCGCTCCGAGAGCGGCCAGAGTTGTCAACCAGCGATGCGTAGCAGCAGCGCTAAACCCTTTGATGCTGCGAAAAGCCGTGCCTTAAATTGAATTATAAAAAGGTGTCACAAAAGTCAACATCTGAGTGCTCTCACGAGCTTGGTTTGTTTCAGGTGTCAAAAGTCGGCAGGGGGGGGGGGAAGAGGGAAGCGAGGTCTATACATTGAGAAGGGTTGTGCACACACACACACACTGACACCGAGACATACGCTCAGGTATATTGTGACAGGGCTGGAAAATTTCATCAAGATTGATGTGATTTTAAGCTGAGTGCGAATTGATTCAGGCGTGCACTCAAATTTAAAGTGAATGAGTGAGTGAAGGAGTGAGGGAGTGAGTGGGTGAGTGCATGAGGGAGTGGGTGAGTGAGGGAGTGAGTGAGTGAAGGAATGAGGAAGCGAATGGGGAGATGAGCGAGTGAGAGAGTAATAGAATGAGATAAGAATTAATTTCGGAAATTTGCATAGAGCTCGCAGTTCTTAAAATACTAAAATACTACATTATATGCATAAATACTGCAGTGGTATTTTTATAAATAACTAAAAGATACGCTCTTATATTTTTTCCGATTTTATTTTAGTATTTGCAAAGCAGTATTGTATTTTTAAAATATTTTCGAAGCAGTATTATATTTTTTAATATTATTTTTAATGAAAATCTTTTCACTTTTTTCCGCACCACATTTTAGTAATTTATTGAATTGAAACAACGACTTTTTGAGCACTGTGCTTTAGTATTTTAAATATACATATATTGTATTTTTCAAAATATCTAGTATTTCTTATGATTCCGCCAATAATATACCATATATACCCTATATTAGAAATGCAATTTGGTATATGATGCACCCCTTTTATTTTTCCATTGTATTTTAATCGCTCTGAAACCGCTTTAACGTTGATCCATACCTAACGCAGCTTAAGCTCTCTGCTCAAGTACTCGACACTCAAGTGTGTGGGCGAGTGTGTGTGAGTTTATTAGGCAACGCGATTTGTGCGCGGTTTAAAACGCGTGCGCGTTTTTGAATTAATTTATATGCAAATATTTGGCAAAAGCAAATCTCTTCTAAGCCAAAACTGCCACGCCTCTGCACTTGAGGCATGCCTTGCCTTTGACTGTCTGATTGTGGCTGAGTGTGAACGAGGGGGTGGTGGAGGGAGGGAGGCAGAGATTTCGGTTTTGCAGATTTCCTGAGATTTGCGTGAATTGAAGCCAATGGAAATCGCATTAAATATTTTTCGCCTGCGGCCTGGCGAATCGCAAACCCAAAGCAAAACAATGAAAACTTTTGCACACAGGAAGTGTTGGAGGGGGGTGTGTTGGGTTACTGGTGGAGGGGGGCGTGGCCAGGGTATGGCCATGTCAAACATGAAATTCAATTGTGTTTGGAATTCGAGTCGACCGAAAATGGACGCCGCATTCGAAATGCGCGAGCATATGCGTCCGCTGTCAGGCTGGACAGGGGCGTAGCCCAAGGGGCTAGGCGTCGGGGCAGGGGGAATAGCTTTGAATTTGTGCAAAAGTTTCACGTTGACATTTCCATAATAATTTTCCTTCATTTTTTTCCCAGGCTTCTCCCTGCCATTCTTCCTTCTTTTTATTTTTACGCCCGCAAAAAGTTTGCATTGCTTTTGACGCACGGCTGACTAACGGTACTCCCTCTGTGTGTGTGTGTGTGTGCGAGGCTCGAACTCTTTTGTGTTGAAGACTGCCAAACTGCCAGGGTTGCCTTGCCAGCACTTGCACAGCAGCTGACCGCGTAGCCCCACCCCCTTTCGCAGGGTGCTTCCTTCTTTTTTGCATATTGATGAGTCGATGCGACCACCCCGTCCCCCCGTCCCCCCACCGCTACCGCCTGCCACGCCCCAGTCGTAACGCCTAGAGACGAACTCGGGCCACGCACGCATTCAAATTGAATGACAAAACGCATGTGTGGGCATTAGATGGAGGGAGCGAGAGAGAGTGAAAGGGAGAGAGATGGAGAGCGAGGAAGGGGGTACAGACAGAGTGAGACAGCATTCAATCCTTTTCGGAGTTTTCCGAGCTAAGCCCACAAGCCAAAAATGCAAAACAGCTCGAAAGTATTCCAAACTGTTTTCACAACGCACACGAGACGCCACGCCACGCCACGCCTCCCTTTTTCACCTCTTCTCGCCTACATCTATCTGGCTGGCCCTGTGCCACGCCCATGTGCTCAAATGTGCCAGCGCCCTTGGGCGTCGCACACACACACACACACACACACAGTAGGTATGCCTTATTTTTTCGCAGATCTTTTTGCATATTTCAAGTCTGATGACACTGAACAGCAGCATCAAGAGCATCGGGTTGTTTTGGATAAGCAGATATTTTATAGGGTTTTTGTGGAAATTATAAAATTGAAAAAGAGCTTGAATCAAAAGTAAATGAAGTATATCTATGTAATAAAGCAAGTTAGCAGAGCTTTTGGCTTGTTGTAAGCTTTAATGTGCTTTGCAAAGCTTTAAGATATTTCCGGTGTGTTGCAAAAGCTCGCAGATATTGAAGAATTGTTGGTAAAAAGAGAAAACTAACAAAGCTTGCAGCACTTGTGCTTTAAAGTGAGCTTTAAGCTGATTTTAAGCGCCTAAAACGTTGGAAAGCTTATTAAGTAGTTAGAAAACCTTGAAAATATAGGCAATATCAATATCAATTTGTAGACTCTATAAAAAAGCCATTATTTGCCCAAAATTGTGCAACTTTCATGCGCTTTCAAAGCTTCTGAGTTAGTCACAAGCGCCTTTTAAAAAATAAATCAATTTTGTTAGAGTTATTTCACATAATTGAGCAATCTTTGCAATGACAGATAACATTATAAAATTGTACCGAGCGTAATCTATTTCTGAAGACCCGCATAGCCAGATAACAATTCTATTGCTCCATTAGAATCTAATTATGTTGCACTTGAGCATTGGCAATTTTATTTGTATCTCTTTCTCTCTCTCTCTCTCCGGCTTGATTTGTATTTTCAATCTGAATTCGAATTGAATTGAAATTTCTGCCTGAAATTCTCCTAAGTTAATTTTGATTTTATGGCCCGAGCATGAGCAAGTGTGCGTGCATTCTTCCATGTTCCATTTGTGTTTTGTTTTCATTGCCTCTCGTTTTGCTCCATTCCATTCCTGGCTGTTGCGCCCTTTTCTATTGTACTTAAAATGCTATTAACTCTCGCCTTAAATTTCCAAGTTGTGCGGCTTTTTTGGCTTTACGCTTCTCGGGCTGATTCTATTTTTCTTATAGATTGTCCGCCCAGGCTCGTGTTGATTGTCCTTTTTATTTTATTTTTTTTTTTTTGCTGGCAGTATGGGGAGGATGCTGCACGCTTTTTTAAGCGTCTACTTAAAAATACATTTACACTTTAATGGCGCGACAAAAACAACGACGAGTACCAGGATATGGATAAAAAACAAATCAAAAAGAAATTAAATGACCTTTTCACATTGCCGCAATGAGCGCAGGCGGCGACACAATTCCAGGCGGGTGGAGTAGGGTGCCAAGGGGTTACCCTAGCGCGCTGCCTACATTCTCTGGATTGCCTTGCTCCTTGCCTGCTTCTCTTTTTTGGGTCTACTACGTGACGCTGATGAGTAAACACAAACAGTAGCGGATGGGGGGTTTAGCATGTGTGTCCACTTTTGTATGGCACTCGCTTCGATTGCTCTGACAATCATTCATATTTAATCGCATCATTGTTGGCAACCCTATTGACTTGCTGTGCAAAGTGTAAGCACCGTGAAGGCAGCGTCAGATACATATTTGCTAAGCAAACTACATCGGGAGCGACTTGTGTATGACGCGACAACGATTGAGTAGGCTTATCTGACCCGCTGACAGTCAAATTGACAGATAGACAAAGTTTGCCAAAAAAGAAACTAAGTTCTTTATGTGATTTTGATTTGGTAGAACGTTAGGGTATTGTTTCGACTGCCAGATTGTCGCCATATGTGCCTATGCCATATTTTTCTGAATTTCTATGGCATTATGTTGTGTCATACTTCGACTGACATCATGTCATAGGATATAGAGAGTCAATTATATTTTGTGGCATTACAAAAATGCAAATAGGGCAACATATGACAGGATATGGCACTATGCGGCACTATATGGCACTATATGGCAAGCAAATTTAGTATCAAAGTGCCATAGAAAGTTGTTGTGCTGTGTCATATGCATATGTCTTGCATATGACAACATATGGCAGCATATGACAGCTCAAACGAAAGCTTTAGCAGTCGAGAAAAAACTTCTTATCCAGACGAGAGCTATATTTATGCATATAAACAAGAAATATGACAGTATGCCATATATATTAATGTGATATGACACGCTCTGACTGCATATGTCCGAGGCCAACAGCATAGTTCAGACTTATTCAAACAAAACTCAAGCGAGACCACAAAAGTATTCATTTCTGCCTGGTCTCGACTCGACGAGAATACTATTTAAATACCAAATAAAATACTGCGCATGCTGAAATTCAGACACAGCAAGAGAGAGAGAGAGAAAGTGAGGAGGAGAGAGTGGGAGGGGCAGAGGCAGAGGAACTTATAAAATATCTGCAACGAATACAAATTCAATTCATGAATAAATTTTAATGCCGCTGCCTTTGGCTATTGGTTGCCTTTTGTGTTGTTGTTCTTGTTGCTTTTGTTGGTGCTAATCTCCCTCGGGGTAGTGCTACACAATTCATAGATACACACACATATATATATTTGGTGCTTTGTACATTTGTATTTGTGTTTGAATTTTGTATTTATTCGCATTCCATGGATATATTCATTCATTCATTCGCACGGATTTGTCTCTGGCCTCAGCCGCTTTGTTTGTCCTGCTGATTTGCCACACTTTTTGGATAATTACGAAGCGCTTTGAACTTACAATTCGACCCCCCCCCCAATTTTTTTTCCTTCCCCCTTTAGCACTTAGTGCCCCCAGCCACTATGCCACTGGTGTCTCACACGCACCGCTGCCCGCCAAAAACTGGTGGCATGCGAGCATTTTTTTTCTTTTTTTTTGGCTTTAACACGCCGCTAAGCTGCAGCTAAGCCGCCGCTGAATGCCGTCGCCGTCTTCATTGCTGCAAAACTTTTTTTTTCTGAATTGTGCCCCGCCCCGCCCTGCCTGCTCCCGACCGCCTCTTGGCAACATAATCACAAGTTAATCCCCCGTGTAACTTTGAAGCTTGCAACAGCCCAAGTCGACGCTGAGTCGAGTCGCTGTTCGAACGCAGATAAGCAGCTAAAGCCAACCAACCAGCCCCGCCCCCGCCTCCAAACGCACACTAACACCCAACCTACTCTTACACCGCCCCCTTCACCGCCACCTCCCACTTTCCCTGACACTTCCCGCACTTCTCAATTTGGCTGGAAATGTATCAAGTTTGCGTTGCTTGGGAAACACAGTTCGAAATTCGAACCTTAATCAGACTTTGAGATTTGAGCAAGGTTATTGCGTATTTTTGCAAAAATACTGCAACAGTTTAAATACCGAATATCAGATGAAAAACTTGTAAAAATGTTGTGTAATTTAAATACAGAATATCAAATGATATTCAGATGATAATTTAAGTGCATTTTTAAAGGAATTAATTGAATCGCATTTTTATTTTTTTGATTATATGACGTTGCAGTAAGCTATACTTAAGCAGGTTTATTTGTCGGTATTTTATAATAAACATTTAAGTTTTCATAATAAAAATACATATATATAACATATATATTTTTATAAATTTAAAAACTACACTGCCAATCAACCGAAGGCCTCATTCCTTCGATTTCTCAGCATTTTCATTTTCTATGCCCATAATCTCCGCTCTGTAAGGTTGGTTATTTTGCAACTTTGTAAACTTTGCTAATTCCAAAGAAATGTATAATCTTTAATCTGTATATTCAGATCAAGCTAGGCCTAAAACTATTTTAAGTTGGCTTTTTGCACAGAAAAGTTCAGCTACTTTTGTTGTCTACAGTAATTTGAGCTGAGACTGAGAAGGCACAAGCTGGGCAAGGGTGAAAAAGAGTGAGGGGAGAACATATAGAAAAGAAGGCAAAGAGAGGGAGACAGACAGAGAGCTAGGGAAAGAGATAGGCAGAGAGAGATAGCGAACATTTACGCTAGGCGTAAATTCGCTTTAAAATGCGGGGCGTGGACATTGGATGTAGGCATAGTTTGCTGGCATGGGCGTGGCATTTCGACCTCCCGCTCCCACGAATGAACCAAGTCTTCTCACAGTGTTATGCAAAGCAGCTGCCGCCAGGTGGCGCAATAAGCAAACAGCATGAAGATTTCAACCGTTCGTAAAGTTGACGAAAGGTGAAGCTGCTCCTGCTCCCGTTGTTGTTTTTGCAATTGACCACGTTGCCTGTTGACTGTGAAGGCATCTGGTACAGTAGGGTGGGCAGGTAAGGTAGCGCGGTTAGGGGCTCGGCGGCAACCCTGGCAAAAGTAACGCAAATTGCTGCGCTGGCAAAGGCTGTAAAATTTTATTGGGCATACACAGCAAAGGCTTCTACGGCATCGGCTCCGGGCTTGGGCCAGGACAAATATGCGGTTAGACGGTCAAGGTAGCTGCAAGCTGAAGCTGAAACTAAAGCAGCTGATGAGCACGAGCGGGAATGCCTGACCGGCAAATACTCAGTACAGAAATTTGATTTGGTTAACTGACAAAGCAGGAAAAATTATATGAACTTGTCTGGCAAGTAACAGGGAAATATTATAAGCAAATTATTTATTTTCTGAAGAGATACGATATGCTGCAGTTGTTCTTGAATTTTGGAAATTTTTGCAGATTTTTGACTGCTTCGCTACACTGAGAGAAAAACTTCAAGTAAGCACAGCAACTTGCAGAAGGTGCATGCATTTTTTCTCTGCTTTTTCCCTCTAACCTTAGCATAGCTAAAGACGCACAGCATATAGCCCCTACTTGACTCTACCTACAGGGTATGGCAGGCAGTGTGGCATAACGTGGCTTAATTTCGAAAAAGACGCTTTGATTTGCGCTCGGCTTGAAGCGAAGCGAGAGAGCGAGGCGACTTGCAAATTTATTGTCAAGTATAAAATGTAATGGCCGCAGCTGGAGCAGAGCAGGAGGAAAGGGGTTGGGGGGCCAGCTGGGCAGGTTGAGCAGGTTGAACCTGGTTGCCTGGGTCCGACTGAAACAGTTATTTGCACTTGGCCCGGTTACGTGCCGAATCAATTGAGTAGCTGCTGCTGCTGGTAAACACATAAATCATTTAAGTATACCCCAATTGCGGCTCTGCCGCGTAGGGTGTGTGTGTGTGTGAAGTGGGGCTATACGTGTGTGTGTGTGTGTGCTATGCAAAATTTCGGCTTTGCCCCGTTAACTGTTCCCTGTTGCTGTCCCCGGGCAATAAAATGGCTGTAAATTCCTTTTTATTTCGACTTGCCACGTAAAAGGGGCAAGGGAGTCAGGGTAGCGGGGGCGGCTAGGGGTGGGACTGATCCACCAGCAGCAGGAGCGGGGTTGGGGGTTGTCTCAGCCTGCTGCTGCCGCTGCTGGCACCTGCTTCGCATGCCAAATTAAGCGCAGCTCGCAAAAAATTTCTTTTCTTCCGCGCGCCTAAAATCACGCAACGCCTTTTTTGCCACTTCGATGGCGGCGGCGACGGCATTTTTGATGCGTGTTAACCCACGCAGACACGCACACACACGTATTCCCTCACACACGCGCGCGTATGTGTGTCTGCTTGCGACATTTGTCAGTGACAATTTTCATTAATTTAAAAAAAAGGGGAAAAAAAAGCTAAATACATTTTTGAGGCAGCACACGAAGCCGCAACTATTCGCGGTGGGGGCGACAAATGAAACAAGACGCACAGTTCGTGTCTGACAAACGCACTACATGCCACACACAAACACACACGCATATATACTCTTACATACTGTTTCACGCGCTGGAATTCGGCAAGCGGCATTTTAATGGCTGCGCATACGTAAGTGGCCTCAAATGGATCGACCTGGCACATAGCACTCACTGACACACACACACACACACATATATATGTGGCATGCCTTTACACACCCACACACAACACACACACATACACCCAAACAACTCACACACATTCAGCTGCGACAAGCATTTCCCAAAGCAAATGCCAAACAAACTTTACCTTAATATTTTGCTGGCTTCCCTTGGCCTTTATCCGCTCTCTCTCTCTCTCTCTCTCTTTCTATTCCGCGCTTTTCCACTACTCCGCTCTCACTCCTTCACTCACTCTCACTCTCTTTACCCTCCCTCTCCCTCTAAACTGCAACAAACTGCTTAAGCAAAATAATTTGCAGCCAGCTCCGTCGCCTCCCTCGACTCAAAACAATTCTGTGAGTCGCGTATTAGTTTAATCTGATTAGTCTAGGGAAATATCAAAGATATAACTATGCAAAAAGGGAATTCAGTGAAGATTTTTCAAGTGAAAAGGTAACACTAAAAAGAGATAGAGAGAGAGTCAAAACGAGCGAGTTGAAGCTTGTAAATCAATTTAAACTAAAGAAGTCTGAGGTGTTTTATGCGCAACTGGCAGACTCGACTGAGTACTCTTGTGATTAGGAATATATATAGATATATTTGGTATATATATTGCGCTAAATGAAAAGGTATCACAGAAGAAAGAGTTGAAGAGAGAGAGAGAGAGATATTTGAAGCTTGCAAATTACTTTCATCGAAGAAGAAGCTAGAATTGTTTTCTTCTTGCAGACTCGAATGATTACAGTACTGATTAAGAATATATATTGATATATATGGTATATATATTGCGCTAAATGAAAAGGTATGACTGAAGAGAGAGAGTTGAAGAGAGAGAGAGAGAGAGAGAGAAAGAGTGAGAGAGATATATAGTTGAAGCGTGTACTTTATACTGAACCAGCTTGGTTTGTTTTCTGTTATATTTTCTCCTTGCAGACTTTACTGATTACTCTACTGACAAAGAATATATATAGATATGTATGGTATATATATGATACCACAGGCAGCTTATAATTATATATTTTCAATTAACTTTGCTGTGTGACCAGCAGCAGGGGAATGGACCGCGTTGGGGCGTGGAAACTCATTAACGGCAACACTAGCGACGTTTTTCGCGCTGTGGTAACAGTGGCAACTCTTTGCCGATGACGATGCTGCTGCTGCTGCTACTGTTGCGGTGTAGAAAGCTCTGCGCTGCTGTGGCAACTCGTCTCGACTGCGCTGTGCTGCAACTATGCTGACATGGTTACTCGACTTCCGGCAACTTGCGACTCCTTTTACCCAGTCTACCCCCCACCCAATGCGGCCTGGCAGTCAAGCCCAGAGCACACTTCCTGCCACAGCACACACACACACACACCCACACACACCTGTATATCATGCATGTGTGTGAGCCTGGTACGTGCCTGGGCAAATGAATCCTTTGCCAGCAGGCATGCTAATAATTTGATGAGCAGCAACGTCAGGTGTAAAATATTGTTTAACACGCCCACACACTCGCAGGTACCATACACACACACCAGCCCGTACCACACACACCCACATACACCCCCTCACACACACACACAAAGCCCGCGTAATATGCAAATCAAAAAAACATTGCACAAAAAAAGCATTTGAAAGACATTTTATGTTGCGCTTTCATTACGCACAATTTGAAAGGCACCCGGCCACGCCCCATGGCTTACGCCCACACCCTGTCATGCCTCCTCTGCCACAGGCCCGCTCTCCGCCCCTCTGCCCCTACACTGCGCTCGTTACGCATAGTCGCCCGCAATTTTGTCGCTGATTAATTTGGCTTTGATGCCGCAGCGCAACGCAAATTTTGATTGAATTCCATCTGTTGTTGCCCTGCTCGCACCGCCCCCCTTGCACACCCACAATTATTTTGTACCTTTTACCATTGAACTCACCTGCAAATTGGGCGGACAATGATCCAGTAGCTCCAGCATATGTTTAATATTCTGCGCATCTTGTATCACAAAATTCAATTCCATGTCGAATTCTCCGCCGACCAGCTGCAAGAGAGAAAGAGAGAGAGGGAGATGAAGAAAGAAAGAGATGGGGAATTAGTAAAGGCTTACATTTTTCCATTTAATATAAAAATCTTAAGAGTTATATACAAGACAGATGACAGCAAGGGAGGGAATTAAGAAGTAGATAAAGAAAATTACGCAAAATGTTAGCAAAGTTAGGCTAGAGCATTAATTAATCGATAGAGTTATCGAAAAGTTAAAGCTGCAATCAATTTTGATAGCATATTTTTCGCCAAACATATATATGCCTCAAAAACCATTAAAATTCCTGACTTTAACCCAATTCAAAGGAACGCAGTAGCTTAAAATTGGAATATAAAATGCAGAGAAACTTTTTGAAGAATTACTGTGGTGGGTTGATGAAAAAAAAAAATTTAAAAATCGACAATATAACAACAGTCTGAAATTCAATAACTTTGATAAAGAAATTGCTTAGGTTTATACAAAAATTGTTTTCCTTACATAATTCGTTTTTAATGAATCGAAAAAGCAACTTGATATGCGGAGTTACATTCAATAACCTCAGCATGCGGATACACACACAACCTCCAAACCTCGAACGGCCACGCAAAATCCGCAGAATATGAACTTCAATATGTCAGCAGCATATGGTGCTATATCTGTCCTATCATTATCGCAATAATAATTGCAGTGCAAATTTTAATTTCATATGAAATTTCAGTCAAAAACCGATAATGATGTCAGGCGAATTGAGCAAGCATGAGTGAGACATGCATGTGTTTGAGTGTGTGTGTATGAGTGTGCCTGTGAGTATGTATGTGTGTGTGTGAGTGTACATGTATGTACGCTTAATGAGGAAACTGAAATACGATGCGTAGTGAGCTGTTTTGACTGCGGCTGGGGTTAAGTTCGCGTTTGGGGTTGGGCATGTCAAGGTCTGCAGAGATTCTATTTGAATTATTTTGCACTTTAAGTTGGGAGAGAAAAAAGACAAAGAGTCAGAGAGTTGCTGGCGAAAAGCTGAGCTAGCACAGTGAAGGGGGAGAGAGAGAAAGAGAGAGAAAGAGGGAAGCTAGCTGATGGGGATTATGATGGTGGCTGGAAAAATCATATGAACGCCGCGACCCAATGTGCGGCGCTCTCTCGCTCTCTCTCTAACTCTAACTCTCTCTTTCTCTCTCTCTCTATCTCGCTCTCTCTATCTCAGTTGTTTGAGCTTAAGCTAAGTACCTCGAGAGGGGGCGGCAGGAGCGGGAGTCCAAGCTACATCCTGGCAACGCAATCAGCACGCCTTTCACAACAAATAAGCCCACGAAGAAGAAGAAGCAGAAGCAGAAGAAGACTAAGCACAAGACAAAGTGAGAAAGAATGAAGAAGCAGCATCTGCTGTGGGCGTGGCAAATAGTAAAAGTGAAGAGAAGCTCTAACTTAATTACGACTGGCAAGCGCCTGCCAAACAGAATCGATACCGTTTTTTGACAGGCAATTGATTCGGCAATTGAATTTATCATTCCCCCTAAACACTCCCTCTCTCTCTCACTCTATCTGTCTCACTCTCTCTTTATCGCTGTCTACGTCCCTGCCTACTTTGTGTCAATTCATTTGATGGCGCTTCTATTTTCTTTTGCGCGCTTTAACTGAATCAACAACAAAACTGAATTCAATAAATTGATTAGACCAACACAGTACAAAACTTTGGCCAAGACAAGTGTTACAAGTGCCACGCCCACGCCCACACCCGCTTCCAGCACGCCTCAGGCTGCCATCTATTTCTACTTGTGATTCTGTCTTTTTTTTTCTACATTTCCGCTGCGTCCGCCAGTTGGGCGCCAGTCGACGCACCCACTTGCCTCGCTCTCTCTCTCTCTCTCTGTCTCTCTCTCGCTTTCGGTCTCTTCTCTCCCTCTCTCTCTCTGTCACTGCCTCTCCCCGTCACTCCCCGCACTCGCCCACTCACTCGCTTTTTGCTTGATTGCACTTGAGCTGTTTGTTATGGACAGCTTTATAATTATGCGGCCTTAAGGCCTACCTACCTACGCCTTTGCCACGCCTCCGCGCCCCTTTGCGGTATGTGGGCTTTGGTAACCGCAGTCTTGCGGTTGCTGTGGTTGCCATACTGAAATCCGCTCTGTCCCTATTCAATTCTCTCGGCCTCCCACATCATTCTATTTGGGGAAAGCCCACGGCTCGTTCACCGAAAAGGGAGGAGGAGCAGCATATTATTGCAGCGTGATTTCTTATCACCTGATTTGCAGACTGCGAGCAAATTGTTGTGCCAGATTTGTGCTAGAAGCTTCTACAAAACTGTTATACAATTTACTGTTATACGAGTAGATGTTTTAGCGGGAACTTGTACATCTTGAAAATTAATTTATTACTACAGCTACATTTGAAAGTGTTCTATTCTAAAAACTGTTATACACTAGTAGCACAGCAGCAAGTGGATATATATACGAACTTTTTCGAAACTTTTCCAACTTTCCCTGTCTGCCAGTCCGACTACGAAACTACGAAAGCAATTTGCATTGCTTCACGCACGAATCGACTTTGCACAACAATCAACAAGCTCATCAAATCGAAAGAGGAAAATTAAATAAATTTAAAAAAATGGAAAGAAAAACTGGAAATCGCATTTCCCTGTTTTCTTGCTTTTGCTTTCATTTTATAATAAAGTGAAATATAAAATAAAATACAAGTGTGTGTGAGTGAGGGCGAGAACTGGTGAATTCTCTCATTCATATTTAAATTAAACTTTGCGGAAAGTTTTGCAGCCTTCACGGCAAGCAATTAAGGCAGCTTGGCTCTAAACGCCGCTTAATTATATTCGAGCTTGGGCTCGACCTCCCCCCCTCTCCACACCCCTACAACTCACTCGATTCCCTAGCGAGTTACCAAACCGCCAAGGGTCGTCCACAGGATCGTACTACCTTTTCCTGGCACATTTAGTCAATTTTGAGTTCATTTAAAAAGTTTTTCTTTTTTTTTTGGTCTTGTCTGTTTTTTTTTCTTCTTCTTCTGCAAGTTGAAGTCGCGAAGCTGTCGCTAACGTTTCGCTGCTGCTTGTCACTTTGTGTGGCACCCAGTTTTAGCTCCACAACCCCGCACCACGCCCCACCCCTCTCAGGTTCCATTAGTTCCCTACGCCGCCACTGTGTGGAAGCTGTCGCTCTGCGCGTTATTTAAAGCAAATTGAATTTCTATTTTATTTAAAATGCGCATTGAGACGCACTAAAAGTTCTCAAGTGGCCACGTTTTGTGTCGAGCTGCGTTCGGGGGCGTGGCAGCCAGAGTCAAGCAGTGGCGGGTGGTGCAGGGGTTGGCAGAGGGTGCGGAAAATTTTGCGTGAAGGTGTAAAAATTACACTTTTCACTCGCCAATGGCAACAGAAATAAAAGTGGAACGGAAACAGGAAGGGGCGAGGGGCGAGCGGGTGGGCACTGAGTGGAACGACCCCTTCTGTAATGCTGTCTCTCTCTCTCTCTCTCTTTGATTTTTGCTCCCGCGCTTGTTGTGCAAGTTTTTTGCATTATTTTCGTAATTCAATTTCATTTTGCGAGCTGTCGAAGCTGACTTCAATTGCGTGAGGGTTCATTGTCAAAGCAGCACAAATACAAGCTAATATATAGCTTATATATAAATATATATAAATATATATATATATATACTATATATAGAGCAGTAACTGACTGCGGGTAGTGCAGAGAACAGAGAGGATGGGTTGGGCGTGAAGGTTGCTTAGCCGAAACCCACACGATGCGTAGAAAGGAAAACTAGAAAGATTAGCAAAACAAAACGCAGCAAACTTTTCAAAGGAACCAAGCCTGTCAGACTACCTTATACCCTGTTATTTCAAAGCATAGAAAGCAACCTATCAACTATGAAAAACCCAAACCCCAGTGCAAAAGAAGCTCATCAATTTATACAGGGTATCTTGCAGCCTACTACAATACATTATATTTTTCTTAACGAATGAGTCTCACATTTTAGAGCTCCACATGGAAATGGAAAAAAGCAAACATCACCATAGCCAGTTGCCAGTTGCCAGTTGGCTCGGCTTGCGATTTCTCTCATTTGGCTTGTAATTCCCAAGTGGTTCGAACTGCGCCAGAAACAAAGATCACCATGACTAACTACTCCTTGGAGGAACTGAATTTCAGTTCAAATTCAAATTCAAATGCCAAAGTGTAGTCCTGTAGTCCCGCCCATGCTTTTCACTTTGTTTCAGTGCTTCGCTCCCTCTCGCCCTCTTGTTCTCTCTCCCTATCTCTCTCGCTCACACACACATGCTTGCCTGCCTGCTCTGTCGAGCCATGCCTAATGTCTCTTGATGCTTTATCATGGCGCTTTATCATTGTCGGGCAAACTTGCCCATTTCCATATCAAACCAAAACTCATGTGCTTCGTTTCTCCCCCTCGCATCCGCTTGCTCTTTCTCCCTCACGCTTCTACGTCGACTTTGCTTTACGGAAACGGCCGTCATTAGGGAATTTGCACAGTTTTTCGTGGTTTAAGCTTTTAAAACAGTTTTTGAAAAGTAAACCCAGCACCCTCCCCAAAAAACCAACTTTGCCTCTGTCCAACCCACTTCCCCAGTTCACTAGCTCATTCCCCCTGGCAACCCTTTACCCAGAGCTCATGTTGCCTATGGCTCTACCCTCTCTCGTTCTCTCTCTGTCTCTATGTCTTCTTTTTTCGGGGCTTTTCTTTCATCGTCGCCTATTTGGAAATGCTCTTTGCCCCCGAACACTTTACTCGATTTCATGTTGTTTCCTTCACCTTTTTTCTTCTTCGTCGGATTGCCTTGCCTTATTTACACACACCCACACACCCACACACACACACACACACACATAAATTGCTCGTTGGGGAAATTTCCTTGCACAACTTTTTATTGTTTTTTACGCCTCAGCCCAAGGTTCGCCTCAGAGAAAGGTTCCGCAGCTTCTCGGGTTTTAGTTCCCTTGTTGCAGTCCCAGGCTCATCATGGCAAAGAAATCACTTTGGTTTTTCCTCTGCCTAAGCAGCCCCGCCCCCCGGCTCTGCTCAACCGCCCCCCTCCCCCTCTTTGGGTTTTTTGAATATGCGGCGAGGGGCCCTCATTAGGTGGCAAATCTACACAGAGAAGCAGAGCGAGAACGAGAGCGATAGAAGTGAAGATTCGGGCGCATTATTGATGACTAGCATCTTCGAGCACCCTGTGTACACCCTGTATACACCCTGTGTACACCCTGTGTACACCCTGTGCGCACCCTGTGTGTGTGAATGTATGTGTGTGTGTCCCTCACGGAGCTTAATGAATTTCATGGTCATTCCACGCCTTCTTTTGCTCTGCCTACGCCGCCTCTACGCATCTTGGCAAGCGTGTATCATTCTTTCTGTATGTCTATCATTTATCATCACAAACAATTGCCACAGGCTTAACATGCCCCATAATTATTACACCCACACACACACAGATATGTAGACACACATACCATATTGCCACGCCCACTGTGCACAAATGATAAAAGGATTCCTGACTGACAGACATCAATCAGAGATTCTTCTACAATTCGGCATTGGGCGAAGTGCTGGTCGTAGGGGGTGGTGATAAGGGGTAGGAGGGGTAGGAAGAGTAGACTCTGAAAGAAGGAAGAGGCGGCGGGCCAGACTCGCCTTTAATCTGTTCGTATTTTATCTCTGTGCTGGCATTGCCGGCCGCCTTATCAATATGCAAAGTTTTCCCTACTGGGAGCGCAAGTCGAAAAAACTTTCGACTAGGCCGAAGAGACAGACTGATTGAGTGTGCGGGCGGGTGGGGGCGTGGCAGTGGAAATTGTTAAGCATAAACATTAAAATAAATTTATGCTATGGCGAAAAAACCTACTCAGGAGAATGCCAGGGGCGGAGTGGGGAAGGGGAAGCGCAGAAAAACGCTGGAAAATTGTTTATCGCCATGAAAAAGTTTTTTCGTTTGTTGTTGGCTTGTTTATTTTCCAATTTTTTCCATGTGTGTGTGTGGGGCAGGGGCAGGCAAAGGGGCGGCGTAGGGGTAATGTGCAGTGTGTGTGTGTATCTGTTTTGAGTTTTGAGTTAATCGAAAAAGTTAATCATCGAAGTTTTGCAACACGCTAAGCATAAAATAAAAGTCCCCGAGTGAGCGAGAGAGAGAGATAAATAGACTGCCTGACTGAGTGTGTGTGTGTGTGATAGAGATGCCCTGCGAATGTGCATGGTCATTGAAAAACAGATTCCAACTGAAATAAATCAAATATGGCCGCAGCCATTAAATCAGACTTGACCCGTGAAAAAAAAAGAGAAAGCAAAACAGATAGATGAAAACAATCGGAAAAGCAGTGGAAATCACACAGCGATGAGTTGAAAATGATGTTATCGAAATGGTTAAATCCAGCAGGCTGCTTTAAAGACGCAGAGACCAGCAATAAATACATGAACTATGGTACGGTTTGAGGCGCCCAGAAACCTCATCTTGATAAAGCAAAGGAAGCAAAAGGAACCTAAGGAAGCTGAACAGCTTTCGAGTATAGCTGGTCTTGAATGTATATAATATATATATATGATTATTGTATATACAGGGTCCTAAACCTTTGGAATTTTGAATCGTGCATGCTCCTAAGCTACCCCTTCTCAAAGACATGAGAGACCTATCCACACTTCCAATAGTCATAACTTTGTCAAAAATCATTCAATTTTTATTTGGTATACCATTTTGTTAATGGTTTGACCTCTAGATCGATTTTGCATTCAAAAATAAGGGTCCTAAAATTTTGGATTTTTGGATCGTACATGCTTTCTGAGACTGTGACTCTGAGGGATCCATCTGCCCTTCCGATATTCATAACATTTCTAAAACTCATCAGATTATCATTTGGAATGTCATTTTATGAATGGTTTCATCTATAGATTGATTTAGAATAAAAAAAGAAGGGTCTTAAAAATTTCAATTTTTGGATAGTCTATGCTTCTTGAGACCCTGACCACGAGAGACCCAAAAATCATCAGATTTTACTTAGGAATGGCATTTTTTTTAATGATTTGAGCTCTTGATTGATTTCGAATCAAAAAATAAGGATCCAAAAATTTTCGAATTTCGCATCGACTGTACTTCGTATGACCTTGATTTTGGGAGACCCTCTAGATTTCCAATAGTCGTAACTTTGTCAAAATTCATGCGATTTTCATTTGGTATATCATTTTGTTAATGATTTAAGCTCGCGATTGAGTTAGCATTAAAAATAAGGTATATCAAAATTTGATTTTTTGATAATCTTTGCTTGCAACTCCCTTTTCCTCGACCTGAGAGACCCATCTGAAATTTGTTTTTGCAAGCGATATTGGGACGTTGTCTTCCTTTAATTTTGTACTTAATCAATTAGTTAAGATATTTGTACTACTTTTACTTTAATTTGCAGTAGTTTTCCACTCTTTTTCTTTTTACCATTTTCTCGTTCAGTTCCCTTAGCTCCTCTTCTACATCATCTTTTTCCCACTCCAGCTGCAGCTTTCAATCTTATTTCCTTGGGAAAATTTTCTGACTTGCTTGCTTCAAAAACGGATTTGTTGTTTCATTTCGAGACAATTGACCAGTCACTTTTTAGCTCTCTCCCAGGAACCCCCCTGCGACCCTTCTCTCGCCTTCTTTTTCCTTCCTCGAGGCTTTATTTTCGCTCCCGCTCTGCCCCTTTGGGCGCTGTCTTCGGAGACAATGACAAGGCAATAAGGCAGAAAAGTCTCTGCTAAATCCCTGACACTTTGTCTCCCTTGCACTCTCCCTTGCTCTCCCCCACTCTCATCCCCCCTCTCTCTCTCACTCTCTGCCTGCACATACAATTACTTAGCAAAGTTGACTGCTTGCCACGCCCCTTGCCGAGACCCCGCCCCCGCCCCCGCCCGGCAGTGGAGAGCAGTTTGCGTGGCAAACATTATGGACACTTAAAAAATTTTCAATGCGCATTATTTACTGATTGATTGAGTGATTGATTACTGAGAGCGCGCCAGGATGCGCGACGCGCTGCCAGAACGTAGCGCGTGTGCGGCCCCACAAAGTGGCTGTCATTTCAGCAGAGACACACACACACACACACACACACACACTCTAGCCATATTTTATAGGCCGCGCGCAACGAGACGAGGCGACTGCGTCGTCTTTTTCTTCCTCATTGAAAGCTTTACAAATTGTCATTGGAGCACAAAGCGCAGAGGCGCAGCGCTGCTTGTGTATGTGTGTGTGGGAGTGGGGGGGGGGCGTCGAGTTACGAGTATTAAGTGCAAAATGGCAGAGGCAACCCTGCGCCCAGACTCTACCCCCTCCCAGCCCGTCGGTGCCAAAGGACGCGTCCATTAGTTTGTCATTGTCTGGCGTCGACTTTGAGCGAGCGTCAATAATTGAGCGTAAAATATGATTTAAAAACGTATTACAAAAATGGCCAAGGGAGTGTTGCCAGGAGGCATGGACGGAAAGGTCTTGAGGCAGTGAAGAGGCTAGCTGGGAGGGCGGGAGGTAGGGTGAGGCGTGGGTTGCTTGGCAGATTTATAGCACAAGAATGAGTAGTGTCTGCACTTGGCTTGATTGCCGTCGCTTGAGAACCGGTCTCGCAGCAGTTGCAAAGGAGACTGCGAAACGAGTGGAACGACTATAAGAATACCCTGTACGAGAGTTAGGGTGCTTAAGCTGCGTAATAATTGAGGAATAGAGTTTTTTATTCCACGTTTAAAGACATAATATGCCAATGATAAGCGTACAGTGTTGCAAAGCTAATAATATCATTTCTGACTGCATATAAGGGTGACCAGGTAATAGATAAAATAAGGTGACCATAAACTGAAATTATGAGAATCATGGCCAACTATAAAAGCTAACAAAGTGAAGAAAAGCAATAATGAGCACTTTAAAAAAGAAAAATGAATATGCAAAGCGCAAAAAGGTTACCTGAGCTAATCAATTAGCATATGGTCACTCTAAGCTGTGCAATAAAGAAGAGTAATTGAAAAAAGTGAAAAAAAAACAATTGTGAACACTTTAAAAGAGAATAATAAATATGAAAAGTGTAAAAATGTTACCAGGTTAATGAATTAGCGTATGGTCACTCTAAGCTGTGCAATAAAGAAGCATAATTAAGCTAGCGAAAGAGCGAGGGGAAGTACTAGTTGAAGCAAAGAATTTACAAAGGATAGCTCACGTACCTCTCTCTCTACTACACTCACTACACCTATCACACCCCATTACTCACTGATTATAGGGTATGCAGAATAATGTCGCGTATATTTCAACCGCTGTTCAATTTCCAAATGTGCAATGCAGCTTGGGCGAAGGCGTTGCCAGACAGATGCAGCAGAGCAAGCAAGGAGGTTGACAGGGGAGGGGGGGGGGGTTGTGGAAAAGGCATGACACTGCTTGACTGCGCTTTTCAATCTGCACAAGAGGACAACCTGCTGGCAACACACACAGGCGCACACACATACACAGAGCGAAGAGAAGTAAAATTAAGAAAATGCGCTCACTGTGAAGAAATAATAAAAATAATTGAAAACGTTAGACAGGACAAAGAATGCCTCAAAGAGGCAGAGAGAGAAAGAAAGAGAGAGAGAGGGAGAGGAAAGCAGCACAAAGTGCGGTTAGGGTGGGCAGAGCGGGGGAAACCTTCCTCGATGCAGCCTCGCAGACGCAGCCTCTGCATGCGGGCTATAAATCAAGAGGGCGAAGCAAGATGCCGAAGCAAAGGCTTACGGGTTCACTTTGGGTTCGGCTGGGGTCACAGCAGTCGAGGGTCGCGGAGCCAATGCAATCATGGCACATTAAGCGACAGGATATTAATATGTGACAATTGGAGGATCCTTGCCTCGAACCCTACCCGGTACGATAACAAATCGCAAGCATGTTGAGCTTGATGCAATTTACAGTTATTGCTCGATTGTTTGCTATTGTAAGTGTTGTAGGTGATTTCGAAGTGCAGTGCGGTACTTCAGGAGCAGGTAAAACGTGTAAGAGTATAGATTGGCAAATTGGTAGCTGCTTCATGGCGAACAAGTGCAGGATAAGCCGGGGCAGAAGCTTTGAATTAAGTTAAGCGAGTAGTGTATTTAATGTTTGATTAGCTGGTGCGCAACGTATTTTAGGAATAGGTTGTTTAGAGTCTTCATTGAATACGGGTTAGAAACGAGTGCAAACTGATGAATTATTATTTGGTTTAAGTGGGATTTTAGGAATGAATCTGCAAGCTGAGTCAGAGGTAAACTTATCGTTTAAAATGCAGGTGAAAGTGTGAGCAACCTATTTCAGGAGTTTGGAGTCTTCTATCGAATGTGTGGTAGAAGCGAGTGCCAAACCGAAGATTTGCTAGTTGGCTTAAGTGTAGAGTTTAGGAAAGAATCTGCAAGTTAGTCGAGAGTTAAACTTATCGCTAAAAATGCTGCTAAAAGGTGAGCAACCTATTTCAGAAATAGGTCTTCTGGAGTGACTGCTTAATCTGTGGGAAAATAAGTGAAACAAGAGAGCAAAAAGTAAATTCGGTTGAGAATATGTGTTGTCGAAACTAGCTAAGAGCGAAGAAATGGCATAAGTTGTTAAATAACCTCACTTATTACGCACTTGTTTAACTACCCTGAGATGACACTTCATTTCCTTTCCGCCAGAAAAGCTTGCAATTAACTTTTCACAGAAAAGGGAAGTTTTCGCAGTGAGTTTCACTTTGTGTCACACAAGTTGAGATTTGCATAGCAAATAGCGATTTTTTTTAGCTTGTAACTGGCTGCATGTCACTTTGCCACTTTGCCACTTCACAGTTGCATTCACGTAGTAGTCGAAGACAAAAGACAACGTCAAAGAAATTAAATATTTGCACAGACAGAAACAGGTGTGTCTAAAGAGTGTGTGGGTGTGTGTGTGTCTGTGTGTGTGTGTACGCGGTCATAAAAGCCAACGACCTGAGCCGTCACTTAAGCGAAATTAGACAAAATTAGCAAGAATGCAAGACAAGTCAAGGGACAAGGGAGACAGGAGTGGTTGCGAAAAGAACGAGAGCTACAAATGTTGCATGAGCAGTGAGGCAGGCAGGCAGGCAGCCGAGGTGGGGGCGTGGCAAAAAGCAGCCTGAAGTAGCGTGTAAGGCAAAACTCAAACTCGAAAACCAAAACCAAAGCGCAAAACCAAAGCCAAAGCTCCGACAGAAACTTGGCCAGCCACTTTGCTTAATTAAACGCGTCAGTTGACGTTGTTGTTGCTGCTGTTGTTGTTGTTGTTGTTGCTCTTGTTGTTGTTGCTGTTGTAGCTGGTTGTAGGTTGCGGCTGCAGCGCGGCAGAGATTGAAAACTGTGCCAAGTGGCAGCAACGTAGGCAGGCAGTGGCAAAGCGACACGTCGCAAAGTTGTGGCAAATTTTTAATTTAAATAATTAAAGAAAGAGGCTAAGCAAAGTGTCTGAAAGAAGACGACACCGGAAACGCACACACAGCAACCTCACAGCCCCTCGCAACCCACTCCTCTAGTGCAGGGTTGTCCTGCTATCATTATCATGCTTGGGCATCATCAGCATCAGCACTTTTCATTTTAGCACCTTTCAGCAATAAAATTTCTGCAAAACTCGACAATTTTGCGCTTTAGACAAAGGTAACAAGAAGTCAAAGCACACACATACGCACACACACACACAAGTATTCGCACACTCGACCAGTTGAACTCGTAGCCAAAAGATCTGCCTGCTCAGATAGGCGCACCGTTTTTAATGAAAAGCCGGCAAAATAGGAGAAAGAAAGGCTAGAAAAAAAGCTAAAAACAGAAAATAAAAAAATAAAAAACACAAGAAAAACCGAAAAAGGCGTCACAAAGTTTTGCTGCTGCTTCTGCTGCGATGTGTGCTTTAGATAACGACGACGCAATGCATAGAAGCGGAAGCGATGGCGTTGCCAGATAGCGCACAAAGTCTAAGACGAAGTTGCCTGCTTATCGCGAGAGAGTCTTGCTCTCTCTCTCTCCCTCGCTCTCTGTCTGATTTTGGGTCAATCGGTTGTTCGGCCAGACAATAGATGTACTCCCTCAGCAGATCTGGCAACCCTGATAGACTTTGTGTGCAGAAATGTTTGCTTAAAAGTGTAGAAATGGAACAAAAAAGAATTTTGCAAGAGTGGGACTTCAAGCTGTTTTTTACATCGCTGTGTGTGGTAATTTGCGCTTTAACTGCTTGAGAATCACAAGCAGAAATTATCGTTTTGAGGCATACACAAACTTTTCAGTGTCATTTAAAGCTCTTCTTAGTAGATAAGCTCATAAATTAAAGACTCAATGTTTCTTCCGACTCTTATCGCTGTCGTTTATCGATTTTTAATGATCGATTTGAAATTACAATCGAATTTCAGCTGCATTTACTCATTGACCACAACGCGAATTGCGAGTAATTTCATTGGAAATTTAGCAATTGTCAATGATATCCTGTGTTTACGACAGCCATGATTAAGTGGTGGGGGGAGGGAGAGGTGGAGCAGGTTGCTGATTGAGGGCCTGGCTGAGGGCACGGGGGTAGCCGTGCGGTTGGATCATCTGCATAATAAGCTACATTATGGTCATCTAATGCTGCATATTTCCATATAGATTGTGTATTATAATTCCGAAATGCCACACTCAATGATCTAATGCATATCATAAACTGAATGAATGCTAATGACATTCCTCGGACACAGCTGGGTGTGCGAGTGTGTGTGTGTGTAGCAGTGGGTGTGGCATATGGAGCAGAGACGCCTCGGGTCGAGTATCACCAGTTAATTGCAGACTATGCGCGCCAAGTGCCTTTTGCATGCGATTCACTGAAGCGCAAGTAAAGTAAATTTACTAAATGAGCACACATGCATACTCAGACACACTCACACACACACACATTAACACACACATACACACACGCGCAAATTGACTAATTGAATGCGCTGGCGAATTTTCACAGTCGAAATGCGACTGCGACTGCGAGTTAAAGGTGCCCGCAAAATAACAATCAGCTTGTTATGCGTGTGTAGGTGATGGTGTGTAGCAGATGTATGCGTGTGTGTTGCTGTACTAATTAGCTGGCCAAGACGTGCAAATAGTGTGTTTGTGTGTGTGTGTGTAGCTGCCAGCTGCGGCTCGATTAGCTAATACGACGCCAATTGCCGATTGACGATGACGATGACGATGATGGTGACGAAACTTTTGCTTGGCCACTTTGTGAAATTGTTTGCCATATTTGCTGCGAAAAGTTTACTCAGTCACACACACCCACCCACACACACTCATACATTAATAGGGAGCAGGGGCACACTAATCAAATAAACGAGCGAGCGACAAGCAACAAGAAGGGGGCAGGCTACACGGGGCTTTATCACGCGTATTGAATATGCAATATGCCCGTCAAAACACAAACAACGTGGGCGAAAGAGAGAGAATGAGTGGTCAGCAGGGAGGGGAAGAGAGGGAGCGAGTGGTAGAGGGAATGGCAGCCAGGCGTAGCTCACTCTTTTATTAAGTAGGAAGGCCATATCAAGTTACACACTTTATGCGAGTGTCTCCCCGTGTGTGTATTGTGTGTGGGCGCAAACTTTGTGCTAGTCTGTTTGTGTGTGTGTGTGTGGGTGTGTGTGCGTGACCACTGGCTGGCTAATTAATGAATTGGCATAACTTTCTTACTAACTTGCAGGGCACAGTGAGGGAGCGAGTGAGCGAATGAGCGAGTTCGCCTTGGCACTTCATCGTTGTTCTTTCAATTTACTAGCCCAGCTCTCCCAACTGCTTCTTCCTCCCCCCCCCCCCTCTACCAAATGGCGCGCTCTTCGCATAGTTTGCCAAATTGCTTTGGCTTTTGTTGACTTGCCCTGTCGTTGTTGCTTCATTTAGTTTTGTTTAGCACAACATGAACAACAAGTGTACACAACATAAATGTCATTGGCAGAGCAAGAGCGCGAGAGAGCGAGAGGGCAAGTAAAGGGTAGAGCGAGAAAGAGAGGGCGAAATGTGGCCAGAAAATGAGCCAACATAGCTTTGAAATATATTCACAAGTTGCTTAAAAATGTGCTAAACATTTTCACAGTTGTTATTTGCGTATTTCTAAGCCGGAAAATGTGTGTAAAATTATTGAACTGGACGAAACGAGACGAGACGGAACGAGAAGAATGTGGCAAAGTGAATAAGCAGGTGATGTGAATATGAATGAGTAGAATGAATACTTTGAATGGCATGTGAGGAATGTTAAGCTGCAGCAAGAGTTGCAGGCAGGCAGAGCACCAGACAGGTAGAGCGAGTCCAGCTGCAGAGCAAGCCAAGCTGAACTTGAATCGTTTCTGTAAAAAACTTGTAAGAGTTTCTGAAAACAAATCTCAAATTCAATTGCAAAATGGCACTCAATTAGCCCGAAACGAGCGTGTGTAATTATAAGATGCGTACGACTTTGCGCAGTACACGCTGCGTATACGCAACGCGTGAGTGCTAAAAAGTGTAGCATACTTTTCAGCGGCGGCCATTTCGTTTGATGCTCAACTACTGGCGGCATAAAACAACTACAGCATATGAAAGAGCTGAGCACATGCACGCAAACACACACGAAACACACACCCACACATACACACACACGCACACACAACCACACGAACGCGCAGGCACAACAATCGCGCCAGCGAATCGCAACAACACTTTACGTTGTATTGTAAATCTAAACCGAAGAAAGGACATTAGCCGCATTTTGTCTTGGCAGGCAACACACACACACTGGTGTGTCTCTCTCTCTTTTTCACTCTTCCTCTCTCTCTTTCCCGCTTCTACACTTGCCGAACAGCGTGCTCTAGTTGTGCATGCTGTGCACGTAGCAAGCGCCGCTTTATACCTTGACTGCTGTTTGGTGGTTGCTCGGGCAACTTACTCCCCCCCCACCCCTTTGCCATACCAGTTCTTGGCACGCCCCCTCCCGCCTGCCACGCTTAGGCGTTACGATTCATGTCTGGCTGTTTTGTAGCTAGTTTAAATGCTCAACGCTTGCCATGCTCATTTTTTAGTGAAGTTTTAGCAAAAGTAGAAGAAGTCTACGACATGTACGTGCAGCAATACAGCAAGACAGGCAGGCAGATGGACAGACAGTGAAACAGAGAGTCAGGCAGACAGACAGGCAGGCAGAGAGTAAGACAGACAGACAGACAGACAGGCAGACTGAGGAACAGACAGTTCACTCGCTGGCTAAGCATGTGCTCAAGATATCGTTGCCATCGCTGCAAAAGCGCGATATCCATTTAGATAGATGATGCTGCAAACTGAAAGGCACCACACTCACACACACACTCGTATCTACACATATGTACACGTATGTATTATTGTTGAGGCCTACAGTGCCTGCTCTACCGACCTACCTGCCACATCTCGCAACGTTTCGCTTTGCTGTAAACTAGCGAAATTGTCAGGTTTCTCCTTGGCACATCGTGTGCCGCATACAAAAGCTACAACAGAAATGTTTTTCTTACTTTCTCTCTTCCTCTCCTCTCTCTCTCTCTATCTCTCTTTCTAACAAACTTTCCTCTCTCTCTCACTCTCCCACTGCCTTGCTCTCCAGCTTCGTTTCCACTTCCGCTTTTTGCATTTGGCTCGTGTAGCTGGCAATGAATTTCAAGTGCCCGAAGTATAACAAATGCTATTAACGCACACATTTACAGCAATGAAACGATATGGAATGAAACAGCTGTGCACGACATACAGCCGAGGCATTAAGGCGAACAAAAGCCCAATGCAATACGCAAGAAAATGATGTACGACATGGGGACACAAGGCGCACAATAGGTAGGTACATTTGTGGCGGAACAATGAGAATGAAATGAAAATAAATGAATACAATGTGACAGAAAACATTATGTGACAAGGTAGCAAACAAAAGTTATATATGGCAAGTGGAACAGCGAAATTACAATAGAAAACAAA
Source organism: Zaprionus inermis (assembly GCA_018151445.1). Classification (NCBI taxonomy): domain Eukaryota; kingdom Metazoa; phylum Arthropoda; class Insecta; order Diptera; family Drosophilidae; genus Zaprionus; species Zaprionus inermis. Next base: position 1,166,492 of record JAECXD010001052.1, read on the forward strand.
GAAAAACAAAATAAAAGGGAACATTTTAAGTGAAATAGTGAAAAGTTACCAAATAAAAGGAAACTAAGTGGAATTTACTAGGGAGTGATAATGAAACACGAAACATATGGCAACGAAATGGAATGAAACAAAATATGTGAAATTTGATGAAACTCTAAAAATTTCAGTTCCAATTGGTATAATTCGCCTGCTGCGTTTACCTTGACTAATTAAAGAGTTTCTTAGTTCTTCGACATGTTACTTTCAATTGACCACGCCCCAGGTTAGCCCTGATGCCTGTAACTACAAGATACAGTTGCGTTCGACTGCCTAGAGAAGTGCGGCAGGAATGTTAGCCGAGGCAACTCCAATTGCAACGGCAACGTGTTCTTCAGCCTTTTTTTGAAGCATAATTGAAAAGACAAGCCGAGCTGAGCTGCCCGCAAAGTGACAGCAATCAGATAGGCTAAAGAGAGAGAGAGAGAGAGAGAGGGAAGGCAAGAGAAAGAGCGAGAGCGAGAGAGCGACCACATACAGAGCACTCGAGTCGAGTGACCGTGTATAGGCTAATCCACAAGAACATGAAGTGTAGCAGGCACGAGCTGCATCTGCATGCCAAAGCCAGCGAGTATCTGCGGAATGCAAAAGTATCTGCAGCTGCAAGCTTGCAGATACTGAGTTACACAGTGTAAATATAGTTGCATATCTATGGCATTTTAAGCTAAAATCCCTCGCGCAGTAGCTGTGCCAGCAAAACCATCAAGAGTATCTGTGACTCTCTCTCTCTGGGATAATGTATGTGCATGACATTGGGTTTGCCACTTCCTCTAATTTATGGCAAATAACTATACCAAATTGCATTTTCAACTATATCAATCCGAACTTAATCAAATTGGTTCATCGAAATTTATCTGACTGTATCTCAAAGTGCATTCCCAGGCCGTATTTCAAACTGCAACTGCTGCTGCTGCTTTTTAAACTGTTTAAGTTTTGCAACACAGCTGAGACGCAGCGCGAGGAACTTATTGTTCGTATGGTGCCAAAGGCAGCACACACACTCGCACACACACACACACTCTTGCACACATGCGTGTGTAAGTGGCATGCGTCTGCAGAATTCTCATCTCAAGAGTTGCTGCGTGTTTGTGAATGTTGCTTGTGCTGAAGTGCACACAAATTTGCATAGATTGGAGCCATGCAACTGAACCGGAACCCTCTTCTTGCATTCCGCACTACCCAACTACCCGGATCACTACTTGGGCCACACGAATACATAGCCCATCTATAACCTCGGCACTGCACAGTGGTACAAAGCAGCTCGATAAGTGGCACACAAAGCGTGCATGAAAAACTGTTTGCGAACACTGAAAAAATTATAGAGAAAATGTTTAAGAAAATGTATATTTGCTATAAATCTTTGCATATATCACGGCATATTCATAAATACTTCAGCTGTATTGAATTTGTTGCCTTGTGTACTAGGGCTCTTCAAAGAAGACTAGATTATACAGTATTGTCAAGAAATAACCGTGTTAAGTAATGCCAAAAATAAAACACAAGCTGCTATTGATATTTTATGGTATACATTATTATATTCACCATAAATGTGCACAATTTCGATATTACTTTCAGGCTTCAGTTTCTTCATCATCAGGGTTTCCCCCCTGCTTCGATTCGTTTGATTTGCCCCAACAAATGATGCGCAATGAACTGCAACCCTGGCGGTAAATCAAGTTAATGAGTACAGGGTATGGTAGTGCAGTCGCGTGCGGGGCTAACTCAGTGGGCTAAAGTAGCAGCGACTCCAGCTTGGCTTGACGCCGCGAACAGTGCGCGTCATAATTATGTGTAGGGACACTTGAGCTGCAAATTAATTACACAATTTTCTGCGCAAATCGAAGTGGGGGCGAAGGGTGCTGCTCTGCTGGGCAGCCACATTAATTAGCGTTCATCAATCATGTTTGACCGTAGCGCACAGATGATGATGATGATGACGATGATGCTGATGGCAGTTACAAGGACACACGGCGCTCAGAGTGTTTGCGCTCTCTCAGTCAACAGCAAATGGCCATGTGTCTTGCCTTGTGCCCCTGTGCCTGAGAGAGAGAGAGAGAGAGAGAGAGAGTCGAGAGTCGAGCGTCGAGAGTCGTCGTTCCCCATTTGCCATCATCCAATGTTTGCGACTTGCGCTGCAAATATTGCGCAATTTGTCGTCATTATACAGGATATTGAACCTCATAATGTGCGACAACATCATCAATTTCAAAATGTTGACGGCTACGCAACGAGCGAGAGAGGTGGAGGGGAATGGAGATAGGCAGCGGAAGTTATGGCAACCCTATAAGGTGCAACCTGAGCTACTGTTACATATGAAAAGAGGAGAGAGAGGGAGAAGAAGAGGCAGAGACAGAGGCAAATGTGACTTGTTGAGACCTTAGAAAACAATACGCTATTAATCGCACTGAACTCTGCGATTGTTATCGATAACTAGCGATATTTATGCATATACTAGCGATATCGTAAAGTTGGCTGCAGCTGCCTATCGATATATATCGTATTAGTTATCGTTTTTCAAAACAATGCAGTATTTCTTCTTGCTTGGGTCGTTTTGGTTAGATTTAACTCCTACTTGCTCTAAATTTCCTATCAAATCCCATTTTTATCATTTACTGCTCTGTACCATCTCTAAGCCATCCCTAGACTATCGCAAGGCCATCCCTAACCCACCTCTAAGGCATCCCTTAACCATCTCTAATCGATTACACGCACTGCGTGAACCACAATAAGATGCGACGGATTCATTCGACTTGCTTCGCAATGAGCTCCGCTCTCTCTCTCTCTCTCAGTCTCTTCTCTCTCTCTCTCTCTCTCTCTCTCTCTCTCTCTCTCTCTCTGTCTGTCTCTCCAGCTATCCATCATTGTAGCTCGCTCTTTGCAGCCCGTTGGCGGCGACTCGTCGGCGGCGGGCACAGACAGCATTGACAATCATTTTACACTTGGCAGGATATTATGTAAATTGCTTTTCATATTTGTGCAACATTTAAATTTACACGCACACACACAGCAAGGCAAGGAAACAGAGGGAGAGAGCGAGTAGAAAGTGAGAGAGCGAGATGGCAGATAGGCAGTAAGTAAATCACGGCTGGTGGTTGCGGTGTCGATGTCAAACTGGAGAAGGCCTACGATGCGGCAAGCCAAGCCAAGCCAAGGCAGACATCATTATAACGGGCAGACAGCGCCTATGGCTGATTGAGTGAAAGAGTGACAAACTGAGCGAATGACGGCCTGATGTGCCTGATGTGCAAGATAGAGCAAAGCAGAAGCGGAGTGAGAAATGCGGGAGAGTGAGAGGGAGGTAGGCGAAGTAGAATTGTCGCCAGGCGTCGAGTTGGGTCTACGGGGAGAAATTAACGATGCGTAAAAAGTCCTCACGCTGGTTTTTATTTACGTGTGGTTGTGTGCGAGTGTGCGTGTGTATGTGTGTGTGTGTGTGTGAAGTGTAGAGAGCTGCCAGATGGCGCGGAGCGGGAGTGGTAGCCAGGTTTTTTTTTTAACTGCCTTGGCGGAATTATTTGATAGCCCCAGTGAAATGAAATTGCAATGTGTCAGTTTTAATGGCGTTGCAATTGCTGCCTGGGCTTAATATCTAGCTGGGTGCCTCTCTCTCTCACACACCCCACATACCTCTCTCTCGCTCTCTCTCGTTGCCTCTCGGTTGCTGTGTGCCGTCAAATGCACGAAATGAAAATGTTAAAAGCGAACTGTGGGGGAGGCAGCGCTACCCATCAATTGTGTGTTAAGTGCCGAGCACAAAAGTATCAAGTAACGAGTCAAAAGTAGCGCGTAACGAGTCTAAAGTATACGTAAACGTGGCAAAGCTAACGAGTACTACGAAAAAATTCTACACAATATGCATAACAAGTCAAAAGTAACACTTAACGTATGAAAAGTAACACGTAACGAGTCAAAAAAAGCGAATAATGAGTACGTAGCAATAGCTACGAGTCAAAAATCGCTATTCTTCGCGTTAATGATTACCAGTATAAAATAGCATTACGAAAATAAAGCGTGCTGCAACCTAAAGTATCAAGTAATGAGTCAAAAGTCGCGCGTAACGATTCTAAAGTATACGTAAACGTGGCAAAGGTAATGAGTACTGCGAAAATGCCTACACAATAGCCGTAACAAGTCAAAAGTAACATTTAACGTATGAAAAGTAACACGTAACGAGTCGAAACGAATAATAAGTATGTAGCAATAGCTACGAGTTAAAAATCGCTATTCTTCGCATTAATGATTACCAATTTTAAATAGTTAGTCGACGTAGAGCTCGCTGCAACCAAAATATGAAGTAACGAGTCAAAGGTAACGGGTAAATGGTCAAATAGTTAAGGACAGGAGACAGAAATGACATGTAACGAGTCATCGGGTAACGTGAAACAAAACGAATCGCATGTAACGCGTAATGAGTCTTGCGAAAAATCACACTCAAATTGCAATCGAATTGTCACAATGAAAATCACAGAAGAAAATGGGGAAAACAATGTTGACTCAGAGAACTGAAAAGGATGGAAAAGCGTATGCAAATAAATATTAAAATCACTCGATAAATTCGCAGAACGAAGTCAAACTTAATTAAAAAGTCACCGAAAGCGAGACCGACGAGCTGTAGTGACAGAGACAGCAATAGAGCGAGAGAGAGAGAGAGAGAGAGAGAGAGGAAGAGAGAGAGCTGCGAGTAAATCAATTAAAAATTGCCAAGCGGCAAAAATCAACGCGTTGACAACAAGGAAATTGAGTTATGAGCACGGCGATTACACAGCCAAAAGGCAACGGCGAAAAAAGGCGAATGAGCCGAATAATACGAGAAAGCAAGAGAGAGAGAGGGGGAGAGAAAACTGGAAAAATACGAAAAAAAAAACAGAGACAAAGCGTTACGCAAATGAATCAAGCCCAAACTCAATTCGATATATGAATAACAAGCGAAAAAAATGCGCTTTTCAAACTGTCGACACTTACGAACGTACAAACTCAATTTGGCACCACTGTGCGAGGTCGTACAGCCTGTTTTAGGATGTAAAATAAGCGATTGTTGGACAGGAAAAAAAATCAAAAAATCTATGCATTTAAGCAACATATTAAATGAACTATTTAATTAGGAAATTGATAGAAGTAATACTTCTAAAATTATTGTCATGTTGCCATATAAATATTAACTGACATAATTATTGAACATATTAAATGTTTGTTTATTTTGGGTCTATCTTTTTAATCTACTTGTATATAATATGACTTTATATCTTGTTGCCCTTTATGATACTTTTCAACGTCTTTTTTGATATATTCTCCAACTCAATTTGAAGTTCATATCGAAGTCTGCCGAATATGGCAATAATTCTGTCTGACAATCTTTGGCATATGACCCGGCCCGTATGACTGTGGCTTCTGCTTCGACTTTGTCGCTTCATTGTATTGCGTTGTGTCCTGTGATGTGGAAAGACTTAAGATAAGATGACCTCGAAAAGAAAAATATGACAATTCACAGTAGTCACATTTATGTATATATGACAAAGCGCATTGTCTGTTGTCTGGCACAGCATGTAGCGGGAGTTTGTGAGATACGACTGAAAAAATTTTGAAATTGTGCAATTTTCTTACTACATAGACTTTAAAATACTTAAGTTTGCCAGTTATATGACAACTTTGCCAGCTAAAATCTGCTTGACTTTGTCTTGTTCTCAATTAAATCGATTATCAAACTATCTACACATACCTTCAATCGTTTCTGACATACCATAGCCAGACTTATCCATTCCAATGTCATGAAATTAGAATGCGTCTATTTTAAAGTGCTTTGACAACCCTTAAGTAAGCACACACACACTCCCACACACACACCCGACACAACACACACTCATGAATTATGCATTCCAGTTATTTGTGGAATTTAAAAACTTTGCCCCAAAACTAACTCGAGTTGAGCATTTGCTTTTAATTAACTTGAATGGATTGTTACTCACGACAGCCCAGTGGAAAAGGGAGGGGCGTGGCTAGCAGGGCACTCAACTTACCTGCAACGAGAAAGAAAGAGAGAGAAAAGGTGAAGAGAAAATGAGAAAATGTGTTAAACAAGATGCAGACAAGTTAAATTTTATTATATGAATATCGGCTTAAGTCGAGTTGGGTGCAGAAACTCAAGGCAGCGTATTGGCCAGCCTAAGGGCTGCCGCAGCTCTGCCCACCACTCTACCCCAGTCTATCCCTCTCCCTTTCCCTCTTCCACTGTATGTCTCCCTCTCTCTCTCTCACTTTGCAAATGTAGTTATAAAATTCATATCAAAGCGAGTTCACCAAGCCAAAATCCCAAAATCAGCTACACACAGGCAAAGGCACAATATGCGGGTAGTGTGTGCGTGTGTGTGTGTGTGTGTGGCAAATGTATTTGCCTATTTACAGCCTATTGCACATTTTGATGGCCATTGCTTGGCAACAGGGGCGTAGATGGCTGGGGGGGGGGGGTAAGGCGTCTCTGAAGAAAAAAAATGTAGTCAAGCGCAAACCAAAAACTAAATTGAATTTTGTGCAAAAGATATCAAATTGAGTTGGCTCTGCTTTCCAGTCAGTGTGTGTGTGTGTGAGTCGAGTGTTTATGTGTTGAATGTGTGTGTGTGTCCCGGCTGTGTGTGTGTCCCACTTACCGAGAATGCTTTGAGAAATACCAAACACTGTATGATGCCCTCCATGGTGTCGCCGGTGAGGCAGAATGTGCCCGTTAGATGGCGTCCCTTGCGTCCCACTGTCGCCGCCGCAGCGAGCGAGGCATGCACCAGGGCGCGCTGCTGCTGCTGCTGCTTGACGCCAACGCCGGCGGCGGCACTGGCCGCAGCAGCAGCGGCTGTGGCAACAACGCCGCTGGTCAGCATGCGGGGCAGCGGAGCGGCGCGCATTAAGCGCTCCAGCGAATCCATTTTTTCACTCGATAGCTCTATTATATCGTGTTGTTATCGGTTATCGATTAACGTGGAATTTGCTTTGATTGTTTGTTTTTTTATGCGCTTGTTGTCGTTTTTCTTTCTTTGCTGTTTTTTTTTATTTTGTTTTCTTTTTTTACATTTCTATTTTTTGTTCATTTTTTATTTTGCACTTTTCTTTGATTTCTTGTAGTCGGTTTTATATCGATTCGATTCGATTGTTTGTTATCGAGTTGTGTGTCCGATGCTTCATTTGCTTAACTGAAAAATGCGTTTGGTTTTTTGTTTTTCTTTTTTCATTTTCTTTCTTTCTACGAAAACGCAGAGAATTTTGCAAAAAACTTACGAAACACAAAGCAGAACTCAATGCGGGAATTTGCCAAAGAACAGGAAAGGTACGAGAGGGATGGGGGAGGGGGGGAGGTAAGAGGGCAATGAAAAAGTAAGAAAACAAATGCAACGTAATGAAAGAAAAAGAGCAACAACTTCGTCTTCGACTTGAACTGACCGCACCGAGTGCAGGGCAGCAACTGAACTGGTTCCAGTTCCGCATGGAACTGTTTGCGAATTCTGGACCAAAGTGAAATGAAACGAAGCCGCCTCAGGCTAAGGCTGAGGCTGAGGCTGACTTAGTCGATAAAGTGGAGCACAGCTAAGACGACCCAAAAAAAAAAAAAAAAAAAAATACACAAACAGAGCAAGAAAAGGCAACAAAAAATTAGCCAACAGGCAGCTTGTCATTTTGATGCCAAGACAGAGACAGCAACAACAAGTCAACTAGCTCTCACTCTCTCTCTCTTCCTCTCTCTCTCTCTCTCATCTGTCTATCTCCCACTGTCCCACTGTGTAATGTGGCAGCTTGCAACTCTTCCAAACCTCCGACGAGGGACTAATAAAATTCATGTTAAATGTTTGTTAAAAATTTATAGCTCGGCACGCGGACTTCAAGAAGACGAGAGGGAGAGAAAGACTGTGTGTGAGAGATAGGTAGAGATGGCAGGCTAAGATATTTGGCAGCTGACCAGGCGACAAAAATGTACTAAATTGAAAAGTTACCACAGCGTGTAGGCCAAACTAAAACATCGAGATGGTCCCTCTGCTCCCTCAGCTTATCGATAAAACTTTTGATCGATACAGCATACAGTAATTTAATACTCACATACCAGTAGCCTAGTAGCCTAGGCTAAGGTTCAAGAACTCACAAATCTATATCCATCAAGGGAAAACAAGAGATTTTCAGGTGGCGCTAATTGTAATTAGAGTTTAGATTCCATAAAATATTTGATTGGAAGCTTATCGACAGGAAGTTATCGGTACGTTGATTACTTCTTGAAAAATCAAAGAATTTTGTTAGAGATGGAAGTTGTGTTATGCATTTAAATTCCAAATTGGAACTACATTTATTATAAACCTTAGAAACTCATAGTAATGAAGAGTCATCTCTGGCATTTCATTGCTATCCTTCTGGCAACGCTCTGCCAACCCTCTGGCAACCCTCTTTCGGCCCTTCGGCATCTTTTTCCGACCATACAACTCTGTGTATCGTTGACAGTCTCTTTTTCTGTTTGTCTTTCTGCATGTAATCGAGTGAGCTTTGACTAAGTTGATTACGGGCAGTATTTATTATCCCTAACCAGTCGCAGTTGAATGTGGTAGCCCCAGCTCCTCGTGCCCCTCCTCCCACTCTCCTCGGGGAACTTCTGTAGTTATGTTTTGAATATTAAAAAAAAGGCAGAGAAAGAGGACGCAAAAAAACAATTTGCGTGCAATGCTTTTCAATGTCCTGTGGCTCAAAAGGAGTCTGTTATTTATGTCGCCTGGCAGGACATTCCAGTCGAAAAGACGTATGTGTGATGGTTGTATGTGTATGGTCTGTACGTGTGTGTCGCTGTGTGTGTATTGCAGTTACAGTTAAAGAAAAATAAGCATACAACCCAAGCCAGCTTGACAGTCTGCGTCAGAGTGAAAGAACCAAGTCTCGTATGGTCTATAGACAGTCCAGATGCCCCTCTGATTGTCCCACACTCTCTCTGTCTCTCTTTTCTCTCTGTCTCTCTCTCTACACTCTGCGTGTGCCGTTGCTCTGCATCCTTTTCTTTGCTGTAAGCTGTGTTGGCTCTTCCGCTTGCCTAGGCCCGTCTCCGTCGCAGACCAAGCGTAATTTATCTGCTCGGCAAAATGTGCGACTGCTGCCACTGTCAACGGGGACGCCGTAGCCGGAGCCGGAGCAAATTTTATGCAGGCCGACGTATGCCCGGATATACGGCACACAAACACACACACACACACACACACACACACACACACACACACACACACAGATACAAAGGCACACAGACAGTCCCGGATGAGAAGCAGGCAGTGTGAAGTGTATTAACTGCAGCTAAATCAAACTTTTGAGCCAAGTTATGAATTATTTGCCCATTGTGCAGCAGGCGAAACATTTCTTTGTCGCTTTTGTACGCCCCACACTTCCTGGCAAAATGAGGGGCGTCAAAGAAGGGGGAGGGGGGGTAAAGCGGTGGGTCGCGGCAGCGCAAAGACCTTGCCCACCTGCATTTTCATTTTGTGTGGACCGTGTGCCAAGTTAATTTGAGAACGGAGCCACAACAGCGTACATTTTCCTCTCTTTCCCAATAACCTCTCTCTTTCTATCCCATATCTACCACTAAATCCCGCCCACTTGACCCTGCTCCCTGTCTTCCTGTATTTTCTCACATTTTCGTAGCATACATTTTGGGGCCACGAATTTGTCTAAGCCCAAAAAAGGGACACTTCTTGCCGTCTCAGCCTCTGCCCCTCCTCTGCCCCTTCTGCCACAATTTCATTTGTGCCACGCTGTGATGATGCGGCATTTGACTTACTGGAACAGGCGAGACACGTAAATTTCATAGACAACCCTAGCCCACCCTAACCTAAATAAAAAAAAAGAGAGAAACAACAACAAACTTGCGTCGCCTCGTCGAGTGAAGCGTAAAAAAATTAAATGAAGCACAAATTAAGTGAAAATAATAAACCCTTGGGCAGCAAGCAGCAGACAGAGAGAGAGAGAGAGAGAGAGAGAAGTATAGAGAGAGAGAGAGGGCATTCCGTAGTCGCCTAAGCATATTACGCATGCCTTGGGCCTGCCCTTCATGTTGTTCATTTTTGTTGTTCTTTTTCATTTTTCGTTTTTCCTTTGGTTTCCTTTTGGTATTTTTTTATTTATTTTTTTTTTTGGATTTCCTGCATTAGAGTTAATTAAAGCTTGACCTTGCACAGTGGGACAAAACGGCACACGGCCTTGTGCGAGTGTGTGTGTGTCTGTGTGTGTATTGTCTTTTTATTTGCAGCGTATTGTGATTGGAAAGCTCATAGTGCGTTTCAAAGGCAAGCAATAAATACTAGAAGATACTGCGAAAAATACCAAAATACTACTGCTCGTTTATTGCAATCTAAACAAAATGCATGAATAAATACTGCACAAATACTAAGAAAATAAAATAAAAATAACGAAAAACACTATCGAATACTTTAGCTACGGTGTTATGGCAATTACTATGAAATAGTTTCAGTATCTTAAGCATTTATTTTAAGTTTTGGTATTTTTTGTATTTTTAAAAATATCGCCTTGCAATGATTTTGATATTTTTGGCATTTCCTATGTTACTTTGATTTGCTTGGTTTTTTTTTTTACTAAAGATAAGCAACATTTTACGACAACTTTGGCATATTTTGTCAGCTCTAAGTTGGTTTAGTATTTTTTCAGTATTATCTCTGGTTTTATTTTAATCTCACAAAGTTTATTTTGTTTTCTTATCCACGACATTTGAGTCTGTGATGATTCTAAAAATCCATTTACGATTTGTATTCTTTTTACGCCTGGCAACACACACGCTCAAGTTTTGCTTTATGTGCGTGTGTGTGAGGGAAAGAGAGAGAGTGAGCGAGAGAGAGGGGAAGATAGAACGGAATCCAGTCAAATGAATGGCCAAGCATCTAAATAATGAGCCGTATTTACATTTCAAAGCGTATAGCAACAAGGACAACAATGGGTTAGGCTCGACATGGAAAGAAAGAAAGAGCTGAGAGTTGTATGCGAGAGAGAGAGCGACCGGGTGCGAGTGTGAGCGAGACGGACGTGGGACGATTGCATGCAATTTGTTTTATGGGACCGGAGCATGCACATTAAACGCGCACTTAATCACACGCACGAGGCGTGGCTGTTGCTGCCGCTTGCCTTGTCCTCTCTCGAGGCGACAAATCAAATTGATTTCGACTTTTTGCGTCGTCTCGGGGCTTTAACGCGGCATTATTAAATCACTTTTATTGCCATTGAAATGTGCAAAAGTTTTGTGCCACGCCCCCCGGCCGCCCGCCCACAACAAATCTCGCAGCGAAAAGGACAAAGGCCGCAGCTGAGATCGAGACGAAGACTGTGTGGCTTACGCGGCGTATGCGTAATATAAATCCAAATGCGTAACTCATATTTGTGGCTGCTGCTGGCGATGGCGATGGCGATGGCGTCGACGAATGCGGCTCAGTTCATTCACAGCACATAGAGATACAGATACATAAACAGATTGAAGATACAGCCGAAGATACAGCAGGAGATACAGTTGCAGACACAGCCGAAGAGCGGCTGAGAACACGTAGGGGCAAGTAAATTATATTTGTTGTCTCGGGCTGCTGCTGCTGCTGGGCATTGGCATGTGTGACTGACAACATAACAACAACAACAACAACAGCAGAACAATAGGCATAACAATCATAGCAACAACAACAAGCACAACAATGGCAAATAAACAGCACAAACAATGCGAATTGGGGGGATACTTGAGGCGCCACAAGACACGAAAACAAGCAAAAAAGCACAAAGTCTGCGCCGCCCACAACAGACAGAACATGTCTGGGTGTATGTGTGTCTATGTGAGTGTCACACACATACACATCTATGTATATACTAAATTTCTGCCCATTTTGCGCATCTGACGTCATTCCGCGAGCTTCAATTCAATCGCATTTGATTTGATTCACTCAAGCCGCTCGTAAAGTGTTGGAAAATTCATAACCAGCTTATTAAGTGTCGGAAAATCTTGAAAACCTTTTAACACTAAGGTCAAGACCAGTGCCAAAACATAAATAGAAAAACTAAAAGCAGTTCAAATCAAATTGATATTTGCATTAGAGTCAGCAAATTTTCACATCAATTTTGCTGACCAGAAGTAGCTGAGATAGAGGTTGGACTGGAGAGTTCTACTTGAAATTTATTGCTTCCAAAAAGCTAGATCTACTACATCAACTATAAACTTTTATACAATTTATATATCGAATGCATTTATTATTCAGAATTTTGGTATAAGCAGTTGCTTAAATCTATCTGGGTTTCTTTTATTTATTTTTATATATAAATTCCCCCATTGCTCCTCTCTTCTTTCACTCACATATCCTGGCTCTTTTCCTCTGTTGTAATCCACACGTATATTCCAATTAGCCAGAACTCATTATAGTTTCCTCCTGGCTTTAAGAAACTTTCTAACCTGCACTCCAACCCAATTGGTTTGTTTAGTTTGAAGTAGCAGATTTACAGTTAGTTCTCTAATCCCTTACTATAAGCCAACTGAAGCACATGCAATTATTTCGCACTCTCTCCCACTCAATTAGTACTCGCTGCCCTCTGAAAAGAATGACCAATGCAGGTGAAAACCCAAAACCCAAAAAGCCTTTGCCATGTTTTCGCAGAAGTTTTGCATGTGGAAATGGGTGTGGTTTAAAAGATTAGAGACGGTTTTATAGGCTTAGGTATGGAGTGTTGGAGTTGGGCTAATAGCTGCATGGTTTACTTGGTGTATATATATAGTTGATTGAGCTAGAAATCTTGCTACTGTTCAGGAACTTATATATACTATATATACCGTTATCTATCTTACTCTACTAGTTACTAGGTTATAGACTGCACAGTTTATTTGGTATGTACCATGGAAAAAGAAAGGGCAGAGTAGACTTATAGGCCTTTCTAAAAAATTGATTGAGCTAGATATCTTGCTACTGTTCACGCACTATATATACCACTATCTATCTTACTATAAGAGATTTACCCATGACCCTTCAAAATCTTAGGTAGAGTAGGCCTTGTCAAGCTTTCAGAATCGTGCCAGCGCTGCCAATCCTAAACAGTCTCATTTTGCCTAAGCACACCGATACAACTACACGTGCTGCCCTACCCCTCTGGATATATATCGACATATATAGATAGATAGATATATATTTTTTAAAGTTCACAAATTAATTAGACTCTCTAATTTCGTCGAAGGTTTCGCATCCGCATCATGCCGACCAACATGCCGTGTGTCACACGCCGCGGGCGCACCCTGCATCCCGATTGCTACGATCGTCTCGGTCGCAAGGTTGGACTCGAGCTGGAGCGTGTGCGGCGTCCGCTCAAGATGCATCCGGACTTTTCGCGTGGCAAGAAGCAGCTGGCTCTGCGCATTTGCGAGAAGGAACAACAGGAGGCAATGCGTCAGCAGGCACGTTCCTGCGGTTTTCAATTATCCGCGGGCGTTGGCCTCAAATCGCTGTCGAAGCAGCGTCCTCTCCCGCCGGGTACCGTCTCGCCACCGTTATCGCGTCCGATGCCGCGGCCATATCAGAAACCGTTGCGGCGAAGCGGTACCGGTGGCGAGGCAACCTATTTCCATGTGCTCGGCCAGCCGTGGGAGTCGAGAGGATACGCGGAGCTCACCAAGGAGGAGGTCGATCGCATGAAGGCTGCCAAGCCGCTGTCGCCGGAGGAATTGAAGGCCGAGCACGAGCGCTTGAACGAGGAGGAGCGGCACAACAAGGAGGAGGCAGAACGTGTGCGCGTCTGCTACTGGGAAATGGATGAGGCGCGACGCGAGCGGGAACAGGAGCTGCAGCGGCAGCTTGATGCGGAGGTCGATGGGGACGACGAGAAGGCGTCGGAGGCAAGGAAACAGATGGTGCTGCACAAGCAGTTGACGGTGAGTGAGACAGACAGATTATCGATTATTATCGATAAAATCTATAAATCGATAAATATCGAAAAGCTTAGAAAGCTGCTGTCAAAAGTTAAGTTGAACGCCACGATTCATCAGTTACCGAGAACATATCGTTTAATTTCACAGCAAAGTTATCGATAAAAGTCGATAATAAAATTTATTTAGTGTCGATTAACTAAGTAGACAGTGAAAACGCTAGCAGTTGCAAATTAATGCTCTCTAACCTTTTCGATAACAATCCAGCAGCAAAGTTATCGATAACAGATGATAAAATAAATAAGCTGCATGCAGTACGCTAGCAAGTGCAAATTAATGCACACTAAACCTATCGATAACAATCGAGCAGCGCATAATCGATTGCAATAATCGATAATTTGCTAAATTCCTGATTCCCCCCACCCCACCCAGGCACGCCACCTCGACGACGAGCGTGTGCAGACCGCACTGCGTGCCATCGGGGCCGCCAAATGCAGCGCCATGTGGACGTCGCAGATCGAGGAGCGCGCGCTTAAGGAACGTCTGCAGGAGGAACGCGACACTGAGCAGGCACGCAAGGATACCGCATTCAATGATTCGAAATGGGGTTCGGCCGAGGAGCAGGAGCAGCGCGCGCACGACAAACGCCAGGCATTCGGCGATGCGGTGCGTCAACAGATGTCCGATCGTCGTCAGTTGCGTCATTTCGCCGAGGAACAGCGTCGCGAGGAATCCAGACAGGTGGCCGACGCCTATGCGGAATACAAGCGCTACCAGGTCGATCAGAATCACGCAAATGGAGAGCGTAAGCTACGCTATCGCAAGGAACTTTTTCATTACATTCAACTGCATCGGGATTTCAATCGTCTGCTCTGCCAGCAGGAGCAACGCGATGAGATACGCGCGAATACGTATGTAATCAATAAGGAGAAGGAACGCATGCAGCAGCGACAGATGAAGGCGGCGATCGAAGCGGAGAAGGAACGACGTCGCGACGCCCTGTTTGTGCTGCAGCAGAAGATACTGGACGCGAAGGATAATCGCGAAGAGATGCGTCTGCTGGCCGAACACGAGCGACTCGAACGCAAATATCGCCTGCTCGAGCGCCAGGCTGCCGAGCATCGTCGCGAACTCGTCGAGGATCTGCGCAACGGCAATCGCAAGGCCATGGATGAGATACAAAAGCTGAAGGCATGCTACTATACACAGCGACAGCGCGAAATGGACGAGGTGAAGGAGGAACGTGCGCGTTACGAGAAACAACGCGAAGCCGAGTTGCAGCAGAAGATCGAACGCAAGCTGAATCTATATCTGGGCGTAACGGCGCAGATGGAGGAGCACGAGCGTGCACGGCGTCGCGAAATCGAACGCGATCGCTTGGAAAGCGAGAAATCGCACGCACTGGAAACGCAGCGTCAAAAGGAAATCGATATGGTCATATCGGTCAAGCTGGACGAGCTGGGCAAGAAGCGTTGTCTACCGCCGAATGCGATACAATCGCTGACCGGGCGTGTTGCCAACTCGGGTAACAAGAAGTTATCGCATTTCTTCCAGCCCTGAGAATGAAACGGGATAAACACACATACGCACACACGCACCCACACGCACCCACATGCACACACACACCCACACGCACACACGCTTTTCGATTGAAATTTGTTCTCGTACGCGATGTTCTTTAACGTTCTTGTGGAGTGTTATAAGCAGCAGACACGCACACACACAGCACACACACGTGTGCAAACACACATCCACCCAAGCACACACCCGCACACACCCACACACACACACTCGTTTAACTGATAGCACACAGCGGCAAAGACAGCAGCGCGACATTAAAACTTGAAGCATACTTTGCGGCGGCTGCCTTGTTTCCTTTTGCGTGCGCGAATGAGATTGTGGGGGGGGGGGTGCAGAGCAACACACTCTGTCAACCGCAGACTTTTTGACTCAACAAGTTACACACGCACACACACACACACAGCACACAGCACACTGTGTACACATATGTGCAGCTCATTAGGAAGAACATTGCAAAGAATCATTAAAATCCAACTAAAGTCGCTGCGAAATAAGACAAATTTAGCGGGCGAATGAAAACTGCAGAGCAGAGAGAGAGAAAGAGAGAGGATAAGAAGAGAGCAGAGCAAGTAAAGGAGTGAGTATAATTTGTATAGTCCACAGTTAGCTGGCATTGAGCAAAGTCGAAAGTCGCTGATTAATTGAAGCGTATTTGCGGATTGCGAGGCTAAAGTTGTAGTTTAGATAAGCCATAAAAAGTAAGAGTAAGTAAGTAGAAACGAGAGAGAGAGAGAGAGAGAGAGAGAAGGAAGAGAAAGAGAGAAAAGAGTGGGAAGTGGAAAGTTATCTACGCATTGCTTGTCTCTCTCATTTCCTGCAATCTTCTTAGCTCGCCCGCTGTGATTCATCATGCTCGAAGACTTAATGCGCGAGCGACGCTTAAACCCTCGACCGAATTTCGGTTAAATCAATAATAAAGACATGATTTAATATAGCCAACAATTTAGGGCTACAGTTCTGGCGAAACTTTCAATGCCAACGCGCAAATGATATATGACAAAACTTTCAGGTCATTCTGTCTTGCCTTGCATGAAAGGCTTTGCCTGACTACATTTTCGATTCAATTTCGTTACGACAGAACGCTGTCTTTAATCTAAAAGCCGGGCACAGGCAAAACAAGTCAATCAATAGTTTCAGTTAATATCAATTTTTGCTGGCAGATGGAAGATAGAAGATGCTATGTGCTGTGGGGTGGGGAGGGACTGGTCAGTTGGAGTCATTTTCTCTTAGCCCTTGTTGTTGTTCTTGCTTTGGCCGCTTAATGATGTAGAAGAATATTACCCTTGACTGATTTGAAGGCAGGCAAAGGCAGAGACAGTGGCAGAGGCAGAGGCAGAGGCAGAGGCAGAGGAGAGAGAGCAAGCAATTCCCAGCAAGTTCTTACAAGTCGCGTCATGTTTAGACGCTTTGTGCGCCTTGTGGCTTTGCTGTCCAAAAACAGTTTTGGAACTGACACATACACACACACACGCACAACATAATTGCCGACAAAAATCTATACAAAAATAAGTAGAAAGAGAAAGCATGCTTAATATAGCATACCCTCTCTAAGACTGAGCGTATTTTTAAAAACTTGTAAGGGTAAAGGGTAAAGCCAGCTAACACATCTATCAAGATTAGATATATATAACTTAATATCCCCAGATAACTGTCCCAATATATGCCCTACCTTAGCCACAATACTCTAAGTTAACTTTAGCATAGCATACTTTTCAGCGCTCATACGCAGTTCATTGCGCTACCTTAGTTAGCTTGAACAAAAGAAAGGCATAGCATACTTTTTAGCGCGCTATTGTGACATATGCATGCATGGCATTGTGAGTATGTGTGTGTGTATAATCTGCTCTGGTAAGCTGAGCGCCTGGCTGGGGGCTGCAGCTCCACCCGCAGGACCCAATCAACACAGCAGCCACAGTTGGCCAGCAGAAAATCAGCAAAACAACACACACACGCACACACACACCGTGGCGAGTGTAACGCATGTATGCGTATGGGGTATAGAAAGAAAAGAGGGATATGTATAGTATAAACAAACAATAGTAAAACTGATTTAGTCGGAAAAACCACATCAAGCTAAACGATGATGAAGAAAAGACCAAAAGATTACGAACATTGAACGCTGAATGCGGCGCAGGACCTGCACAGCAAGAACTACACACACACACACACACGCGCGAATACGCACACATGTACACATGTACATATACGCACAATCGATGTGGAAGAAAATGAAAAATAATGCGGGTCTTAGGGCTCTCTCCTCGGCCACAAGAAATGAAAACGAAGCAAAAGTTGAGGGTTGAGTTGCGGATTGAGAGAGCAGGAAAATCAAAATGAAAATGAAAAGAAAAGCCAGCAGAGTGAGGAGGAGAGGAAGACAGAGCGGGACAGAGAGAGAGAGAGGGAGAGAGCGAGCAAGCGTAGCGGAAAAAAGCAGCTGAGGAAAATGCTGCCACATATCGAATAATTGAAAGGATTCGCACAAGCTGCGCAAAATGAGCGCAGTGCGAAGGGAAAGTACATAGATAAAAGGACAAGGGGGGAAGGGGGATTGGCGGAAAGCATGCTCGCTTGGCCATGGAGGTGGGCTGACGGCGTGGCTAGCTACAACTTTGAAGCGACAATTTGTAAGATATGATAGTAATGCTCTATGACAGCAAAATTAGTCATTGTGCGCCCAAGAGCTCGACTTATCCGCAAAGTTTCAACCCTCACGCACACCCCATTTGCATATGTATGTAGATAAGTATACTCACGTATTTGTTTTCGGTGTGTCTGTCTGTGTGTGTGTTTGCCCTAGTGCCTGA
Source organism: Zaprionus inermis (assembly GCA_018151445.1). NCBI lineage: Eukaryota > Metazoa > Arthropoda > Insecta > Diptera > Drosophilidae > Zaprionus > Zaprionus inermis. The sequence continues at coordinate 1,184,807 of JAECXD010001052.1, forward strand.
CAATTATGTACAATTTACTTTGCATAACACTCGAGCGCACGAGAACGCACAAGATTCCGCTTCAAGTTGCCCTGGCTACAACAAGCTACAAGGCTTGTGGCCGCGAGACCCCAGTTGGACGACAGCAAAGTCAGTCCGAAAAAACAGAACAGAGCACAACTAGAAGAACTTTCCCAGGGCATTGTTTGGCCTAGAGAACCAAACCCAACCAAAGTCAGGGCAAAAACTCAGTCTGGCATTTCTACTACTCTCTCTCTCTCTCTCTATCTCTGCACACACAAATGAGCTTCTATTTATACTCTATTTGCTTTACACATACGCATTCTATATATATATATCTATATATGCTCGCTTAATGAAAACAACTTTGCTGCAACTTTGCCACTTTGCCCAGTTTTAGCCAACAAACAACATCCGTTTCATGCATTCCCTCAGCAGCGATAGAAAACTGAGTCCAACTGGGGACCAGGCAGGCAGATTTAGCTGGTTAGTTGTCAAGCTAGTTAGCATTTTGTTGCCATCAACAGAGAGAGAGAGAGAGAGTGAGAGAAAGAGAGAGAGAGAGAGAGACTAGAGAAATCTGGGAAAAACTGCAAAACAAAAACTGCCTGCAGAGCGAGAGCAAGTTCTGAATGTGTTGTGAAACAGGGAAAAGTTGTTGTGCGAAATGTGCCAGTTATCATTATCATTTGCAGTTAGCTGACAACAAGTGAACTTTGATTTCCTTTGGATATATTCACTCAGTTAGTGAGGTCGGTTGAGACTCGAGGGAACTGACTGGCTTCGAGGATTCCGAGCGAGAACTACATGACTTCTATGAATTGCAAAGCCCACATTGGGCGCCCATGTGACCCAGCTTAAATGTGCTGAATATTATAATCAAATTTTCGATGGAAAATGTAAGTCACGCTAGAATTTCATTCTTTCAGACCCCACGTTGGGCGCCAATGCATGCTTTAGTAGTGCAGCCAACTTAATGTGCTGCGGTTTATGCGATTCTTAAGTTAAATTTGAGCTTAAAACAAGTCGGAAAGGCTACAGTCGAGCTGACTCGACTGTGATATACCCGCTACAATTCTTCGGAAAAACACGTGCCAAATGTGAACAATGCGTTCTTGCTTTTTATTTCTTTCCGTCTCTAATTTGTTTTGCCTATGCAAGTTCCACTCGATTCTTATTGGATGTTGCCCTTTGCTTTTATTACTCTGCAGTTATAAATTATGCATGTGTGATAGAGACGCCTATACATACATACATATATGCTGCCTCACAATACATCTCAACATATCTAATTAGATTTGTCGTTTGTATTTTGTGTTGCTGCTCAATGTCTCTTTCGATTTTAAGTGGCTTTAAATATACTAAAAATTTATTTTGAATTTTGCAACACACTATAAAAAAAAAAAAAATATAAGATACAAAAAAATAAATTTAAGTCGCCCAGGCACACCCAGGAGTTGAACTCCGGACGTCTCGCTGAACAGTCAACTACCATCACCACTCGACCACTGCACTTCTTTCGCAATAACCGATAAAATTGCACCATGAATATTTTCGGTGCACATAATTAAAAAAAAGTTGCCACATAATTTAAAAAAGTTGCCACATAATTAAAAAAAAAGTTGTCTGCTGCTGGTGTTGAACTCGGGTACTAACATTAGGAAAAACCGACACAGGCACATGGCCACAAGGCAATACTATTTCTTGAATATCTTCCTTATTTATCGGCCGATCTTATTGAAACTTTCGCAACACGCCCGGATGGTGGTTTTTATCACATGGATAAAAAATGAATGCTGTAGAGCTATATTTGCAGCTATTATCGATTTATTATCGATTTTTGGGGGCGGATGGAGGCGTGGCAAAAATCCAAAATAAACTTGATCTGCGGGCATAATTAACACATATTGTCTCCAAATTTGGTAGCTCTAGCTCTTATAATAGCTGAGATCTAGGTTTTCATACGGACAGACAGACGGACAGACGGACAGACGGACAGACGGACAGACGGACAGACGGACAGACGGACATGGCTATATCGACTCGGCTGTTCATGCTGATTCAGAATATATATACTTTATGGGGTCGGAGATGTCTCCTTCTGCCTGTTACAAACATTTTCGGTTGGCACAAAGTTATAATACCCTTATACTCTTCGAGTAGCGGGTATAAAAAGGAAATATAGCATCCTGTCAAGCAAATGTTAAGACTCTATGGCGTCCAACGTGAGCGAGTAAGGTTATGCAATTTGTATAGTAAACAAAACAAAAAAAGATTAAAAATACTTTTAAAACTAACAAACCTTGAGATTTATTAGGATTACTAACACTAACCCAGTCGGCTTAAAAAATTAATAAAGTCAGGTTAAAAAAGAGAAAGAGAGCGAGAGGCAGTAAGGGAAAGCTGATAATGTCAGTTAGTTGATGGTGAGTGAGCGAGTTGACTAAAGTGAAGAGTGTAGCTGCTTTTTCGATCATTTACGTTTGTGTTCGTGTGAAAAAAAGGTGGATACGATACGAGATACGTGAAACATGAACGAACGTGAACGAACGTGAAGAAACGTGAATGTACATAAAACACAGAATAAAGGAACGAAATGTTGGAAAATGAAAGTGAAACTGATATGAGAGTCGAGAATGCAGTGCAAATTCTATTGGTAAATTGGCAAACATTTCTTTTTAATTTCGGGTTTTCTCTATTTTTCAGCTCAATTTTTTTTTTTTTTTTCTTACGCTTGAGTTGAAATTTGGCTCTTTTCAAGTTATTTTTTTTTTTGCTAACCTTGTGTGGGGCATTTCGCATTTGGAAATTTTGCGATTTTGCTTGGATTTTTTTTCATGTTTTCATTTGGCTTTTTTTCTTTCTGTCTGTGATTTTTTTTGCTTTTTGTATTTGGCTGGTATTGTCTAGTGTTGGTAAATTTTGAATTTCGGATTCGAGTGAGGCAGATTCGATTAGTGATTTCGATTTGATTTCAATTGAATTTTTTTTTTTGATTCGATTTAAAGAATTATTTGCGTTTGATTTTGATTTGCTTGATTTTTTTCAATTAGATTTGCAGACAAATTTGGCTTCTTTTTTGTTCAGCTTTTTGTTTTTGCTTTTTTTGCTGGGTGCAGTGGTGAGTTTAGCGAGTATTGCTTTTGTACAGAATGAGACGAGTTGAGTTGAGTTTTGAGTTCTGAATTGATTTTGGATTTTGATTTGAATTTCGATTTGTTTTGCTCGATTTTGATTTAGAACTTCTCCGATATGCTATAGATGCGTTTAACGCTCACGCACTTGCGACGCAGTCGCTCGCACTCGATCTCCCGGACGTCGGCGTGTGAACTGGAACTGGAACTGGCTGTGGCCAGGCTGGAATGATGATGCAAATGATTGCTGTTGCCGTCGCCGCCGATGCCAATGTCGTCGATGGCGATGTGATGGATGCGAGGTAGCTGTGCGGCAGAAGCAACACAAATATTCGGTTCGCTGTTGGCGGCACCACCGGCGTGTGAATCACTTGCAGCGGAACCGGAACTGCTGCCTGACTGGCAGGAAAGATTATCCTCTTCCTCTTGCCGTTGCCGTTGCTGTTGCTCCTCTTCCTCCTCCTGCTCCTCCTCGACGCACTGGGGGCACAACTGTTCGTTGTCGCTTAGCAGCTCGTCGTCGTGTCCGTGCTTCTCCTTATGCCCGTTGTTCCCGGTGCTGATGATGGCCCGTTTCAGTTCGAGTAGCAACGGTGCCGGCAACAATGGCACCACCTGTGGCTGACAATCGAAGAGACCTAAACTGGCCACCGATTCGCCGGCAACTGCAGAGGGCAACGGTTGGCTGGTGATCACAGCCGATGCCTCGGGATGTATGCGATTATCGGAGTTCGTTGACGAGAACTTGGAGAGGAGGCTACGCGAACTGGCCTTGTTCTTGAGCTGCTGCTGCTGCAGATAGTAATAGTCGCGTGGCAGCGACGATGTGGCATGCAACGGATCCTCGGGATCGTAGTAGCCCAGGGCAGCGGGTCTGAAGAGGCCCGGTGTGCTCAGCGAATGCGGTTGCTGCTGTGACTGCGATTGCGATTGTGATTGCGATTGCGATTGCGACTGTTCCTGTTCATACGAATCGCTTATCACACTTGCTGTACTCGCTGTGGGCGTGGCACTTGTCAGCGTCGACTGCGAGCCACTCGCTGCGGCAGCGGCAGCGGCTGCAGCGGCAAACTGGGCGCCCAGCAGGGGTGTTAGACCAGCTAGAAATTGTTCTTGCTGCTGCTGCTGGCGCTGTTCGTCAAGTTCGCGGCGATAGGCCTCGATTTGGTCGCTCGGTGAGGGCGTGTTGCTGTGTATGCAGCCTTGAAAGAAATCCAATGCTTCGTACAGGATAAAACACAGGCCCAGGACAAGAAATGTCTCCATCATAAGGAACTGCAAGCCATTGGAAGTGCAGCCGCAACGCAATTGAAACGAAACGAAAACGAAACGAAAACCGACAAACGAAAACCGAAAACGGAAACGGAAACAGCGAGTTAAAACGCTCTAAGAACCGCTGCACGCGCGTTACGTACGCAAACTTTACCGTTAACCGTTTACCGCTGAAGCGCGAACTTGTCTCGCTTTTTTGTGACACTCTCCTTCTCCTCCCTCTCGTTATTTCTCTGCTGTCTTGTTCTCCTTGTGTTCTTTGTATTGTTTAAGCGTCGAATTGAATTCGCTTTGCTTGACACTTTTTGCACTTCATTTTCAATTTCATTTAGCTTTCCTTTTGGCTTCACATTTTTCCGCTCACGCTGCTTCTCCTTCGCTCTCGTTATCCTCCTATTCCCTTGCCTTTTGTTATGCAATGCAAATTAATTTCGAATTTGTTTGTTGTCGCTTTTTGTCGCCTCGTCGCTTTGCTTTTTCTGCACGCTTCTCATTTGCATAAATTAAACGCAGCTACCTCTATCTTTTTCTCTCTCCCTCTCTAATGAGCGAGCAAGCGAGTCGCACATATTTTATAAATATATATATAGATATATATATATATATAAAATTAGTACTATTTATATATTTCACACACACAAGCTCATACAGCAACATGAAATGCAACATGCCGCGTGGAAAAGAAAGACAACTTATGCTTTTGTATGCTACACTCAAACTCTCTCTCTGTCGCACACAATCGCTTTCTCTCTATCTCTTTCTCTCTCGCTCACACACACAGCTGAGATCGGCACATAAAGATTGGCACGGCGAATCTTGCTTGGCGCGTAGTTTTGCCACAGCCCAAAAAAGTATGCTCCGATTTTTTTATATGCCTGTCTGTGTGCTGCTGCGTCTGCCTGTGTGTCTATGTGTGTGTTTGTGCGTGTTTATAACGCGCATAAAAACCAAAAGTAAAATGTAAAAACATAAAAAAAACGAAAGAAGCAGCAGCAGCAGCAGGAGAAACGCAAACAGGAAGCTAGCAAACAAAATGCGGCAACTTTGTTGCCTTCGCGTGGCGTTGTTAAGCACAGCTTAGAGATAAAGCTGCTCTACGCACCCCTCCTCCTCCATCTTCTCTTCTGCTCTTGGTAGTGCTGCTTCTCGCGGCGCATAAACTTAACAAACAGCTGAGAAGCCCCTAAACAGCACTTCGCCAGCTTCGAATGGACCACAAAATGCCAAAACAGCTCTGCTCGCTAAACCTGAGCAAGAAGAGGAGCAAAGAAGCAGGGGCAATACGAGGTAGGAGGAAAGTATCAGCGGAAGCCCCATCCTTGAGCAGAATACCAAAGCAAGCACAGATAACATCGAATTTAATTACAGAGCTTACAGAGCGAACGCGAACATGATACAAGAATCTGGTGAATTCATTTGGCTTTTTTCTCTTATCGAAAAAAAAATCATAAAAAAAATACTCTTACGAGCTGCCAACTTTGTGTTAAGCTCAAAAAAGCTACACGATTTGCTTTTACTTAACAAACCTCAAACCCAATCGCAATTTGTACACTTAATTAATTTACTTGAAGTATCTAGAAATAAGGAATTATTTATTACTGCATGAGAACCATAATCAGCATTGTGGTTCTCTGCGCTTAAACTAGTTGAAAATTACAAGCCAAATAAGCTAAATAAGCTGCCTGCTGTATTGTGGCCGTAATCAGACTTATTTGCAAGCAAACATTTTTAATTTTATTCTCCTGTTTTCAATTTATTTCCACATTTTCCTCCTACTACCCCAACTACCACAACATACGCCGATTTCATCAATTAATTTTCATATTTTTGCGTGCAGAATTTGTGATATTAAATTTTCATTTCCATTGTGCATTGAATTATTCGATTTGCATTCATTCTCTTTTCTAACGAATTTTCCTGAATTTTTCCCTTTTTTTCTGTTTGTTAACGTAACACGCATTTGATTTAATTTTTCACTCACAAAAAGCAGAAAAAAAAGTAGTCATCGTTCGGCTTTTAATGGGGGTCCATTAGCAGACAAAGAGACACAAAAAGAGACAAAGAGAATAATACGAGATTAGTCTGTTTTACTGTGCATATTTATTTTCCTTTTTTTTCTCTTCATTTTTGTTGATTTTTGAAATTATAAAAATGCAATCGATGTCAGTGCCCAATGAATTTGATAGACAAGGCGCCAGACGCATACATGCATTGCCTCTCATTCACACACATGCTCACATGCAGCTCCAACTGCAGTCTATTGTGATTGGCATTGTGAATGCGTCTTACGCTTGCCCTTTGCAGCTGCAATTGAAATTTGGCATTTTGCATGTGTTTATTAGGCGTCTCTGTGTCTGTGTGCATGTGAGTGTATTTGAAATTTGAAATTTTGTCTTATGAAGGTCAGGTCAAGACAAAACACACACACCAACAGCTCGATGCTGGCTTCGTTGCGCATTTCAATTTTCCATTTTAATTCCATCGAAATTTGTTGGCTCTTGACGCCTGCATTGATTTGCCGTCAAGCCCTGAAGATTTTCCAAAGGCATGCATCACAAGAGTACCGTTATATCCAGGTAAAGCATGCACAATAGCTTATAAAGCGATTTAGACAAGTCTGTCTGTATGAACACACAGATCTCTGCTATTTAAAAAGCTAGAGATTCGAAATTTGATTGCTGTCTACCAAAAGCTTCGAGAGTTTATTTAAAATTTTGGTTGCCACGCCTACACGTCCCTAAAATTGTTTTATTTCGATTACAGGACATGCTATTAAATGTGAACTGTATGCGTCTATCTGCTAATTACAAATGTTTTCCATAGATTCAAGCAGGAAATGGCGCTCGACTGTTCGAATTTTTTTAAAATTTTAATAGCTCTTATCGACACATTATTATCCTATTTTAGCATCAACAAACGAAAAATGGCAGAGAAATACGTGCAACCGATTTTGAATTAAATTCAAATGGAATTTTTTCGAATGCATTGATAGAAATTTAATGCAAATAAAGGGGGAAAATCAGTTAAATTCCCTAATGCAAACAATGAAAATCACAACAAATGTGACAATAACAAATGCTTTAAATGCAGCTAATAAATTGTCTACTTTTCATATTATGAATGCGTTAAATGAATACAATTTCCAATTCTTTTTATTGGTTAAATATTTATAATTGATTTAGTTTGGAAGAGAGAGAGAGAGAGAGATGGGAGAGAGAAGCAGTTGAAACATAAAGTCAAGGAAAGTGCCGTCAAATAGATATTAAAGCGGATTACTGCAAGTCATATTCATTTTACAAAGACTTCATTAATATTCAAAACTATTCACAATTGTCGTGTTTATTTACACAGAACACACATTCCCTTCTCAAGGACTAAATCAAATATTTATAATCTGTAATCTGTAATAAGAATGTGAGTGTAGCTGCACAAATCCCTTTGGTTTGTGCATATGCACATTCACAACTTTATTCATAATTCACATTCATTTAAATTCAACGCAGACCAACAAATCACAGCCACTCACACAATGTTTTCCAGTTTTCGATATGAATGAAGACTAAAAGAGATTTACACCACATTTTCGAGCTATAACAAACAATCTCGGTGAGACAGAGAGAGAGAGAGAGAGAGAGCGAGGGAGGGAGGTTGAAATACACATGCATCGTTTACCACAAGCTGAAGAAGGATAAATGAAAACGGAAACGGAAATGGAAACGAAAACATAACGAAAAAATAACTTGAAAATGAAAATAAATACTTCAAGTCTCGGAGTCGGAGATGATTGGGAATGATGATACAACGCGTTGTCCGCCCTTCGCCCACCTCTTCTACTGGCCACGCCTTTCGATTTGCCACACGCAATCGATGATGCGGAAAAGGGTGAAGCAATCACGGCCTCGCGCCTGGAATGGGTACCCACAGTCGCAGTCACAGTCACAGTCGCAGTCGCAGTTTACGGTGCCCGCTTCGCAGCTGTTGGTCACATCAAAATGCACAACGTGTCGTTATTTATGGCTTTGGGAGCAAGCTGCGTGGCAGCCACCGTTAAAGCCACAAATCGAGAGGGTAGGACAGAGACAGAGCGAGCTGCTCGTACCATTTCTCCTGCGCCTTCTCTCTCTCTCCCTATCTCTCTCTGTTGCTCTCGCCGTGACTTAACATAAGCCGCAGAGTACGAGGCCAGCAGCGGATCAAGCTGTACGCCGTAAACTGTCCCCATGCACATCGAGTACACACACACACACACATATACACATTGAGTACACTTACATACCCACATGGAGTACACTTACACGCACACACACACACACACACACACACACACACACGACGAGCAGCAGCCGTTTTCCGTGGGCATTGCACGGATTGCAGTTTGGCGGCTGTAATCGCCTCAGCTATCGCCCGAGCTTATGCAACGCCGGCAAATTGCTGAGCTGTTGCTACCTCGCTCTACCCCCTTCCACTCCTCTTCCCCTACCTACCCCTACCCCGACCTCTGCCATCCCCCACCCAGCACCCACACAATACAAACGTTTCGTGTTTCAACTCAATTTGCTGGCAACTTTTGTTCGATTTGTTTCGATTTTCAATTTGAATTTCTTACTCCTCTCTTTCTCTCTCTGTCTCTCTCCCTCGCTCTTTTTATTATTATGCAAGGCACTCTAATTAAATTTTTAATGTATTGTAGTGTGTGTGCGCAAACTTTTGCTGCCGTTTGGCTTGCACAACAAACAAATTCCAAGTAATTGCGCATTGAAATTGCCAGCAGAGAGAGAGAGGGAGAGCAAAGAGAAGGAGGAAGAGATAGAGAAAGCAACAGAACGATATCGTTTTGGTCTTAATGTCGACTGCATTCTATTGGAGCATGAACATTTGTTTGTCCTTGCTATACCCTGTAAATGCCATGAAAAAAGCGTTGAGTCAGTCGTAACGTTGCAGTTTACTTTGTGCTGCAACTTACACTGAGTTTTTTTGGTAGTAACTCAAGCTACACACTTGATTTTTAACGTGTACATACATAAAAATATTATTTACATACACAGCAAATTTAAGAAGAATCCATTGAGCCAGTAAAAAGCTATAGAGCAACACTTAGTCTGTCTGGGTTTAAGCCATGGCTTACTGCAATTCCCCAAAGCAAAACCAGCCAGGGCTCTCCCTTCTTCTTTCTCTCTTTCTGTCACTATCTCATTCTCTCCTCCTTATCTGATTGAACACAAAATGAGTAAAACACGTATTGCAATAACGTGAATGAATCGAAAGAGAAGAAACGATAACCGAAGCATTCATTTGCTTCTTGTTATGAAATTAAATTCCTCAGTATTTTATTCTCATTCACTTTGCACTTCTTTTTCTTTGTTTTTCTGCACGGTGTTTCATTAGAGATGCAAGGAGCAGCTAGTGTGCAGGAGAAAATAAAAAACAAAAGACAGAGAGAGAGAGAGAGTGAAAAAGAAAAGCAGAATGTTCTGTTCATGTCATGGTCAACAGGCGGAAAGGCAATAAAAGACAGCAGAGCAAACGAGATGGAGAGAGAGAGGAAAAATGAGAACGAACTCTGAATGCACTCCATCAGGATGGAGTAATATATGGAGCAGTTGATGCAGAAAGGAAGAGAAGAAAGAGAGAGAGAGGACAAATGGAGCAACAACTGAGTTTAAGTAAGACGAGTGAGGTAAAAGTCGTAGAGCCAAGAAGTTGAGATAAAAGAAAATAAAAGAGAAAACACGAGAGGCAGAAAGAGAGAAAAAGAAAGCAAGCACGTAGAAGACAGAAAGAGACAAGAGAAGCAAAGCCCTAGAGTTTGAAAAAACTCGAAATAAGAGGAAAAGCTGATTGAACGTGTATGCAGAATGAGAAGAATTGAAAAATATGGTTTAAACAGAAAAAAGTTTAGCAAAACTAAAATAATTCTTCCTGATCAAAAAACATTTTCATTTATTGTAGAAACTTTACAGCAGCTGCCTGCAACTAAGACAAAGCTCATGTTAAAGCTACCAATGCCCTATGGGCTGAAGGAAAGTTAAAAAAAAAAAAAACATGAAAGAAACAAACAGAAACAGCAGCAGCAACAGCAACAACTGTTGCCAACTGTCGCGCCGCAGTTGCAGCTGCAGCAGTTGCTGCTGTTGACTGCCACAGCCACTTCATTTCCTACAGCTGTGTGTGATTGTGACTGTGCCAGTGTGTGTGTGTGTGTGTGACAGTCTGTGTGTGTGTGTTTGAGTGCGTGTGTGTGTGTGTTGTCCATTGCCTGAACTTTGCTGGAAAGTAAACCGACATAAGTGTTGCGACGTTTCGTTGTTATTGTTATGGAGCCCAACGCAGCGTCCAGTGCAGCTCTGCCCCTTTACCCCGCCGCCTACCCTCCCCTTTCCCTTTTTACCCTTGCATTTTTAACCTCTTTCGCCAGTGAACTGCGGCAACAGAGACATATGGACAGACAGTTAGACAGAGCGAAAGAGACGGACTTGGGCTTGGCCTTGCCTGCAGCATAAATTTTTAAATGTGGCCCAAATATGCGAGTGTATCTGTGCTGCAGCTGTGTGTGTTTGCCTCGTGTGGGTGTATGCCAGGCCTCTTGCAAATTGTTTTGCTGCGGCTTGTCAACTGTAGCAACCTTCACCTTGTTGCATGCACTCTCAAAAAAAAAAAAAAAAAATTCTAGCGCACATTTTTGTTGCAATTTAAATGAATTGCATTATGTAATGCACTAGCTGTTGCTGTTGTTGTAGTCATATTGTTGTTGTTGTTGACTGTGTTGCTGTTGCTGCGAGTGCATCCGTTTTTGCGGCAAGCGACAGCTAACCGCAGCAACCATTGAATATGGTCAACAATGCCACGCACTTCTGTGGTCCAAAGTTATCTGGCTCTGTCTCTATTCCTAGCTGCCTCTCACTCTTAGCTCCTGCTTCCTTTCCCTATTTCATTCTGCCCCTCTCTCTTTGTCCTTGCTGCGGTTAGCTGTGGCTCCATTAGGATATTAATCTCGCCTCTTGTATTAAAAGCGACCGCGCAAAGATTTCGATACTATAAACGCTAATTGCAGTGGCGTGTGCGTGAGAGAGAGAGAGGGGATGAGAGTGAGAGAGAGAGAGAGAGTAATAGCTAAGAGATGGGTAGAAAGTGAGCGACAGAGAGACTGGGCGGGAAGCGGGAAGTGTCTGTAAGTTGAGCTAATTTTTATAAAACTGCAAAGCTAACTTTCTGTGTGCCACAACTAAAACTAATTTGTATCGATTATTGCATTGATAAATTAATCGTTAGTTTCCTTGAACTGATAAGCTTTGCTTGGGTATATTTTATGCAATAGTAACAAACGAGAACAAGCCTGTTTATCGATAACCGACAACAGATAATGAGAAATGGTTGTAATCAAGGCTCCATTGACTAATACGCCTCAGATTACTCAGCCGAAGCTCTACAGCTAACCGAGCAGCGTTTAATGTTGCCAAACTCATGTAATATCGATTACATAATCGATTTAAAGCAATCACTTTGCATCCACTGCACAGTCTCGCATCACTTGCCCGCCCGCCCGGCCAGAAATTCACTCAATGGGAAAGTTAATTAATTGTGCTCAAGTGACTGTGTGTGTGTGGGGCAAAAGTTTTGCGCCAAATTTCCGCTTATCGATAACGATTGTTTCGACTTGGCGATGGGTAAACGCATAACTTAACTTTCAACTAGAAACCAAGAAGACGCTCAACTCTTTACCACTTTGCCAGCGGCCACACACTACATCTCTCTCTCTCTCTCTCTCTCTGTGTCTCGCACACTATGGCCTCGCTCTCTCTTTCCCTCTCTTCCCCTCTCTTGCTCTCGCTGGCTGGGCATGTTAGAACATGCATTCAAGTGCCTTAAAGTGCCCCATGCAAACTTTGAAATTGTTTTCGTTCAATTTGCAAACCAAACAACTCAACCATTAGGGGTATTCTAAGGCGCCGTCGTTTACGAGCTGTCTGGCGGGGTGCTCGGCGGAGGCAGTTGTGGCAAGGCGTGGCATGTTGTAGAGTGCCTGTGGCTGGTTGGGGTAACCCTAAACGCGCACAAAATAATTAACCAGCAAATAAAATTGAAGAGAAATTTATGAAAGCAGCCAATGAGGAGAATATTTAATTGATTAAAGTAGCTTATACCCTATAAAATGAGGGCAGATAAAAAAAATTCAAAAATGCCAAACTATTTGAAGATAAATGTATACCTCTTGTAGAATAAACCTATTTGAATATAAATGTATACCTCTTGAAGGATATATTAAAATTTATTTTTAATAATCAAAGTAAACACGAACTTAGTTGATCAAGAATGCCTATATTTCATTTTTTTAAGCCAAGTTGAGTCTACCCTACAAACACATTTAGCAGGGTGCAAGCAGTCTGCAACAGCAAACGTGCTGCATATTTAATGCCGATTGCTTTTTTGACTTCTCTGCTTAACATACTGTAAATATGAATATATAGAGTATATACACATATACATATATATATTTATATATTAACTGTATAGTACTCAGATTGACCATGAAGCACAAATATTAATAAAAAATTGTATTTCTTGTATTTTATTTAATTTCCTTTTCGATTCGTAGCTCGCCCCCTTTTGCGCTTCATCGTTTTAAGTATATGTACGATATATATCGATATTTGTGTATACACACTATATATCTGTATATTTATCTGTACTGTTCTGTATGTTTTCTCGCTTTTTTTCGAATATTTGCCTTTCAGTTCGGTTTTATGAAAAGGAATCGCGCATGTTGTGTTATTGTTGTCGTTGCTGTTGTTGCTGTTGTTATCGTTGTGGTTATCGTATTGACTCTCTGGTAGTCATTAAAAATATGAAATTCCACACACGACTTTTAGCGGGTCAGAGAGGCTGCTGAAAAGCAGCATGGGCGTTGGCCAGGCGGCTTGAGAGGGGACTTGTTCATAAAGCAGTTCGGGGGAAAGTTGTCACTTAAATGAATTACGCTGCTGCTGCCAGTGCTGCACAACATTTCATTTTTATCAAAAAAGCAGCATGTACAGTCTGTGTGTCGGCCAGGGCGGGGGCGAAGGCGCTGGTTTTGTTGAGGCGTGGCAGATTGTACAGATTCACAGACCATAATATGTTTTTTCATTTTCGTGCGTTTAATAATCCCGATGAGGCAATGGACAGAGGAAGCCCGCACACAAACACACACACACAGAGACGCAGGAAACGTACATGAGGTTTATGAGGTAATGGAGAGCAGAACAGAGCAGAGCGAAAGGCAGAGAGAGAGAGATGGGCTACTGAGAATTTCAGCATTACATTTTGTTGTCTTTTCGGATTTATCTGTGCTGCCTGCTAGCACAACCAAACCGACTAGTCGATTCAGTCGATAAATCACTCTAAGCACAACGCAAAAGCCGATTAAACCGACAACGAAATCGAGTGTCGAGTGTATTAAGCGTATGCGCCTATTTGAGTCGATAGCAGCACAGCAGGACAGGAATATTTAATCGATAAGTATGTGTCTAAGGAGAGCTGGATCTGAGGTGTGCTTGAAAAGCATTTGCTTTAATATCAAGTTTAATGTTCCACGTTATGAGTCGATAATTATTCGATTTATGGCCGATAAACCCTTATTGTCGATAGATAATTCTGAGCATGCAAGGTCCAAATAATTGAAATATTTAGATTCATAATATTTAGATGCAGAATGAAAAAAGGGGTCAAATCATGAAGAAATTGCCAATTCCCACGACAATCCGACGATTTTTGAAGAAGTCATGGGTTTGGTAGGGTCTTTAGGGCTCTCAAAATCTTGCAAGAGGATAGTAGGTCCAGAGATGGTAAGTCCAAATTTTTGAAAACTTTAGATTCGTAATATTTTAATGCTGAAAGAATCTGGGAGTCAAATCATAAAAAAATGCCATCTCCCATGAGTTTTGACGAATGTGTCAGACTAATCGCTAACTTAACTCACAAAAAATTAAAAATTTATCGACTCTTGCCTTTAGCTATCGATCACATTTCATTATGTATGTCAGATAGATTTCCAACTGTGAATACATTCGGTATTCATTTGCATAGAACATGAATAGCTGTCACTGAGCAATCGATTGCTTTTAGGCAGCTTATCTATTATCGATAAGCAGCCAGCACGTTGACAGGGCTCCAAAAAAAAACTCGGACTCCCCAGACGCCGCTCCATGCGCCATCGCTCACAAGTGATACGGGAAGGAAGGGAACAATAAGCAGAGAGAGCAAATGGGAGAGAGCAAGGGGAAAAGCAAGCGAAAAAAAACTTTCGACAATGGCCCAAAGGAGCTGTCAAAATTTGTGCGCTATTACATTTACCGTTGGAACAGGTTGCCCGGCACACACACACGCACACCCACACACACACATACACACACACACGGAAAAAAGAACAGGCAGCTGGGTCAACTTGAGTAGGGAGAGGGTAGCTCGAAAAGTTGCACAAAATTGACAAAATATAAATAAAATATGGCACAAAGCACAAAGCGATGTGCGAGAAACGACAAAAACAGACGTCAGAGCCAGGTGGAAGGGTAACAAATATACAAGGCAATAGATACACATGCACAAAGGCAAAAAAGGACAAGCAGAGAGAGAGAGAGAGAGAGAGAGGGTGAGAGGGCAACAGATTGACGCTAATGTTGGCTGAAAAGTATTGACACAAAAAATGGAGACACTCGTTTGGCAACAGGAGCGGACTCACAACACAAACAGTTAGAACAGGAGACACACACACACATACCAATACACGCATAGCTTTTCGCGTAGATCCAATTG